>OY743117.1:18707500-19907500 GCA_963555685.1 Acrobasis consociella
CAATTTTTTGTGAAAAGTTATGATAAGTCATAAGTGTCATTACTAACGAACGCCCATTTGAAACACGAGCAAGGAAATTAAACTACTCACCAGCGTTCTCAGCCAAAGTAGAAGGCACGACTTCGAGCGCGTCCGCGTACGCTCTCAAGCAGTAGTGGTCCGCCCCGGGCGCCGCTATGGACGCCCTGGCCAGCGCCGCCGCCGCGGCCGCCTCCGGAGCGCCCCCACCAGGTAACAGAGCTGGTCTCCGAGCGACGCAGCGCACGGCACACAGCGCGTCGTGCAGCGAGCGGCCCGCCTCGGCCACCACTGCGCCGGACGACCCGCGCACCACCACCGATACCGTGCGCCCGCCTTGGCTGCAGCCCGTCATCTGGAGATGAGTACTTTGTCAGGAAAAGCCGTCTCTTTCATACTGTATGGTTTGCAGTGGCGGAGCCTCCTTAGAAGCCGATTCCCATCGAGTTCCCTTGGCTTCTAACATATATGCATTTATTACTAACAACAATTATAACCAGAGATCGGATAATCCAGTGCATATTAACCTAAAGTTGAGATGTTGGCTAATATGGAAAGCACTATTTTATCGAAAAAAATATCCACAATCCCGGGAACTTTTTCCCTACATCTTAAATACACACATTGGGAAACAAAAATACATCTGATAAGTTACGAAATTACTTCTGATTAGCTTTGCAATTTTAAAATCCCGGGATTTTATTTTTTTATAAAAATGTCCTAAGTAGCCGCTTTCATACTTTGTTAGCCAAAAATTTACTTTAGGTAAATATGCACTGAAATATCCGATCTCTGATTATAACCTACGTATATCGGCGCACTTACCTACTATTTTCATAAGCCGTAAACTAGCAGCATGACTAGATTGCACGCACCCACATATTCCAAATACGAAAATTCTCTATGGTTATTGAAATACACTCACAATGATAAATGTATAAATACGCTCAGAAACATAGGATAGATAGGTGTTTAATTAGTTTCATAGTTTTATAGCTGTACTAGCCCAAATTCTCACACAACGCCACTGATGGTTTGTTATCAAGACATATTGAGAATGATAGAAAGTTCTGATAGAAAAGACGTATATTGATAACTGATATATGAGCGCACGACACTCGCGGACCGTCGCTGACGTGAACGTGAACACTGTATGATTCAGTGTTGCCAGTAGTGGTTGGCTACTAACCCTGTGTCAGTAGTCGACCGGACTTGGTGTGGCACCTGTTACCCTACTTTATGGTCGTTCCTATTTGGGAAAGACCATAAAGTTGGGTAATAGAAACGAAAAGAACGATCAAAACAAGAGAACGGTAAAGGAACGCATGACAGCAAAATAGAACGCAAAATGTTCCAAAAGGAACGATCTGGCAACGCTGGTATAATTTGTTGAGTGCAAGCGCCGCGCGGTGTGAACGCGCTGACGCTGCAAATTGTACGTGCTATGGCCCGTTTACATACTGCCGTCAGTTCCGCATAACTATCGTTCGAGTGTTACGTAAGCAGAGTTAGCTACTTTTAATCGGATACTTTTTTCTAAACGTTAAAACAAACGTTGGGAATCTGTATGAAATATAGATTAATGACGTCATAGATTCTTGGAGACAAATAATTATAGCACTCTCAATATCAATTTTTCTGCAATAATAAATCTAAAATAAAATCACGTTGAAAATGGATATGATTTTGACAAGTGACATTATTTTGTGACGTGTTTAACAGTACAGTCGATTTTCTTAACAGTACCAAATAATTTATTGTTGACCAAGGAAACTACCTACCCAATTTTAGCCATTTTATTATTGTTTCCATGAGCAAGTGTATTGTTCGTAGGAAAGTATTACAGTTAATTGTGCGACAAACAGCTAGATTTTTAGAATTTGTTTAATTTTAAATTTAAATTACAAGAAACAATGAAAAAAAAAATGCTTGATACTGACACGTTGACAGTAATGTTTTGTTTTGTTTTTCAAATTGTCCTGGGTCTTGGATGTTTATCTATATATGTATTTGTTATAAAATATAGTATCGTTGAGTTAGTATCCCATAACACAAGTCTCGAACTTACTTTGGGGCTAGCTCAATCAGTGTAATTTGTCCCTATATATTTATTTATTTATTTATTTAATGCACTACCTGAAACGCTGCGATTATGAGACTTCCAAAAGTAACTAAAATAATTGCATACAAATAAATGAAACCTCACCTTGACATATTTCCCACCAGACTCGCTGACCTCCTCGACCAAGTCCACATTGACGAGGTTCTCCGCAGTGAAATGGTCCAGAGAAGCGATGGGCCGGCACCCCAGCGTCTTGCAGACGAACTCAATGTCTTCCCTCTCGATGTCCTTGATCACCATAGTCTTGATTTTGTCCAGGAAATGTACAGCTAAGTCGCTCAGTGCATCTCTGCAAAAAAAGGAATCATAGAATTTATTACTTTCCAACGGGAATTTACTCTCCCTTTTTAACCACCTTTCCGCTGTCACTGGGTGGAATTCCACCCGGATTCCATTGTCTTACTATTGTCTGGGTTTTGTCGCATTTTAAAGAGATAATAGATCACTACAGTATAATGATAATAAAATAACAGTCAAATAACGAAAAAAAATCGTCATCCCCATACAAATTGCCTGGGCGACTGCACACTTATGTATGGAAATGACGATTTTTTTTTAGTCTTTTGACTAATATTTTAATTTTATTGTACTGATTACTGAGTTGCCCGTGGTCCGATTTAATACGGGGATGTCCCATTCACGTTGTATATGCCAACAAAACACTGATTTTGAGCTAAAATAATGTCGACTGTATGCATACCTCAGTATTGACTTCTGCACCAAAAGCACCGTGCAGCCAGCCTTCTTGATTTGCTTCACGATGTTGAGGATGTACTGGCGTTCCTCCTTCAGCACGCGGTCCATGGCTGCGTAGTCCGATACGATCACGTTGTGGTCCATCTGCAAATTAAAATATTATGAGTGCAATTTTTGTAATGGTGAGTAACAAAACGAATGGATCGAATCGATTTGGAGAAGAAAACGCGGGAAAGCGCTCCCCGGATTTAAAGCGGCGCAGCTAAATAATTAGTAAATGTTAGACACAAGCGCCATATATATGAAATTATTTTCGATCGAGACCACATAGTTACGCGTGTTCAAAACAGCCGCGTGACCTCGATGAACTCCGGCTCTCCGGCGGCGGTGCTAATTGAATATTTTTGGTTCCTGAATTTTTATTGTGACTACTGAATAGGTCTTTCTAACGATCTTTATGCCTTAGGCTCCAAAACCTATGAACGATCACGGTGTACTTACATCAGTCTTGGGCGGCGAGATGCAGAACTGTATGAGGCCAACCCTGGCCTTCTCGACGCGGTGCGGGCCGTTGACGTTGGCGGGCCGGTGCGGGATCACGAGCCCCGGCACCAGCTGCGTGTCCTCCACGGTGCCGCCGATGCGCTCGATCACCTTCACGTCGCGCAGGTCCACGCGGGCGCCCGTGCCGCCGGGGATTGGTTCCATCACTAAAGATTTTAAAAAAATGCTTCTGTTACGGGGTCCAAAATAGTCTCATTAAAAAATGAAGATTTGAATGAAAATATTTATTAAAATTGGAGATCACTTTCACGTCACGGAGGGCTACGCGGGCGCCCGGGCCGCCGGGGATCGGTTCCATCACTAGAGGATTAAAATAATTATGGGTTCCGTAGCTAAAGGATAAAAATTGGAGTCTTACTAGAACTTCAGTATAGGATTTAAAAAAAAAATCCGTACCTAAGGGTTAAAAAACGGTAGCATTAGTAAGACTCCACTGTCTGTCTGTATCCAGACTTTATCTCATTAATCGTGATAACAAGATATAATTTTTTACAGATGGTGTATTTCTTCTAATCCCCTTAAGACGAATCTAACGACACCTCTCAAGCTAAAAACCATTTAGACTGCAGAGTCACCAAAGAAATATACATACATTAGAAAAACATAACCATCCTTCTAGCACAGTCAAATAAAAACTAATATAAACTGACCAGCACGGATAGCTTGCACTGCGATGGGAGCGAGGATGGTGGAATGCTGCGACACCACTTTGGAGTTGAGCGAGGTAGCAGCTGCCTTCAGCAGGACGTCTTCGTTGCTCAGGTCCACTGGTGTAGACATGCCCTCCACTACCTTTGTTAATATACAAAACATTGTTGTTAAAAATTATTGTCAACACGCTTTTATCAGATGCGACTCAAAAGGAAAGACATTCCTGAATGATGAGTAGAGGATCTCGTTATACGACACATTAAAAAAGCAATAACAAACATCAACAAATTTGCTTAAAGCGAAACATTGATCGCAAATAAAATCTGAAAAAAAATATTAACAAAAGAAAAATATTGTATAGTTTTAAAATCTGTTATAAATTGATTATTAAACTTTGATTTTGAGAAAATAATTTATATAAATTGAATTGAGAAGGTAAACCATTCTAACGTTACTCCTTTTTCAAGCAATCATCCCCAATAGCTTTTGAACAGCTGAACCGGTCTACAAAAAAATAGCTAGAAACTACTGCAAGGAAACTTGCTTTCATGTATAAAACCACATCAAAATCGGTTTAAATATTCAAGAGCTACGCGACAGACGGACATTGGCGTCAAACTTATAACACCTCTTTTAGCCTCGGGGGTTAAAAATGGTATTCAAAATCACACTATTGCACTAATGTATGGCGAAAGTTTGTGAGTGTGTGTGTGCATGTTTGTTACTTCTTCACACGCAAACACCTGGACCAATGTTAATATATTATTGTTATATAATTAGTTTGTTCCCGTTGAGTCACACCAAGATTAGTAACACTACTACTCATTGGGAAAAATAGTTGCAATGATTAACAGTGTTACTCATTGCAACTGTGATTTTTCCCAATAAGTCACACTGTTACTAATCGCCACTCTGTATTCCCGTTGACTCACAGTATTCGTTGTTCATTTCAATATTTTGAGGAAAAAAAACACGTTTCATAGGTTCGAAATATATATCTGCATTCTGTTATTTAAAAATGTTTGGCTCACCAATTTTAAGATTTGTTTCTTTTATTATTTATTATTATACCTAATTTGTTAAAATTACTATTTTCTTTTACAGTGGTTAACAAAAAAAACTATAGAAAATTAAATGCTTTTTTATGACATTTAGTTATTTAATTACTGTGACTCAATGGGAATACAGAGTGGCGATTAGTATCAGTGCGACTCATTGGGAAAAATGACAGTTGCAATGAGTAACACTGTTTACTCATTGCAACTTTTTTTCCCAATGAGTAATAAAATCTTGGTGTGACTCAACGGGAACAAACCATAAAATTTGGTATGCAGGAAGCTGACATCCTGGATTAGCACATAGGCTACTTTTTCTGCAGGTAAAACCGCGGGGCGCAGTTAGTAATCTTATAAAGCATATCTTCATAATCAAAATTTATGGGTTACTCAGTCTATAGTCAGCTTGAGCCAACTACGTTTCAATGTCATTAGGAAACCATCGGGACCAAAACGACCTGACCAAGGTCGCTAGATGCAAGCCACTCTAGATCGGTAATTTTGGAAATCCTTGGGAGAGGCTTAGGCGATTCTCACATTGCCCCGCACTACGCAGCGTAGTGCGTGAATGCGTGTTCTAACGTTGTTGCTTGTAAGTATCTCTGTTTGTATAGAAAACACGCACTGTCCAACATACTGACACCGCCGTCTAGGCTCGTCGTTTTTGTATGGCGGCCTCGCACTACGCAGCGGGGCGCGGTGGAGTGTGTTAATCGCCTTATGTCTAGCAGTGGACGTTATGCGGCTGAAATGATGATGATGATAAGTCATATCTTCATACCTGCAATGCAATCTGTAAAGCCTTCTGGAAGCCATCTGAAATGACGGTGGGGTGGATACCCTTCTGCAGCAGTTTCTCAGAGGCATCTAGCAAAGCACCAGCGATCACTACCACTGACGTGGTGCCGTCACCGGCTTCTATGTCCTGGGCTCTTGACAGCTCTACCAACTGAAATTACAAACAATTTGAAATTCATGCAAAATAAGTCTGTTTGTTGAGAAGTTAATATAAGCCAAGAGTTGATAAATTTTATAAATCTTCCCAGACTAGCCACTGTTGCTTTGCCATTCTGTTCTGAAGTGCACTTCGAATGAGTCTTTTGGGTGATTGGTGTTGTTTTCTGTCAAAATACAAAAATATAATTCTGCCCCGTTAGGATTATTTGACAGCATATCCACCTGTTTCATGTTTTTTTCAAGCCATTTTGTGCATATCATAGAAATAAAGGTGACTATGGTTTAACAGTAAAATAATGAAGTAATGAATGAATTAAGCCTTAACCCTTCAAATGTCGGCATAGCAGACACAATAGTAAAACAATACATCAGACGCCCGCTCCGGGCGTCCGACAGTTAAAGGGTTAAGGATGTGATTGTGTATGTATGTATGAATCAACATATTATGTGTTATTATTCCTCTAGTAGGTTTCCGCGGGGACAAGATTTAAACATAGAGACAAAATTTAAACAGGATTAGCAAGGTTGAGGGTCTAGTGTCAGGGGTGCTTTTGTAAAACAAATGAAGGATTGTTGAAAGTAATGCGGTTCAATAAGTGAAAACGCTCCAATACCATTTTGGCTGCAGGATGAATGACGCTCATTTGCTTCAGAATTGTGGCTCCATCGTTTGTGATTGTAACTTCACCATTTGCAGCTTGGATCTGAAAATAATTTATTTTATATAGATTTTTAACTTTCAAGTGGTACAGTACCTACTAAAGTATTCAAAGGAATTCTGCTGATAAACCTGACTTAGTTTTTTTACATACTTAACAAACTTGCATCAGTTAACTAGTTTTAATGATTCCAGATTTATCTACAATCTTAATTTAAGATTCCTCAAATTCAATATTCATCTACAATCTAAATTCAAGATTCTTCTATAATCTTGAATCATCGGAAAAGAAAAACCCAGAAAAAGATCAAACAGCTAGTGGACTTTAAAGCCAGATGGTTGGGCTACGCCTACTATGCTGTTTTGTGTTAGAGACGCATGCTGATATCCTTTTCTGTCGCTCAGAACAGTCAGTCACAGGACCTTACCCTATGTCTGTGAAATTATATAATCAATTGCCCAAGGACATAAAAGACGAAAAAAATGACAAAACATTTGTAAACTTATTAAAAACCCATCTGTTAAAAAAATCATATTATTCAGTTGCCGAAAACCTGCAAGACAAGAAAAAATAAAAAATGTCTACCCCCCTCTTGTCCCACTGCAATGCCTGACAAGGTGCATGTGATGTTTTTTTGTATGGAATGAATCATGTGCAATGCAATGTCATTATTAAATAAATAAATAAATAAAACATTGGCTAAGGCAAAAAAGAGCAAATTTCGTCGCTCTCTCTTGGCAAATGACGGTTCTGAGAGACAAATAAGTTTGGCAGCTTGCAAAAGTGCTGTCCCATTCTGTATGATGAAGGGTTAGATGTAACCCAACCCTTAGGAGCCCTCGCAAAAAATTATACATTAGTACTCATATGGAAAGTTTCCATGTTTGCTTTATCTCAATGTGTTTCCAGTAACAATCAAGGTGCTAGGCATCCTAGTGGTGCAAGGCGCAGACGCGATTCTAGTAAGTAGTAATGAACAATGCTCACCATCTTGTCCATCCCACGAGGACCCAAGCTGGTGCGAATGGCATCAGACACCGCTGTAATAAAATTCATGATTCATTTTAAGGTCTGTATGCAAGTCATGTTGTTTTTGTAATGTAACAAAAAAAATTGAATCAAATGTGAAAGAGCAAATATACAATGATGGACTTATCCCATACTAAAGTACACAAACGTAAGTCTTCTTTGTAATATTATAACCTCAGAAACAAAGGTAAGTTTCTTGTGTACTTGAGCTTATCTATGGCTCGTAAATTGTTGATCTGAATTGAAAACATATAACTGAATAGTTTTTATTTACTTATGTACTGAGTTTTTATATATTATTTACCAAATAGGTAGGCAATCAAACATCAGAAACTTAACAGCTACAGAGATCCGATTTTATTAAGTAGGTAAGTACATTGTTTGTACTGGTTAGTTTAAGAACAGTTTCCCTGACTAATATATTCTAACTAAATCAGTTATAGCCATTCTTGGACATTTTTATAGCAATGTAAATAAAGTTATTTTTATCAAATATTATAAATGAAAATCTTTAGGTAACATGCATAAAATAATCTTCGTTACATGTAATTCGATGTTCATGAATAATATGAATAAAAAGGCAATTACTTTATGAAATATTGCAATTTAGAAAAACAGTTGTTATTACCTTTCGCTGCATTTATATTGCTCAGACGAATATCGGCTGGTTTGCTTTTGTCTTTGTAAACTGACGAATTAGTTTTAGCAGCATCACCACCAGCTTTCGGAGCCATTATTGTATTATTTTAAAACAGTTTTGAAATACGATTATACGGATAAAACTGGATTCAAAATCGCAATTTATTTTCAACACAAAAATATTCGCCGGATTTTTAGCTGTCACTTGTAAACATCAGTGTCACTGGCGACCGTGAGTCATGTGATGGCCGTGACGTTGACACATTACACTTTTTATTTTTTTCTATGCCAATAAATAGAAGTTAGAGAAAGAACCAATCTACTGCCAAGTGAAAACCATTTTTTTTGTGCAGAATAGAAATGGAATGACCAAAGAATGGAAGGGGAAGACCAAAGATGAGGTGGATGAAATATGTAAGGAGATAAAAGTTATAGGAGAATATGTTAGTATGACGGAAAATAGAGCAATGTGGAAGGAAGGAGAAAACATACTGGGCCGACTCCAGCCAGACCAGATGATGAGTACTAAATGATGATGATGATTTTTCTTACTCTATCTGTAGGTAGGTTCTTACTAAATAACTAAGTTATACTTCTAGAAATATTGAAATTCAAGATGAAGTAGGGGAACAGAAATTAATTTCGTAAAGAAAACACAAAAAACATTTAAAGCCATTTCTATAAAACTTAAACAATTTGTTCTATGGTTATCAAATATCACATTTCGGGGCTGAAGCCACAAACTCCTTAACTTTGGGCAAAGCAATCACAGTATCGCGAAGTTTCTTGAATCTGGGGTACTTTTCGTCCAAGTCTGGGATTCGTAACATCACCTTCAGATAGTCATACAGACCCGCAAACATGAAATCGGCCCACGATAACTGAAAATAAAAACAAAATACATACATGTAGACCGACAGGGGAGTGAGGAAAGCGGACTAGGTGACTATGGAAGAGTATAACTTCCAACGCATTAGCATCATCATCCCTTATTCCTAGTTGCATCCTCGGCGGTGACTTTCCAGAGCCCGGGGTCCGCTACCTAACATAGTAAGTAATTTACATAGTGAGCTAAACATTGCCACTTTATATCGATGTGTGATTTGATTTGACGATGTTTCTGGTTTTTACTCAGATCAGAGCGACTGCCGTCTGACCTTCACAACCCAAAGGGTAGACCAGAACCAATCCTTGGATAGGTTTGAGAGCAAAAACGAGATGGCGTACGGGGCTTACAGTTTATAGGTACCTAACTACGTGCCTTCCATAAGACAGAATCATCTTTCTTTTTGATAATCAGGTGATTCAAGCTTTGCAATATCCGTGATTTTTATAGATAAGGTGCACGAAGCGCGCACGAAGGGTTCAGTACCATTATAAGGAATCCTTCGTGCACAAGTCCGACTCCCACTTGGACGGTTTTTTGTGCTTACTTGAGCTTTCATAGTATTAGAGGTATAGTTCGCTGACTGAAGGAGGTGCGGGCTTATAGGTCTTAACATGTCAGTCAGCTCGACCTTCAAGGGTTCAAAGCCAGTGGTGCCATTTTCGAAACGCTGAGTCACTAAACGAAAAGTTAATTGTTTTTTTTTCTTTCATACTAGGGTTAGAAACAGTTCGATTAGTGACATAGCGTTTCAAAAATGGCACTCCTAGATATACCTATTTACTGGCCTCTAAAGAATCGTGGTGTTTCTCACCTTGCCAGCTGCGATGTATCCATTATTGTCCTTGAGGATCTCATCCAGCTTGTCCAATATAACTGGGTATTCTTCTTTGGAGTACTGTTCGTATTTCTTGGCCTTTACTTCCTCGTTCTCTTCATAGTGTAACTGCGTGACCTCTATGACATAAAAACATACATACATACTATCACGTCTTTATCTCGAATGGGGTAAACAGAGCATTTTGACAACAACTAAACGATCAAATTAATGTTTCAACCTGCAAGGATGTAAAGGTGTTTACTTTGGACAGAGAGAGATGGAAGGTAGGTATTGGTTGCTTTGCTTTACAGACAAGAGCTTAACTCTCTGACAATAAAAAGAAGGCTCTAAGCAAACAGAGCTCAGGGCTGCAAGAATGAATATGCTGATCAAAAAGTCACTTTTAGCATGGCCGGATAGAAGGAGGAAAAAGGCATAAAAAAGTAATGGGTTGGCTGTATGGGCTAGCTGCTGGAAACACTTTACATACATATTATCACGCCTATTTACCACAAGGTAGGCAGAGACTATGGACCTCTATTTGCTACGATGCTACGATCCTGACCGACCTCTTTCGGTTAATCTACACTCATCACTCTCTTCATGCATGCCCGCCGGTACGTCTGCCATGGTCTGACCTCTCCTTTTTTAAGAACGTCTGCAATCTGGTCGCGGCACTTCGCCGAGGACGACCCTGACCCACTCACACATTTGCTTTGTAGGTAGGTATACTTCCTCCATGAAACTAAACATGATACACTCATTACTCCCTTACAATACATTACAATACAAATACTCTTTATTGCACCATAAACAAAAGGAAATACAAAAAACAGAAAAAATGAATAAGACTGAATTAATAATTAGATACAAAGGCGGACTTATCGCATAGCAATCTCTTCCAGTCAACCTTTGGGTAGAGTGAGAAGTAAATATTTAAGAAATTTCTTACTTCATGCATGCCCATCGATCACGGCTACGCCTGACCTCTTCTTTTTTAAGACTGTCTGCAATCTGTCCGCGTTACCGTCGTCGAAGTCGATACTGACCAACACACATTCGCCTTTTAATAAACCTAATTTCATCCATAAAACTAAACATGTCATGAGGTGGCAAATTTAGATTTTTGTTCTACAGGGTCTCATACTTGCGCGTAAGTCGTTAAAGAACTCCATGTTCTGGTCAATCTGGAAGGCCTCCTCCAAGTCATCGCCGGCGAGCTCGTACTTCCTGCCGAGGTACCTCGCCATAGCTGTGCTTTGGGCGTAGGTCTTCCCGTCGATTATCATGAAAGGCATTTGGAGGAATGGTGTCTCTGAAAAGTAAAAAAAAATGGACCATTGACAAAATAATGAAAGAGGATCAATTTCTTTTTAGGGAGTGCCTCCGCTGCCGGCACTGGTTGCGGAATTGGCTGCCGGCGCTGGTATAACACGTAAAACAACAACAAAGATTCATACTAACTATAAATAGCGACCTAACAAACCTAACCTACACTTCTCGGCAAATTTTGAGGCTGGCGTCGGCAGCCGGCAGTATAACCGCCGGTTCCCAATAGTGATTTTTTTAGGAGCCAGCGGAGGCTCTCTCTTCTTTTTTATATAGGAGATGTGTCTCTAACTTAATGGAGACAAATGTATTGACCATTCTTCTAGACTTCTTGATCCCTCATATTTAACACTAGCCGAAGCCCGCGACTTCGCTCGCGTGGACTTTATGTCTCTGGAAAATGCTCATCAGGCTGAACAACTTTTACTAAGGCGGCATTTTTATATCTCTTATAGTTTAGCTGGACCATTATGGTTCTGCATCAGGCGTTCCATTTTCCAAAATCATTTATACCCTATATGTTGCCCAGGCTTAATAGCTATATAACAAAAAAAGTTTCATTCGAATCCGTCCAGTATTTCCTGAGATTAGCGTGTACAAACAGACAAACAGACAAACAGACATACAGACAAACAGACAGACATTTTTTTTAAAATTCTTACTCTATTACTACGTCTCCATCGCCCCCAATATTTTTTTGGAAATATATTTAATGTACAGACACACTTTTTTTACTGTTTTATTATATGTATAGATTACGGGAGTTACTGCGTTTGGTTTTATCTAGTCAGATGTCACCTGATGTGTAATCAAAGATTTAGAATATACAAGTAGTGTGTGATCATGACGGCAGTAGGGTCACTGAAATATCTGGCTGAAAATAAAATCCTCAAATGAGGTTACTTATGTTGTTTTGTACCTGAATTCTGTCGAATAGCTACCGGCTCTATGATCAGAACAGCTCATTGGCTCCATAATATTATAATTCGACTTACATAAGTATGCAAAATTTCAGATCAATCGGTTGAGGATAACTGGTTGAAATTTGAGTTACAAGATTTTACCGAAACATACAGTCTACTATTTACTTACTGTGTTTAAAGTCCTCCCAGTCTTCCTCAGGGACCCTTATGTCCTCAAACTCCTGTCCTCCGTACGCCAGCAGCATTCGAATGCCCTCTCCCAGGCCTTTCACGGGGAAGTAGTAGAATTGTACTTTCGGCATAGTTCTACTGAAAAAGTTATACCACGATAGTCTCCCTCTTTTATTGACACCCGGCCTAACGGGGCTACAGCCCAGGGGCGTCCACGAATGAGGTCCACAATAGACTTCGAAAAAAAAAAGATCTTTCAAATTCTGAGTCTGATTCTGTCCTTTGATTTCTTTCGCTGTTTTACCTTTGGTTTCACAATAAATTATTTATTTAAAAACTCGACAAAAAAAAATGCCTCCACTCCTTTGTTGCCCCGAGGCCTCCAGATCTCTAAATGCGGCCCTAATAGCTAACATTAGTGTCAGGTTTTCCAAGCTGCCTATAGGCATCTGACGGTGCTCAATGTCTTTCAGACAACAGTCATTTTTACACTCTAGTGAAATAATGTGCAGGTTTTTCACGATGTTTTTCTTCACCAGAAGCAAGTAATTGAAAAACACCGTGCATAAGTACAAACTCAGAGGCCCAAGTCGCGGCTAGTGAGAATCGAAGTCGGGCTTCACAGTTGGCAAGCCCACAGTGTCTATCAGCCGCAGGTTCCTTATAAATATATGTATTCCCGAGGAGGGATGATGTCAGGCGAGCTAGAGCTAGGCTGGTCGAAATTATACTTTCTCGTTCTTTCAATCTTGGTTATGGAACATAAGCAGTGGCGTAGCTATCATAGGGCCAGGTGGTGCAGTGCACCAGGGCCCCGGAGCTCAGGGGGCCCTCTAGCCTCAGCTTTGAAAAAAAAAAGAAAAATTTAAAAAATTCAAAAAATTCAAAAAAAAAAATTCTAGTGTGCAGGCTGCATGCAGGCATCAAGTTTTTTTTTTTCAATTTCTATTTTTTTTATTCAAATTGTAGTTTATGGGTCACCACTGTAGTTTATGCGGCTAACATATGGTGCTTATAGGTACCTACGGAGATAAATGATAAGGCGTGTTCGATGCTCCAAAGTAAAATGTCGAATGAATAATTTATTTACAAAATTTGGGTTTATATACACTCGTTATAGACAAACAGATAGCCAAATACGGTCGTGTTCGCGTTCCTGTGTTGTGATTGGCTGGCGCGTCGCGCGACTGCTCCTGTGTCCCGATATTATTCCCATATTTGGTTATGGCTGACGGCGCGTGCAAATACTAGTGTTGTATGGCCAAAAATGGAGATGTTTTGTAGCTACTCGATGTATGCATGCTGTAGTGTGGCTACAGGACTTCCTCCTTAGCGAAAGCGTACCGGTGGCTTGATGACCCTTCCGGAGCGAGTTTGAATCGCAGCGGGAAGTGGCGCTGCAGGAGGTGAGGCCGGGATGCGTAAACAGGATCGCGCGGGCGGCGGCGCTGCTATCGGCGCGGGCGAGTCGGCGCGCGGCGGCGGCGCGAGCAGTGACCCGTTGGCGTTATCAGTGCGCGTGTGGGCGATCGCGGCTGGATTGCAGTACTGTGTGATGATGACTTGTGATGATGAATCCGGAAGTGCAGTGTCTTGAAGTGAACTATCTTGAAAGTCTTCTAAAATGTAGGCGGGCTTCAGTCTTTCGATCGAAATAGTTGATTGCCGGTTCGGTAGTTGCAGTTTGAATAGCTTGTCGGTTCGTGAACCAGGAAGAAGTCTTTAGAGTTACTATTTTCAACAGTGTACGACATAATAATCAATCAGTTAGATGCGCGTTTTGTTGGTATAAGTGCAATTTGTAAATCGTTAGACTTCCTGATTCCAAAAAATTTGCTCAGCTGGAATGAAACGATTTTACTCAAGAAATGTGATCAGTTTCAGAAGAAATATTGCGATATTATTGGACCCACTTTTTCGCTCCAATTTCTTAATGTTTATCATCTGATCCTCCCTCAATTGATGGAGACGTGGTCTATTCGCCAGCTTTGCAAAGAAATTATAACGAAATTTGGCGTTCTCGAATGTGACCTTACGGAAGTGTATAAAGCGATGCTACTGTTTCACACAATTCCTGTTACTTACGCGGCAGCAGAAAGATCTTTCAGTAAACTAAAGATTATAAAAAATTATTTAAGAAACAGCATTCGACAAAATCGCCTCCGACATTTATCGTTAATTGCAATAGAAAGTGAGGCGGCATCAAACTTGGATTTGAGTGAAATTATAGACGAATTCGCAAAAATTAAAGCCCGCAAGAGATTGTGAATCGGACGGGGAATTCTCTTAAAAATCGTTTTTTCTCTTAATTAATAAATATTCTATATTGTCATGTGCGTCGTCACATTGAACACATGAAGATTTTGATAGAGACGACGTATGGATTTAGCCTACTAGGGATGATTCAACTCACTGTTTCCTATTCTTATTCCCTATCAATAATTTTGAAGGCCAATATAAGTTCAAACTACGCGGAAAGAGGGGTGGAGGGCCCGATTCTCTCCCTATGCACCAGGGCCCTTGTCCCCCTAGCTACGCCACTGAACATAAGAGAACGGAATTACCAAAGTCGAGAAATTGTTCCGCTTGGCAATGGTTAGAGAGGAGTTTGGGAAGCTGACGGCTAACATGCAGAGATGGAAAGGCACGGTTAAAGGTTCTTAGGGTTTCTAAACTTCGCACGGTGTAACCGTCCATGTATAGTTTCTTCGTCGTATTTTGTCATATTATGTTGTCTCGGCATGTTGATGTCTAATCAATCACATCGTCACTTTAACTTTCCGGGGCCGGAATTTGCTTAAAGTGGCCGTTTTTCGCAAATGTGCACGCTGGCTAAAATTTGGCATCGATTACCGAAGTTTGAAAACCTAGAAACTGTTTAACACTTACATAATTTTTTAATGACTTGTGATTTGTATTTGCCGTACACAGCGTCTAACCAAGACAATGAAAATAATACTGATTTACGGAATCATTTTATCATTCTTATCTACTTGATTGTAGGTACCGACCTACGCGGAGTATTGATAACCGCGCTATTCCGTAATTTGGAGGTTTTGGGTTCAATCCCCAGTCAGCTAAAGTTGGTAACTGGCCTTTTTCAAATCGTCCTGGCTGTTGGGTGTTCCACGAGTTTAAATTTCATGTCAGATTTTTCAAACTGCGTAAGTTGTGAATAAATAAATATATACGGACCAATCACATAGATTGAGCTAGGCTCGAAGTTAGTTCAAGACAAGTTCAAATATAGATGAACATCCAAGAGCTAGCAGTCAATTAAAAAAAATCCATCTTGACCTGACCGGATATCGAATTCGAGACCTCCAGTGATTCCAGTGTGACAGCGTGACTTGATGACCACTACCCAGGCCACAAAGGTCGTAAGTTGGTACCTAAATGTATTTGATATAGTTTCACGACTACTGTACTCATACTTAAGAAACTTAAACGCGCTATGAAGTTTTTATCACACATAATAATTAATGACCTTGAAATTTTTCATTTTCCTGGCATATAAACTTATGATCGAGTATGTACGATTTGTTGATTTTTTATAAAAGTTTAACTCAAAAAGCTTGTTTAGCTGTAGTTGGTCAATTATTTACAAGGTAAGGGTTACAACTGTTAAAAGTCGGGGTGTTACTGTTGGCTTAGTTTATTAATCATTTGTTTAATGTATGCCTAGAGTATACCTACTTAGGTACTTAATTGTATTATAAAGAGAGATAAGTTTCACAAAATTATAATAAAACAACAAAAAACTCTTTAGTAAAGTCACTGCTATCATTCATCAATCAACGTCAACTTCATTTAGGAGGGTAATGGTTCAAACCCAGTAAGTAGTTAGTTTTATAAACGGCAAGTGACGAAGTTATTTCAATTCAAGGATTCTTCTGCAGTAGCCTTTCAAGAGTCTGCTGGTCTGCGGACACCAGTTCTTGCACCCAATACACCGGAAACAGCAGTTTCGGCACGTTAGCGTATATCCTGGAAGTGACATTATAATTATGATATATTCTATGCTAGTCTGCAATATAAGAAAACATAGAATATGCAATATAAGAAAACATAGAAAACTCTTCCGCGTAAATGGCAAATATGAAAAATGTGCAATGGGGCAACATACTCTGTGAAAATGAGTTTCTTTCGGCGATTCTTCTCAGCAGTGGTCTTTGCGAAGCGCTGGTATCGGTAGCTTATGTCGACAAATAATTGAAAGAATAAATTATTTTTTTAAATATCTAAAACAAAAGTTTAAAGTGCTCCTCAAGACGAATCAAACGAGGCCATACTCAATGGCGATGCTTCGTTTCATCGCAGATTTTTTATTGCCACTT
Source organism: Acrobasis consociella (assembly GCA_963555685.1). Classification (NCBI taxonomy): domain Eukaryota; kingdom Metazoa; phylum Arthropoda; class Insecta; order Lepidoptera; family Pyralidae; genus Acrobasis; species Acrobasis consociella. Next base: position 18,724,357 of record OY743117.1, read on the forward strand.
TTCACGTCACGTCACGTGTCGTCGAAGTGGCTTAAATTTGATCTGTGTGTGTTAGTGACTAACACTAGTGTCAGAGTTTTTTAACCGCCTTACAGGCCTTTGACATGGTTTTTAGCAATGACCACTGTCAAAGACAGTGACCGGGACCGACGGCTTAACGTGCCCTCCGAAGCACGGATCATCTTACTTATAGGACAATCAGGTGATCAGCCTACAATGTCCTAACCAAACAAGGACAACAACCAAAGTCGTTGCCCCCGCCGGGAATCGAACCCGCGTATGAGCCGAACGCTCTAACCACAGTAAATTTGATTATAGACAGACATACAGACCTATAAATAAAAGCTTGTAAAAATTGTAGATATAGGAACATACGCAATATCAGGCTCCATGTAGACATTCAGTTGATGCCTCATCGCAACCTCAAGCGGGATGCCCGTTTTCTGAAAGAAAGTAGGTAAGTATAAATATTTCTTCTTTATTTCTTCTTTTTTTGGAGTGTTCTTATTTTTTAGCAAACACTGGAGATAGATTTTTGGAGTAGGAAGGGGGTGACGGACGGGTTGACTGGAGATAGATCAATCTGGAAGGAACTTACATGCTGTGCCGACCCCACAACAAAGTGGGACAAGGATAAGGCAGAAGAAGAAGACTGGAGATAGATTTTTCGAGCTGCCTTTAATCATTTAACATAGCTCATGACTGTCAGCTCGTGACAATATTCATTACGGTTAGAATTTCGCTACTATCCAAGTATTAAAATCAGATACTTTGTTTTAAATGTCAAACATACATACATACATACTATCACGTCTTTATCCCTAATGGGGCAGAGAGAGCATTTTGGGTCTTGCGGTCCTATGCAGAGCCCAGGGCCGCAAAACTCAAAAGCCACTTTTAGCGTCATGGTGGGCGAGAAGATGGAAAAGCAATCAATACAGTGATGGGTTGCTAGCCGCCTCGCCTGTTAACATGATTTGCATTTTTGCCCATTCCCTCGATCGGCTTTTACGATCTGCGTGGGAAGAGAAGCAGCTGGTACATTCTAAGTTTTTTATTTCTCCCAGACCAGCATGGGAGAAAAACGTCAAAACAAATTTTTTTTATGGGATTTGTATGAAATTCATAGTTTCTTGGAGTCAAATGATGGGAAAGAGGCTTATGTCACGGCTTATGTCCATGTGCAGCAGTGGACGTAATGCGGCTGAAATGATGATGATGATGACGTATTTAATTTTGTCCCTGCATCATCTGGTACTCACCGGCTCAACAGAGTAGTAGAAGGAGTGCCTCTCAGCATCAGGGTGGAGTCCGTCGAAGTGCTCGCTGAGGCGAGGGTCTCCGTGCAGGAAGTGAGGCAGCGAGAAGAAGATTGGGGCGTTGTGGCTGTAACAGTTACATGGTACGACTTATCTTGTATCCTATCTCATCTATGATAAAACAGTAAAAAAAATGACATCGCTCCCCTTGGATTTTGGAATAAAAACTTTCCTATGTCCTTCCTTGAGTCTCAAACTATATCAATGACAAATTACATATGAACAGGTTTAGTGATTGAAGCGTGAAGAGGTAACAAACAAAAAATATACAAATCTCACTGACTTTGAAAAAAAAATACTGGGAATTACTCCAAAAGTGGTACCCAAGCGGACGTTACTACGTATCTACGTTTCAGTGTCAAGCAACATTGAGCACTACCGTATGATGAAGTCTAATTTGGTTTGGCATAGTAATAGGACGTCAAGACCATTACGTCTATCGTACTATTGATGGAGTAACCCCCTAATTTCTTCGATACACTAAAATTGATTAGTGTATATGTATAAATATGTAAAAAAATAAAAATTATAATTTTATACAGGCTTTTTTCGGGAAGGCTGGTTTACACATTACACTCTAATAGTCTGGGGTTGAGGGGTCACTAAGGTGAGCCTCCCCCAAAATCGACAAATATACTAAAGTCAAAAGTTAAAGTCAAAAAATTTTATTCAATGTAGGATAAATTTATCTCTTATTGAAGGTCATTTTTAAATTATTTTAGTGCAAAAGCTAAAAACTACTAGCGTTTCGGAACGGCCACTGCTGGGAAGATTACGCCGAAAGAAACCCAGTTCAGTACTACACTAAAGGTACTTACTTGCATGCTGACCCGTTCACGACACCTCCCCACTCACACGGACCATAGCAATCATTGTTTTGTGCTGAAACATACAATTATTGTTAAATAACCTAGTTCTAGAACGTGAAGCTTTTCTACGCACATTTGCGAAAAACGTCCACTTTTAGCTAATGTGCGTAAAGAACATGTTCATAAACATAGTTCATAAAATAGTTTGAAGGGTTATCTAGCCCTTGGTCAAGACAAAATTTTAAATGATATCTCCGTTTCCTTTCAAATGATTTATTTCAAATGGGGCAGCCCTGGACCCTAGAAAATTCATTTATTTTCTTCCCTCTTAGGCAACATCAAGGATATAATTGATATTGGAAAATGGAACACTGATGCGGAACCATAATGGTCCAGCTAAAATATAAGAGATATAAAAATGACGCCTTAGCAAAAGCTGTTCTGCCTGATGAGCATTTTTTGTTAAGGTAAAAAAATAGAAGATCTTCGCTCCGCATCAGGTATACCATGCACATACGCCGGAGTCATAAAGTCCATCTGAACGAAGTTGCGGATATCAGCTAGTAATAAATAAGATAAGATAAAATTTCTTTATTGCACTAACTAAGTATGACAATAACTAGTACTAACTTATCACTAAAGTGATTTCTTCCAGCCAACCTTTGGGTAAAGAAGACTATAAAAGATGTGGGGGAGTTGGCGCAGTTAGAGTATTACAGTGTAGAAAAATACAAGTACCTATACAATTAAATAATAGGAGTACATACTATAACATATAAACGAACAATAAAGTAATATAAAATGCATAAACGTAGCATAAATAAGTTAGGTTTGGTACCTTTATCGAAGCTACTTGGTGCGATGCCATACTTGTGGTAGTTAATGCCCTTGTACTGCCCGCTGCTCGCATACGGCATCGCCACGGGGCGACACAGCCCTGGCATGAACACCTTCAGCTCAGACTGCTCAGTCAGGTCGTGAGGGAAGAACTCTCCCATACTGCCTTCTAGCTGTAAAATCGAACAACTTCGTCCACTTTGAATCATTCGTTTCAGCAGCAGGAAGCCTACTACTGAGACATATAAGCCTTCCTCAAGAATTTCTATGAATGGAAGCTACCTGCATCTGAAGTTTTTCAGACTGGTGATAGTAAAATATTTAAATTTTTACATAGCCAGTCGATTCTAAAGAGGAAGTGTTCCAGCAACTTTGCTCATCATCATCATCAGTCCTAGCCATGGTCCCATTTCATTTGGGGTCGGCTCTCCATATCTTCTCGCGCCAGTTTTCCCTATTATAAATCATGTCAGGGGTTACCCCCATCGTCCTCATATCTTTCTTAATGGTACTGGACCAAGTCGTGAGGGGGCGTCCTCTGCCTCTCCGTCCTTCGGCTATATTAATCACTTTCTTCGTCATGTGGTCATCATCCCTGCGCATTACATGACCGTACCACCGGAGTCTGCTTTCTCGCATCTTGTCTTGATATCATATAAAATTACCACTTTTACAACATTAGGACAAATGGTGACCTAATTTTTTTTACTTCTTGCTCTTCAAAGATAAGTGGAAATAAATCTTTGGTGTTTATTAAAATCCTAGAGAACCTCTACGGCCTGCTGGGAGCACGCATTGCTAGCGCTACCATAAGTTAAGAACCCTAGATTTGGTCCGCAATTGAAAGGGTATCCAGAGGTGGCAGCAAATTCCCGAGCTTCTCACTGCTTCGTAAGGCACATACCGTTGGTCCAGGTTGCAATCATTGAATGTCAGGTTGTCAAGCTATATCAGACCCCTTTTGGCAGCTTGAAAAATCTGACACCTGTATTCGGCACACTTGAAAAACCTTAAAAGCATTACCTTCGAGCAGTTTCCCTTGTAATATTTGAGGTGATCCTCATAGTTCCACTGCACAATCTGACCGGGTAGGGTTCCACCTTCCCCTGTCGTCACCTCAAGGTAGCCTTCAGAGTCCAAGGAGTTGTTTTTCTGAAATACATGAAAATGAGGAAGCCTTGTTTTAATATTGTTTGTCATAAAGACTTAGTTTTTAGTACCTAGTTATTTTTGCAATAATAATGAGAGTTTCTATAATGTAGTTATAAATTTCATGACCTAAAGTTTTATGATGATAATACAAAGCCGATATTTCTTTAGTAATCTAAAACGTTGTTTATATTTAGATGAAATTAAAATTCTGGCGTGTTCATTGTTATGTTAAAGAAAATTATGTAAAAGGTGAAAAAAAAGACAAACCCCATAAAACCATGCAAATTTTTCAGAGATGCCTGGATAGGCGGCACCATGAAACAGTTCCAACACCACATCATCATAACCCTCAAAAAGGAGCTCCCTTGCCCTCTTGGTTGCGGAAATGCCGTGGTTAGCGCCGTAGACCAAGAATACAGCATTCATGGTTTTGTCGTAGTCACTTTGGTTCTCATGTCTTCCGAGGTGGACATATAACTGAAAAAAAGATCATCATCAGGTCTCTGTTAAAAAGAAAAATGACAGATTGCGTTTTGGGCCGATAATGGTTTAAACCAAGTACTAAGTTAGTCCGCGTTTTACATATAGACGGTATTCTAAGAAGTAACTGGTCTAAAAAGCTCATAGGAGATACTAGACATCTATCAAAATCCAAATTAGTCACAATCCCAATAGAGGAAATACATACATCAGTAATATAGTCCACAGTGGTGATGACGTCATCCAGTCTACCAGGGCTGGTCTCATCAAATACCCAGCGCTTGAAGGTGCGGTAGCTCAGGGTGTGCTCCGTCTGATTCCAGGTCACGTTGACCTGTTCACGATGCTGTCGGAAGCGGTAGGGACCTGGAACCAAATTTCAGGAATTGGCCTAATTTTGTGGTTCTACACTACGAGGAACTACAACCACAAACTATAATGAGTGAAGCGGTACCATAGTAAATAAGAAGCATATGAGATAGCGCCAGCAATATCCCACATCTCGGTCTCAAAGTTCTGGTTGCAACATTTTTCTAAACGAAAAGACAAGAAGTAGGCACGCCCAAGAATATCAATGAGTAGAAGTCGTATAGAAAAGTTTAAAATTTTGGCTAAATAATAAGAAACAGCGCGTAGGATTGAAAACGCGTGGAATAGCTTTTGGTCAATGAAGGACTTATTCAAAGGTAACCTACCAACTTGTCTTAAGGGACGACTCTTCGACATGTGTATCTTGCTCATCCTAACCTACGGGGGGCAAACGTGGTCGTGACCAAGAAGCAAAAGCTCAAACTGCAGGTTTGCCAAAGAGCCATGGACCGCAGTATGTTAGGTATAAAAAGGGCAGACCGTGTCAGGAACACTATGCTGCGCTCCCTCCATTACGCAAGTGATTGACGTTGGAAAGAAGTCTGCTAGATTAAAGTAGGACTGGGCGAGTCACGTTTGCCGTATGTTGCCCGAAAGAGGGACCCACACAACCACAAAATGGGTTCCAACCGACGGAGTGAGGACCAGAGGAAGGCCTAGGATGAGATGGAGGGACGAGTTATCCACATTTGACAAAGAATGGCATGAAACAGCTGAAGATAGAAGTAATTGGAAACAAAAAGGGGAGGCTTTTGCCCAACTAACTGGGACGTAAACGGCAAAAAAAACTAAATATGTAAATCCGTCTAAACGCAATTGTTATCCCATATTTTCATGAACAAATTCTTACCAAGTTCTTTCAAATGTGGTTTCTCGGCAGGGAACTTTTCTGCATTGGTCCAGTTAAACAGAAAGACTTCGAAGTAGTGATCTTTGGGTTTTAGCCACGCTTCATATGCCGGGCTCCCAGGCGTCAGCTCCAATTTCTGAAAACACGTGGAATTTAGAAGGTATTAATATGATACATGCGCAACATGTGCATAAAACGGAATTTCAGGCAAACAAGCCGGTATGCAAATACCTACCGATTGCAAAAGCGAGTCGATAATTTTTGGATCAATTTGCTCTTCTTCTCCAGAGCTAAGAGAACACACAGACAGTAGGCAGATGATCATGAACCACCGACATCTTGCAAAGTCCTCCATGATGATCAGGTGTCTCTGCAAAAAACGAAGAAGTCAAGCCACATAGTAGGTGTGCGGTGAGCCCCATGGCATTATCAAACATTTTAAGAATACCAATATTTTTTTGCGTATTTTTATGTGTTTTATTAGTACTATGGAATCTAATTGGGGTGACAATGACAACTTTTAGATTATCCAAAAATAATGAAACCATATTTTTCAGTTTACCGAAAAAGTGAAAATTCACAAAGATACGGAGTATAAAAGTTCCGGACTGGGGGCTTGCGACGCAATGCTAAGTAAAACATCGTACCTAGCCGTGACATCATTCGAAATTTAAATGCGCTTTATCTTTGTTATTTTTCGTTTCTCAGAGAAAAGAAAAAATACGTGTACAATATTTTTTAATAATCTAAACGGTGGGTCAAAAATATTTTTCCATTCGTCATGCCTCGCAGTGACGCTGAATGAGGATAAAATAAATCTTATCTCCTTGGGATCACAGCCTAGGTCAAAATCCGCTCAAAAATTTGCATGCCGCGTCTCTTTCCAGCTAAGCCAAAGTATTCAATATATGCATCTCATTCCTCGTTCAATGGAAGTTCACGGTCTCATAATTATTATAGTATTATGTTGGGATCTCTTTTCTAAACAGGTATTTTAAGATTTGAGTTAGATGGCTGGTACTTGTCAGGTGGTCTCCAAGAATTACTTATATCAAAATTTGTTGTGTAGTTTTGTGTTGAAGTCAGTTTTTAGTTTGACTAGCTGAAGCCCGCGACTTCGTTCGCGTGGACTTTGTCTCTGGAAAATGCTTATCAGGCTGAACAACTTTTGCTAAGGCGACATTTTTATATTTCTTATAGTTTAGCTGAACTATTATAGTTCTGCATCAGGTGTTCCATTTTCCAATATCATTTATACCCCTATATGTTGCCCAGGCTTAACAGCTATATAACAAAAAAATCATTCGAATCCGTCCAGTATTTCCGGAGATTAGCGTATACAAACAGAGAAATAAACACACAGACAAACAGACAGACATTTTATTTAAATTATTTCTTTATTACTGTCTCCATCGCCTGTAATATTTTTTTGGAAATATATTTAATGTACCTACAGACACACTTTTTTACTGTTTTATTATATGTACCTTACTAAGAGTCCCCTTACCCTAGACTTCTCCATACAAACGTAGTCTACGTTTAATTTTGAAACCACATGTCAGATTCCGCTAAAAATTGGTAATTGTAAAGAAATTGCAATTACCTAGGTTTATAACTGGTTTCCTACAATTAAATTATGAACTGGAAAGAAAATATAACGATTTAGAAGTTTGCCACACTGATGGTCAAAAATGATAAATAACACTATATTCTATTTCAAGTTCATATTTTTACCGTTGGAAACCAGTTATAAACCTAGATAATTGCAATATCTTTGAAATTACAAAATTTTGTCGAAATCGGACATGTCGTTTTGAAATAAAACGTAGACTACGTTTGTATGGAAAGTTGTATTTTGGTCTAGGGTAAGGGGACTCTTAATTTATCTATCGGTCTGGGCGGGTGTAAGTTATCGTAGTCAAACAAAACAAAACAATAACAATGTCAATGCTTTTGCTCTTTTCTGACCATGAATGCATCAACATTGACCTATCTTGTATCTGTCGCACTAGACAGAGAGAGGGTCATTTTACGAGATAATTTTATAAGTAAGTAGGTACCTTTTTACTACAAACACCTATTGAATCTAGAATAATTAAGAATAATAACCGGCCAATTGCGAATCGGATTCGCGCACTAAGGTTTCCGTACCATTTTCTTTGAAAAATCGTGTTTGTTGTATGGGAGTCCTCTTAAAGGTTGTTTGAAGTGAAAACTTCTTTAGCGGCGTTGTGCACTTTTTTTGGAATGGGTAAAAAATATTAAACTCGCGTCAGGACACGTGGCCTGATCGAAAATTCGTAAGACGGCGCAGGGCGCTTGCGCGAATGTTCGTGTGTGTTTATGTTACAGCGTGCTACGCGCATCCATGGATGGTGACAGCTGATGGCTCGACCGTCTGTGTAGTGGCCATACTGCTGTGTATTTGAAAATGATTTTGTTGAAAATGAATTAGGTCATGCTTGTGACATTTGTGACAGACTGTGGTTCAGAAAAGATTTGAAATATTTTATACTGATAATTAAAGCAATTCGTGCAAAATTATTCCCTAACCATTCCAAAATATCAAAAATGCACAACGTTAATATTCAAGTTTTCACTTCTGCCGGCACTCCCAAAGTGCAACCCGTCGTTTTTTTATTTTGTTTTTAGTATTTTTAAAGTGAAAACTTCTTTAGCGGCGTTGTGCACTTTTTTTGGAATGGGTAAAAAATGTTAAACTCGCGTCAGGACACGTGACCTGATCGAAAATTCGTAAGACGGCGCAGGGCGCTTGCGCGAATGTTCGTGTGTGTTTATGTTACAGCGTGCTACGCGCATCCATGGTTGGTGACAGCTGATGGCTCGACCGTCTGTGTAGTGGCCATACTGCTGTGTATTTGAAAATGATTTTGTTGAAAATGAATTTGGTCATGCTTGTGACATTTGTGACAGACTGTGGTTCAGAAAAGATTTGAAATATTTTATACTGATAATAATTAAAGCAATTCGTGCAAAATTATTCCCTAACCATTCCAAAATATCGAAAATGCACAACGTTAATATTCAAGTTTTCACTTCTGCCGGCACTCCCAGAGTGCAACCCGTCGTTTTTTTTTTGTTATAGCGGCAACAGAAATACATAATTTGTGAAAAATTCTTGAGATACATCCCGGTGACAGACAGACGCACTGACAGCGAAGTCTTAGTAATAGGGTCCCGTTTTTACCCTTTGGGTATGGAACCCTAAAGACTATACTTATAACAAATATACTCGAACTTTCCTTAGGGCTAGCTCAATCAGTGTAATTTGTCCCTATATATTTATTATTTATTATTATTATTATTATAACAAATGAACCAAACTGTCCGATTTGTATCTTCAATATACTTAGTATTTTGATCAAAAGATTTCTGTACCCGAAGCGCAAAAACGGGAACCCTGTTACTAATACTCCGCTGTAAGCCTGTCTGTCATCAGAGGTGCTATTTTTCAAATGCGGAGTCACTAAACGAACAATTTTTTGTATGGAAAAACCATTCGTTTAGGTGACTCCGCGTTTCAAAAATAGCACTTCAGGTCAGGTGAAATTCTCACAGATGATGTATTGTTACCGTTTCTGCTATAGCAACAAATTCTAAATACAGAATAAAGTTAATATTTTGGTGGGACTTCCATTAAACAAAATCCCATCAAAAACAATACTTGTCAAAAAAACCAAGTCTCACAACTCAGTTGTTCTGCGGTAAAAAGTTGTGAGATCCATGTAATACCAAGTCGGTTATTAATTTATTCAGTCTCTACTTAAGCGACTTTCTGTCTTAATACGTCCAGTCTCTAAGACCACGATCGTGGTCCATAACAATTGAAAATCAATTGTGTCTGGAATCTCCGTACTCGAAGCATTAAGTTGTTACGTAATAATTAACAGCATCTTAAAGTGACGCATATCAACATTAAAATTCTTTAATGTTTTATACAAATATATCGAGACTTGGCCATCGCACTAAATAATTGAATTTACATGTGTTTTCAGGCGATTGAATTAACACGTGTTTTCAGGCGATGGCCAAGTCTCAATATATCTATATAAAACATTAAAGAATTTTAATATTGATATGCGTCACTATAAGATGCTGTAAATTATTACGTAACAACTTAATGCTTCGAGTACGGAGATTCCAGACACAATTGATTTTCAATTGTTATGGACCACGATCGTGGTCTTAGAGACTGGACGTATTAAGACAGAAAGTCGCTTAGTCTCAATATATCTATATAAAACATTAAAGAATTTTAATATTGATATGCGTCACTATAAGATGCTGTAAATTATTACGTAACAACTTAATGCTTCGAGTACGGAGATTCCAGACACAATTGATTTTCAATTGTTATGGACCACGATCGTGGTCTTAGAGACTGGACGTATTAAGACAGAAAGTCGCTTAAGTAGAGACTGAATAAATTAATAACCGACTTGGTATTACATGGATCTCACAACTTTTTACCGCAGAACAACTGAGTTGTGAGACTTGGTTTTTTTGACAAGTATTGTTTTTGATGGGATCTCATTTCTTTTTGTATTTTGTAGACAGTTCTACTTTTTTCCTTTTCGGTACCTTCTACTTATTGTATATATGTATATCTACCAGCAAGGAATTTTCTTAAAGCCCTCTCTCTGACTTATGAACTTTTCTTATTTTTGTAGGTAGCCTTCCGTTTTCTCTTTTCCGGTACTACTACTTGAGCTTCTCTCCGCGCCCTCGCGCTAGCACCGCACAGCGCGTAGTAACGGCCCGCGCTCACTCGCTAGCATCGCAGCGCGTGGTATAATAATTAATTTACAACCTTACGCACTCGTAATAAGTACGAATACGCACGTAGGTACGTTTTTTGCATTAAATAATTTAATTTACACGTGTTTTCATGACGGGAATACCCATTTTTTGCTCGATTTGGCAGGGACACTACCATGCGCCTATATTTATATGGGACTAGCTTAAACCCGCGGCTTCGCACGCAATAATAATAACTGCCGTAAAACATCGTTACGAATAAAGCCAATATTGAAAAATTTAACTGAAGACTTGGCTATGGGCTTAATTTTCTTTGCGGTCTTTTCTAGATTTTTTAGTTTTTCCTTGATTCATACACCAAACACTACTTATATTCCAAATTTGAAGCTTCTAGGTCTGCTAGAAGTGCCTTAGAATTTTGATGATCGGTGAGTCAGTGAGTGACAAAATTAAGAAATTTGACCCGTTATAATTCTTAAAATACTGGTTCAAATTGAATGAAATTTGAATTATACCGTGTCTTTACAATGCCTGCATGGTTACTGAAAATTTCAGTCTTCTAGTTTTATCCACAACGAAGTTACAGGGGGTCGAAAATGGTCTGAATTGCTTCGAGAAAAGAATGGTACGGCCGTGCACTTTTTTGCTCGACTTGGTGGGGGCACTGCCGTGCCCCCAGATGTGTTTTTTATAGATGATGATACGGAATCCTTCGTGCGCGAGTCAGATTCGTAATTGGCCAATTCTTTTTTATATCATCAAAGAACTAGGTTTTTGTCGGTGGAGTATTTTCCATGTCTCCCTATTTTCTGCTAAATGCTTGGCCTCCCTATACGACACAACTTTTGCCTTTTCTTTTACTTCATCCATGAACGACCTTCTTGGTCTTCCTTTTCCTCTCTCGGCTTCCACTTTCCTCTTTTCTTTTTATAATAAGCTTTAATTTATCTTGCAATGCATGTTGTACATTCAAGGTGGTACGAAAAACATTGTTTTTATGTACGTATGTATCTATGTATGTTCCGCGATAACTCTTAAACCGTTAAACTAATTTTGATGATATTAAGAATGAGTGTACCAACTATTCATAGAATTTTTATGTTGTTGGGCATTAAAATTGGTTCTGCAGTTTCCGAGAGTTACGTATTTCTGTTTGCGACGGGATAAAAAATTTACTCCCGACACGAATGTAGCTAAGAATAATCTCGATAACGTCAGCTTTCAAACAAAAAAAAAAACGCATCAAATAGTCCAATTATTTAGGAGCTACGCTACGATGCCAGAGACAAACAGAGACACCTTAAAATAACACCCCTCTTTTTTATCTTTCTATTATTTTATCGGTTACTTGAATTATTTAAATTACCAGTTTAAAATATTAGTTACTATAGTTATTTTTTTACTTTTTATTTTTTCCTTTCTTAACGTACCAACGTAGCTAAAATAATTAAGTACGCTAATAATATTACAATCTAGCCTAAACTCAGGCTAATAAGTAATTTAACATTGACCTAGTTTTATACGTTATTGTCTAAGAATGTGTCCATTGGCACTTTTCTTACTGTCTCTATTAAGGGGAAGGCACTTTGTTATTTTATTTAAAAAAAAACTAATCAGTATATTGTTAAAAACATTGCTTAAGTCATATTAGCCTTATTCAAAAAATAAATCTGTTATTGGCTAAAAATGTCACTTATCTCAACATATGCCTAACCTACTGTTTGTAAAATGCTGTTGTTTTTTTTTATCACACTATCAAACTAATATTATTAAGGCGAAATTTTGAGAGTGTGTCTGTTTGGTTATTCTTCACGCGTAAACGGCTGGATCAATTTTGATAAAATTACATCACTGACACCCTGGATTAACACATAGGCTACTTTTTAAGTAAAACCGCGGGGTGCAGCTAGTAAATAAATAAAAGAAATGTATGTTACTTACACGACAAACCCCCAACTCCTCTTTAAGGCTATCAAAGTGTACGGCTGCGTCTGGCAGCCTGCGCCGCTGTCAATGTGCAACTGAGAGATTTGAATCTGCAGCACAGCTAAATAAGACATTTGACTCTCTCCGAATGACGACCTCCGTGGCGTAGTGGTCACCATGCCAGTCCGCCACCCAGAGGTCCCGGGTTCGATCCCCGGTCAGGGCAAGTTGGAAAATGGCCTTTTTCAAATTGTCCTGGGTCTTGTATGTTTATCTATATATGTATTTGTTATAAAATATAGTATCGTTGAGTTAGTATCCCATAACACAAGTCTCGAACTTATTTTGGGGCTAGCTCAATTTTTTCCTATATATTTATTTATATTTATAATTATTTTTATACAAGTAAACATGTACGGGTCGTCTGATCTATACTATGTCGCGACAGCATATTACTCGACAAATATATTGTAAATATAATAGGCTATTTTACAAGCTTTTATATACTTGCAATGTTTGTTTGTATGTAACGTATGTATGAATGAATGTTTGTTCAGGTCAAATATTGCAACTCAATTTTCAACCAGTTATCCTCAACCGATTGAGCTGAAATTTTGTATTCTTGTGTAAGTCGGATGACAATACAATATTATGAGCTGTTCTGATGATGCAGCCGGGAGATATTCGACGGAACTTAGTTATAAAACAACAAAACCTCATTAAGTAGGACTCGTTTGATTTATCTTGACGAGCACTTTATGGTAGACGATGCCTGGGTCTGATCGCGGAGACGAAAGGTGGTCGATGAAACTCTGTAATCAAACGACGCAACTTCATCGAGTTTGGGCTTATTTCATTTGTCTAAGTAAGTACTTTTAGGGTTGCCTCCGTGGTGTAGTTGTTAGAGCGTTTGGCTCGTACCCGGAGGTCGCGGGTTCGATTCCTAGCGGGGGCAACGACTTTGTGTTGTTGTCCTAGTTTGGTTAGGACATTGCAGGCCGATCACCTGATTGTCTGATAAGTAAGATGGTCCGTGCTTCGGAGGGCACGTTAAGCCGTCGGTCCCGGTCACTGTCTTTTATATGCGTTTATTCCCGGTCGTCCCCACCATTTCGTCCCCACTGTTACTTGAGAGTTTCCCCATCCAGTTTAAGCTTATAACCATGAAGTTAAAAGGTAAAAGTGCGGACCACACTCCCTATTTACCTACATGAAGCAACCTTGATTGCATTCTATCTCTTTCACGTAGCGGACGTAAGTACTTGAAACCTCCTCTCTTTCTAAGTAGGATGTCTATACAACTACAAAAGTAAAGAACAGGAGATTGGCCTCCACTTTTTAAGGAACCCTAAAGAATCCCTTACCCTAGACTTTTCCATACAAACGTAGTCTACATTAAATTTTGAAACCACATGTCAGATTCCGGTAAAAATTGGTAACTGTAAAAAAATTGCAATTATCTAGGGTAATAACTGGTTTCCTACACTAAAATTATGAACTGGAAAGAACATAAGTATAACGATTTAGAAGTTTCCCATACTGATGGTCAAAAGTACACACTATATTCTATTTCAAGTTCATATTTTTAGTGTCGGAAACCAGTTATAACCTTTGAAATGCAATATCTTTGAAATTACAAAATTTTACCGAAATCGGGCATGTCGTTTCGAAATAAAACAAACGTATACTACGTTTGTATGGAAAATTGTATTTTGATATAGGGTAACACTCTTACGAGTTCCTCAATGGTAAACTGTTTATTGTCTCTGGCTGGTTTTGGTAATGACAAAGAGCAAAAAGAAATGGTGAACTGTTTGTTGTCTCTGGTTGGTCTTGGTGATGACGAAGAGCAAACAGAAATGGTGAACTGTTTGTTATCTCTGGTTGGTCTTGGTGATGACAAAGAGCAAACAGAAAAGGATTGAGACGTAGATACCCGTAACTTCTACCCAGAGATATCCCTACTAGTACTTAATATCAAGGCCAAGGCCCGGATTAGTATACTCGTAGTTCTTAGGTACTTTCAAAACGTGGAAGGGACATACCCGTAATAAATCAAACGCAAACGTATAAGATCAGTATTAAGCATAATACAATGTCCTTTTTAATTAAGTACAAGTATTTTAAGGGGTGGTTCAGTCCATCATTTTAACCAAATTTGCCTAATGAATGTATATCGAAATATGAAAAAAAATTTTTAGGTTCTCATATGAATTGAAGTAGTCACGTGATATCATTACTATGGAAAAAGAAATTTTTTTTTTCGTATTTTGATATACATTTATTATACACGCTGACTTTTCATTGGTTTTGGAAAAGAAAATGTCGTATAGTAAATAAATTACTCTATCCATATACGTAATCCAAATTTGTGTATTACATAAGATAAAAAAGTTACAAAAATGATTTTCGATCGAGACCACGTAGTACACTCGTCCAAAACTGTCGCTTGAACTCGCGTGACCCTGGCGGCCGGCCAGCAGCGGCACTACTTATTGATCTCACGATTTTACTTTCGAGTTTTAGTCAAAAAATTTTGGTTCTGAATTTTTATTTTGACTAGCTAATTAGGTCTTACTAACGATTCTTATTAAGTGGCCTTGGGCACAGAATTAATAATAGTATTACATACAGAACGGAAACTCGCGCCGTCCCCCGCAATCTGGTGTCCCCGCAACCCTTCCCCCGTTATTGTAAGGTGTAAGTGGCAGTAAAACAGGGATATTAGTAGTCGCACGTTGGCATTACGCGAGTCACTTAGGATTATTAAATTATAATGGTGAGAAACTGCGCACATTATCATTGTTTATTCACGGAAAACAATAAATAACCAAAATTTTATAGACTTCCGAGTGATGAAAACAGGTAAGAAAAGCAACAAATTCTGTGGTGACGACCCTGATTGTTCAACTTACACATTTGACGTGTACACGGACGGATTGTTTCGTTTGTAGTAGTACTAGGTATATATGCTGCTCCGTTTGTATGAAGTGCCATACCTGTGCCTTGGGCTCCAAAACCAATAAAAAATCACCGTGTATAAGAATGATGGACTGAATCACCTCTTAAAATATTTGTACTTAATTAAAAAAGACATTGATAAAAATAACAGTCAAGAAACCAAAACAAATTCCGACATTCCCGTAAAAATTTTCCTGGCGGCTGCAGCAGCACACTTTAGTATGGAAATGCCAAAAAATATTTTTATTCTTTTACTTTTATTGTTCAACTGTTGTTGTTAAGGCTCAAGGTCGCTCAACGGGCTATGGAGAGGACTATGCTCTGTGTTTCTCTACGTGATCGAATCAGAAATGAGGAGATTCGTAGAAGAACGAAGGTCACTGACATAGCCAAGCGGATTAGCTCATTAAAGTTTCAGTAGGCGGGGCACATAGCGCGAAGATCCGATGGCCGATGGGGCAGAAAGGTTCTCGAATGGCGGCCACGTACCGGCAAGCGCAGTGTAGGACACCCACCTGCTAGATGGTTAGACGACCTACGCAATGTTGCTGGAAGGCGCTGGATGCAGGCCGCTTCCGATCGGTCGTTTTGGAAATCCTTGGGGGAGGCCTATGTCCAGCAGTGGACTTCCTGTGGCTGATATGATGATGATGACTGTAATTGTTCCATTATAGTCTATTCGTGGTTCGATTTATTGCGGGTATATAATGTAGATAACATAATAAGTGACCCGAAAAAGACTTTCTAGGCTAAAATTGATGAAAGATTGGAAATGTCTTTTCTTTCGTTCCTGTGTAGGCTCCGATTTCACGAAAAGCGCGATGGCCTAATTAGACATGATGAATTTTTAAAAGTAATATTGGAGGGGAAAATAGAAGGAAGAAGAGGCAAAGAAAGACCTAGAGATAGTTTTATAAAACAGCTAAAGGATCAAATTAATTTTGCAACCTAAGAGAGAGATGGAATGGAAGGCATCGGTTGCTCCACAGACAAGAGCTTAGCTCTTTAATGTTTAAAAAAACACAAATTGAGAAAAAAAATACTTTTGTTTTTTATTTTGGCGCTTGATATTTTGGAAGCGATATCAAAACTTTTTTGAACAAAGTCAAAAAATACGATTCCGTAGATTCATTTCCAATATGCTCAATAGTCACGAAGGCACGAAATTTGTGATTTTTCTAAATATAGTTTTTTTTTTAACTAAGCTTAAAGCCCACGCAGTGCCTTTGTACAAATCTTATTTTATGAATTCTCTGTACACATTTTCCGTATAGGTATATATAATATAGATAGGGTCGTGCTCCTGCAGTTGAGACAAAAAGAGCTAAAAGATAATGAGATGATACTTACATAAATTGCTAAATAAATAAATAACCAATCTTACACACAACCGATTTTAATAAATTTTTAGGCTACGTCAAAAGCCTCGAAGCAGCTTGAAAAATCGGGCTGTTAGTTATTATACTCTTTATGAATAAGAAATTAGTTCTAACATAAAACTGGGAAGGATATTGGGGAGATCTTTGCCCAGCAGTGGGACAATAAAGGTTAATAAAAAAAACAAAACAGATTCAAGACATTGTAAATTCATAGTTTATTTAATTGCACATCTTATACGTTTTTACGAGACTGAGTCTTCGGCACTAGACTTTCGAGCGAGCGCTGGTCTGCCGACGTCAGCTCTTGCACCCAGTACACTGGGAACAGCATCTTCTGCAGGCCCTTGTAAAATGGGAATCTAAACAAGTAGTTATGCAACAGTTGTATAAGGAGGTTCAAAAAATGCGAGTGGCGCAGGTAAGAAGACGCCCTCGAGCATTTTTGACATATACACGCTGACTTTTCATTGGTTTTGGAAAAAGAAATGATGTAGTAAATAAATTCCTCTATCCATATAAGTAATCCAAATTTGTGTATGACTTTTATTAAAAATGTTACGAAAATGATTTTTGTAGTTATGGTATGCCACGTAGTTATGCCCGTCCAAACTGCCGCGTGCGGGCGTTGACCCCCGGCCGTTCGACCGGCGGCGGCGGCGCCTAGCGACGGCACTACTAATTGATCTCACGATATTACTTTCGAGTTTTAGTTACCATTTTTTGTTTCTGAATTTTTATGTTGACTAACAAACTAGGTCTTACTAATGATCCTTATGAAGTGGCCTTCGGCTCCAAAATCAATAAAAAATCACCATGTATATAAAATACTCTACGACTATATGTACTAAGTAAAATACAAAAATAAACAAAGACAAACATGAAAATGTTTGACATAATGTTTGGTAGATACCAAAAACAATATATAGATACTAAAAATACTAGGTGTTCATGGCAAACTTTTTTTAAATAAATTGACGTCTTCCTAGTTACTATGTTAAGCCGCGTCTTCTGCGACTTTTTTTTCAAAATGTTACATAGAAACACGTAAACAAAGGGGCGTGGCCATACACAATTGTCTATGGCATACACACACATGTTTCTGCTTTCCAACGCAGATAGAAAACATGCGCTGCGCAGGGTCGAGAGGGGAAGGGTTTTTTCATTATTATACAGCTCTGGGTATGAGTCCTTTAGAGCCTATCTTTATATATTCATTTCTTTATTAATATCTAAATAGAGATCCAAGCCGATCGTCTATTTGTAACTGTTGGTAAATATTAAAATTGAGATCCCGTAAATATTATCTGACACGAAATCTGAGTTTTCTCTTCGTTTTAGGGATTGTATCTGCAATTGCTAAAATGGACAATGACGAGGAATAAGAAGACGTGTTCATCTTCTTATTCCTCGTTAGACAGAACTGATGATAAGTACAGTTTTTGACTTATGTATATATTTAAATAATAATGTAGGTAAATTATACTCCTGACAGATACGTACGCATCATCTCCCTGCATGTATAAATTCAATTGACGCCTAACCGCTACGTCAAGAGGGAGGCCCGTTTTCTGAAAAACAACGTATTATTTAGTTACCAGGAAATTTGCGAAAAATAAAGGAAAAAAGAGATCGTAATAACTATGTCGCATTGATAAATACTGTAACAGCGATATAATTAAACAAAACCGAGCCACGCTTAGTGTAAGGTTCCGTAGTTACGAATGCCAACGTGAGAAGTTGGTCGCCTACAACTTTTATAAACCCTACTTAGCTCTGACAGTTTTCCTATAAACTTCATTATACTCGCTGACTTTTCATTGGCATTGGAAAAAAAATGTATAGTAAATTAATTCCTCTATCCATATACGTAATCCAAATTTGTGTATAACATAAAATAAAAAAGTTGCGAAAATGATTTTCGATCGAGACCGCGCTAAGTAGGTACGCCCGTCCAAAACAGCCGCGTGAGTTCGATGAGATCCGCCGGCCGGCCGGCGGCGTTACTACTAATCGATCTCAGGATTTTACTTTCGAGTTTTAGTCAAAAAAAATTGTAACTGAATTTTTTTTTGACTAGCTTATTAGGTTTTACTAACGATCCTTATGAAATGGCCCTTAGCTCTAAAACCAATGAAAAATCACCGTGTATATACTATTGCTGTGAATTGTTTCACGTGTACGCTTGTTGTTACCATTTAGGAGATAGAGGGGGGGAGGAGACACATTTAACGACAGCCAAAAAGCTGGTATAGTAGAAAAAAAAATTCCCACTTTACATCTACGGGAGTTAACCTAAAATTTTCGTATAAAGATTTTATTTTATCACTTTTTCCTCATGATTAGCCGGTCAAGACCCGCATAGCATTAATAAACGCTAAGTTCATTGTTTTACTATCGTGTCTGATATTGGCGGTAAAGGAACAGTTAATATACGGTTCCCTATCCATACGCATAAAAAATTAAGCAATAATGTGGTAGCAGTAACATGGCATACTGATTTTCGGCATAATGATTTTTAAGCATAAGGCTGCGTTCGCACTGAAGCGGAGCAGAGCGGAGAGAGAGAAATTGAACAATCACAATGCTCGAAATCTCCGCTCCGCTCCAATTCAAACAGCGGAGCGGAGATTTCGAGCATTGTGATTGGTCAATTTCTCTCCTCTCCGCTCTGCCCCGCTTCAGTGGAAACGCAGCCTAACAGTTTACGCATAATTGGCTTGTCAAGTAATTTTAAAAAAGATCTGATTCGCAATCCGTCTCGAGGAGAAGCTTTTTCTAATCAGATTTTAAAATAAGTTCTTACTTATTAAGATATTTGCAAAAATCCCATTGACCTTCATTTATCAAGGAAGTTCAAGCTTATTTGAGGAAGTGATGTCACGATTAAGATTTTTTTCAGTACTGTATTGAAGTGCCAGTCACTTAAACGGCTGGTTTTCCATACAAAAACCAGTGACTCCACGTTTCAAAAATGGCACCACTGTATTAAATGTCGCTGTCACTGTTGAAATGAAATGAAATGAAATAAATTTATTTGCAAGCAAACACGGTAAGAAATGCGATTTTACAGGTCATACCTAATTCTCTTGTACAGACGTGTTGCACCAACAATCGGCATGCAAATTTTTTAGATATTCATGCTTCTAATTTACAAAAATATAATAATAATAGTCACTATTGAATAATATCATGCATGTCAAATGATTTACAATATTATAGGATAAATTTAGTTACTAATAATAATTAAATATGTCTAATGATTTCCATATGGGGCGCCGCATGTCAAAATTTGAAGTATTGGTATAGAAGCATTCATTCACCAACAATGTACTGAGTTGTTTTTTAAATTTTGAATATGGCAAGGACGTCAGACTTTCTGGTAAACAGTTGTAGAGCTTTACTGCAATGTTGTAGCTGTTCTTACGTAACGATGCGGTAGAGCGTGTCGGAACATCCAAGCGATCCGGGTACCTTGCGCCAGATCGATATGGCAATTTTTGAAAAAAATTATTATTTTTCTTTGTGAACAAACATATCTATCTATATCTATATCTATACATATAATAAAACAGTAAAAAAAGTGTGTCTGTACATTAAATATATTTCCAAAAAAAATATTGGGGGCGATTGAGAGGTAGTAATAGAGTAAGAATATTTAAAAAAATGTCTGTCTGTTTGTCTGTATGTCTGTTTGTCTGTTTGTCTGTTTGTACACGCTAATCTCCGGAAATACTGGACGGATTCAAATGAAACTTTTTTTGTTATATAGCTATCAAGCCTGGGCAACATATAGGGTATTAATGATTTTGGAAAATGAAACGCCTGATGCAGAACCATAATGGTCCAGCTAAACTATAAGAGATATAAAAATGCCGCCTTAGTAAAAGTTGTTCAGCTTGATGAGCATTTTCCAGAGACATAAAGTCCACGCGAACGAAGTCGCGGGCTTCGGCTAGTTTCTAATATATATATATAGACGTTATAGTCAGTAATTTTAATTCTTTAAATATTATCTGTTATCTACCAACACGAAAACTTGATAACAACCAACATATCGACGGTTATTTAAACAGGATACATTGATAGTTGATAGATGTCATTGTTGTTTAGTGCAGGCATAGGAAAAATTTAACCTCCGATTGCTGTGTGTCTTCACTTCCGATATAATGTTTAAAATTACATTAAAATTCCTGATAACACGTAGAATTTTTTTATTCAAATTACGTTCTTAAAATTGTCTATATTTTCGATTAAAGGCACCTTTGACACTTTTATATTTCTTAGTTGACAAGCCAATTATTTGAAGAAGCACAATGTATTAAAGCATAATTATATTTACACATAACATTTCTTTAAGCATAAAAAATCTTAATCTAAAATTTATTAAAGCATAAAAATAACCTGAAGGTTCAGGTTATTTTTATAACTTCCCTTCTGCCCTTACAATTGTTCCAGCGGGCCTAGCATGGTTAGGGCGGCAATCGCAGATAATGATTTTAACCTTCATTTTTCCCGCATCGCGCGCGATAGTTACTGTTGCGAGCATGGTCACGTTCGAGTGGTTTAAATTTTGCTATCGACCTGTCACTTTATCGTAGGCTGCCGACGTTATCTACAGCCTCGATAAGTTTGTCTTCTGTTCGAGCATGGTTACAAGATGGCAGTCGTGTTTTGTGGATAATTTGATGGTGTAAATCTAAAAATACCCAGTTAAGTAGTATATAAAATTTGTAAGTCAACCATTGTTGCCGAATTAGTTGATTTGCTCCCATTGAGGCTTCCTTCGAGTTACTTTTGCTCAAAGTAAGTACTTATTGCCTAGTTACCTACCTACTGAATTGAATTTGCTTCATGAATTATCAGTGTTGTATTGTTCGATATGTAGATGTCCAGAGGCTACGTGAGACATTTACTGTCCTTTTGGGAAATAAAGTATTCAGTATTAGCTTGGTATTTCACAAACTTGAAAAGTTTTTGAAGTAGGTAATTAGAAGACAAACGTCCACGAATTACACAGATAAGTCCTAACGCAAACGTCAAAAACCATAGAGTAACTGATGAAAATGTCAAAAATTGAACGAATGTTAAATGATTTTCGGCAACACTATTTACCAATTAAGTGTTGTCATATAAAAATTTGAAGGGAAGTTGTGTTTTTGTTTTAAATGGCAATGCCATTTTTTCCTGTGGATAAGAGCGTGGTAAAATTTATCTGACGTAGAAAATATACAGCGCTGTCAAACCATGCTCGCGAGTTAGATAGAAATAACTATGACTTAAAATTTAAGTCTACCGCGTCGCCTCGCTGCCGCTCTAACTGGCCTCTAACCATGCTAGCCCCGCAGGTGGTTATAAAAAAAACTTGAACCTAACTTCCCTTCTTACAGTTTACAGTTGTTCCGGGTGGTCATAAATTTATTGCATGACAATTGGGTAGTCAACTAAAATATACAAAGGTGTTAAAGGTGCCTTTCATCGAAAATATAGACAATTTTAAGAAACTAATTTGAATAAAAAAAATCTACGTGTTATCAGGATTATTTCATTTAATTTTAAACATTACACCGGAAGTGACGACACACATCAATCGAAATTTACATTTTTCCTATGCCTGCAGTAAAAAAACAATGACATCTGTCAACTGTCAATGTCTACTGTTAAAATTACCGTCGTTATGTTGGTTGCTGTCGAGTTGTTGTGTTGGTAGATGACAGTGATAGTGACATCTACTACAGTGGTGCCATTTTTGAAACGTGGAGTCACTAAACGAACGGTTTTTGTATTGAATAACCAGTCGTTTAGGTGACACCGCGTTTTAAAAATGGCGCTTCAGTACAGTACTGAAAGTAGAAATTGCCAACATGACTCAAAAAATCTTCATTGTGACATCACTTCCTCAAAAAAGCTTGACCTTGCTTGAAAATGAAGGTCAATGGGATTTTTGCAAATATCTAAATAAGTAAGACCTTATTTTGAAATCTGATTAGAGAAAGCTTCTTCTAGAAGCTATTCCTCGAAAAGGATTGCGAATCAGATCTTTTTAAAAATTACTTGACAAGCCAGAAGTTAAAAACTTAAAAAATAATTGTTTTTATTAATCCTAAAAATATTGTGCCTAAATACTATTAGTCTTATAGTTATTATGACTACGGAGAGTATGCGAATTAACCTTATGCCAAAACAAATCAGCCTAAAAGTTAATTATGCTTAAATAACCCGTATTCCTAAAAACTATTAAGGCAAAATATTTTATGCCAAAACCGTATGCCAAAGAACAATTAGGACAAAATTAATTATGCGAAAAAAAAGGAATCGCTTCATAATGCATATCCATGCCAAATCACAGCTTTCTAGTACTTATAATCTCGGAGTATAACCGCGGATGGACAGAGTGACGGACAGACAGACATGGCAAAACTATAAAGGGTTCCTTGTTTATTACGGAACCCTAAAAATGAGTAGGTACTTACATAAAGCTTACAGATACCATTTTTAAGGCTTGGCTCTACGTTTTTATTTTTCAAAATCTGTCAAAATTGATTCAAAAGTTGTCCGTTCTTTTCCGCTAGGTTTGTAGTAATGTCTAAACGCAATGCAGATAGAGTTAAAAATATATAGAGGTTACAGTTTGAAAGACATGACGTAATGAAATAAATCTAATATGTTTACATTTTTGTAACATATTATGTTTTTGTAAAGAATTGAATAAGGTCATGTCCGTACAAGGACTTAATGCTAATGCTTTGTCTACCGGTCAGCCTTTAGAAAAAACAGAAATAGTTTATTTAAATTTTAAAATATACACAGTGATTTTTCATTGTGTTTGAAGCTAAGGGCCACTTTATAAGGGTCGTTAGTAAAACTAATTAGCTAGTCGAAATTAAAATTCAAAAACAAAGTAAAATCGTGAGATCAATTAGTAGTACCACCAGGCACCGCCTCCGTCCGGCCGGCCGGCCGGTTAATAGCGGATTGTATTTCAATGACTTTTGAGGACTAGCGTTGATAGCAGCCTTAAATAAACTCAACCATAAAACTGTGATGTACAGGGCTGCTTTTCCGCCGTTATACTTATTAAAATCAGCGCGGTATGCGGACTTACTAGCTGGTGCCACCAAGCAGTGGGCTAGTTAGGAATTTAAAAAAAAATTGAAAATATTCCCGTTGCATAATATAACTTCACTATTTGCGTTTATAATGCAAGCGTGTTTTATGAACTACTTTATATATCTAAAACTGATGAAATTAGAGCCACTTTACGAGCAAGTGTGTTGAAAAAATAATTAATATACAGCATGGAAGGGACATACCCGTAATAAATCGAACCACAGGCTATACTAGATCACTATATTATAATTATAAAATAACCGTAAAAAAAAACCGAATTTGACATTCTCATACAAATTTTCCAGGCGGCTTTTGTATGGAAATGCCATTTTTTTTTAGTTTTTGGTTGTTATTTTTATTTGATTATAGTTAGTGGTCTAGTGTAGCCCGTGGTTCGATTTATTACGGGTATATCCCTTCCACGTTGTATATTGGCACTACTGTGGGCACTACATTTATTTTAAACTGACGTCGAATTTGCGGAGCGTCTATGTAGTGTAAATTCTAGGAGAACAATCTTATTTATTCAGATTTGTCTACAGTACAGTTATGCTACTGTAAACGATGGGCAAAATTTTAAACAAGTGCCAAGAAAAGGTGATTCAGTCCTTTATTTTTACCCAATTTTTGAAAGTTAAACTAGATCTTTTATCTTTTTAGGGTTCCGTACCCAAATGGTAAAATCGTCCGGCCAAGCCAAGTCTACGCCACCAAAAACGTCTAAAAACTTATTTTATTTTCATTTTATGATTTTTTTAAATTCGTTAACCCTAATTAGGTTTGATAGTTATATTTTAACTTTTATTAAATACAAATATTCTAAAAATACTCCCATGCTTGTCTGGGAGAAATAAAAAAAAACTTAGAATGTACCAGCTGCTTCTCTTCCCACGCAGATCGTAAAAGCCGATCGTAGGAATGGGCAAAAATGCAAATCATGTTAACAAGCGATGCGGCTAGCAACCTATCACTGTATTGATTGCTTTTCCATCTTCTCGCCCAACATGACGCTAAAAGTGGCTTGCGGCCCTGGGCTCTGCATAGAACCGCAAGACCCAAAATGCTCTGTCTGCCCCATTAGGGATAAAGACGTGATAGTATGTATGTATGTAAGTATTCTAGAAATGGATTCTTAAATCAAAAATGGTGTTAACAAGCTCAAAGTCCTATTTAACGATACCCTACACGATGGGTTAGTAAAAAAAAACTTGTATGGGAGCTACAATATTATATTTTCCCTATTTTACTTCACTGTTTTTTTTTGGCATGATTAATATACCCATGCCAAATTATAGCTTTTTTTAGTACTATAAGTCTCTAAATAAAACGTCGGATGACAGACAAACAGACAGACATGATGAAACTATAAGGGTTTCTTGTTTAAAACGGAACCCTAAAAACTGTCGATAGTTTTACTTGTCATCGATATTATTGTAAACTATCAGTAATCAATATTATCAATAGTCCTATAGATATTGTTATGGTTTTTTAAGGCCACAAATATAGTATATAGACTATCGATATTTTATATCAATTTTAACAAATGTACTAGCTCTTTAGGCGTTGCGCAAGCTGCAAGCAGCCCGCGGTTTTTCGTGCAGCTGTTGAGGTAGGCTAAGATGTTTCCAGTTCAGAAAATGGATAAAAGCTCCAGTTACTCAAGAAAAGAAGAAAAATGTGTGGGCGGCCATTTTGGATCCAAAATCTGAATCTAGTTTCGAGTTCCGCGGGGTGCTTTACCCCCTCATGCAAAAATCAGACTCCTACAAAATCCCAGTGAGACGTTACTAACGAAAAAAGTTTAATTTTCTAAAGCCCAGACGTCATCCTGGATTCCAAAAAATTGCTTTCGGCGGCCATCTTGGTTTGCAAAAAAAGAACGACGAAGCACGTGGTGGGAATGGCTCGGCCTACGGCCTCGTAGGTGACCTCTGCCTTAGGCCTCAAGCTTCACTTGGTTGCTTGTTTAGAGGGATAAGCAGAAAGCCCCCCCCCCCCCCCTCTCTGCTCCCCCACCAAGCAAGCACTCCTTACGGCTATCAGCACGGCGCAGGTCAAACAACCATATTAATCAGACAGCCAGTCAGTCAGTGGTACAGTATGTACGTGTATATTTCTCGAAATCTAAAAGTAACTACATCTGAGGAGTATCTATAGATAAGTTTCTTTGGCTATTATAAAATTAATTTATTGCCACAAAACTGGTAATTAAATAAAACTAAAATATTATAAATCGATATTGTATGTACGGTACTTGTATAAAAAAAAAAACTATGCCGACCATGTCTGTCAGGTAATCAATCTATGCCACGCTATACTTTGACACTTCCTTTGACATTATGACAAGTGACACAGTTTAAGAAAGTTACTCGCACGTTTGTTTACAGACTGTTCGACTCATATATATTTGTCATATTATTTTACACTGTGACAATGATTTTACGAAATGAAATGTCATTTTTTTTGTGAAGAGCGACGCGTCCTTGCTCCGTGAGGCCCATCGGCCATCTGACAATTTGATGTATAACTGTCAAAAATCTGTGCAACAAGAACAGTTTATTTAAATACACTCGCGAAAAAGCGAGACGGCAATTACAATAATTTTCAGGAAGGTAAAAGGGCTTATATGACTGAAATCTAAAGCCACGCAAAATTGATCAATTATAGAAAAATAGCTCTAAAATTAAAACTAAAGCAACAAAAAAAAATTTGTACCACAATTTTGAAGATTACATAATTACTGATCTGCATAAAAAGTTTCAAAGCTGAAGTCCCTCTCGTTTGTGAGAAATTAGACCATATATGTTTTGGTAGAGGTGTTTTTGACGAGCAAGTTTGTGTTACAAAAATTAACTAATCATGTATCCACAACCACAATTATGCTTAAAAAGCGTTCTAGTATGCTATTAGCAAGTATCAGTTCTAAATTTCTAATATTCGCTGAGAAATAAGAAAAAGATAATGCCCATTTTCACGGTGCGTCCCCTTAAGCAAAAAGTAACTCGAATGGTCTAAACGAAACGTCAGCCATACAAATCATCTATTGCTTCATTAAAATTAAATGCAACAGGCGAAAAACCGTCTAAATGGGCCTTTACTCACAGGTTCCAAAGAGTAGTAGTAGGAATGCTTCTCAGCATCAGGCATAAGTCCTTCCACGCGGTCCAGCAGGCGTTTGTCTCCGTGGAGAAAGTGGGGCAGCGACATGAAGATCGGTAGGTCTCTAGGAAATGAAGTAATAGTATATGTTTGCACTGAGCAGAGCCCCATATCTCTATTAATCGAGATGCGACTTAACTAACTTAACTTTTTGAAGTGAAAACTTCTTTAGCGGCGTTGTGCACTTTTTTTGGAATGGGTAAAAATTTTAAACTCGCGTCAGGAGGACACGTGGCCAGATCGAAAATTCGTAAGACGGCGCAGGGCGCTTGCGCGAATGTTCGTGTGTGTTTATGTTACAGCGTGCTACGCACATCCATGGATGGTGACAGCTGATGGCTCGACCGTCTGTGTAGTGGCCATACTGCTGTGTATTTGAAAATTATTTTGTTGAAAATGAATTTGGTCATGCTTGTGACATTTGTGACAGACTGTGGTTCAGAAAAGATTTGAAATATTTTATACTGATAATTAAAGCAATTCGTGCAAAATTATTCCCTAACCATTCCAAAATATCAAAAATGCACAACGTTAATATTCAAGTTTTCACTTCTGCCGGCACTCCCAGAGTGCAATCCGTCGTTTTTTTTTTTGGTACGCAGTGTGCCATCCAATCAATGTGTGGCTTCCAGGTTAGCTTGTCGTCAATTATGAGGCCTAAATTTTATTCTTTATTTGATTTTTGGATAGCTGTACCATGGGTGTCTATTAGAATACAGATATTTTTGACATCGAATTTCATTTCCCAGAAAATTATTCCGCGATTTTTGATACATTTTTTTCTTAATAAAACGATTAGTTTATCATTGCAGTTTCATATTATATATAACAACAAAATTAATTTAAAATGGTTTTCTTTTATAGAAAAACGGTACTTATGTCGAATATATAAATATAAAGTATTAAGTTATCAAAACAACTGTTCATAAAAATATGTTTCAATATGTAACGGTATACATAATAACTAACATATGTCCTAATGTGTTGGTCACAGTTCTAACATAACCTAACCTTTAGGTTTGCCCTAACATGGCCCTAACCTATGAAAATGGATAGAAGTTTCCTAGCAGTTGTTTTAAATGTTTTAACTATTTTGCAAACTGAAACTTACGAGGAAACAAAATTATGGGTAACAAAATTTTGATGTTACGTTATTTCGATAAAATACATAAAATGTGAAAATAAATAACGATAGACTGAGTTTGTAAATAATGAATAATTGAGTAAATGAAATTTCGATGTTAACAGATTTTAGGATTTGTTAAATATTGTATTAAAAGATTTGCGAATAGTTTTATGGGGAATGAAAATCGTTGAAAAGTTAATTGCGATAAAGTGATGGGTAAGTATTTTGTAGATACGATTTTGAAAATATTTAGACCTGCACCCTTGACGCCAATGTCATTAAGCTTTGCAAGCAGGTTTTGGTGGCTTACTCAAATGCTTTTTTAAAGTCTATAAATGTACCTAAAGCAATGTTTTTTTTATTAATAGGTACTAACTTTTATTTTAGTTATCAATTCAATGGCGGCTGTAAGTGTATTAGATTTTTGATGGAACCCATATTGTTTGTCGATTAGAAAATGTTTCTTAGTTAAATAGCCACTAAGGCGATCAGCTAAGCAAAGTAAGAAAGTAGCTGCGCCAAGTTACTTGGTTACCGTTTTTATGAAATTTGTATGGGGGAAGATTGTCCTCAAATGGCGGCCATCTTGGATTTTGAAAAAAATAAAAAACTAATCGCGGGCGCACGGCCAAAAAGCACGCCTCTCACCTAGCATCGTGTTGGTAGGCGGAGTGGGGGGTGTTAGGTTTAAGGTCACAGCACACTTATCAACTCGGAAAGGGATCGACAACGTATCGATCGCCTTTCGCCGCGCGGTCAACCAGGCGTCAACCTGACGTAGGCACGTAACCAAACCGGCTCAGCTTCGGAACGTCGACTCGCGGTCAACTCGACTACGGCTGGGCGACGCCGCGCTTACCGCTCGCCGGCCGCTCTGGTCTGGCTGGCACTAGATCATTTTAAACGTAAACTGTAGCGCACGGTTATGTCTCGGTTCACAATACGCGAGTTGGCAATCATAGCCATCAATTTTTGTTTATCTACAAATAAATAAAACGCGGGTGTGAGAAAACGGAGAGACGTCAGCTCGCATACGGAGAGGCGTAAGCGCGCGGACGACGAGCCGCAAGCTCGGGGACCGCTAGTTGACCGACCAGAAAAGCGGTTCGTGAGCTCCCGAGGCGAGGCGCTTACGTTACGAATCCGAATAGTGTGCGTTGCAGTAGGAAGTTTCATACAAAGAATACTGAGCTGCTCGAGTTTTGCTGCTTTATTTTCGTTACGGAATTTTTTGATTTGGTGGCCGCGCTCAAATCCCGCGGTAATAGCTACGCAATAGCTTAGATTGTCTGTCTTTCTGTCTGTGGCATCGTAGTTGTCGTACGGATGGACTGATTTCGATATGGTTTTTTCACGTGAAAGAAAGTTTCCTTGCGGTGGTTCTTAGCTATGTTTAATGAAAATCGATTCAAGCGTTTAAAAGTAATTGAGAGTAAATGGCTATTTAATTTACCTGACGATTAAACTTTACACAATGTTTTCCTCTTTCAAATATTTTCCAAAATCTGTCATCAAATCATGTCATTTGAAAATAAAAACTAGATTACCTACGTATAAAGTTGAGAGTAAGGGCGTCGTTAAACAATTGATTTCGACGCATGTTCTAACGTTGACAGGTGAAGAGTTATTCCAAAAGGGGATAATCCAGGGGATGAAATAGCCAGTACCTGCATGCAGAAGTGTTCATGGCACCTTTAAATTCACATGCACCGTCGCAGAAGCACTTGTCGTATGGCGCTGGAAGAGAATGGACAAACAATACTTATGTAATGCCACAAATTACTAATAAGTTACTACGTAATGCTTTTTGATTTGCTTTAATAAAAAATAAAGTAAAATAAAAATCATTTATTTCACATTACAGGATCTTTGATCGAATCATGTTAACAGGCGACGCGGGTAGCAACCCATCACTATTTTGATTTCTTCATCCACCTTCTTGCCTACATCTGCTTAGAGACGCAATACTCAAAATGCTCTGTCTGCCCCATTAGGTATAAAGACGTGATAGTATGTACCTATGTATGTTATTGATTTACATGAGCGAATATGGGATTGCCAGTTGTGCCCGGGGGCTTCGCTCCACGGGTTTCACTCTCCGTGGGAATTTCGGGGTAAAAACTATCCTACGTTCTTCCCTGGCTGGGTATCAAACTATGTATATCCATATAAAATTTCGTCTAAATAGATTCAGTGGTTACAGCGTAAAGTAGTAACAAACAAACAAATATAAAAAAAGACGTGTGGCACTCGGGGACTGCCGCGGTAAAGCTATTGCATTAAGGTGATTTTTTACAAGGAAGGACGGCAACGTCGCAAACGGACGACGGAGACGAAGCAGCAACCTACATGGTAGGCAGAGTGGGGAGCGTGAGGTTTTTTCGTTACGGAATTTCTGGATTCGGTCCCCGCGCTCAAGGCCCGCGATAGCTATGCGAAGCTATGCAATAGCCTAAAACTCTGGGGTAATAGTACCGACGCAAATGAACTATTAATGCTCCCAAAGAAATGCATACGCATCACAGGTGTTTAATTAAGGAGAGAGGAAGCTGTAAGCCGTATTTTAAAGCTTAAAAAATTCTGACATTGCTATGTATATCTTAGAAACAAACTGCACGAGAACACCCCCAGTACTACACGAAAAAATAACCGGACTCGTGCCAATTTTAAAAAATTTGTTAATATTTGTAATTGTTATTTCTTCCTTTTACGCTTTGGGAAACTGTAAATGCACGGGGTAATTTTTATTAATAATAAAGGAAAAAGTACCTGTAATTAAAAAAGCACGTTTGCTTATTTAGATGACGGCACTGTATGAGGGAAGACTAAAGAAGAACATGACATTAATTTATCTAAGTTCAAGGAGGCTGCCACTAAGTAATCTAACATTGAGCGAAAACAAACGCGTATTTAATAAAGAAACTATCAACCTTCTTGGTTACCTATACTATAAAAATAATACTATCAGTCTAGACGAAAACAGGCTGAAACCCTTGCTCGACATACCTGCACCCGAGAATGCGGCTGCGTTGAAAAGAAAGTTAGTTACATCTCAATCCAACGTTCGGTGCTTGACGCGCATCAGGCGTCCTCCTGCCTACCTGAACGATTATTAGACATCGTAGAAGGGGTGAATGATGTGCGTCTCTATCTCTATGGTTCGTAATGTAATGTCAATTAATTACTATGCGAATTTTTAGCTGAATAAAGCCATGTTTCTAGTGGGTTTGCCTAATATATGTCAGCGAGATATACAGCAAAGCAACGCTACAAATAAAGTTACACGACCTATCTAAACCCGTTGAGGTGTCTCGTGGAGTAAGACAAGGCGATACCATCTCGCCAAAGTTGTTTACGGCAGCGCTGGAGGACATGTTCCGTACTAAAGACTGGACTGAGGGCGGCATAAATATTAATGGAGAGAGACTGACACACTTCAGATTCGCCGATGACATCATGCTCACATCTACCTCTCTTGAACAGCTACAAACTATGCTCGAAAATCTGCAGCAAGCCTCCAGTCGTATCGGTCTGAACATGAACATGAGCAAAACTCAGTTCATGAGCAACGAGGATGTGGAGCTCATTCACACATGAATGGGCACAGAATCCAGCGAGTGTTGCAATATACATATCTTGGTCAAACACTATCACTGAGCAAAGACTCCCAGAAAGCTGAGATTAAAAGGAGGATAGGTGTAGGATGGGCTGCTTTTGCGAAATTAGATGATGTCCTCAGAGGGAAGTTACCTATGCGACGAGTGTTCGACCAATGCGTCCTGCCTGAGATGACCTATGGATGTGAGACCTGGACCCTCACGGCTGAAAATGTTAATAAACTAAAAGTGGCACAACGAGCTATGGAAAGGGCTATGTTGGGCATTTCCCTCAGAGATCGTATCCGAAACACGGAGATACGAAAGCGGACCAAAGTTGCAAATATAGCCAAAAGAATAGGCACACTTAAGTGCAATGGAGGAGGCCTATATCCTGCAGTGGATAGATTAGGCTGTAAAAGAAGAAGAAGAAGAATATATGTTACTAAATAAATAAAGAGAATAATTATATGTCTTTACTGTAGTCACAAAGATCCATAATTAATTGTATATTACATACGTATAAGTACACTCATAGTTTAAAATAAAATGAATTAATGAGTTGAATTGAATGAATTTAAAATAGTTTTTTTTTATATATATTGATCCTGTAAACTCGAGTTGTGAACCGTTGTTTATGTTTTACATTCTTCACTTCGAATTTGACCAAGTTTCGTACAAAACTTAAACCCTCATTTCAACCCCTTCAACCCTCGTTTCTATAAATTCCTTCTTAGTACACACGTTATTTACGGGTTTTCACTTCTGTCGGCAATCCCGGAGTGATACTGTTTTTTTATTTATTTAGAAACGTACCTTCATCTAATTGCGATAGGGCGACTTCGAACTTGAGATATTTGAGGCCCCTGTACTCTCCTTTGCTTGAGTACCGCATGGGAATCGTTCGACACAGGGTTGGCACGAATATATTCACATCAGATTTCTCAGTCAGGTTTGGAGAAAAGAAATCTCCCAAGCTGCCTTTCATCTGTAAGATCAATATATGAACACAATTATCATTAAACGAAAAACTCCCAACACATCTCGAGGCCAGCCCTGTAGTAGACTCATCAGTACGAGCAGAAAGTACGTCATCCTAAGCAGACCTGGTGGCGTACTGTAGCAGCAGAGATGAAGACAATCGCGTTAACCTGGCCCAAAGTAAAGCGCCAAAGACCGATCGCGATGGGGAAAAACTGTTGAAGCTCTCTGCCCCACGTGGCCTTAGGACGTCATTATATACAATAAGAGCCGAGGAGCTCGGTGGCCTAGTGAGAGTGCGTATCACTAGTGCTTTCGCAAAAAGAGCTATATTGGGCATGTTCTGCACTTGGATGAGTGACCAGAAGCTCCCCGTTCTACGAAAAGCATGTCTAAGCCCTTGGTCATAGCTGTCATCATTGTACGGTAGTCATCAAGCTTATACGGATGCATTAAGGCAGCCTAAAAAATCTGTGTGTCATCAGTGTTAGCCAGTTAAACAACGAAAAACAAACAAAAATCACAGCAATTTTCATGGGGGTAGGCAGAAACTACATATAAGTTTGTTCACCTCCTCGTGAGCAATATCGGTTGGGTATGCTTTTGGAAGTGGAGATAGTTTCTTCCTACCCCTAGGCACAGAATTAATATGAGTATTACATACAGAACGGAATCTTCTAAGGTCCCTTGCAATATGCGTCCCCGTTCCCCGTCCTCGCACCTCTCCTCCATTTTTGCCTTGTCGAGGCGATCAGGTGCCGCCGACCGCTCAACACCTCCCATGTAGTACTTATACTAATTCTGTTCCTCTGAGAAGCATATTTGTATAGGTATATTAGAGTTAAAAATATCACCATTGAGCATGCCTCTTGGTAATAACTATTTGAAGAGTTGAAAATTCCCCTCATCGCCCAATATATTATCTGTCCGGGAGCCGTCATATCTGAGAACAAACCTAAACCTCTCGTCACCCCCAGGTGGCGCTCAAAGTCGTCCACAGCGTTGTTTTTCTGAAACAGCGTTGGTAAATAAAGTAAGTATTCCGTTTTATTTCAAAATACAGAGGAAAAGCAAAAATAACAATAATACCACCAAAAACTCAACATTATTAATAAATCTCTTAAGCCTGACAATTTTAGTGAGTTTTTCCGTTAAAAATTACTAATTTGCTTATAAAAAAGAGCTGTGTAGTTTAAAAAATAATAAAACTCAGAACTGTATTTTACCATAACATTGCAGGAGCTCTACGCAAAAGTTATTAACTGGAACTAGCAATCGATGAAATGAAAGAAGAGATAGGCGAAATTGATATTGTCTGCCTCACTGAAACCTTTATGAAAAGAGGAACAGAGTCAAATCTTCAACTTCAGGGTTATAGACTAGCCAATTTCTACTCGAGAACCAATCAAAAACGTGGAGGATCTTGTATTTTAATTAAAAATGAATTTGATTACATTCCCGTTAAACATGATTCTCTTTAGTGTAATAATGTTTTCGAGTGTTGCGGAATTAAAATTATCCAGTTAAATCTCACTATCTTTTGCATCTACAGAAAACCGACCTCGCTTACATATTTCTCCAAAAATTGGATGCTTTTCTTTATAAAATTAGATGCAACACGAAATTAGCACATTGTACATCGAGGGGAGAAAACAATCTTTCTGTTCGAGAGTATGTTTAAGTCCGACGCGCAGCGGAGGGCTGAAAGGAATCTCAAGAACAGAAATAGAACTTTCTCCCGAGTGATACATAGTGCGCAGCCGAGTATAAATACTCTGCTTAGTTGGTGGTCAATAAAGCCGTGTCATCGGCGTAACGAAGATTTGAAATTTTCAGGCCTCCCACAGTGATACCGCCATCCCATCCCTCCAATGTTTTACGCACGATATACTCGCCATATATATTAAACAGAATTGGAGAGATCATGCATCCCTGCCTTACTCCTTTCTTGAGCTGAAATTCAGTTGATTTCGTTGAGCCTATCTTGACGTCTGCATGTCACGCAACGTATAAGTTTGCGATAAGTGCAATCAGATGGGAAGGCACATCCATTTCAGTTAAAACTTGCCACATATGGGTTCAATCCACACAGTCTAATGCAGTTTGTTAACGAAACAGAACATTGCTGGGATGGTAAACTCGTAGCATTTTTCCACGATTAGCTTTATATTCAGAATCTGCTTTCTTGTCCCTTTACCTTTCACAAATCCTACCTGAACTTGAGGGATTTGCCAGTCAAGGTACTATCGCAGCCTGTTGTTTATTAATATGTAGCAAGATTTTACTCGCATGCGATATTGTTGAAGAAAAGTGTTTAAACCTCTCTACTAATTTATATTTGTTTCAAGAAAAACAGTTTTTTGCTTTTTTGAAACTTGTCACTCGTATTCTGTCATCTTGGAAAAACTGTGAATAATTTGATACAACTGTTTTTAAATAAAAGATCTTTTATTTAATGTTCATTCACTATCTATTACTATTCAATATTAGAATCAGGCGAACTCTGAGAGCTGATTCTAATAGATATGATGACGATAGTTCTGTAATTCGCGCATTTTGTTGTAAATGACGTTGTAAAAAATTTAAATCGTTAAAAGACACCAGCTCTACGGGTTACGATGCACTAAATACCAAAGTACCAAACTAATAAAAAAAATGTGCTAATTACATTGCAATTCCACTATGTCACTTAATAAACTGCTCATTTGAACAAGGTCTATTTCCTAGTCGTTTAAAGACATAAACAGTAATACCATTGTTCAAAAAAGGAGACTCCAATGAAATCAAAAATTTTAGGCCAATAACCCTGTAACCTATTTTACAACTTGACAAATTTGACAATTTGACAAATAAAAAATATGATCACGGTTTTCGGAAAAACATGTCTCCGTCATTGGCCTATTTTTCCTTGGTAAAACAAATAACACAAGCCTTAGGTAGTAAACTAAACGCTTCAGGGGTTTACCTAGAAGAAAGAGCGTTTGACTTTTTTTGTCATTTAATATTATTGGACAGATTACAAAAATGTGAAATTAGAGGAAATGCACATGATTGGATAAGGAGCTATTTATCTGACAGAGAACAATACACAGAGTTGACAAAAATGAACAGCAAACACGAAAAGTCAAACTTTAGATCTTATCTACGGGGCTGTATTATTATTAAGAAATTTACTTCTTGTTTACATCGTGGCTAGTGAGTCATAAATACGATCACCAACCAGAAGAATAGGGCCTTGTAAAACCAGCTTTACTGTTTATATACACACTGGCCAGTGAATCCTATCCAAACCCCAGTGCTGCCGTTTTAGCGACTTTGTCGCTAGCATGGTATAATAAAATCAGGTATTCTCTATGGAACTTGACTACGTCACGAAAGTGTTGCCACTGATTGTTCTTTTCAGTAAATTTAAGGACTTTCTCAATTAATTCATAAATATTAAATAAAATATTAAGTAACTTAGCCAGTTAGTATCTCGCGATTCTCGCGTGATTCATCAATTCAATATTTTATAAATTGATATAATTGATTATTTATTCGAAATTGGTATATATGGTTCAAAAATGCATTACGCTCGGGTAATTAAATTTCACACAGTGGCAGCACATCAAACTGATGACGTAGTCAAGTTCCACCTACGTCATCAGCTGTCACGGGAAGAGAATACCTTATTTTATTATACCATGGTCGCTAGATCTAGCGGATTTTTGAAGACCTTTAGCGACTTTTTTTTCATTTGGACCCCAGAAAACTAATCTGCGATCTAGCGACTTTTTCGATATCTATTATTTTTTTATTTTATTAGCTGTTTGTATCCTACTGCTGGGCAAAAGTCTTCCCTCTTTCCTTCGATAATTCTGTATTAATAATACAATTAATTAATCATATAGTAGATACAAATCACCCAAATATTATTTAAAATTTTAATAAGTAGAAAGTCAAATATGGCTACTGACCAAATTTACATAATGCCACTTAGTACGAATGTTATACACGTCTACCCAAGACCAAAACGCCCGGGAGCCAGATTGAACTCCGCGTCAGGAAGGGGGAGGGGGGCTCAAAGTACAGAGCTCCCGGCGCTCAGAAAAAAAAAAACGACGGGTTGCACTCTGGAAGTGCCGGCAGAAGTGAAAACTTGAATATTAACGTTGTGCATTTTTGATATTTTGGAATGGTTAGGGAATAATTTTGCACGAATTGCTTTAATTATCAGTATAAAATATTTCAAATCTTTTCTGAACCACAGTCTGTCACAAATGTCACAAGCATGACCAAATTCATTTTCAACAAAATCATTTTCAAATACAGTATGGCCACTACACAGACGGTCGAGCCATCAGCTGTCACCATCCATGGATGCGCGTAGCACGCTGTAACATAAACACACACGAACATTCGCGCAAGCGCCCTGCGCCGTCTTACGAATTTTCGATCAGGTCACGTGTCCTGACGCGAGTTTAACATTTTTTACCCATTCCAAAAAAGTGCACAACGCCGCTAAAGAAGTTTTCACTTCAAAAAATTCTGGTGGATTTGTTTGGAATTTTGATTCATGTTTGGTATCGTTTTCAGATAACCAGATGATGCCCGATTCATTCCTTATACTAGTTCTTTTAGGGTTCCATAGCAAAATATGACACAATACTTAAAATACTCAACTTTTTGTAGTAACGTAATGTAAACAAACCCTTATATTTTTGTATGAAATTTGGCGTATAAAAAATACTATCAGAAAGGAGTCTACCACTCAATGCCGACAGACGAAATCCCGGTGAACGCTATACCGACAGTTCACTAACTTTTTGTGCATGAGACCGACAGAAGACGAAATCGAAATAGTTAAGGGTCCTCCTCGCGCTAATGACCTTGAAAACACAAAAAATTTAATTTCTCTTTCTGTAAGTGAGATTATCAGAAACCCTCGTACAACTTTTTAGCTAGTATCCTTAAGTTTCATTAGAACCTCGAAAATCATTGAAATAAAATACCCTGAATTTTCCTTTGCAAAAAATACTAAAAACGGCCATTTTTGACTCTTTTTGTAAAGGTTTCTAAACCGGATAGTATTTCAATGACTTTCGAGGTTCTAATGAAACTTCAGGATACTAGCTAAAAAGTTGTACGAGGGTTTCTAATAATCTCACTTACAGAAAGAGAAATTAATTTTTTTGTGTTTTCAAGGTCGTTAGCGCAGGGAGGAGCCTTAATCCCGACTGAACTCTATCCCGACTGTCAGTTTGACCGACACAGCATCAAATCGATAAACTGTAGATCGACTGAATCTTATCCCCCCATGCTGTAGACCGATAGAAGACAAGCCTATAGACAACCGATTTTTTTGTTTTTACTATATTTACACATTTGCTAATGTATCATAACCGATCTTATACATACTGAATAAATGGGCCTATCTCACCAATTTACTGCTTATTGACACTGTCGCTAACTAACCTATAGATGTCCTAGCTAAATGCGTAGGGCTTTTACTGCTATACGACGTTGTTCCACAAAGAGTTTAGTGCGCGCACACAGAAACTTGGGGAAAGTTATTCAGTACCATGGACTGAATCCACCCTTAAAATAGTTTTAGTATATTTTGTTAGAACTTGTAAATAACCAATAATGAATAAACATTTGGGGACAAATCACACTGGTTGAGCGAGCCCCAAAGTAAGTTCGAGACTTGTGTTATGGGATACTAACTCAACGATACAAAATTTTATAACAAATACATATAAAGATAAACATCCAAAACCCAGGACAATTTGAAAAAGGCCGTTTTCCAACTTGTCCTGACCGGGGATCGAACCCGGGACCTCTGAGTGGTGGTCTAACGTGGTGACCACTACACCACGGAGGTGTATATTACTAACTTGCATGGAATCGATGAATTCAGTAATATACTTAATTGTTTGTTTTAAACATACCTCATAAAACCACCCATATTTTTTAGGGATATGCCGTTTCGGCGGAGCTACGAATTTATACATGTCAAGATAGAAGTCAGTATAGCCGTCAAACAGCAGTTCTCGTGCCGTTTTGGTGATAAAAATTTTACGGTCGGTCTTTTCAAACATAAAATTTTTTATACGCTTCTTGGAATGTGGTAGGCGTTGAGCATCGTGAACCACTAACTGAAACGAGAAAACTATTATTTATTCGATTGCCCCATACTGCGAACTCATAACTCTATATTTTGGCAACTTCTTGACCGATTTGACTCAAGTTCGAAATTAAAAAATTATATTGGTCACTTCTATCATCAGTTCTTTTGTAGTCTCTACTGCAGAGCACGACCCTCTTTGTACTACTAGAGCCATACTTCCTATGGGAAAACTATGGGAACATCCCTGAAGTCGTAGAAAAATCTCCAGCTCTATATAAAATTTATAGGCAGTGAAAAAAAAAGGGGATAAGCAACTCAAAGTATGCAAATATGCCAGAGTCCGTAACAAATGAAAGGGTTATATTTGTAGCTTAAGAAATCGATCTTTTAATGAAAATCGGTTCAGCAATTCAAAAGTGGTTATTTGGGGTAACGCATAAAAGTTTATTTGTCTGTCAAATTAACTTGTTATTATTTTACCCGACTACGGCGGAGCATGTATGCACGTAGTATGTATGATGTAATACATACTATGTATGTATGTATGTTTGTTTGATTGCATGAATATGTTTTCGGAAAACCTGCTTTGTGATTCGATCTTGAGTTTTTTTTGTCAAATAAAAAAATATCAAACGTTAATTCGTCCAAACGTGCCGCGGTCTAGTTCATTCGTTAAAATGAAAAAAGATCAAGAATTCATTCGGCCACTGGTGATCCGGCAACTGATTTTCGACAAGGCGTACGGGACTCCCATATACGTTGTTATTGCTCTAAACGTGGATGGGACATACCCGTATTATATCGATCCACGGGCTGTACTAGATCACTATAGTATAATGGAACTAATATAATAGAAAAAGAACCAAAAAATTTACATGTCTATACTAAAGTGTCCAGCCGCCCTAGCAATTGGTATGTAAATGATTACATTTTTTTTGGTTAGATAGACAGATAGATAAAACGTTTATTTGTGGCTATAGTCACACACATACAGAATAAAAATACAAAAATTACAAAACAAAACATGTAAAAACAACGTATTGAGGACATATATCAACAACTTTGTATCTGTGTGCTACAGCAGTCCAAAATGGTCATAGCTCAGTGATTCGTGCTGCTCAAAGAGTAGCTCACTGATTTTTAGCTACGTTGTCTGTTATTTTAATTTTATTATGCTATAGTGATCTAACATAGCTCGTGGTTTGAATAATTACAACTACGTCCCTTCCACGTTATATATGGTCTAACAAAATATACTGAAACTATTTTAAGGGAGAATTCAGTCCATTATAGTGAACAACTTTCCCCAAGAAACATATGTCGAAATATAAAAAATAATTTTTGACTCTCCATACATCCTCGGATCAGCTGATCGGTCAACTAGTATTGGAGGCCAAAAATTACTTTCCATATTTCAATACGTGTTCCTTAGGGAAAGTTGTTCAGAATCACCCTTAAAACAGTTTCAGTATATTTTGTTAGACCTTATATAAACAGTATTTTGGTCAAGGAATGCTTACGTAAGTTATAAAGTCCACTGTGGTGATGACGTCATCCAGGCTACGGCCTGTCTCTTCTAATTCCCAGTTCTTAGAAACATTGTAGCCCAACATATCATCATTTTCCCAATATTTGAAGTCGACGTACTTTCTGCGCATTCGGAACCGGTAGGGACCTGGAAAACAGGTGATGTTTGATGAAAATCGATGTTATTGGGGTTTAACTAAATATATAATAAAACTAAATATAAAATCAGGATTTTTCGTTTTACCTGGAATGTAATGGATCTATTGGAATTGGTTAAAACATGCTGTTCCGGTGGTGACGAGTGGTGAGGAATGAATTGTGGTCAACATTGTCTATGTAAGGGGTAAACAGCTATCTGATACGAGCACTGAAATCTTTCTATAGAGATTCCAGCGCCTGTGTCAGAATTAATGAGGGCTATACGGACTGATTTAATATCGAAAAAGGTGTTAGACA
Source organism: Acrobasis consociella (assembly GCA_963555685.1). Lineage (NCBI taxonomy): Eukaryota > Metazoa > Arthropoda > Insecta > Lepidoptera > Pyralidae > Acrobasis > Acrobasis consociella. The sequence continues at coordinate 18,765,279 of OY743117.1, forward strand.
GGGCTGTGTAGCATCGCCATGGCAGTTTAACTTATTCTAGTGCGGGAAGTAGTGTCAGCCAATGTATGAAAGGTGCAAATTTTGGTATCGGAAGAATTCACTTGGCACACATGTAATATATGTAAAGTTAAGCTAATTTAGCCCAGTAGCCATCCCCCACCCCCTGGGGGGTAGGTAGGGGGGGCATTCAAAGTTACTCGCCGCCGCGCTTCAGAAAAAAAATCATATCAGCTTCTATTTACCTAACACCTCAAGTGTGGTATCATTTTCTGATAAATCAGACATGAGGAATTCAATTTTGAGTACAATTTCACATTTAATGTAAAGATTAATAGTAAAAAAGGGAAAATATTGTAAAAAAAATTTAAAATCGGGTCGCATTTTTTTTATTTTAACTGATTTATTTTACCAGAATACCTGTATTTTGTACAACAAAAAATATTATGTTAAAGAATATTTATCTAGCTTTTAAAAAATATATACTTTGTTATATATAGCTGTCATACATCTATCTGAAAAAAATCGAACATGGCACGCGGCGACGCCTAGGAACTAATCCAACCGTCTCGTCTCACATAATTTGTTGCAAGTATTAAGTTGTTTTTTAATTCAAAATATATAGAATACATACTTTATGTATCAATAGTCGTATTTTTATATTTATATTAGTTCATTTTTCATAACATTTTCCACCACATTGTCATAATTCGGTACATTTTAATAGTTTTCTTAGACAGTTACACCTAACACTGCACCGTGACTTGCACTTGCACTTGCACCGAATCAGTTCACAAGCGGTAGCAGCCACTGGTGCAGTAGTCCACTTCGGTTTCCAATTATTTAGTCCAATTTTCTATCCCTTATCCGCCGGACTGGAACGATTTTGAATCAAATGTTTTTGAAATTGTAAACCATTGAAAGTCGGGGATTTTTATTTCGCCTGGAAAATAATCTTGTATATACATACATACATACATACTATCATGTCTTTATCCCTAATGGGGCAGACAGAGCATTTTGGGTCTTGCGGTTCTATGCAGAGCCCAGGGCCGCAAGACCCATACCACTTTTAGCGTCATGGTGGGCGAGAAGATGGAAAAGCAATCAATACAGTGATGGGTTGCTAGCCGCATCGCTTATTAACATGATTTGCATTCTAATATGTCAATCTAATGCTGGCACTTCACCTCGCTATTCGGTATTCGCGTTTTTATTCAGCTGTGTTTGCTAATATTCGTGCTTCAGCTTGCATTAACATGAACATTGAACACACCATCCACACATAGTCAACAATAGCGTACATGCCGAACATTCTCGAACTTGCTATATTTACAAAGAGGAAGAGAGGGATTCATTTGGTAAGATTTTGAAAATCAATATTAAGATTTTGAAAACCACCGGTCGGAGGCCGGTGGGCCGTCCCAGGTATCGCTGGAGCGACGTAGTGATGGCGGACCTGCGCGAGCTTCAAGTTGGCGACAACTGGAAAGAGATAGCACAGGACCGAGAACGCTGGCGTGCTCTTGTGCTGGAGGCCAAGACTCACCTTGGGTCGCTGAGCCAGGATAGTAAGTAAGTAAGTAAGTAAGTAATATTAAATAAGAGAAAGGACAATATCATTTGTCCAGTCCATCTTGTCGAAGCTGTCAATGTCAACAAACTAATCTAAACAGATGCCTCCGTTACTGTCGAGCATTGAAAAATAATGAATGAGCGATGTGTGCATGGCAAACGAACATGTTTGGCATTTGCAGTCCTTTGGTTTTTTCCTAAAAACCGACAAGCGACGTCTTGGTCGAGAAATTTGACGAATATAGACGAACAGAGCCACATCACATCGTCATATTATTTGCGCGATTACAACGAATACGCGCACATGAAGAGCGATTTGAGGTGTCGCCATAACTAATGTCAGATTTTTGAAGTGAAAACTTCTTTAGCGGCGTTGTGCACTTTTTTTGGAATGGGTAAAAAATGTTAAACTCGCGTCAGGACACGCTCGCGTCAGGACACGTGACCTGATCGAAAATTCGTAAGACGGATGGAGAGTAGACAGCTGGCGCGGCGTAGGAGAGGGAGTATCCCCCTCTCTTTCTACGGCGCGGCGAAAATGTATGCCTGCGCCTGCTGTTTCGTATATCAAAAATGCACAACGTTAATATTCAAGTTTTCACTTCTGCCGGCACTCCCAGAGTGCAACCCGTCGTTTTTTTTGTCTAAAAGAATCTGACGTAGGCGGCGTAGCTGTCATCTTGTCTTGGAAAAGGAAACTTGCCTATTTCGACTAAACGTGGTTTCTCGCCAGGAAAATCGTCCGCATTGGTCCAGTTGAACAGAAATATTTCGAAGGTGATGTCTTTTACTTGCCAAGCTTCAAAGGTTCCTGTACCAGGAGACAGCTCCAATTTCTGAAAAGATAAATTGACTTTAAAGGTTGACGTCATTTCGAGAAAAAAATCTGGTGTTAATATACCTTCTGGCACAAAGATTCAGCATTGCCAGACAACGAGTCAATGCTGCCAGCCTATATTCCACGCGGCTATATTTGACGAGGGGTATTATTTTAGTGAGGCTACATTTTTTTTTTAGATTTTTATGAAATATCGTTTTAACTTTTTTTCATAAAGAGTACCTACGCTTAAAACTATATATGTCAACATTTAGATGTCATGAGATTTAATATAATATATATTATTACTTATTTGGCTGAGAAGTGTACTATAGCCATTCAAAGGGAGAAATGGGGCAGGTCTTACGGACGAATTTGAAATACCTCTTATTTGACGAAGATATAAATACATGTATAATGTAATTATATCTCAAAAACGGTGGCTCATAGTAAAAAAAGGATTGAAAAATATTTTTAAATATCCTTGATCAAATGCAATCGATAAGCGTCCAATGTCAAGATTCTTTTTAAAAAAAATTAGGATTCTCTAGAGAACTTGGAGATTTTAATGGGTAGAAAGAAAAAAATAAATTATTCTAAGTATGTACTGTTCTTATAATAAAATTAAAACGTCATTTTTCATTGATTATATTCATTTTCGACATGATTTTAGATAAAATGATGCAGGAAAAGTAATAAAGAACGCTATTTGACTTTAAAAAGCATGATGTCACGCTTTTGTATTTCACAAAAATCTTATAGGAATCACATTCACTTTGGTGGACTCAGTTGGTGAAATTGACCATAACACATTAAAAAATGTCTGGAGTTAGGCCCAACGCAGACGACAGACTAGACCGCGCCGCACTTTTTAGTCTGTGAAAATAGAACCCACGGAATCACATACAGTAACGCACACGACGCGCAAAAATCCGGCGCGCGTCGTGTCGTGTGCTTTACTGCGTATGATTCCATAGGTTCTATTTTCACAGACTAAAAAGTGCGGCGCGGTCTAGTCTGTCGTCTGCGTTGGGCCTTAGAGCTATCACATTCAAAAATGCACAGGACACGACGAGCGCGAGCTTGAACAAGTCGCTGAACAATTGATATTTTTAATCGATTGTATTAAAACTATCTATATCCAAACTATCGATAGACATCAACGTCTGAAGTGAGCAAACGGTTCGTTCTATACTTATTTGAATCGTTTTGTCACTGACCTCCATATATACAAGTACGCTGGACCTATGATTAGCCGGGCCATAGTGAGGCGATTTGATTTTCGCCATTTTGGCGCTGATCGTAGGCATTCGTAGCAGTGGGTGGGAACGGAACTAAAAGTTACGGCAGATTTAGTTCTCTTCTCACGCATTGGGGGCGCTTCAAATAGGCACAATAAAGAGCTGTCATTTCTAAGGGTATCATAGGTCCAGCGTACTTGTATTTATGGAGGTCAGTGCGTTTTGTATACAAACAGATTTTGACAGTTTTTCGATTAAATTTGGATCGATGTTAGTGTTTTTCTCGTCCGCTGTGCCGAGAGAGCCCACGGAGAGCAGGCAGACGGCCACGAACCAGCGCCATCTTGCAGCAATCTCCATGATGGGTACGGATCTCTGTAACAATATCGTCTTTAAGACAATAACCTACGTACCTACTAGTTGTTTATTTTAATTTATTTATTGCTTTTCACATTATACATATATTAGATTACACTACACAGTCACTTCTTAGGTTAGTAGGTACAACATGAACCCTGTTAGGGCATTGCAACAGAAAATAACGGAACGGCATGCGGATTATTTCTTAGTACGAGTATGTATCAAATTCAATGTTAAGATAATTATGAATAAAATTGTTATTTTTTTTTATTGATGTCTTAAAATTAAATTTCATTTTGGTCATATTTTATATTTTATTTAATGAGTCGATAGTCGATACTATACTATAATATTTAATAACGTCCAAATGTTGTTTTAATTTAAATGTCAATTATATTAAATGTCAATGCAGATTATGTTATTCGTAATTATCATTAATTGTATATTTTGTCAAATCTTTATCATTAATTAAAAAAAAAGTATGTGGCTGCAATGCGACCTAACGTTAGAAAACTATTTATTTTTCATAGGTTGTCATAACGACTAAAAAATTTACATTACACTAAACATTTTATTGACCGATGTCAAGATAATAGTATATTATGCAATTAGTGAATAAAAGACAGATTTAATTCGAGGGCTATGAATAAATCAAAAGGATTCTGGCTATTGTATCACGACCGCAGGGAGTGATTTATGATTATGGATTCTAACACTAGAATCACTGGCTACGCTCGTGATTCTAGTGTTAGAATCCTGAGCGACGCGAGCGATTCACGGCCCTCGATTTAATCCGTTTTATTCAAGAGTCGCATACTATACTTTATACCACGACTACGAGAAAAAGAAAGATTTATATAGCGAAAATATAAATTTTATAAAGAAAAAATAAGGTTTAATTAATTAAAATCCACACCCTAGAAGGCTAACCTTGTTTTATTACCCTTTAAAGCTAACCAGCCGTCTTATGGACGGGTATTTTTATTTATTTTTTATTATTATTTGAGAATTCAATAAATGAAAATATTTTTACGCATACGATAGCAGCAACGATTATGAATAAAACAAAGTATTGTATTTGTTTTACTTAAACAATTATATGGAGCTATGAAAAACGAGATCAATTCGTACTTAAACTTTTTGGCATGCAAAATCAAGTAGAAAAAAATTAAATCTATCTATATCTATACATATAATTAAACAGTAAAAAAAGTGTGTCTGTACATTAAATATATTTCCAAAAAAAATATTGGGGGCGATGGAGACGTAGTAATAGAGTAAGAATTTTAAAAATAAGCGGCCAAGTGCGAGTCGGACTCGTCCATGAAGGGTTCCGTAGTAGCAAATAACATAATATAAAAGTCTTGTAGTATGTTTTTTTTAATTTTTATATTTGAGTAGATTGAATGAAAGGTAAATTGCCGTTTATGATTTATGACGTATTAAAAAAAAACTACTTACTAGATCTCGTTCAAACCAATTTTCGCTGGTAGTTTTCATGGTAATGAACAACATATATTTTATTTAGTTTTATCATTCTCTTATTTTAGAAGTTACGGGGGGGGGGGGACACACTTTTTTCCACTTTGGAAGTGTCTCTCGCGCAAAGTATTCGGTTTAGAAAAAAATGCTATTAGAAACCTCAATATCATTTTTGAAGACCTATCCATAGATACCCCTCACGTATGGGTTTGATGAAAAATATATTTTTTAATTTCAGTTCTAAGTATGGGGAACCCCCAAAATTTATTGTTTTTTTTCTATTTTTGTGTCAAAACCTTAATGCGGTTCACATAATACATCTACTTACCAAGTTTCAACAGTATAGGTCTTATAGTTTCTGAAAAAAGTGGCTGTGACATACGGACGGACAGACAGACAGACAGACATGACGAATCTATAAGGGTTCCGTTTTTGCCATTTGGCTACGGAACCCTAAAAATGTCTGTCTGTTTGTCTGTTTGTCTGTTTGTACACGCTAATCTCCGGAAATACTGGACGGATTCGAATGAAACTTTTTTTGTTATATAGCTATTAAGCCTGGGCAACATATAGGGTATAAATGATTTTGGAAAATGGAACGTCTGATGCAGAACCATAATGGTCCAGCTCAACTATAAGAAATATAAAAATGCCGCCTTAGTAAAAGTTGTTCAACCTGATGAGCATTTTCCAGAGACATAAATTCCACGCGAACGAAGTCGCGGGCTTCGGCTAGTAATATAATATTTTGTAATTTTTATAGTACCTAATTCAAAAGTAAGAAAAACTAATAACGATAAATAAATTATTTTTCTTTGGTGCTAATAAAATAGAAATCCACCATAAGTTCGCCACATATTTGTTTTTTCAATTATGAAAAAGGGAGTTTTTTTAAAGATTTTTTTTTATAATGACAAATACCGCATGGTTTTCTTTTACGGGATTCCGTTATTGTAGATGTAGAAATCTGTTCAGAGATTCTAAGTTCAGTTTCTGATGATGTACCAGGGTGTCCAGGGTCTGCATTTGTATGGATGGAAGTTGGAACGATTGAAAAGCTACTATTTCTGGAACATGAAGGATATTCTCTTTGACGTGTCTGGAAATTGTTATAATTGCTAGCCTCACTTGCAGCTAAGGTTCTACTAATTGATAATATAATCATTTCAGAAATTGTCTTCTAGGGATGATCCTTTGACGTGAAATGTTGTCCCTTGAAGGTAGCTCATACATGCCGGATTTTACCTCTGATGTTTGCTTGTGACAATTGTAAAATTCGCGAAGATGGTGGCCTTACACAGACATTTGTCAAAGAGTTGAATCGAATTTCTTGTTTTTCAACTTGGAGATCTTTAGAATCTAAAGGCTCGTTGTTTTCATCTTCCTGAACATGATCTTCCTCGACGAAGTCTTCAGTTTTAGAATCATCTTCAAAATTTCCTGATTTAATTCTTTATTTATGGGAGCTGATATTTCATTACCTTCCAATGGTATTATATTTCGCGACAAGGTGAAAATTTACAAATAAAATAAATCATAAGATAAAAACGATTCCGACTTCAATACACAAAAGTTACTTTAAAGCTGATCATCCGTCTAAACGACGGACAAAGTACGTATATCTCAAAAACTAAAACACTTATCTGAGCAAATCATGCGCCGGTCGTTCTAAAAAAAATGTACCCGTCGAATCGACGGAGGTTAGCCTTCTAGGGTTAAAATTGGAACAATTACTTAAATTAAAAGTAATTGTTCTAAATTTAAGACTTGCTGACGACTCGGACACGATATTATTCGGACATTCTGTCCGAATTGACACTTTTTAATTTTAATATTTTTTCACTGACAATGCGGACACCAGCAAATTTAGTACAGTCAGATAGAAAAAGTTTTAATTATGTGAAAAAAAGCATTACCTGATGAAAAAATATTTTAAAGTGGCTTTAATAAATTGCTTTGTGGACATACTTGGACATGTACTTAAATAGTGAAAAAAAAAAACTAAAATCACTTAAAACATATATTTGATATATATATAGATAAAAATCAACACATAAATATTGGTTACTCTACAATAAAATCACATAAAAAATATTTCGACAACAGTGACATTGATTGATTTGGCATTACTTATTATTTTTTCAATCTTAATACTAAAAATCACATATAATAATCAGTTCAATATAGATATCTTTTTTCACCATTCAAGTACATGTCCAAGTATGTCCACAAAGCAATTTATTAAAGGCACTTTAAAATATTTCTTCATCTGGTCGCTATTTTTCACATAATTAAAACTTTTTCTATCTGACTCTACTTTTGATGGTGTCCGAATTGTCAGTGAAAAAATATTAAAATTAAAAAGTGTCAATTCGGACAGAGTGTCCGAATAATATCGTGTACGAGTCGTCAGCAAGTCGGATTCAAACACCAAAATAGTGATTGTAAATGTATTCACTGTTTTCAGTAAATAAAATAAACTTTTTAAGAGGGAATGGTATAAAGAAAATTAACATTCTCTATCTTGACATCGGTCAATAAAATTATTAGATTTATTTTTGTATGGTACTTATATTTATTTCTTTAAAATTATTTATTTACACGAGCGCTCACAAGTACATACATGTCAATCGAGAAACTTCTTTCTACGGGCTAGCAAAAACCTTGTGCTCGAGTCATAGATATATTTTCTATCCTCCAAAAAAAAAATATGGTGTTTCAAGTTTGACGCCAGTGTCCGTCTGTCTGTGATATCGTTGCGTTCGAACGGATGGACTAATTTTAAGGTAGTTTTTTTTCACGGGAAAGCAATTTCCCTTTCGGTGTTTCTTAGCCATGTTTGTTGAAAATCAGATCAGTCGTATAAAAGTTATTAATTTTGTAATTTACCTAACAAATAAAATATATGTAGATGGCTCATGCCATTATGTAGTTCCGCCACTTATCACTAGATGGAGTCCGAAACTTAATGTTACTAATAATTTGAGGCAGCTCAGGGCTCAGGCTATTTAAGGCTCCTACCCGCGCTAGCGACCCTGAAAACACAAAAAAATAATTTCTCTTTCTGTAAGTGAGATTTTCAGAAACCCTCGTACAACTTTTTAGCTAGTATCCTCAGTTTCATTAGAACCTCGAAAGAGAAATTAATTTTTTTGTGTTTTCAAGGTCGCTAGCGCGGGTAGGAGCCTTAAGCAGAGGATCGTAATCTGTTAGAGCCTGGCTCGTTCCTATAATACCTAAAAGGTCATCGACCCATGTTGGTCATTTGGCCTCCCATTTTAGATCATTTTCTACAATCCTGTGACATCATGTACAGCTTTCCCCCCCACATGTCATTAGACCAACGGGTTGGTGCTGAACCTAGATTTGCATGTTTTACCACTTTCGCTAAGTTATTTATCATTATAAGAAACAATAGTGGACCTAATATAGATCCTTGACTAACTCCTGAACGTGTATGATAAGGTTCGGAGGTGTAAGAGCCATACTTCACAAATTGTTGGCGATCTCGTAGATAGTCTGAAAATAATGTCACTAGTTTTGGTGTAAAACCCATGGATTGTAAATGTGATAGTAATATATCGAAAGCCTTTTGATAATCAAAATATACTACGTATATATATATTGTCTATTTTTATATAAGTAAATATAACTTATGTATATTTTATGTATTATAGGTATTATTGAAGTTTGTAATTGTGTACAATATGTTTATGTTAAATATGCGTTATGTTTAATTAGTTTTGATATTATTTTCCGACTTGGTCAGATTCACCACCGACTTTATCTTTCTCACATTCCTCTCCATCCACTGGTTGTCTGGAAGAGATTGCTTTAAGCGATAAGAACCCATTGTACTCATTTAATGTAAAATTTATTTCTTTGTTATTTTTTGTTATTCTTTTGGTGTACAATAAAGAGTTATCTATCTATCTACGTCTACTTCATTACCGTTACCCATAGCCTCTGAAATGTTTACTATTATTAAAAGATTAGTATCTACTGATCTCCCTTCTCTGAAGCCGTGTTGTTAGGATAGAAAAGAGCGTAATTGGTTGTAAATTTTATTGTGAAGCACACGCTTACACACTTTAGCTGGCACTGATGGTATAGCAACGGGTCGGTGGTTATCTACGGATAGATTGTCATACGATGGACTTCCACGTCTTGTAAAAAAGCGCCAGATCATCACACCACCTTGTCTCTCTTACGACGCCAGCCTACCAGCACCCATTCTGTAGCAATCTTGGCCCACCTAACTGGGTGCATCCTACACAATGCCTAGTCCAGTCCTATTTGAGTTTGGAAGATTTTCTCCCCACGTCTACTATCTTGGTTTTGGTACGAATGCTGGTATTACGTACACGGTAGTTAATCCCTAGTTTACTTCGTTTCATGGCTCGTTAGTAAACCCCGAGTGTAAACTTTTGAGACAAGGTCAAAGACAAAGTAAGTGCTCCATAAGTCAAAACGGGCAGGATACACATGTCGACTAATTTAGGCTTGAAAGTTAAAGGAAGTTTTCCCTTCATGACGTCGCACATGGACCAGAAGCTTTTCCAGGCGTTTTTCATAAAAAAACAGATATATACCTCTAGAAAAACCTGACACCCGTTTTGACCACTAACATACTGAAAGACTGCTATCAAAAAACACTAACCTTGAATATTTTTTTGGCTTTTTTAAATCAACATTGACTATAAAATGAGGCTGGGGGCTCAGGGGCGTATCTAAATAGGGGCATTTCGGTATGCAGCCTAGGGCATACCTACATACAGTGGGGCTCTAGACTGTATACCGAAGTTTCCCTATTTAGATACGCCCCTGAGCTAAACAAAAATAACTGTTGTACTTACCAGGTGTCACAGAAAGGCGAAGTAAGTAATTATTAAGTATCGAAACACACGCAGCGCAAGATACGCGATGCATGCAACTTACGCGTTATATGCCTACATGACGTTTCATAGAACTTCTTGACCCACCGTTCACACCTAGTGTGATGTGCCGCCGAGAAATTCAAAATTTCTTTCCTTGAAAATTTCCGGAAATTTTCTCCATTTCTCGGGAATTTTCGTTAAAATATATCCAGCAATTTTTAAAATTTCTCGAGAAATTTCGTTGAAAATTTGCTTGTGAAAATTTTCACGGAAATTCCCGAGACCGTTTCGGACATTGCTCGAAATTTTCAAGAACTGCGCACCACGTGCAGGTTGGGATGAATTACAGTATGATCGACGCAAAATGCGTCGCGCATTTTGCGCTACGTGTGATACGACCCTATGGTATGTTTAATTATTGATCTGTGTGTAATAAGCATGAAATTGATAATTATTTTAGAATAACATGATAAGAATTTAGTACTTAAAGTCGATAAGTTTTCATATGTAAATATATTTTGCCGAATGAGCGAGACGAACGGAGGTCTTTCGCCTATAGGTCGCATTTCTTAGCCGACCCCCAAATTTTTCGGACAAGTCAATGTTTCGAAATATATACATTTAAAAAATATATACATTTCAGCCATTTCGAAAAATTTTCAAAAATGCAATACGACTTTTTTGTTACCCTATACATATAGGTACAGACGCAATTTTTTTTTTGACTGGACAACTTTTTATCCGATAGTCTTTATCGGGTTGGGAGTCATGTACATATTTTTCAGATAAAAAGGTTGTTCAATATAGAAGGGACATACCCGTAACCTTGGATCTACTGAGAAAATAATATCTCACCAGATCCATGATGGATCTGGACATTGGATCTACTGAGATTGATCGGTAATAAATCAAACCACGAGCTATACTAGATCACTAATAATAATTAAGTATATTTGACATGTATACAAATTATTCGGGCGGCTGCACACGTAAGTATGGAAATGCCAAAAATTTTTTTTGTTATTTTACTATTTGTGGTTCGATTTATTACGGTTAGGTATGTCCCTTCCAAGTTGATATATGAATATAACATAATAAGTGTCTCGCAAAATACTTTTTAGACCAACATTTGCTAAAATTGATTGGAAATGTCTTTTCGTTCTTTCCTGTGTAGGCTCCGATTTCACGAAAAAGTGCGATACCATCCCCTTATATCTCGAAGCCGTTGCCGTGTGGTTTCCGGCTGAGTAGAAAAGGGCCACTCTAAGTCCTCCCGTGGATGTCGTAGAAGGCGACTTAGGAAATACAAGCTAAACAAAGCTTATAAACATCAATGAGACCTCTCCCGTCTGGCCTGCGTGGAGAGTGTAGGCCAAGACCTCTGGCAGATCTGGCCAAGTTTGGCTCGGGTAGTACATAGAGGGTCGTGCTCCTGCAGTAGAGACAAAAAGAAATGAAATCGATCAGCTAAAATAGCTAATTGGGCAGCAACTTTTGGTCGGCAAATATTTGTAAATCAGTCTGCAATTTATATCATTCTGAAGGAAGAGCAGTAAATTGTATCATACAGCCGAATATACCTTCCAGGACATAGCTGTTTCAATGACGGAACGTCTAAATAGTTTGATTGTGTTAATGCCAAAATGTACAAATTTAGATGGATAAATAGTTGTAGTGACAAAATGACAAAATTTCACTTTGGATTTATATTAAATAGTGTTTGTGTCAGAATATACAAATATTAATATGTGTCTATGACAAGTTATGTCAGTGATGAATTACCTAAAGTTAAGAATATTTTAGTGGCTAGTCATTTGGATGACTATATTACAGAATCTTACAATGGCAAAAATGTACCGTTCACGCAATGGGAACATACCTAATCATCATCCAAGCGCTTTATCCCGTTTAGAAAATATTCTAAGATAAACGAAAAAAAAATATTTTCTTTAAAAAAAATAGTGAAATAGGTTAATTGATACGTAGTTCATTTAATCTTATTTAAACATTTTTAAGTAAAACTATTAAAACTAAACACATCATTTTGGAATAAAAAAATAAAATAATACACTGTTAGACATGGTAATGCATTGCAAGGTTTAGCTATTGTATTGCTTTTCATTGCGTTTGAGCTTTGCAATGCATTTTAAATAATTAAGGGCATTGGTTTCTTTACTCTCTAGTTAGTTTAAATAATATTTCATCTTCCGATCAAAAATAATATCCCACTTCCTTCGTTTCATGTTCTCGAATAATACATTCTTAAGTCGTGTAGTATGTTTTTATTTTTATTTTTTCTATTGGAGTTGATTGAATGAAAGGTAATTTGCGATTTATGATTTATGACGTATTAAAAAAAACTACTTACTAGATCTCGTTCAAACCAATTTTCTCTGGTAGTTTGCATGGTAATAAATCATTTTTGAAGACCTTTCCATAGATACCCCACACGTATGGATTTGATGAAAAATAAATTTTTGAATTTCTGTTTTAAGTGTGGGGAATCCCCAAAAATTATGGTTTTTTTTCTATTTTTGTGTAAAAATCTTAATGCGGTTCACAGAATACATCTATTTACCAAGTTTCAACAGTGTTGTTCTTATAGTTTGGGAAAAAAGTGGCTGTGACATACGGACGGACGGACAGACAGACAGACATGAGTGACATGACGAATCTATTAGGGTTCCGTTTTTGCCATTTGGCTACGGAATCCCAAAAAGGGCGCAGTGGTCAATACGTTCGGTTCTCGGCGCTGTTAAATACTTGGACTCTAATATTACTTTCCCAGGTATTTAATATACGTGTTTAATTTATCTTAAATACGTGGTTCTGAGGAGGGTTTGCGTCAATCGGCTGCAAAATCCTTGCCAAATCAAAACTAGCAAGTTTGCCGTCTTAGTAGCATACCCCAGACTCCGACGCTTCACAGCTGAAAAAGTTACCGGGATAAAGCGCCCGGATGATGATGAGTCCATGATAAGAAACAGTACATGACGTAAGTACTTGTAATTATGACACTGATACAAATTGTACATTTTGACTCTTATTCACCATATCAATGAAATCGGGATACATTTTATACATTCTGACACTTGATTATTCTAACATTTACACTCTGTAGCAATTAATATATCTGACATTGGCTCGTTCCAACGATTGAACTATAAGACTTTAAATCCCATCAAAAACAATACTTGTCAAAAAAACCAAGTCTCGCAACTCAGTTGTTCTGCGGTAAAAAGTTGTGAGATCCATGTAATACCAAGTCGGTTATTAATTTATTCAGTCTCTACTTAAGCGACTTTCTGTCTTAATACGTCCAGTCTCTAAGACCACGATCGTGGTCCATAACAATTGAAAATCAATTGTGTCTGGAATCTCCGTACTCGAAGCATTAAGTTGTTACGTAATAATTAACAGCATCTTATAGTGACGCATATCAATATTAAAATTCTTTAATGTTTTATATAAATATATCGAGACTTGGCGGTGGGCGAGAAGGATGGAAAAGCAATCAATACAGTGATGGGTTGCTAGCCGCATCGCCTGTTAACATGATTTGCATTTTTGCCCATTCCCTCGATCGGCTTTTACGATCTGCGTGGGAAGAGAAGCAGCTGGTACATTCTAAGTTTTTTTATTTCTCCTAGACCAGCATGGGTACTTAAGGGTCCCCCGACCCTAGACCAAAATACAACTTTCCAAACAAACGTAGTCTACGTTTTATTTCAAAACGACATGTCCGATTTGGGCAAAATTTTGTAATTTCAAAGATATTGCAATAATCTAGGTTTATAACTAGTTTCCGACGGTAAAAATATGAACTTGAAATAGAATATAGTGTTTTATATCATTTTTGACCATCAGTATGGGAAACTTCTAAATCGTTATATTTTCTTTGACTCGTCGAAAATTCTGGCATTAGTGTTATTTATTTTACACTTTATGAATTACAAGTTAGTACTTAAAATAAAACCGATTTAGGATATTCCAAATTCATAGTTTATTTAATTGCACATCTTTATACGTTTTTTCGTGGCACTAGACTTTTGAGCGAGCGCTGGTCTGCCGACGTCCGCTCTTGCACCCAGTACACCGGAAACAGCATGCTCGGCAGGTCCTTGTAAAATTGGAATCTAAACAATAGTATTTTATGCAACAGTTGTATAAGGAGGGTCAAAAAATGCTAGTGGCGCTGGTATGAAAACGTTATCGAGCATTTTTGGCGTACACTACGTTGCGTACAATACTTTTTCTAGGACTATATTCACTAAATAAAATACAAAAATAAACAAAGAAAATCATGAAAATGTTTATGACATCATTTATGTTTGGTAGATAATAGGTACCTATCTATTATAAACTTTTTTTGTATTGTAATTTAGTGGTTCATTAATAAAACGTTTTTCTTATGTTGGCAGTATGATAGATCGTAAGAAAAGAAAGGTTCTAAGTCTATGGCTAGGAGTATCTTTTTGGCGAAATAACGATACATGTGCTGTTTGGCTATAGACTTTCCTGAAATCATAAATACCTAATCTATGTTTTATATTAGTCTTCGTGACTATTTAAAAGACACATAACAGTAGAGGAGTAGAAAATATAGTTTTTCTACTCCTGTACTGTTATCTGTCTTTTAAATGGTTCTGAACACTAATATAAGAACATTGATAATATGATTGCAGAAAAAAGTCTATACACTATGCCTCATAATAGCACATGTGTCGTTATTTCACTAAAACGATACTGCTAGCCATAGACCAAGAACGTTTTTTTCTATAGATTTACCATACTGCCAACATAAGAAAAAAATGTTTTTTTAACATAGTCACTAAAAAGACGTCAATTAAAAAAAAAGTTTACCATAGATACCATATAGATCAGTACTTGTATATTCTAAATCTGATTTACCAAACATGTAAGTCAAACATTTTCATATTTTCTTTGTTTGGTTATGTATTTTATTTAGTAAATATAGTCGTAGAAAAAGTATTGTATGCAACGTTGTATAAGTACGTCAAAAAATGCTCGATGGCGCCTCCTTACGATGCTCGCTAAAGCTCGCATCGTAACCTGCGCCACTCGCATATTTTGAACCCTCTTATACAACTGTTGCATAAAATACTATTTTTGTATGTTGGCAGTATTTTTCGGCGAAATAACGACACATGTACTTTTATAGGAAATAGGCTATCGAATTTCCTGAAATCATAAATTATCAATGTTTTTATAGTATAGGCGGAACAAATGCTGTTCCATGCTAAAAGATGTACTTAGTCCAAGCCTAATATAGCTCGACGCAAACGGGCCACCGAAAAACGCGGCCACCGCCCACTTTCCGGTAGTTTTCATACATTTTGTATGGATTAGCTGCACTGCACACTGTGACGCCGATGGCGGCCTCTAAATTAGTATGAAGGTGGTCGGTGGCCGCGTTTTTTGATAGTCCGTTTGCGCCGAGCCTAACTATGTCCTTTTCAGCCGGGAACTTATGTACGCAAAAATTTTACAAGTTGAAGGTACACTTCTTTGTGTCGTATGACGTATCGTACACGTATTGCCATTTATGAAGAAAAGTTCTTCAGCTACTTCTAAACTGTAGCGTTGCATCAGTATTCACTATCGTCTAAATTAATGGGTACAGCTAGCAAAAGTCATCATCATTCATCATCATCATTTCAGCCGCATAGCGTCCACTGCTGGACATAGGCCTCTCCCAAAGATTTCCAAAATGACCGATTTAGAGCTGCTTGCATCCAGCGCCTTCCAGCGACCTTGGTTAGGTCGTCAGACCACCTTGTGGGTGGGTGTCCTACGCTTCGCTTGCCTATACGTGGTCGCCATTCGAGAACCTTTTTGCCCCATCGGCCATCGGTTCGTCGCGCTATGTGTCCCGCCCACTGCCATTTCAACGAGCTAATCCGCTGGGCTATGTCAGTGACTTTAGTTCTCCTACGAATCTCCTCATTTCTGATTCGATCACGTAAAGAAACACCGAGCATAGCCCTCTCCATAGCGCGTTGCACGACCTTGAGCCTTCTTATGAGACCCATAGTAAGGGACCATGTTTCAGAGCCATAAGTCATCACTGGTAACACACATTGGTTGTAAACTTTAGTCTTAAGACACTGAGGTATATTTGACGAGAAGACACTTCGTAGCTTCCCGAACGCTGCCCAGCCGAGTCGGATTCGTCTAGAGACCTCTTCCTCGAAGCTGGAACATCCTGCCTGGATCAATTGACCCAGGTAGATATACTGGTCTACAACTTCGAGGGTGGAGCTCCCAACACAAACAGGTAGGGGCGCAACATGGACATTCGACATTACTTTCGTTTTGTCCATGTTCATTTTAAGGCCCACTTGTTGGGAAACTCGATTTAGATCTCCAAGCATAGTACTTAGGTCTTCCATCGATTCTGCCATGACAACGATATCGTCGGCAAATCGAAGGTGAGTGATATACTCGCCATTGATGTTGATGCCAAATCCTTCCCATTCCAGAAGCTTGAAGGCATCTTCCAGTGCAACGGTGAACAGTTTCGGAGATATAACGTCTCCCTGTCTTACACCTCTATGCAGTGGAATTGCCCTCGTGCACTGCTCCTGTACTCGGACTGACATAGTGGCATTACTGTATAAGCACTTCAACACTTCGATATACCGATAGTCAATACGGCATCGCTGGAGAGACTGAAGTACGGCCCATGTTTCGATCGAATCGAAGGCTTTTTCATAGTCCACGAACCCCAAGCATAACGGCCGGTTATACTCCCTCGTCTTCTCTATAACCTGCCGCAGCGTTTGAATATGGTCCATGGTACTAAAACCTTTACGGAAACCGGCTTGTTCGGGAGGCTGGAAGGCATCGAACCTGTTTGCGAGACGATTCGTAATGACCCTCGAGAACAACTTATATACATGACTCAGAAGCGTGATAGGCCTGTAGTTCTTCAATAGGGTGCTATCTCCCTTTTTGAAGAACAGGACCACCACGCCCCTGCTCCACGCTTCCGGCGTTACGCCCTCGAGCAGAACGGAATTAAAGAGCCTCTGAAGGACTTTCAGTACCGGCGTTCCGCCCGCTTTCAGAAGCTCTGCTGTGATTCCATCCTCGCCCGGCGCCTTGTTGTTTTTAAGCTGTTTGAGGGCCATCCTAATCTCGTACAGGCTGATGTCCGGGATATCTTCGGTATAGTGTCGGGTTAACTTGGCTCTTGGGTCTTCAGCCATTTGTCCGCTGGGTTGTGAAACTGAGGTATACAGCTGTCCATAAAACCTCTCAATCTCCGCCAGAACCCCTTCCTTTGTCGACACCACGCCGCCGTCCTCCGTCTTCAGCTTCATCAATCGGCTTTGCCCAACCGACATAGCTCTTGCGAACACTTTGGAGCCTTTATTCTGCTCTATCGTCTCCTTAATACGCTCAGTATTAAAGGAGCGGATGTCGTGTCGCAAGGACTTTTGTATACGTCTGTTGAGCTGCCGATATGATTCAGCATGTTCAGAGGTCTGCAGCGGCCTTGATCGTCGCTCTGCCATTAAGGTAAGGGTCGCAGCAGAGATTTTCTGAGGTCTTTGTTTGGGGCGGGACCTAAACACCTTCGATCCCACCGCTTGGACAGCTTGTATAAACCCTTGGTTTATCTCGTCCACTGTAACGCAATCCTGAAGGCCTTGAAAGCGATTTGATAGTTCAAGCTGGAAACCCTCGGAGTTTTCGATTTGGATCTGCGTCGGTCGGAGCGTCGACTTCATCAGCCGCGATCTTTCGACCTTGAGATCAATATTCACGATGCCTCTTAATATTCGGTGATCGCTCCCGGTTTTGATCCGATTGATCACTGAGACATCGTTGAATATTCGTCTCTTAGTCGTTAAGATGAAGTCGATTTCGTTTTTGACAGGGGGCTGGTTCTTCTTTGCTGGACCTATCCAGGTCCACTTCCTTTGTGGCGGCTTCTTGAAGAAAGAGTTCATCGCGAAGAGTCCCTCTTGCTCCAAAAAATCAGCCAGCCTACGTCCCCTGTTATTTCGCACTCCGTATCCGAAGTTTCCCAGCCTAATCTCTCCATCGCCTCGTTTGCCCAGTTTCGCGTTAAAATCCCCCATAACAACCGTAAAATAGGTTTCAGAAGTATGTATGGCCTTACTTATGTCCTCATACACTTCCTCCACCTCTTCATCGGAGTGATCCTTTGTTGGCATATATACCTGTATAACCTTCAGCGAGTATCTTTTAGATACTCTGAGTATCAGGTATATTACCCTGCTAGAGACACTCTCGATGGTTATGACGTTGTTAATGAGGGATTTGTGGACGAGAAACCCGACACCATGCTGGGACTTCTTTATGTCCCCTTCCCGGTGATAGAGTAGGTTACCAGACTCTAGGGTTGTCGTGCCCTCGCCCTCTCTTCGGACTTCAGACAACCCCACAATGTCCCATCGTAACCTACTCATTTCCTCTTCCACCTCATCTAACCTCTCGTCAGTCCTCATTGTGCAGACGTTATGTGTTACCAGGGCCAGTCGTCGACGGGAGTGGTAGCCGGATCTCTGCCGGGGATTCTTAGCACCCCCTGCCCCGCCGTTACCATGACCGCTACCGGAGCCAGGAATAGCGGGGCTGCCGGGGACTGGGGGCCTGGTCTTTTGTTGTACCTCCATTGGGGGGGTTTTGCCATACTCGCCACGCTTGGCAGGCGGGTTGGCGAGCGCAGTATTGTGTTACTATCGGGCTTCCAACGCTGCTGCCCGTCGGATGCCTCTTTTGGTGTTCGTGTCAAATTTATCCTTTAGTCGCCTCTTACGACATCCACAGGAAGAGATGGAGTGGTCCTATTCTACTCTGCCGGGAACCACACGACGAAAAGTAACTAGCAAAAGTATGTTTCGATAATTAGTAAAAATTCTTCAAATGTAGTTTTTTTTTTATGACAGGACCACTTGCGGTTTAAGTATAATCTTTGACTTATACACGCTGACTTTTTATTGGTTTTGGAAAAAAAAATGTCGTATAGTAAATAAATTCCTCTATCCATGTACGTAATCCAAATTTTTGTATGCCATAAGATAAAAAAGTTGCGTAAATGATTTTCGATCGAGACCACGTAGTTATGCCGGCCATTACAGCTGCGTGGATGTTGATGACCTCAGCCGGCCGGCGGGCGGTGTATGGCGGCGGTACTACTTATTGATCTCACAATTTTGCTTTCGAGTTTTAGTCAACATTTTTTGTTCCTGAATTTTTATTTTGACTAGCTAATTAGGTCTTACTTACGATGCCTATGATGTGGCCTTCGGCTCCAAAACCAATAAAAATCACCGTGTATATATACAAGGTGCAATTGAAATCATTAACAATAATTTAACTTATTAACTTACTCACATAAAGGATGTTTTGTACGGTAACAAAACTACAATAAAAAAGAATCAAAAAGCAAGAAAAATAACCAAAGTATCAAAATACTTCAAGTCGTGCGCGCTCACTGATACCTACAAGCCGCCAGGTCAGCGATCCGCTGCGATACAGCTGAACGGCGGGCGCGGCCGGCATACAAAAGTATATTTTAAGTTACGTAAATAAGGTTGAAAGTCGAGTGGGGAGGGGTCGTGTCACACGAACGCTTGAGGATAGTAGGTACGTTGAAGTAGGAACGAATGTTAGCGTACTACAACGCGACGAAATTGATACAATTACAATTAATTTCTTTTTCACTAATTTAATGACGATTAGTTTTTTTTATTTATAATTGCAGTAATGATATGTATCAAAGAGTCTAACGCAAGTTTAGAGATTTTTTGTAATTTGAAAATGACAACTTTTGATTGAAGTGTTATTAGTTTAAAATTACTTTGTATCATGGGTATAGAAGATACCTAAAATATTGCCAACGAATTCAATTACACCCTGTATACTTATATCATAGTACTCCTGACAGATACGTACGCGTCATCTGCCTCCAAGTAGACATTCATTTGATACCTAACCGCTACGTCAAGAGGGATGCCCGTTCTCTGAAAATCAACTTTGCTTGTTAGGTTAATAACATTAAAATTGTTTATTTTTAAAAACACAACACAGTTCTTACAACTAACTAACTAAGAATAAAAGAGTTTCCAGACTAGGCAAAAGCCTGTGTTTTGGGACCCAAATAAGGTTAATTGATTAACCAACAACCTCAGTCACTGCATGTGGCGTTGCAGTCCACTCTAGGTTCCCCTGTGTCGTGGAGTACAGAGTCTTCCCCAAAATTCCATTGCTTCCACATACAAGGCGCTAAACTTAAAAACTAGTTAGGTAACTGTTTAATCCTAAATAATATAAAATTAAAAAATCCTAACATGAAGCACTGTAGATTTTTTTATTATTTTTGTCCCCTTATATTTCGTTAACTTATTTTTTTTTAATTTCCTCTACTTGATCATAACTTCTACCCTTAAGCCACTCATTAACTGTACTTCTACATCTGTACCTGGTCATGCCAACTATGTTGTGATCATCATCAGGTCCTTTTGTCTCCACTGCAGGAGCACGACCCTCTCTGTACTACCAAAGCCATACTTGGCCTTCACTCTCCTCGCTGGCCGGACGGGTTGGAGAGGTATCATTGATGTTTATAAGCTTTGTAAAGCTTGAATTCCCTAAGTCGCCTTCTACGACATCCACGGGAGAACTTGGAGTGGTTGTATTCTACTCTGCTGGAAACCACACGTCAACATCTATTGCTTCATTAAAATGGTAGTTACGTAACAGGCGAGAAACCTTCTAAATGGGCCTTTACTCACAGGTTCCACAGAGTAGTAGAAGGAATGCTTCACAAGATCAGGATTCAGTCCGTCCACGAGTCCATGCAAGCGAGGGTCTCCGTGGAGAAAGTGGGGCAGCGACATGAAGAGCGGTCTGTTTTCTCTAGGAAATGAAGTAATAGTAGATGATTGCACTGAGCAGAAAGTAAGTTATACTACACGAGTGTTATTTGGAGCCCGACCACTAGCGAGGGCTCCAAAAAGCACGAGTGCAATATAACTTACTCAATGCGAGGTGAATAAATCACTACTACTTTTGTTGCAATAGTAGCAAGAATAGTGGGTGAAAAATAAAACTGAAGAGCAATTATAAAACATAGTTTTGTTATTAAAATTTATTATCAATGCTTTTTTTGCTTACGCATTGCACTACTTGCAGAGTTAGATAAATTTCTGTCTCACTTGAAGAGTCCATGTTTATGATTTACGTAATACAATTATTGCGTAAGCCGCAGCTCGCTCGTATTTTTCAGTGAGAGGACGTATTTTTTACTTTGAGCCAAAATATTATATAAAATCTAATTGTTGCATGATTTTTTTTATTAATTTATTTTATTTAATGCACTGTTTTTGGAACGAAACTGTTTTCCGCCTTTTTTTCTAGGCCAGTATTAATTTATATCTAAATAAAAAACAGTGTATTCAACGTTTGTGTGCAGTGTATTCAACAAGTGATTTCGGCACATGTGCTCCCGTTGACAGGTTAAGGGTCATACCAGGGATAATCCAGGGTCGCGGAGCAAAATGTGATAGCAAGTGAACAATGAAATAGCCAGTACCTGCATGCAGTCATGTTCATGACACCTTTAAACAGACATCGACCTCTGCAGAAGCACCTGTCGTATGGCTCTGGAAAACAATTCACAAACATAAATATGTAATTTATTAACATGAGCAAATATGGAGTACTAGCTGTGCCCGTGGGTATCACTCCCCGTGGGAATTTCGGGATAAAAATAACTGTCCATCCCTGGCTGGGTATCAAACTATATCCATTTCAAATTTCATCTAAATAGGTTCAGTGGTAACAAACAAACAAATATGCAATCTTTGGGGTAACAGTATCAAAGCGAAAAAACTATTAATCCACCAAAATAAATGCATACGCATCATAGCTAAGTGAAAGACGTATTTTAAAGATTTAAAAATTCTGACATTGCCATTTAGAAACTAGTAAATTTGTAAGAAACCCGTCTGGCCAGCGTGGAGAGTGTAGGCCAAATGCTCTAGCTGAGCTAGCCAAAAATGGGTATAGTAGTACAGAGAGGGTCACGCTCCTTCTTTGGAGACTTAAAAGACCTGTTAATGATGAAAAATTAACTCGAACGAATGTCTCAATTCTGATATGTGGTAGACTTATTAATATTAACAAGCTATCTTCACTATAATCGACTTTTAGTTCAACTAATACTAGCATGGCTCTGTGAGCGGAGCTTATAACAAGGGGATGTTTTTTTGAAATCACTTGTGACATTACGAATGGTTTGCGCGAACGTTTCCAAACGAGCGCATTTTTGAAGCAATTACCTTTTTCTCTGTTCGTGAACCCTGTGGGATAATAATGGTGAGGAAATCCGTCGCGATGACTCGAAGTCATGACGGCACACTCATGGTATACACGTGAGAGGCGTAGGTACAAAACCAAATAATGGCGTCTTTTAAAAAAATTTAGAAACGTACCTTCATCCAATTCCGATAGGGTGGCTTCGTACTTGTGATAGTCGAGGCCCCTGTAAACTCCGCTGCTTGAGTACCGCAAGGGAATGACTCGACACATAGTTGGCACGAATATCGTCAAATTGGATTCCTTAGTCAGGGCTCGAGGAAAGAAATCTCCCAAGCTGCCTATTAACTATAAGATCAATTTATAAATACAAATTACATTTTACGAAAAAGCCCCAACACATCCCGAGGTCAGCCCTGTAGTAGACTCACCAGGGCAAGCAGAAAGTACGTCATCCCAAGCAGACCTGGCGGCGTACTGTAGCAGCGGAGATAAAGACAATCGGGCTAACCTGGCCCAAAGTAAAGCGCCAAAGACCGATCGCGATAGGGAAAGACTGTTCGAGCCCTCTGCCCCACGTGGCCTTAGGACGTCATTATATACATTAAGGGTCCCCCGACCCTAGACCAAAATACAACTTTCCATACAAACGTAGTCTACGTTTTATTTCAAAACGACATGTCCGATTTGGGCAAAATTTTGTGATTTCAAAGATATTGCAATTATCTAGGTTTATAACTAGTTTCCGAAAGTAAAAATATGAACTTGAAATAGAATATAGTGTTTTATATCATTTTTGACCATTAGTATGGGAAACTTCTAAATCGTTATATTTTCTTTCCAGTTCATAATTTTACTATAGGAAACCAGTTATAACCCTAGATAATTGCAATTTCTTTACAATTACGAATTTTTACCGGAATCTGTCATGTGGTTTCAAAATTAAACGTAGACTACGTTTGTATGGAGAAGTCTAGGGTCGGGGGACTCTTAAGAGCTGAGGAGCTCAGTGGCCTAGCGGGAGTTCGTAATACTAGTACACTTTCGCAAGTTTAGCGATATCGGGCATGTTCTGCACTTGAATGTGACCAGAAGTGGCATAAAAAAAACGACGGGTTGCACTCTGGGAGTGCCGGCAGAAGTGAAAACTTGAATATTAACGTTGTGCATTTTTGATATACGAAACAGCAGGCGCAGGCATACATTTTCGCCGCGCCGTAGAAAGAGAGGGGGATACTCCCTCTCCTACGCCGCGCCAGCTGTCTACTCTCCATCCGTCTCCGTCTTACGAATTTTCGATCAGGTCACGTGTCCTGACGCGAGTTTAAATTTTTTTACCCATTCCAAAAAAAGTGCACAACGCCGCTAAAGAAGTTGTTACTTCAAAAATTACGAGCTCCTCTGTGCTTCGGAAGGCACGTCTAAGCCGTTGGTCATGGCTGTCATCATTGTAGGGTAGTCGTCAAGCTTTGACGGAAGCCTTTAGGTACCCTGAAAACTCTGACATCAGTGTTAGCCAATTAAACACAAGAAAAACTAACAAAATCACACCTATTTTCATGGAGGTAGGCAGAAACTACGTGGATTAGAGTCTAGATAAGGTTGTTCACCTATTCGTGAGTCATATCGGTTGGTTATGCTTTTGGAAGTATGGAGATAGTCTCTTCCTACTCGTAACGCTTCAAACGTCGTCATAGCAGACACAATAGTAAAACAATACATCAGACGCCCGCTCCGGGCGTCCGACATTTAAAGGGCTACGGCATAGAATTATTATGAGTATTACATACAGATCGTAAAAGCCGATCGAGGGAATGGGCAAAAATGCAAATCATGTTAACAGGCGATGCGGCTAGCAACCCATTACTGTATTGATTGCTTTTCCATCTTCTCGCCCACCATGACGCTAAAAGTGGCTTTTGGGTCTTGCGGCCCTGGGCTCTGCATAGAACCGTAAGACCCAAAATGCTCTGTCTGCCCCATTAGGGATAAAGACGTGATAGTACGTATGATGTATGTACCTCATAAGGTCCCGCGCAATATGCGGCCCCGTTCTCTGTCCTTGCACCTCTCCTCCATTTTTGCCTTGTCGAGGCGACCAGGCGCCGCCGACCGCTCAACACCCCCCATGTAATACTTATATTAATTCTATTACTCTGAGAAGCATATTTATATAGGTATATTAGTGTTGAAAATATCACCGTTGTGCATGGCCCATCGTAAAAACTATTTGTAGGGCTGAGCTTTCCATTTATTTCCCAATATATTATCTGTCCGGGAACCGTCATATTTGGAAACAAACCTAAGCCTTGAGTCGTCCCCAGGTGGCCCTCAGATCTGTCCACAGTGTCGTTTTTCTGAAACAGCGTTGAAATGAAGTAAGATGCAGATTATTGCAGATAATTAATTTTAAGCTATTGCATAGCTTCTATCGCGGGCCTTGAGCGCGGGGATCGAATCCAGAAATTCCGTAACGAAAAAACCTCACGCTCTCCCCACTCCGTCTACCATGTAGGTTGCCGCTTCGTCTCCGTCGTCCGTTTGCGACGTTGCCGTCCTTCCTTGTTTGCAATAGCTTTACCGCGGCAGTCCCCGAGTGCCACACGTATTTTTTCTTTACATATTAAAAGATAGAAGTCGTTTCCCGAATTTGGCCGAAGACCGTTAAGCATGTAAAATATTCCACCGACTAGAATATAATTCTATCTATACCGGTCCGGTGGCAAAAAGTTATTTTTTTAAGAAGTAGTGTAATCTTAATAAAACTTATGTGTTGTACGGCGCAAGCTTCGATTGTCACCTGTGCCCACGCCATACATGAAGAGATGTTGATGTTGCTTGCTTGATGATGATGGTATGGAGACACAAGACCACGTCACGTAAAAACTATTTATTTCTGCTATGTATTAGGTACATGCAGTGGAGGCGCAAGACCTCAACTTAATGTGGGCAAGGTAAATTTCGCGAGGCCCTCAATTCAGTTTTGGGAATTAGTTTAACTAAAAAAAAGCAAATAGGAGGCTTGCCCAGCCCATTAATTAATAGTATTAAATCAAGAACAAACATACGTTCTTTCCTCTGTACTCTGAGGTTCGTTTATTCATGCCACTGACAGTATATTTAAAATAAAAAAAAACCTTGTGGCGTGTACTTTTGAATTTTCCCTACATTTTCAAATATATTTCGGTTGTGTGTGAGGCGCGAGGCCCTTTGCCCTGCGAGGCCGTGGGTGGTGGCCCACACCGCCCACGCCTTACGCCGCCTCTGGGTACATGTTGTAGAGCTAGGTGTGACGGATCCTTTCTCTGATAGTGTCTCGTTTGATTATCTGCGGTTTTAACTTGATTTAAAACGTAAACTAAAAACAGCTGACACGTGACACGTACAGCTGAAATGTGCGAGCATTGCTCGAAAATATGTAATACTAGCTTACTAGCTGTGCTTCGTGGTGTTGCCCGCGGGAAATTAGTCTTTGTGTTATTCATGTCAGCATGTCAGCTTCCTGCATACCAAATTTTATCAAAATTGGTGAAGCCGTTTGTGCTTAAAGACGTAACAAACATACACATACACACGCTCCCACGCACACGCATACACACGCACACAGTCACAAAATTCTCCTTTATAATATTACTGTGATAGACTAAGGTAATTTATGAACATACGTTCTTCTATAAATAGTTTAATGCGCACACAGAAACTAGGGGAAAGTTATTCAGTACTATGGAATGAATCCACCCTTAAAATAGTTCCAGCATATTTTGTTAGACCTTGTATAGGTATTACTAACTTGCAAGTAATCGATGTATTCATTGATATACTTATTAATTGTTTGTTTTAAACATCATCATCATATATATCATCATATCAGCCACAGGAAGTCCACTGCTGGACATAGGCGTCCCCTAAGGATTTCCAAAACGACCGATCGGAAGCGGCCTGCATCCAGCGCCTTCCTGCAACATTGCGCAGGTCGTCTGACCATCTAGCAGGTGGGTGTCCTACGCTGCGCTTGGCGGTACGTGGCCGCCATTCGATAACCTTTATCGATTTTTCGCGCTATGTGCCCCGCCCACTGCCACTTTAATGAGCTAATCCGTTTGGCTATGTCAGCGACCTTCGTTCTTCTACGAATCTCCTCATTTCTAATTCGATCGCGTAGAGAAACACCGAGCATAGTCCTCTCCATAGCCCGTTGAGCGACCTTGAGTGAGACCCATAGTAAGGGACCACGTTTCAGAGGTATAAGTCATTACTAGTAATACACATTGATTAAAACGTACCTCAATTGTTTTAAACGTACCTCATAAAACCACCCAAATTTTTCAGAAAGATTTAGTCGCGGCGGAGCTATGAATCTATACATGTCAAGAAAGAAATCATTATAGCCATCAAACAGAAGTTCTCGGACCGTTTTGGTGGTAAAAGCTCCACGTTTGATCTTTTTAATCATATCATTTTTTAAAAGCCTCTTGGGATGTGATATGTGGAGAGTAGCACGAACCAATTCCTGAAACGGAACAAAAACTATTATTAAGAGGCCCCTTCCCGGTCCGTCTATCGTCAACGCGAGCATGGTTCGAAATGCTTGTTGTTTCATCCAGCGCAATGATAGAAAAAAAAGCAAAGTGAAAAGAGAGAGATAGCACCTGAGCGCTCAGTTTGCATTCTATTGTACGATATTAGTATTATTATTAACTATTCATTGAACGAATATTAACTTTTCATAGGGTGCGGAAATTTCATAAAACTTGTTCCAGGTAATACGTGTTTTTCAGTAAGCCTTATGAGTGTGTGAAATAAATGTTTTTCATTTAGAATCTTCATTACATTTGCAAGGTATATGCAAATATTTTCTTTACTTTTACAATTCATGAGAAAATCGGCCGAAGTTTTGGTAAAATTTGTACAAAAAAGCAGATTTTTGGAGACTTATACTGAATTTGTTTTTCCAAATTTTAATTTTTGCTTTCGATGGAAACTTAGAAATAGCGCAAGATTCATTTTAGTTCAAAAGTTTCTAAGAAAGTTCTGTTACAACGCCATAATCACGTAGGTACGAGCGTTTGTATGAAAAGTGAGGCGGGTTGGGTGATTGCCCCATTCTGTGAACTCAGAACCCTATATTTTGACAACTCCTTGACCGATTTGACTCACGTTTGAACTTAAAAATTATATTGGTCACTTCTCTGGTCATCTCTGGTCTGGTCATGAGGCCCTTTTAGTCACCACTGCAGAGCACGACCCTCTTTGTACTAAGAGCCATACTTACTAGTAGCCAGAGCAGCTAGAGGATTTGACCTACACTCTCCATGCTGCCCAGACGGATTGGAGAGGAATCATTGATGTTATATAATAATATAAGTTTTATTTAGTTTGAAATTCCTAAGTCACCTTCTACGACTTCCACGGAAAGACTTGGAGTGGTCCTATTCTACTCTGCCAGATACCACACGGCAAATTTCATGTAGCTCCGGTCAAAACTACTCGAACATAGATACATACATACAAACGCCGATCTTCGATCGCTTCTTTCGCTCGTGTAGTTATAGTACGTTGTAAATATCTATAATTGTGTTATTTATTTCTGAAGAAGTAGAGCAGTGGTGTGCATGTGTGAATACGCTTTACTCACACATGGACGAGTGTATCTACGAACGCTTAATCTACTTGTGTGACAATTTTGCTCTGAACAAATTGAGTATAACAACGTGGAAGGGATGGACCCGTAATAAAATCGATCCACGGAATATTCTAAAATATTATAATTGAATTAAAATAACAGAAAAAAAAAACAAAAAGAATATGGCATTTCCATACTAAAGTGTGCAGCCGAACAAGCAATTTGTATGGGAATGTCGAAATTTTTGTTAGTTGTGTAGCTGTTGTTTTAATTTTATGATCTAGTACAGCTCGTGGTTTGATTGACCGAGCGAGCGAAGCGTCTCAGCTTTAACTGACTGAAAATTCTTTTGTCCGTTTGTCTGTCTGTTTTCGCCGGATTCTCATGAAATTTGAAAAATTGATGATTGTTGTCTTGGAAAAAATTCGACAGCAGCACCCTCGAAGCAGGATCCTCCTTCACCACGACAATGCTTCAGCGCACTCCGCAAAACGGATTGTTGAATATTTGACTATGGCAGGTGTCGAGATAATGAGTCATTCGCCATACAGTCTAAAGATAAAATTCGAGGTATGCGCTTTACGAGCCCTGAAGATGCGGTGAAAGCGTACGAAAATGCCATAGAAGAGGAACAATGGAACTAAGGAACAATGGGCCCACTGCTTTTCTCAGTGGTTCCATCGAATGCGACGATGTGTTGAGAGGAACGGAGATTACTTCGCAAAACATTAAAAGTATTGGCAACTTTCTACATTAAGCCGTTTTTCATTTTCTAAACATTTTCAGTGTTACCTAGGTATGGGTGTTCGAAACTGAAAAATCTCAAATCTCAGCTATTTAAAAGAATTAAAAATGTCACTTGACTTTTTTGTTATTTTTAACGCAACTTTTTGTCTAACAACTTTTTTATACGATAAACTTGAACGTGTTTATTATAGTCGGCGATTCACCCAAAAGTTGTCTTAAAATCGATTTTCTGCATATTTTGTATTAGTTCACGACGTCATACGTCGTAAATACAAATCTATGGGATGACACGTATGAAAATAAATTTTTGACATTTGTAAATATTTATTTATAGTATCAACGGGCTATGGAGAGGACTATGCTCGGTGTTTCCCTACGTGATCGAATCAGAAATGAGGAGATTCGTAGAAGAACGAAGGTCACTGACATAGCCAAGCGGATTGGCTCATTAAAGTGGCAGTGGGCGGGGCACATAGCGCGAAGATCCGATGGCCGATGGGGCAGAAAGGTTCTCGAATGGCGGCCACGTACCGGCAAGCGCAGTGTAGGACACCCACCTGCTAGATGGTCAGACGACCTACGTAATGTTGCAGGAAGGCGCTGGATGCATGCCGCTTCCGATCGGTCGTTTTGGAAATCCTTGGGGGAGGCCTATGTCCAGCAGTGGACTTCCTGTGGCTGATATGATGATGATGATGATGATTTATAGTAAAAAAAATTTCCGGTCGGGTTTTATATATCCAACATTTTTGTTTGGCATCTATAATAGATACCCTTATTAAGACGCAACTTTTTTGTCTAAACAACTTTTTTAACTGACTATAAAAAAGGTGGAGGTTATCAATTCGTTGGAATCTTTTTTCAGAATCTTTTTTCTTTTTTACCTAGACGTAATTATATTATTTTTGCCTAGACCAAAATGGAAAATTATTTTTTGTTTTAAAGGGCAAACTTTTCAGGTGGTCCCATATAGTTTTTTGGTGTGAAGTCGGTTTTCAGTTTCGAATAATTATATCCTTCATACTTCTACGGGTCGAGGGTGATTCGCGAGATCTACCTGCAGCTCACAGAGCTACTGAGTAGTTTATTACGCGTATGTCTCTTCCACGATGAATAAACAGTATTTTGGTCAAGCAATGCTTAGGGGTTTTTGGCGGGTTTTAGTCAAGGGGTCCGTTGGAGTTCGCTTTAAATTGTTTTGCAAATAGATTCTAGTGGACTTTATAATATGAAATTGGTGTAGTTTGGTGTTATAAATGCTCATTCTCATGGACAATATATGAAATGTTTAAGGGTCCCCCGACTCTAGACCAAAATACAACTTTCCATACAAACGTAGTCTACGTTTTATTTCAAAACGACATGTCCGATTTGGGCAAAATTTTGTAATTTCAAAGATATTGCAATTATCTAGGTTTATAACTAGTTTCCGACGGTAAAAATATGAACTTGAAATAGAATATAGTGTTTTATATCATTTTTGACCATTAGTATGGGAAACTTCTAAATCGTTATATTTTCTTTCCAGTTCATAATTTTACCATAGGAAACCAGTTATAACCCTAGATAATTGCAATTTTTTACAATTACCAATTTTTACCGGAATCTGACATGTGGTTTCAAAATTAAACGTAGACTACGTTTGTATGGAGAAGTCTAGGGTCGGGGGACTCTTAAAGTGGACAGTCATAGTGCGGTTGTAGTGATATTCATTTGCGGACTGCGGTGGGCGTCTTTGGGCGCCGTCCGCCACTCAATCGGCTATGAAAACCAGTGGACTCGTATAGATTTGTCGCCAGAAGCTCCCGTGAAGCAATCAAAGGACCTATACCAACCTTTGATTGTATAGTTAAGGGTTTAGGATTAGGAATAAAGAAGAGATATTACTAGACACTGGCAAAATAAGCTTCAACGAAGTTTGACCGCCATAATCAAGAAAAGAAAAAAAAAAAGAAATGCTTACAAGAGTTAAATAGTCCACAGTGGTGATGCGGTCATCCAGGCTAAGGCCGGTCCGCTCTAACTTCCAGGTCTTATTCACACGGTAGCCCAGCATATCATCTTTGTCGTAAAATTTGAAGTCAACGTACTTTCTGCGCATTCGGAACCGGTAGGGACCTGGAAAACAGGTGATGTTTGATGAAAATTGGTTCAGCCGCTTAAAAGTTATGGGGGGTTAACGCTTGAAAGGGATTTTTTAGTTTTTTTTTTTAGTTTTACCTGGAAAATAAAAGATGGTACGGATATCCTGACAATTTCCCTTATCATCGGTTGGAATATGTAGTTTCGGAACCCGGCACTAGATGGTGTTGGAGTTTTTTCAATTTGCCTGGCAAATAAACTTGTAATGAAAATCGGTTCAGCCGTTCAAAGATTGTTGGGGGTGAACCATTGAAAGTCGGGGCTTTTTATTTCGCTTGGCAAATAATCCATCTTGTCGAAGCTGTCAATGTCAACAAACTAAATTAAACAGATGCCTCCGTCACTGTCGAGCATTGAAAAATAATGAATGAGCGATGTGTGGATGGCAGACGAACATATTTGGCATATTTGCAGTCTTTTGTTTTGTTCCAAAACCGATAAGTAGCGGGTTCCGGTTATTGCGTATTCGCCACTGACTTCCATATATCATCTCATCATCTTTCCCTGGCCGTTTTCGGCTATGGTGACTGTATTTGTTTGATATACAAGTACGCTGGACCTATGATACCCTAAGAAATGACAGCTCTTTATTGTGCCTATTTGAAGCGCCCCCAATGCGTAGGAAGAGAACTAAATCTAACGTAACTAATTCGGAAATGACTTTTATCGATGTCATTGTCCCTGTCTAATATATGTTCCGTTCCTACACACTTCTACTTTGCTTCAACGATCAGCGCCAAAATGGCGAAAATCAAATCGCTTCACTATGGCCCGGCTAATCATAGGTCCAGCGTACTTGTATATATGGAGGGCAGTGGTATTCGCGTATTCCTCTTGCTCGTTTAATCAAGCGAATATAAACGAACAGAGCCATTTTACATTGTAATATTTGCGCGATTACAGCGAATACGCGAACACGAAGAGCGATTTGAGGTGCCAGCATAACTGATGTTCAATTTTTTGTTATCCAAAACAAGGATTTAGAATATACAAGTAGAGATCTAAAAGCATCTGACGTAGCTGCGTAGGCGACGTAGCTAAATGACTTTCACCTTGTCTTGGAACTAACTAACTCCTCCGTGTCTTTAACTTTAACTGCCTCCGTGGTGTAGTGGTTAGAGCGTCCGGCTCATACCCGGAGGTCGCAGGTTCGATTCCCGGCGGGGGCAACGACTATGTGTTGTTGTCCTAGTTTGGTTAGGACATTGTAGGCTGATCACCTAATTGTCTGAAAAAGTAAGATGATCCGTGCTTCGGAGGGCACGTTAAGCCGTCGGTCCCGGTCTCTGTCTTCGACATTGGTCGTTACCTAAAACCATGTCAGAGGCCTTTAAGGCGGTTTAAAAACTCTGACACTAGTGTTAGTCACTAACACACACGATAAGAAGAAGAAGACCTTGTCTTGGAAAAGAAAACTTGCCTACTTCGGTTAAATGTGGTTTCTGCCAAGGAAAATTGACCGCATTGGTCCAGTTGAACAGAAAGATGTCGAAGGTGATGTCTTTTACTTGCCAAGCTTCAAACGTTCCTGTACCAGGAATCAGCTTCAATTTCTGGAAAGATAAATTGAATACAAAGGTTGAGCACTAAGTTGGTAGACCTCGTCGTTTTGAGGAAAAATCTGGTGTTAATACCTTTTGGCACAAAGAATCAGCATTGCCATACAACGGAGCAATGCTGCCAGGCTTTTTTCCACGCTGCCTAAGGGTAATAATTTTATAGTGCAGTGATTTGGGGTCCTTTTTTATATTATTTAATTATATTTTTAAGTATTTGTATTTAGTTTAGGTGTAGTTTTATTAATAGTTATATTTAGTTTTATTTAGGATATTTGTTTGTATCTTTAGATGAAGCCATCCATACTTGTTAATTAATTGAGTGTGCTGCATTATAATCACAAATCATATAGAAGATAATGCGTATTTTACTTATTTATTTAACTTTATTACCTACAATACTTGTAAATGGCGGACTTAAGAGTCCCCTTACCCTAGACCAAAATACAATTTTCCATACAAACGTAGCAAAATTTTGTAATTTCAAAGATATTGCAATTATCTAGGGTAATAACTGGTTTCCGACGGTAAAAATATTAACTTGAAATAGAATATAGTGTTATTTATCATTTTTGACCATCAGTATGGGAAACTTCTAAATCGTTATATTTTCTTTCCAGTTCATAATTTTAGTGTAGGAAACCTATTATAAACCTAGATAATTGCAATTTCTTTACAATTACCGATTTTTACCAAAATCTGACATGTGGTTTCAAAATTAAACGTAGACTACGTTTGTATGGAGAAGTCTAGGGTAAGGGATTCTTAAGGCCTGAGGCTTTTTCTACCTGTCAACCAATAGGTGATGCTGAGAAAGCAGTCTTTTGGGGATAAACTTAAACGTCTGAAGTTAGCAAACAGGTTGTATACTAACAGAATTCAACAGTGATTTGATTATACTTGGATCGATTGGAGTGTTTTTGTCGTCCGCTGTGTCGAGAGAGCCCACGAAAAGCAGGCAGACGGCCACGAACCAGCGCCATCTTGCAGCAATCTC
Source organism: Acrobasis consociella (assembly GCA_963555685.1). Taxonomy (NCBI): domain Eukaryota; kingdom Metazoa; phylum Arthropoda; class Insecta; order Lepidoptera; family Pyralidae; genus Acrobasis; species Acrobasis consociella. The sequence continues at coordinate 18,799,008 of OY743117.1, forward strand.
CATGATGGGTACGGATCTCTGTAACAATATCGTCTTTTAGACAATAACCTACGTACTAGTTGTTTCTTCGTCTCTTCTCTCGTCGATTGTGTTAATAATTCTATGTGATTTGAATTACTTTGTGTGATTCCGCCACCAGTTAGTTCATGCAAACTATTTTCGGCCGGCGCCCACCCACTACTGTTAGTCCCAGCATACCTGCCACCAGCAGCCCGTGTGCACCCGCCACCAACAGTCAATGCGTGATCCCTCCCATGCTGCTGCACCCGCTGTGGCTGCAGCAACATCGGACACAGGCTGCTGGTGGCAGATATGCTGGGACTAACAGTAGTGGGTGGGCGCCGGCCGGCAATAGTTTGCATGAACTAACTGGTGGCGGAATCACACAAAGTAATTCAAATCACATAGTATGTAACTTTGACTTCCGCAAAGTAACACCTGAATCTATTAACTAGTTAATAATTCTATTATTGGTATAAGTTTTCAGGTTGCGTTTAGACAACCCAATATTTTTTTTAACTAAAAATGACTTCAGCAACAAACAACACAACCAATATTGATTAAAAAAAATGGTGGGACTATCTTACAAATATACTCTTTCAAACAAAAAAAATATTTTACAAATTGGCATATGTGTATTCTAGTAATCGGGAAACATACATAAAAAAAAACATTGATACATTTAAATTGATAACCTAGCCTTTCTTTTTTAAAGTTCGGCTTCCATTCTGGTCTGGGAGAAAAGAAAAACTTAGACTGTACCAGCTGCTTCTCTTACCACGCAGACCGTAGAAGCAGATTGAGGGAATGGGCAAAAATGCTAATCATTTCAATAGGCATGCGGTTAGAAATTCATTACATATTATTTTGATTTCCTTTTTCCACCTTCTCTCCCACCATCACACTAAAGCAGTCTTTGAGCCTTGATTTATTACGGGTAGGTCCCTTCCACGTTGTATTTTACTGCAGTGAATGTTTTCACGTGTTTCTAGAAAATCGTTTAGCATATAGAAGGAGAAGGACACCTTAACAAAAATTTGCAACAATACCCCACACTCAGTCAAGAACAAAAATATTTACTCCCACTTTCTAGATTGTACTCCATAGATTTATTTAATTTTCTTTCATACAGTTTTACACGGAAATGCCGCCAGTCTCTTGGGCACTCTACCCTGCGAGCGCAGCGATTTAGGCTCAATTTTTTATATAAATTGATGTTTGTTTTTTATTGTTTTTATATCTAGTTTAGTTTTTATCAATAGTTAGTTATATTTAGTTTTTAGTTATTTTGTGTGTAATTAAATAAAGTTTTACACCTGGTATAGTTAAAAACACTATAGCTTCTATTGAAAAACATTCTTCCTACACCTCGCAAACGTCTTCTTTAACCCTTTGTGTTTTCAGTGGTGATCTGTATTACAGGTTTCTTACGAAACTTATCACAGACTCCACTCTCTCACAATTTATTTTTGCAAATGTTTATCTGCTTTTGGTAGGTATTCAAACTTATTCAAACCTACAGTTTTTTGTACTAGCATATTATAAGAACTAATATTTTCTATGTACAATAATTGTGAAGAGAAAATAAATAAATTTATTTATTTACTTTACATAAATGAGCCTACTAGCTACCATTAAATTTATTTTCAAGATTTTCTTTGACCACTTTTTTGGTATGATAAATATACATACCCAACCCAATTCACAGCTTTCTAGTACTTATAGTCTCTGAGTAAAACCGCTTAGGAATACACAGAAAGACAGACATAAAGCCATGGCAAAACTAAAAGGATTCCTTGTTTACTACAGAATCCTAAAACATCGGAGCTGAGCAGGGGCGGAACGTAATATCTGGGGGTAATATATCCTTGAGTCTGACTAGTTCCTAATACCCAGAAGGTCATCATGATTCCCAACCCACTGCTGGACATAGAGCTCCCATATTTCGCGCCAGTTTCTACAGTCCTGTGACATCATCTACAGGTTTTCCGTCAACCTCTCACTCATTAGGTCGACGACGACGTAGAAGATACCATACATACATACATAATATCACGCCTGTTTCCCGCAGGGGGAGGGAGAGACTATGGACCTCCACTCGCTACGATCCTGACAAACCTCTTTTGCTTCATCTAAACTCATCAATCTCTTCTTCTTCTCTCTTAGAAGATACCAGTAGACAATATTTGCTATTCGTCAAATTAAGACAAAAGCCTTATCAGCAGATATATATACCGTCTTATTATAAAACGCAGACTATCTTTGTTACTAGGTTTAAACCATTATTCGACCAAATCAAGTTCTAGTAATACGTCATTGTCTCATCTGAAAATGTCAACTTGATTTGGTCGGATAATGGTTTATACCTAGTAACAAAGATAGTCTGCGTTTTATAAAGACGGTTAAGGTCTAACAAAATATACTGAAACTATTTTAAGGGTGAATTCAGTCCATGATACTGAACTACTTTCCCTAAGGAATATACACGGTAATTTTTTATTGGTTTTGGAGCCGAAGGTCATTTAATAAGAATCGTTAGTAAGACCTAATTAGCTAGTCAAAATAAAAATTCTGAACCAAATTTTTTTTACTAAAAGTCGAAAGTAAAATCGTGAGATCAATTAGTAATGCCGCCGCCGCCCGGCTGCCGGGGTCACGCGAGTTCACGCGACAGTTTTAGGCAAGTGGTCTCGATCGAAAATCATTTTTGTAACTTTTTTATTTTATGTCATACACAAATTTGGCTTACGTATATGAATAAAGTTATTTATTTACTATACGACATTTTCTTCTCCAAAACCAATGAAAAGTCAGCTATCGAAATATGAAAAATAATTTTTAGCTTTCCATACAAACTCGGGTCAGCTGAATGGTCAACTTGTATGGGAGGCTAAAAACTACTTTCCATGTTTCGATACGTGTTCCTTGAGGAAAGTTATTCAGTATCATGAACTGAATTCAAGCTTAAAATAGTTTCAGTTTATTTTGTAAGATATTATACATATACCTCTAGACAAACCTAACACCCGTGTTGGCCACTAAAATGCTGAAATACTGACTATAACAGCGACTTAGACACACTATAACAGCTTTATAACCTTAAATATTTCTTGGCATTTTTTGAAGTGAAAACTTCTTTAGCGGCGTTGTGCACTTTTTTTGGAATGGATAAAAAATGTTAAACTCGCGTCAGGACACGTGACCTGATCGAAAATTCGTAAGACGGATGGAGAGTAGACAGCTCGCGCGGCGTAGGAGAGGGAGTATCCCCCTCTCTTTCTACGGCGCGGCGAAAATGTATGCCTGCGCCTGCTGTTTTGTTTAGGCGGCGCAGAGCGCTTGCGCGAATGTTCGTGTGTGTTTATGTTACAGCGTGCTACGCGCATCCATGGATGGTGACAGCTGATGGCTCGACCGTCTGTATAGTGGCCATACTGCTGTGTATTTGAAAATGATTTTGTTGAAAATGAATTTGGTCATGCTTGTGACATTTGTGACAGACTGTGGTTCAGAAAAGATTTGACATATTTTATACTGATAATTAAAGCAATTCGTGCAAAATTATTCCCTAACCATTCCAAAATATCAAAAATGCACAACGTTAATATTCAAGTTTTCACTTCTGCCGGCACTCCCAGAGTGCAACCCGTCGTTTTTTTAAATCAACATTGACTTTAACAGGTGGCAGGGTAGGTCTGCATATCTGCATATAGTTTGGAACTAAAATTCATTCAAGTTCCCCTATTTAGATACGCCCCTTAGCTAAACAAAAATAACTCTTGTACTTACTAAGTGTCACAGGAAGGCGAAGTAAGTAATTCTTAAGTGTCGAAACACACATAGCGCAAGATACGCGACGCACGCAAAATACGCGTAACAAGCCAACATGACGTTCCATTTTCAAAGAAAGGTAAAGAAATAGGTATGGGATGATTTTGTAAACGCTTTAATATTTTTCTGTTATTAGGAATAACATTCCTCTTCACCATAAAAATATATCAGATTTTTCTGTTCAGTCAATTCAATGTAAAAAAATATTCATTTTAAATCACGTAAAATGGACTCAACTCACAATAATTCCATATGACAGTTAACAATTTAAATGCCATTGTGGTACCGAAAACATGAAAACCATTATTTTGTTTATCTGCGAAAAAATTGGTTATTTTAAAATATCTGATGGAAAGGGAAATTGCCAAGTAACAGAAAAAGGATGCACGTAAATACAGAGCTCTTGAATCACTGCTGTTAGGTCTCGCGCGCACCAAAAACATAGAGAGACGTCCCCACCACGCTCCTGCCCTTATATTTAAAATACTGCTTCATTAATCAACCAATTTTCTGATGTTTTATAAATATTTCAGTGGTATTTTTCGTTTTATTTGAAATATTCACAAACAAATAACAAACACAGTAAAAACAGATTATTAACCAATTTCCTTGCCATTTTCGAAAAACGTTTCTGTTCAGTGGTATTTTTTGTTTTATGTTAAATAATAACCAAAAACATACACATTAAAATAGCCTATTGTATGAACGACGCAAAATGCGTCGCGGATATTGCGCTGCGTGTGGGGTCGAAACTAAATAGTTTGCCTTATACCTCTGTGTGATTGGCGTGAAATTAATAATTAATTTAGAACAACATGATAAGAACTTTGTAAGTCGATACGTTTTTCATATGTAAAAATTCACAGGGTTACTTTTTAAACACCAGCAACATCTTTGGGGCAAGTTCAGTCCATAAAACTTAACTATTGTCTGTAATTTTTTTTATTAAAAATCGACGAAAATAGTTTCGTCCTCCCAATTGCGAGAGATTTGAATCATGGTAATAGGCGATGTGGCTAGCAACACATCACTATTTTGATTTCTTTTCCATCCTAACGTCCACCACCACGCTAAGCTTGGCCTTTGGGCTTAACGGCTCTGGGCTCTGTCTACCCCGTCAGGGATATAGACGTGAAAATGTATCTGTATCCTCCCAAACAAATGCATTTGACTGTGCGCTGATATGTAAGGAAGCAGGTTTTTTAATTTTGCATTAATTGTTTTTATGGAAAATAGTTCAGTATCATGGACTGTACTTGCTCCAAAAATGTTGCTGGTGTTTTTAAAGAACCCTGTATAGGTATTTGAGCGACTGAGCGAAGCTAACGAAGGTCTCCGTTTTAGCTTCGGCAAAAATTCTTTCGTGTATCCGAATTTCGATCCAGTTTTCCAATTTTCCGGTTGTTCTCGCCTACGGGTCATTTTTCTAAACCGATTAAATACATACATACATAATATCACGCCTGTTTCCCACAGGGGTACGCAGAGACTATGGACCTCCACTTGCTACGATCCTGACAAACCTCTTTCATTTTTAGGGTTCCGTAACCAAATGGCAAAAACGGAACCCTTATGGATTCGTCATGTCTGGCTGTCTGTCCGTCCGTATGTCACAGCCACTTTTTCCGAAACTATAAGACCTATACTGTTGAAACTTGGTAAGTGGGTGTATTATGTAAACCGCAATAAGATTTTGACACAAAAATATAAAAAAAAACAATAAATTTTGGGGGTTGCCCATACTTAGAACTGAAACTCAAAAATGTTGGTTATCTATGAAAAGGTCTTCAAAAATGATATTGAGGTTTCTAATATAATTTTTTTCTAAACTGAATACTTTGCGCGAGAGACACTTCCAAAGTGTAACTTTCCGTTTAACTTCTAAAATAAAAGAATGATAAACCTAAAAAAATAGCGAAAATTGGTTTGAACGAGATCTAGTAAGTATTTTTTTTTTTAATACGTCATAAATCATAAACGGCAATTTACCTTTCATTCAATCAACAAATATAAAAATTTAGAAAAACATACTACAAGACTTTTATATTATGTTATTTGCTACTACGGAACCCTTCATGGGCGAGTCCGACTCGCACTTGGCCGCTTTTTTCTCAACCGATTCTCGTCAAATTTTGTGACACATGTATAATAGAACAAGTCGATTGAAGTAATTTTCTGAGTTTTTTGGCGGCAATTCAAGGGATTCAGTTTGAGTTTTAACTACTGAACCGATTTGGATGAAATTTGGTATATGTATAGATTCGAGAATCGGGAAGGACATAGGGTACTCTTTATCCCTAAATTCTCACGGGGAGCGAAGCCCGCGAGTACAGCTAGTCGGCTATAAAAACTAATGGACTCTTATAGATTCGTCGCCAGAAGCTCCCTTGAAGCAATCAAAGGACCTACACCGACCTTTAATTGTATAGTAAGGGTTAAGTTGTTAATAAAGAGAAAAAAAGATTAGCTCTAAAGGACTAGTATCCAGAGCCGTAAAACCAATTAAATAAAAAAAACAAGACAATTGAAAATTTGAGTTAATTTATTTCTAGAGATCAGAATCACGGGCGCTATTGCAATCAATAATAATTTGGATATGACTAAAAATTCCCAGGATTTCTCTAAAATCAGCACCTTAGTAATGGATGTGAAAACATTACTCAGATTTCGAATGAACAATGAACATTATTCTACTGCTTGTAGTATACACAATCTTTTCCTTTAAATGAATGATATTATGGATTTTAGTCATATATATACTTTTGATAGCATTAGCACCCGTGACTTTATAATATGATATAAAATTAATTGAACAGAGATTATTTGTATTGTACACTGTATCTTAACTACTGGGTCGGAGTTGCAGCGTCAGTCTTCTTCGGCAGTAGCCGTTCGAGCGAGCGCTGGTCTGCCGACGTCAGCTCTTGCACCCAGTATACCGGGAACACCAGCTTTGGCACATTCTCGTAAACCTTGATGCTAGACAGAAACATTAATTATCATCATCTCGTCTTCAAATCCCAAGTAAAATCTTATTTTCTATCCCTATGAAAGGTAAATAAATATTCTTTCATGTTTTCACCTATAGTTTATTCATTTTGCACTGTTAATATCATTTTTTTTGTGTAAGTCATATGTATTTTAATAAGATGTAGGTAGGTATATGTATGTTTATTATAATTATTGTATATAAGTATGTTTATTACATGACCCCCGCACTACCTAATTTTCCATCACTATTTTTTTCTACATAGGTTGCCTGGAAGAAATTGCTTAGCGATAAGGCCGCCTTTTGCGCATTTCCTAGTTTGTAAGATAATTATGTGCTGTATTTATTTATTTTGTGCAATAAAGGGTATTGTATTGTATTATCTTTGAGGAGCTTGGTGACCCGGTGGGAGTGCGCATTACAAGCGCTTTCGCAAGTAAAGCGACACCGGGGGTGGTCGCACTTGGATGGGTGACGCACATAAAAAAAATCTCGAGCTCCTAAGTGCTTTGAAAGACACGTATAAGCCGTTGGTCCCAGCTGTCATCATTGTATGACAGTCGCCAAGCTATGTCAGATGCCTTTACGCAGCCTAAAAAATCTGACAACAGTGTTAGCTACTTACATACGTGAAAAACATTTGTACACTTTTTCTTGTGCAATAAAGTTTAAATAAAAATAAAATAAATAAATAAAAACAAACAAAATCATCCTCCCGTACCTATTCCCGGTTGAATCCTCGATAACGCTTCTCTAGCACACGGGCTCTAAAGCATTACTTCTGAGGATGCAACTGGGAAAATACGCTCAGATGATGAAGACAACATCATTGAGAAGTACTCGTTTGATTTGTCTCGATGATCACTTTATGATAGACGATGCCTAGGGTTTGATCACGTAGACGGAAGGTGGTCGGTGGAACTCAGTAATAAAACGACGCAACTCCATCGAGTTTGGGCCTATTTAATTTGTGTAAGTACTTTGGCCACACAATGAAAGCTTTAACAAAATATGTATTTTTTTTTGTAAAAAACTTATTCATAATAAGTACTTACACATCATTCGGCTCCATATATACGTTCATTTGATATCTAACCGCAACATCAAGAGGGATGCCCGTTCTCTGATAACAAAAAAAAAATTGGTTAAAACTACCGCAGCCACAGACATCTAAAAAGCAACATACTTAGACTTACCGGCTCAATAGAAAAGTAGCTGGAATGCTTTTTGGGATCAGGTTTAAGTCCATCGAAGTATTCCAGCAGTCCAAAGTCCCCATAGAGGAAATGGGGCAGCGATACGAAGAGCGGGGCTTTTCTAAAAAAAAAGTAAAACGTAAATTTTCAGGGTCAATAAACAAAAGGCATGACGACTATATAAATATTTTTGGTCTTTGGAAAAGAAGGTAGATAGATAGACAGATAGATAAAACATTTATTCGAGCAAGCGCCAAATACACAATATCACATCACATTAACAAATTATAAAAGTAAAGCTCCTTATTCATCCCCTAAAATGGTTTTCAACTCAGCATTAGCTAGTAGCTAGTAATGCAAAGCTATGAGATTTTTTCAGTTAGTTTAAATTGTTAGAGATATTCCTTCTAATCACAATAAGTGTAAATGCAGTAGTAATTTTTATTAAATGCAGCGCCCTACCAGGGTTTTATGTGCATTTTGAATAGAATAGAATATCTTTATTAACACATTTGAGGAACGTACATTTTCATATATCTATTACATAGTTATATGTTGTATGTTGTACAAAAATGTTTCGTCTTTGATTTTCACAATTTTAAATGATATTAATCACATTTGAAAATAATAATCATAATGCTAAAAGTTTAAAAATTCAAAAATTAAAAAATTAAATATGTCATTTGTAAGCAAATACCTAACTTAAAAATAAATATAAATTTAACTATTATCAGCTGTAAAGGGGCGTCGTCTTATAAAAATAACAATTAATAATTTAATTAAATATGCACATTATATAAAAATAAATAATAAATCCTATCTATATTTTAGATTAATGTCTCATCGTCCATATTTATTTGATAAAAATTCTTGAACACTGTACAGCGTCTTATCCAGTAGTAGATCAATGACTTTCTTCCTGAAAGCTTGATCACTAGTGATTGATCTGACTGATTCCGGTAATTTGTTATATAATAGGGGGCCTTTAATTTTTGGTAGTTTTTTTGACAAGCATAATCTTTTTGGGTTAACAATTAGACTGCCATCGTTTCGAAGTCGTCGACCATTAGGCTTTTCTTTAATTTTAAAAAGGTTTAGATTCCGTCGCACATACATTATCATTTCTAAAATATACACAGCGGTAACGGTTAATATTTTCTGAAACTAGATTTAAGTTTTACAATTGTATGTACATGAAAACGTGAAATAAATGAATGAATGCGCACTCTTGCTAAGCCACGGATCTCCTAAAATGCTAATCAGCGCGTTAACACCTCTCGATATTTTACCACCACTATAATTGTGGGTAACACCATTAAAAAGAAATACTTACCTGCATGAAGACACGTTCATGACGCCCTTCCATTCGCAGGAACCTTTGCAGAAGCACGTGGTGTTTGTTGCTGGAAGAGAAAGGACAAACGAATACAATTTTTGTTTACAAAGAATTCTAATTTAGATTCGTTGCCCGAAATCTTTGTTCACGTCAAGAATCATCATTCATTATCAATATTCTATGACTGAGATAGGTGTTTGGTGCCATAAATATAGGTTTATCATCATAAACTGCACGTGCTTCCATGCTGGTCTGGGAGAAAAGAAAAAAACATAGAATGTATCAGCTGCTTCTCTTCCCGCGCAGATCGTAAAAGCCGATCGAGGGAATGGGCGAAAATGCGAATCATATTAACAGGCGATGCGGCTAGCAACCCATCACTGTATTGATTGCTTTTCCATCTTCTCGCCCACCATGACGCTAAAAGTGGCTTTTGGGTCTTGCGGCCCTGGGCTCTGCATAGAGCCGCAAGACCCAAAATGCTATGTCTGCCCCATTAGGGATAAAGACGTGATAGTATGTATGTATGTATGTATCTGCACGTATTCCCGGTTGCATCCTCAGCGGTAACGCTTCTTCTAACCTAGGTGATTTGATGAGGTTACTACTTTATACACAGAGCGACTGTCGTCAATCGAAAATGGCAACTTGATTTGGTCGGATAATGGTTTAAACCTAGTAACAAACATAGTCTGCGTTTTATAATAAGACGGTTTATGTCCTCCCACCTCCCGCATCCCGGCAATCTTACCCATCATTATTGTCTGGAGTAGGTTACACATACAAACATAATATCACGACTTTATCCCTAATTGGGTAGACCGAGCATTCTGGGAATTGCGGTTCAAAGCAAACAGAGACGCAAAGGCTTATTTAAGATGGTGGGCGAGAAGGTGAAATAAGCGGCCAAGTGCGAGTCGGACTCGCCCATGAAGGGTTCCGTAGTAGCAAATAACATAATATAAAAGTCTTGTAGTATGTTGTTTTAAATTTTTATATTTGAGTTGATTGAATGAAAATTAAATTGCCGTTTATGATTTATGTCGTATTAAAAAAAAACTACTTACTAGATCTCGTTCAAACCAATTTTCGCTGGTAGTTTTCATGGTAATAAACATCATATATTTTTTTTAGTTTTATCATTCTCTTATTTTAGAAGTTAAGGGGGGGGGGACACACTTTTTTCCACTTTGGAAGTGTCTTTCGCGCAAAGTATTCGGTTTAGAAAAAAATGCTATTAGAAACCTCAATATCATTTTTGAAGACCTATCCATAGATACCCCACACGTATGGGTTTGATGAAAAATAAATTTTTGAGTTTTAGTTCTAAGTATGGGGAACCCCAAAATTTACTGTTTTTTTTCTATTTTTGTGTCAAAACCTTAATGCGGTTCACACAATACATCTACTTACCAAGTTTCAACAGTATGGGTCTTATAGTTTCGGAAAAAAGTGGCTGTGACATACGGACGGACAGACAGACAGACATGACGAATCTATAAGGGTTCCGTTTTTGCCATTTGGCTACGGAACCCTAAAAAGGAATCAAAACACTAGTAATAAGCTTGCTAGGCGCATCACCTATTAACTCGATTGGCATTTTGAATTCCTGGGAAAGATATACAAGGTGACTGTTTATTGGTTCTGAAGCCGAAGGCCACTTCATAGGCATCGTTAGTAAGACCTAATTAGCTAGTCAAAATAAAAATGTTGACTAAAACTCGAAAGCAAAATTGTGAGATCAATTAGTAGTACCGCCGCTATACACCGCCCGCCGCGCCGGCCGGCGGAGCTCATCGCCATCCACGCAGCTGTTTTGGCGGTATAACTACGTGGTCTCGATCGAAAATCATTTCCAAAACTCTTTTATCTTATGACATACAGAAATTTGGATTACGTATTAAGGGTAGGGGAATTTATTTACAATACGACATTTTTTTTCCAAAACCAAAGAAAAGTCAGCGTGTATATGCGTATAGATATGGTACCTCTATCAAAGCTGCTTGGTCCAACAGTATATTTGTGGTACTTGAGACCCTTATACTCTCCGCTGCTCATGTGCGGTATGGTCACGGTTCGACACAGCTCTGGCACGAATATCTTCAGCTTAGAATCCTCAGTCAAGTCGCGAGGAAAGAATTCCCCCGCGCTGCCTTCCAGCTGCAAGGTCGAAGACAAAATTTAAAATTCTTTCTTCTTATCATCTTAGCGTATGTCACATTTTATAAGGCAAGAACGGGGGAGAGGTGTGGAGGCGGGGAACGGGGACGCATTGCGCGGGACCTTAGAAGACACCATTCTGTATGTAATACAGTATGTAATACAGAATGGTGTTATATTAATTCTGTGTCTATTGTTTCATCATCATCATCATCAGGTCTTTTTGTCCCACTGCAGGAGCACGACCCTCTCTATACTACCAGAGCCATGTTTGGTCAGAGCTGCCAGAGGACTTTGGCCTACACTCTCTTCGCTGGCCAGACAGGTTGGAGAGGTCTGATTGATGTCTATAAGCTTTGTTGAGCTTGTATTTCCTAAGTCACCTTCTACGACAGTGGTTCCCAAACTTATTTTGTCTACTGCCCACTTTGAGAATAAATATTTTTTTAGCGCCCCCATTTTTTCACCTATTTAAAAACCAGCCAACTGATACAGGAATGCACAATTCGGGTTATTTAACAAAAACTTGTTAAAACATGATAGATATCTACGAGTACTAATAACTATTAAAATGCGAAAGTGTGTCTGTTGCCTTTTTATTTGTTTGTTTGTGTCTACTTTCATTACGAAACGGAGCGACCAATTGACATGATTTTCATTTTTTCTATATTCAATAAAATAGGACAGATATATGAATTACGCGGAGAGAAATATAGAACCGAGTTTGAGCAATCTTTTAATTCATATTAGTTGATGTTCACAAGTTGTTGTTGAGAGTCGAGAGCTCTTGCAGTCGTTGTTTAAGAGGCCTCCTAGCTAAATAAAGCTACAAGCAAAAAAAAAATTTTTCTTTCTGAGTCTCTTACCGCCCCCCTTGAGACCTGCAGCGCCCACAAGGGGGCGTTATCGCCCACTTTGCGAACCACTGTTCTACGACATCCACGGGAGGACTTGGAGTGGCCCTATTCTACTCTGCTGGAAACCACACGGCAATGTATATGTAGTGTCATGGTATGTTTGCAGAAGGATGCAAACAACAGCAGCAAAAGCCGAAACCCCCTGGCTCTGAAGTATCTTCTTGCTTCAGAGCTTGGAGTGCGCCTTCAGGCTTTTAAACCGACGTACAAAAAAGGAACAGGTTATCAATTCGTCGCAATCTTTTTAGGGTTCCGTAGTAAACAAGGAACCCTTATAGTCTCTCCATGTCTATCTGTCTGTCCGTCCGCGGTCTTCCTCAGATAATAATAAGTACTAGAAAGCTGTAATTTGGCATGGATATGTTTATTAATCATGTCGAAAAAGTTGTAAAAATAAAACATGACACGGACGGTTAGTATTACGTACCTTTGAGCACTGTCCCTCGTAATATTTATTGGTATCTTTGAGTTCTCCGTCTGTATTCCATTGTAAAATCTGTCCAGGAGGTAAGGCTCCTTTGCCTGTCGTCACTACCAGGAGGTCATCAGAAGGTAAAGAGTTGTTTTTCTAAAACACCAGTATTACATTAGGTAGATAGTGTAACCTTAATCTTGGAACTTTTATTATTTCTGTGGTTAGGATTTTTTTTTAATTTGTACTATCATTTTTTAAGGCTAAAATAACTCAAGACAAATGAAAGAAGCACAACTCGATAGGGTTACGTCGTTTTATCAGTGGGTTTTATGGTCACTTTCTGGCACTATATATGAACAGTTATGCTGTTCATATAATAGAGACTAGAAGCTAAAGAATGACTAGAAGCTATGAAAAGAAGCTAAAGAAAAGAATTTAAAAGCTGTTCATTGAACAGCTTCTAGGTAGGTAGTCATAGGTTTTTCATCTCGCAAGATTTGAGTTGATTGTCAACCAAAGTGAATTTCGTCAAATCTTTTAAATTTGATCCATAAAAACCTTTAAAAAATTGATTTGACATCTTGCGTCGCGTTTCATAGAATTTCTAGATAACGTCACGCGCAGGTTGCGTGTAGAAATAGTTTTTCTGCGGGATTTGTATGATATAATAACTGACGTATATTTACAGAGTTCAAACATACCTGGTAAAACCAACCGAACTTTTCAGGAACTGTATCATTTTGTTTCGATACAGATTTGGCAATGGATTTTGTTATAGTAAGCGCGCTGTCAGTGTAGCCTTCAAAAAGCAGCTCCCGCGCTGTTTTGGTAACAGAAACCGAGTGACTGGTCTGTTGTAGTATTAAGTTTATTGAATACCTCATAAAGTAGGATTGGTTAGGTCCACCCAATTGAACTAGTGACTGAAACAGAAATAAGTTTTTTGAAAATAAACATAGTGCAGTTTATTGCAGTGAGGCCAAAGTACTTATTATGACAAATGAAATAGGTCCCAACTCGATCAGGTCTCCGTGATCAGACCCTAGGCATTGTCTACTATAAAGTGCTCGTCAAGACAAATCAAGCGAGTCCTACTCAACGATGTTATGTTGTTTTATATATGAGTTCCGTCAAATATCTCCCGGCTCCATCATCAGACCGCTCATTTAATTATCATAATATTGTATCTTCATCTTATATTTAAGAGCTGGGCTCTTGTCGGTGGAGTGCTTTCCATGTCTCTCTTCCTTCCGCTAAGTTCTTAACCTCTTTATATGTTTTCACGTTTAATTTTTCTTTTATTTGGTCTATAAATTTTTTTCTGGGTTTTCCTACTCCTCTCTTTTCTTCTATTTTTCCTTCCATTATTGTTTTAAAGAACGCATCGTGGTGTAGTAGATGACCGAACATTTTCCCTCTTCTATTTTCTATAATTTGTATTATTTGTCTTTTCTCTCTCACATCCTCTAGTACCTTCTCATTTGTAATTTTACGTAAAAGATTTATTAAAACATTTATATGGAGCACTGCTTTGTATGGATGTGAAACGTGGATGATGACCAAAAAAGATAGAGATAGATTAGAAGCATTTGAAATGTGGTGCTGGAGGAGAATGAAAAAAATAAGTTGGACAGAAATATTGTATAGTCATCCAATATACAGAAGTATACAAAATTTCAGCTCAATCATGGCTAAGAACCACCGCAAGGGAAATTGCTTTCAGATAAAAAACCACATCGCAATTGGTCCATCTGTTCTAGCGCTACAATGACACAAACAGACACACCGACAAACAGACACTAGCCTCAATCTAATACGCTCCCTCTTTTTAGTCAGGGGTTAAAATTAAAAAATATAATCGATGATTTGAGGTAAGTAGTGCCTTTGTACAACTTTTATTTTATGAATTCTCTGTATACATTTTCCGTTTGCAAAAATTGGTAAAAAAATAAATAAAATAGATGAGCCCAAACTTGTAACAATAACAATGAGAGAAAGACATACAGCAGTAACATAGTCCACAGTGGTGATGACGTCATCCAGGCTAGCGGGGCTGGTCTCATCAAATACCCACTTTTTCAGGGTACGGTAACCCAACTTCTCCTCACCATCGTACCATGTAAGGTCGACCTTTTTTTTATGCCCTTGGAACCGATAGGGACCTGTAAAATAAGTGATATTTACTCAATCATATTACATACTAACCGAAGCCCGCAACTTCGTTCGCATGGACTTTATGTCTCTGGAAAATGATCATCAGGCTGAACAGCTTTTGCTAAGGCGTCATTTTTATATTTCTTATAGTTTAACTCGTCCATTATAGTTCATCAGGTGTTCCATTTTCCAAAATCATTTGTACCCTGTATGTTGCCCAAACTTTTATCAACATAACAAAAAAGTTTCATCCGTCCAATATTTCCGAGATTAGTGTGTACAATCAGACACATCGACAAACAGACATTTTTTTTTCTTGCTCTATTACTAAGTCTCCAATCTCCATTGCCCCCAATATTTTTTTGGAATTATTTTTAATGTGAAAACACACTTATTTTACTATTTAAAAACAAAAAGTTCTAGTATTACGAAAGGATAGTCCTAAATTGTATTCTACTCTGATGTTACCAACTCACCACGCACTTCTTCTTTCTTATCCGACTTCCAAAAAGGACAAGATTATCAATTCGAATGTACCTTTAAAATACTTTTTTATGTTCTTGGAGAGCAGCCAGAAGAATGGCTGCTCTGGCCAAGTACTAGCTCTGGTAGTACAGGGAGAGTCGTGCTCCTGCAGTGGAGACACAAAGACCTGATGATGATGATGATGATGTTCCTCGATTACTCGAATACCTACGCCCGGACCAATTTGGAAATTTCTTTTTTGTTTGAAAAACACTTTTCTGGATTTTAGTTTTGAAAAATGATTATCGAGCGTGTTAATGAATTTAAAGGAAATTTGAGTCTATATGGTAATATTATGTAACATTTTTGAGCTGTCTGTCATACTTACGTAGCTCAATGCGTATACGTATTTTATTGGCTATAGGCAAATTCAAAAAAACCCCGACGACACCATCTAGTGATAAGTGGCGGAACTAAATAATATATTGATATTCTAGCGCCATCTATAATTAGTCAGGTAAATTTTATTTTATTTTATCAAATTTTATTGCTCCAAAGTACAAATATACTTTAACAATTTTTCTCCTAGTCAACCTTTGGGATAAACAGATAGGTAATACATATTGATATAAATTACTACTGATAAGAGGCGGAACTACATAATATATGGACATCGTAGCGCCATCTATAATTTTTCAGGTAAATTACAAAATCCCCAATTTCGTAAGCATTATTTATCACATAATAACTTTTAAACCATTGAACCGATAATCCCGAATTTCAAGCGTTGTCACACTTATAATTTTTAAAAGACTGAACCGATTTTCATTAAACAAGAACCACCGCAAGAAAAGTTGCTTTTACGTAAAAATACTGCATAGGAATTGGTTCATCCGTTCGAGCTCTACCACACTATGCCTCAGACAGACACTAGCATCAACTTACAACACCCCTCTTTTTTGGAAGGGGTTAAAAAGAAACTTACCAACTTCTTCCAAGTGTGGTTTCTCGGCAGGAAACTCGGCCGCGTTGGTCCAGTTGAACAAAAACACTTCGAAGGAGATGTTTTTTTCTAGCCAAGCTTGGTATGTTTCGGTGTCAGGAAGCAGCGTCAATTTCTGTGAAGATAAAGTAATTTTTAAAAACTAACAACCGACTTCACCCGTAATAAGACCTTGTAACCGAACGCAATGTATGTCGCCGTGATAATGTGCGGTGTATGTATCCGAAACGGGTCCGCGCTCGACCAATGACAGCGCGGCCCAATTTCGCCATTTTTTTTCTCTTGTCTTCTTGGATTTTCTCGCGGGGACTGCTTGCGCGTCACAAAAACTTGTTTAAACTTTTGATAACTAATTAACCAGTGTGAAAGTAGTTCAAAATAGTAATAAACGTTCTAAGAAGTTGAAAATCACCTTTTTCTTTAATTCCCGGCCAGGACTTAGTTACAACCTGTCATTATGTATGGTGCTGAATGCTGGGCAACCAAGGTGATGGATGAAAGACGATTGCATGTAGCGGAGATGAGAATGTTGAGGTGGATGAGTGGTGTGACTAAAATGGATAAGATAAGAAATGAGTACGTAAGAGGAAGTGTGAAAGTAGCCCCAATTACAGAGAAGTTGCGAAGTAGTAGGTTAGGATGGTATGGGCATGTATTGAGGAGAGAAGAAAGTCATGTTACTAAAAGAGTGTTGAATATGAAAGTTAATGGGAAAATAAATAGAGGGAGGCCAAAGAAATGGTGGTTGGAATGTGTGAGGGAGGATATGGGAAAACGGAATATAACATCGGAGCTGGCTCAGGATAGGGGAAAATGGAGGGTACTTACATGTTGTCCCGACCCCACATAATGTGGGATAAGGAGAGGAAGATGATGATGAACCGACTTCACCCGTAAACTGATATTGATAAAAAATTCCAAGGCATCACTTGATTGTTTTCGTTTTTCGTGTGTGTAAGTGGCCAACTGATGTTACACTTTTCAGGCTGCCTAAAGGCATCTGACATAGCTTGACGACTGATGTACAATGATAACAGCCGGGACTGACGGCTTATACATGCCTTCCGAAGCATGGAGGAGCTCCATAATTTTTTATGCTACTTACCTATCAAAAAGCGGACCACGTCTGGTGTCACTATACTTGCGAAAGCGCAAGAAATGCGCAATACCACCTGTACACCCTTTCAAACCAAAAATAATTTTCTAATTGATCTATGTTTGATGAAAATCAGTTCAGCGTTTTAAAATTTATTAAATAAATAAATAAAATAAATAAATATATAGGGACAAATTACACTGATTGAGCTAGCCCCAAAGTAAGTTCGAGACTTGTGTTATGGGATACTAACTCAACGATACTATATTTTATAACAAATACATATATAGATAAACATCCAAGACCCAGGACAATTTGAAAATAGCCACTTTCTAACTTGCCCTGACCGGGAATCGAACCCGGGACCTCTGGGTGGCGGACTAGCATGGTGACCACTACGCCACGGAGGTCGTCAAACGTCAAAGGGAGTAATTGGAGGTAAACCATACTTATATCATTACGTAACATCTTTATGAACACAGCTGTGCAATGAATGATTTCTGATTCTGATTCTGATTCTGAACGCTTGAAAGTCGGGGTTTTTTAAATTTTTCTAGCAATAATAAACTAAACTTTTTTCTTACATCCACCTATAAAATTCCATGATCCACCTACTAATTGTACCATAGACCTAGATTTTTTTACCTAGGATTGTACTTAGTACTTTACCGACTGTAACAGTGACTCGATTATTTTAGGATCGATGTTAGTGTTTTCCTCGTCCACGGAGCCGAGAGAGCCCACGGCGAGCAGGCAGATGGCCACGAACCAGCGCCATCTTGCTGCAATCTCCATGGGTACGGATCTCTGAAACAATACCAAATTCAATTCAGTCACTCTGTGTAAAAACCAGTATCAAATCACATAAGTTAGGTAGCGGACCCCGGGGTCCACGGGCTCTGAAGCATTATCGCTGAGGATGCAACCGGGAATACGGAAAGATGATGATGATGAGACCTTTACAGGCTTTATTATATTTAGTAAACGGGTGACTCACGTACATAAAGTCAGCTACTGCCGACATGTTTCGACCTCATCCGGAGGTTTTCATCAGGGCGAATGTGACTACACCCGCACACCGCACCGGCTCGCGACACACTCCCACACACACACTTTTACAGGCTCTTTTACACGGCAATAAGTTTTACATTTTTCGAGTAATGCTTAAATAATATTTACTAGTTTATATGCTAAGCAAATTAAAAAACTCTTGTCTGTAAATAACGCCATCTAGCGATTAGTACCGAAACTACCGATATAACTTAGTATCCGTACCCAAACTTGCTTTCACGTAGAAAAACGGCATTGAAATTGATCCCGCCGTTTGAGCGCTAATATAAGTACCTACGATGCCACAGACAGACAAACAGACGTTAGTGTCGAACTTATAACACTGCACACCCTGTTTTTGGCCGGTTGTTGTCTGTTATTTTAATTCCATTATACTATAGTGATCTAGTATAGCCCGTGGATCGATTTATAATGGGTATGTCCCTTCCACGTTGTAGCCCATGTTGAGCTAAAAGCCTCTCCCAATAATTATTAAATTTTTAACCAAAAAAAAACAACCGACTTCGATTTATTTCAGAAGTTTCTTCCATATCTCCAAAGTTCTTCATCATGTCTTCAACAAATTAATATGGGACCAACTTGGGAGTAAGGGCTTTCAAATAAAAAAAGAATCATAAAAATCGGTCCACGGTTGACAAAGATATCGCGTCACATACATACAAAAAAAACTTATATTTTAATTGAAAACCTCATCCTTTTTTGAAGTTTGTTAAAAAGAGGATTTGCTCGTAAACACCACGCCTGGCGCCTTAGTGCCGGTTAAACTAGTAAAAAATTAAAAACAAAAAATACATACATGGCAATGGAACTTTTTCGACTAACAAAAAACCTTGGGCCAGTGTCTGGCAGCTTTAAAAACCAATTCACGACTAAACAATTTAGATTAGCAACACAACTTATATAATTATCTTACGCACGTGTGATTTGTAATAGATACATGAACCATCTGTCAATATGATAAAAAGTTTAGAGATGTAATTATTTGCAAAAACATCTGAGCTGAGCCAAAAAAGTTGTTGTGCTAGTCAAAGGTAACATATCAAGGTGATATAGCCAAGCGGATTAGCTCATTGAAGTGTCAGTGGACGGGGCACGATGACGCGAAGAACCGATGGCTGATGGGGCAGAAAGGTTCTCGAATGGCGGCTACGTACCGGCAAGCGCAACGTATACCACATAAATGGTCAGACGACCTGAGCAAGGTTTCTTATTTTCTATTAACTTTTTTTATTTTCTCCACAATCTTACATTCCATAACATTAAAAAATTATAATGTCATCAACATAGGTATATGTTAGCAGAAGACTATGTGAGAGACTAGTGTCTGAACTAAGCAAAGCTTAGAGAAAGGAGGAAATGCTCAGTCAATATGCCAAAATACTTTGGCCACATTAAATTTATTTCAGAAATTTCTTCCATATCATCATTTCAGCCGCATAACGTCCACTGCTGGACATAGGCCTCTTCCAGATTTCCAAAATGACTGATCAAAAGCGGCCTGCATCCATTTTTTATCATATTATTATCTTCACTAAATTAATATGGGACCAACTTGGCGCTTTCAAGTAAAATAAATTGTCCAAGTGCGTGTCGGGCCACGCGCAGTGTAGGGTTCCGTAGTTGTAAATGCCAACTTTGAGCTCATGCCACTAAAAACTATCTATTGAATTTATATGTTGTCCTTTTCGAGTACATTTAATAAGTTGATCGCCTATAACTTTTTAATTTGTTAACCCTACTTAGCTCTGATAGTTTTCCTTTAAACTACATTATATACACTATAGCTGTGATTTTTTTCACGTGTCCATAAATAACCGTTTAGCAGATAGATGGGGGGGGACACGTGACTTCAACAAAAAATTTCACTTTTAACCTATTTCTGACACGGATCCCTAAATCGAAAAATGGTGTTCCCAAGCTCACAATATTTTTGAAAGACCTATTCAACGATACTCCACACAATGTGTTTGTAAAGAAAAAAAATATTGACTTCCTCTTTACTTGTATGACAGCTACCCTAAAAAAAATTATTTCCATATTTTATTTTACGACTTTTTCGCCGTGATTAATATACATATCCATGCCAAATTACAGCTTTCTAGTACTTATAGTTTCTTAATAGACAGACAGACAGACATGGCGAAACTATAAGGGTTCCTTGTTTACTACGGAACCCTAAAAAGAATAATCAAAATTGGTTCACAAGTGGCGGAGATAATACAAAACGAGCTTATGCGCTAAGCAATTAAAAAGAACCCCTTACACTTCTTTCACGTAACTAAGACGATTCCACACACAGACAGAAAAAGAACTGCCTCCGTGGTGTAGTGGTTAGAGCGTTCGGCTCGTACCCGGAGGTCGCGGGTTCGATTCCTGGCGGGGGCAACGACTTTGCGTTGTTGTCCTAGTTTGGTTGGGACATTGCAGGCTGATCACCTGATTGTCTGATAAGTAAGATGATCCGTGCTTCGGAGGGCACGTTATGCCGTCGGTCCCGGTCACTGTCTTTGACATTGGTCGTTACCTAAAACCGTGTCAGAGGCCTTTAAGGCGGTTTAAAAACTCTGACACTAGAGTTAGTCACTAACACACACGATAAGAAGAAGAAGACACAGACAGACAGGCCTCAAACTTATAACCAGAGATCGGAACCACGGGTGCTATTGCTATCAAAAATATGGATATGACTAAAAGTCCATAACATCATTCATTTAAAGGGAAAGATTGTATTTTTTTTGTTTTTTAGAGACAAATTACACTGATTGAGTTAGCCCCAAAGTAAGTTCGAGACTTGTGTTATGGGATACTAACTCAACGATACTATATTTTATAGCAAATACATAAACATCCAAGACCCAGGACAATTTGATAAAGGCCATTTTCCTTGCCCTGACCGGGAATCGAACCCGGGACCTCTGGGTGGCGGACTAGCATGGTGACCACTACGCCACGGATGTCGTCAAATTGTGTGTGCTACAAGCAGTAGAATAATCTTCATTTGAAATCTTAGTAAGGTATTTACATCCATTACTGAGGTACTGATTCTCGAGAAATCCAGGGAATTTTAGTCAGATCAATATCACTCGTAATTCCGATCTCTACTTATAATACATCTCACTTTTGTCGGGAGTAAAAAAATTAAAAAAAAGTACCAGTCGATCTGATATTCTCCTCCGCTTGAAAGTAAGTTTAAAACATCGTTTAGGGTGTAGATGTAGATAATATGCCATATCTTCAAACTGTCCACCCTTTATGAACCTACAATGAACAGACAAACAGACACTCAAACACAGGTCGGGGGTCACCAACAGATTGGCACGTACCTATCTACCAATGTCACGGCCAACGCCCGGATATCTAGCTGTTTATATAAATGTAGATAACATATAATATTAGAAAAATAATGTAGACATGTAAGTAGGTACGGATACTTGTGAACCAAGAGCCATAAAGAAGTCACACCTTAGGTACTTGTTGTAGATATATAGTTGCCAGATACAACATAAAATATAGTTGCCAGATAAAAATACAACATAAATACTCCCATGCTGGTCTAGAAGAAAAGAAAAAACTTAGAATGTACCAGTTGCTTCTCTTCCCGAGCAGATCGTAAGAGCCGATCGAGGGAATGGGCGATAATGCGAATCATGTTAACAGGCGATGCGGCTAGCAACCCATCACTGTATTGATTGCTTTTCCTTCTTCTCGCCCCCCATGATGCTAAAAGTGGCTTTTGGGTCTTGCGGCCCTGGGCTCTGCATAGAGCCGCAAGACCCAAAATGCTCTGTCTGCCCCATTAGGGATAAAGACGTGATAGTATGTATGTATGTAACATAAAAGGGACATACCTGTAATAAATCGAACCATAGGCTATACTGGACCACTATAAGTATAATGAAATTAAAATAACAGTCAAACAACAAAAATAAATTCGGCACTTCCATACAAAAGTGTGACATGGGAATGTCGATTTTTATTTTATTTTGCCAAAGGCTTAGCTTGGCCATTCAACGCGGAAATGCCGCCAGTCTCTTGGGCACTCTACCCTGCGAGCGCAGCGATTTAGGCTCAATTTTTTATATAAATTGATGTTTGTTTTTTATTGTTCTTATATCTAGTTTAGTTTTTATCAATACTTAGTTATATTTAGTTTTTAGTTATTTTGTGTGTAATTAAATAAATAAAATAATTTTGACTAATATTCAAATTTAAATTATGCTCTAATATTGCCCGTGGTTCGATTTATTACGGGTGCGTCCCTTCCACGTTGTATAATAGGCATGACAATGGAAAAATATTTTTGGTCCATCGGTTAGATTATTAAAAAATATTGTACACGTATTTTTTCTTTTTTTTTTTGAGAAACCAACGACAAAGATACAGCGCATATAAATTTTGCGTAACGTCATGGCTGGGTCGCAAGCCCCCACTCCGGAACTTTGACGCTCCGTATCTTTGAATTTTTACTTTTTTGGTAAACTGAAAAATACGGGTCCGTTATTTTTGGATAATCTAAAAGACGGACTAATCACAATCATACTTTTCGGACCCTGTCGTCGCTCCTATTATAGTAATCGGCCAATCATAATTGTAAAGTACCTGGGTGACCGAGCTTAGCTCGGTCGGTTTCATCTCAAACATTAACAACTTTTTTTAAACTTGTCTAAAAACATTACAAAATAAAAAATAATATATAAACTTAAACATAAAAAAAAACAAAAGTAAGTCACCGAGTGGGATTCGAACCCGTAACACTCTTTCTAGCGGTCAGCATCCTTAACCGCTGAGCTAAGCGGATGGCCGCCGCGGCGATGAAATTAGCGACCATATTCTGCGTGGAAAGAAAAACGAATGAAAACTCGAAAACGCGCGTTTTCCCAAACATAAGACTAATCTTGATCGATTTTTTACCCCCAAAAACCGCCATATACAAATTTTCAGCGAAATCGTTAGAGCCGTTTTCGAGATCACAGAAATTTATAAATAAATATATATACATACAAGAATTGCTCGTTTAAAGGTATAAGATATAATGTTTTCATTGTATTATACTCGTATTAGTGGCTCTGTAAGCTGTAGACCTGAAGATCCGATGAAGTTTATTGGATAAAAAAGTTGTTCAGATAAAAAAGCTGCGTCTTATTAGAGGTAGATAACAATAAAGTTTTGTAAAATTTTGAAAAAAATATCATGGTTGACTGGAATATAGTTTTAAAAACCTAAATAAAAAAGGTAAATTAAAAAAAATATTGTTTAATGTGAATAAAATATAAAATACCTAAACCATAGTAAAATGGGAAAGAAAGAGTAAGGCAGGAAGGAGTTAATTTTTGGAGGACTAGATTTTTAAATTTAAAAATACTGTGTGCAAAAATATCAATATCTACTAATACCTTTTCAGGCGTGTGAGGAACTAGAGAAGACAATGAGACTTATTTTGTGTAGCTGCGACTCAAATGCTGGAAAGCGTATGGACCACTTTGGATCATCCTATCCTTACGCACCAAGTGATATTCTAAAGCTTATACAGTCCTTCTTCAGAAATCCTGATGCGGGTGAGTAAGGCAAGGGGGTAAGTACAATATAACCCAAAGGTTCGACGTGTTTTCAAAAATTGACTCCAAAGCACGGTAAGGTAAGCGCGTATCTGAATGGTAAGGTACTTAGTCAAAAAGGCCGACCAGATTTTCATCGATTTAGACGTTTATCATAAGGGCGAGTGTCATACAGAATATCTGCCCACGTTTTCGTAGATGTCTTCAGTCGTACGTGTTTTGAGATAACACTGATAAAATGGGATCATAAGTCAATGTATTCAATAATATAATTTCAGATATACATATTACATATTGTCGAATAATAACTTTTCTTTTCGGAGTTCTTTAATTAATAAATGTATTCTAATCAGTTGCATATTACCAGCCGACATGTAGACACGGCTAGGAAAATATACAAAAAAATATATTATGTGACTCATAGTCTATATATGTATTTATCTTATTCGTAGAACTGTTTATTTTGTGATGTTATCAAGAAAATGTTTGTAAGATTGTGAATTGTGAGTTGCAATTTTGCTATAATTTTCAGTGTTTTTAAACAAAGTGAGTCAAGTGTTAAAGTGACTTTCATCTCTTTTACTTAAAATGGTTTTATGAGTGGTATGATTTTTACAAGTTTTTGTTTAGTTTCACACACATCCCGTTGTCTGTCTGTCTGCCTGTCTTTAATTAAATCATAATTATCATCATCAGGTCTTTTAGTCTTGCTGGAGCAAGACCCTCTCTGTACTACTAGAGCCATATTTGGTCAGAGCAGTCAGAGATTTGGCCTACACTCTCCACGCTGGTCAGACGGGTTGGAGAGGTCTCAAGATGTTTATTAGCTTTGTTAAGCATATTTCCTAAGTCGCCTTCTACGAATCCACGGGAAGACTTAGAGTGGTCCTATTCTACTCTGCCGGAACCACATGGCGGCGTAATCAAATCTTGCTAGTTAAATTTGACCCACTTCCACTTTATTTCAGACTAGCCGAAGCCTGCGACTTCGTTCGCGTGGACTTAATGTCTCTGGAAAATGCTCATCAGGCTGAACAACTTTTACTAAGGCGGCATTTTTATATCTCTTATAGTTTAGCTGGACCATTATGGTTCTGCATCAGGCGTTCCATTTTCCTAAACCATTTATACCCTATATGTTGCCCAGGCTTAATAGCTATATAACAAAAAAAGTTTCATTCGAATCTGTCCAGTATTTCCGGAGATTAGCGTGTACAAACAGACAAACAGACATACAGACAAACAGACAGACATTTTTTTTAAAATTCTTACTCTATTACGACATCTCCATCGCCCCCAATATTCTTTTTTGGAAATATATTTAATGTACAGACACACTTTTTTTACTGTTTTATTATATGTATAGATAGATTGAGCTAAAATTTTGTTTACATACATATATCGCGTGACATACATACATACATACTATCACGTCTTTATCCCTAATGGGGCAGACAGAGCATTTTGGGTCTTGCGGTTCTATGCAGAGCCCAGGGACGCAAGACCCAAAAGCCACTTTTAGCGTTATTACCGTTCGATTAGTTATGCTGGTTTATTTTATAAATAATTACACTTGATCTTTAAAATAATATATTTTACTAAAACACAAAGACAACCAACTCTAAACAAAATACAACTCCAATTTCTTACGTTCAAATTAAAAATATAACATTCTAAAAAGTATTACTGTCTAAGCAGTTCGTAACACTCTCTTCCCCTAAACTAGAGCACAGGCAACCGCACCAACTTCCTAACCGGGCGTCTTAGTACACCTGCCTTGGTCGTTACATCCGCCACTCTTATATTGCCATCCTTTGCGGGATAAACTGCCGTAATTTTTCCTTTCGGCCATGTCCCTCGCGGAAGGTTATCATCTACAATGACAACGATGTCTCCTACTACAAGGTTTCGGTGTGGATTTGTGTTCACCTGTCTCGGTATCAAACTGGGGAGATATTCTTTAACCCATCTCTTCCAAAAGTGATCTGATAGTCGTATGGCCTTTTTCCAATTCTTACGACAAGTCAAATCTCGATCGCTTAGTTGAATTTGAGTTGCGCAATTTGAAGAGCTTGATCCTAGAAGAAAGTGGTTGGGTGTAAGAGCTTCTTCATCGGACTCAACAGCTACGAAGGTGAGAGGACGACTGTTGATAATTCCTTCAGCCTCAGCCAACACCGTTAGGAGAAGTTCTTCTTGAACCCCTTTTGATTGAGGTAAAGTTACCCTCAGAGCCGTCTTAACAGATCGAACCAACCTCTCCCAGCACCCTCCCATAAAGGGCGCAGCCGGTGGAATGAACCTCCATTTGATAAGGCTGTTGGCAGCGAACGTTGTTACAGGAGTTCCATAAAGTTCACGTAATTCCTTGGTAGCTCCGACGAAAGATGTCCCATTATCGCTCCATATTTCTGAAGGCGTACCACGTCTCGCTATAAAGCGTCGCAATGCCATTACTGCAGCGTCAGCCGACAGACTGTGAACTACCTCAATGTGAATGGCTCTTGTTGTTAGACAAGTTAATATAGCGACCCATCGTTTCTCCGATCGTCTTCCAATGCTCACAGTAAGAGGTCCAAAATAATCAAGCCCCGTAAAAGAAAATGCGCGTTTGTGATGCGCTAGGCGAGCTGGGGGTAAGTCACCAAATGGAGGGATTGATGCAACAGCTTTTCTATTCTTGCAAAATTGACATTGATACGTAACCTTCTTTATTATGCTTCTGAGGCGAAAAATAAAATATCGTTGTCTCATTTCATTTAATACGGTTTCGTTATTCGCATGTGCAAACTTTTGGTGATAAAACAAAATCAAAAGTTGAATGGCTCTGACGTTTCCATCGAGAATAATAGGATGTTGAACAAAATCACCCGTGTCGTCATCTAGCTTGGCCCGGCCCTTCAGACACATCAAACCGTCTTCGTCTATAAAGATTTCAAACTTCCGCAACTTATTACTTGCTTGCATAGGAGTGCCATTAATTATACTCTCGTATTCTGTAGTAAACGACGTTTGCTGGCAGGCAATGAACGTGTGTAAGCGAACCCTAACTAAATCTTCAGCAGTTGGGCTGACGGAAAATGCTGTTCCTAGGGTGCGGTTGCCGTTGCTTGAATCTGTAATAACATAACGAGTGATATAGTTATCTAGCCATACAATACTTTTAATGTCTACCCCACTTTTTTTAAGACACCGAAACTTTAACAATCTTATATAATTTTGGGCTAGGGCTGATGCTCGTTGAAATTTTAACCAAGAACTGAAACGTTCTGGATTAGCAAGTAAAAAGAACTTACGTTCAGTTTCAACATTAAGGAACGTAAGTTCTGTTAAAGTACTATCTTTAGTACATTCATTATCTGTGACTGCCTCCGAAGGCCAGTCACCGCGAGATAAAAATAAAAATTTAGGACCCTCGAACCATCTATCGCTTATACTACCAGTTCGAAAACGAGTAGCTTCATCTGCGACATTATCCGCTGTTGGGATCCAATGCCATTCACTTTCAGAGGAAATTTCTAAAATTTCACTTACTCTATGGGCGATAAATGTTTTGAGGGTATGAGACTTATTCCGAATCCAAGCCAAGACATTTTTAGAGTCACACCAGAAGAAACGCGCAGTTGGCTTGTTAGTACAAGCGATACCAATGGCAGTGGCAAGCCGAGCTGCTATTAATGCCCCTTGCAACTCTAATCTAGGAATAGAAACTACTTTAATCGGTGCCACGCGAGCTTTGCTGATAATTAAGGACAGTTGTACTGAACCATCTGCAAAGACAAAACGCCAATATGCGACAGCAACGTAAGCTTCTTTACTCGCATCACAAAATACATGTAACTCTCTATCTACGACGTGAGAATCTGATGGTTTGAAGTAACAGCGAGGAATCCGTAATTTGGCTATCAGTGAAATATCTGAAAACCATTGCCTCCACTTTGAAACATCTTTAAAAGGCAACGTTTCATCCCAGCCTAAATTCTTTCGCCAAGCTTCTTGGAAAAGAATACGACCTCTAATCGTCATAGGAGACAGGAGGCCTAATGGATCAAATATGCTCATAAGATGCGATAAAACGTTGCGTTTTGTTAATAATTTTGGAAAATCAGGTGATAGTAATCGAATATTAAACCCAATGACATCATCCAAAGGATACCAAATTAAACCCAACGTTCTTATGGATGTTTGAAAGCTTCCTAACTTAACATCGGAGTTTTGAATTTTTAACTCTGAAGGTATAAATTTCAAAGCTTTGGGACAGTTTGAAACCCAAGAACGCATCTCAAAACCCGCCTGTTGATGAATAAAGAATACATCTCTCGTTATAGCTGCCGCAGAATCAGAGCTATCAAAACTCCCCAAAAAGTCGTCCATATAATGGTTATTTAAAATTTCATTGACAGCGTCCGGAAATTTAGACTGGTATTCTAGGGCATTTCTGTTTTTAATATATAAGGCAGTAAATGGGCTTGAAGCTGCTCCAAAAATCATTGAAGACATCCTAAACAAAGTAATCGGCGCATCTGGAGATGTACGCCACAAAAAACGTTGCGCGTCCCTATCTTCAATACGTATTTTCACTTGAGGAAACATTTCACGTATATCTCCTGACACAGCCACCTTGCCTTCACGAAACCTTATAAGGATATCAAAAAGAGATTGAAGTAAATCAGGCCCTGATAAAAGCATACTATTAAGGCTTACACCACAACACTTCGCGGCTGCGTCGTGTACTACACGCAATTTGCCGGGTTTATTGGGGTTAGTAACTCCAAAATGAGGTAAGTACCACGTGGCGTTTGGATTTGGAGAAGAAACACAAGGTTCCACATAACCCTTGTCGATAGTGGCTTGCATGTTGGTACGATATTGTTTTGCGTACTCTGGGTCTTTGACAAATTTTCGCTCAAGACTTGTATACCTACTTAGAGCTAAATTATAACTGCCCTTTGGAATGACAAGATTATCATCTCGCCAAAGAAGCCCTACCTCAAATTGACCACTAGGCAAGCGACGCGTAGTGTCCTCTAAAATATTGATTGCTCTTTCATCATCGACCGAACGAAGTTCCTTCTTTGTAATTCCTATTGAATCTAGCTTATAATAATCGTTAATCATAGATTTTATTTCGTCACACTCATCCAACGTACAGTGGTTGACAAAATCGACTTGTTTTGACCTACTTTGGATCATACCATATAAAACCCAACCTAAAGCAGTACGACACGCAACGGGTTGAGACTTCGTTCCACAACGTGTTTCCAAACCTATTGTAAGATGCCAGTTATCGACACCAATAAGAATAGTAGGAACAGCGTTCTCGTAAACCACGTTATCAATAATGTCTCGAAGGTATGGATATGACGTTAGCATTTGGCTACAAACCGACTGACGAGAACCTAGATTAAGATTTTTCATTGACCTAGCCTTGATTTGATAAAACTCGTTCGTAGAATTTCGACCACGAATATCAACACTTACTAACTCTACTGTTGTTTCTCTTGACAAACCTCCTACACAGTCAATATGCAATGACGCATTTGGGCCCCTAGCTCCGACGAGTTCAGCTGTTTCAAAGTCCAGAAAAGTTCCGGACGAACCGTCATCCAGGAGGGCGAATGTATCTATGGAACGAGACGGGCCCCTAATTGTGACTGCAACAATCTTAAGTAGTGGTTTTAAAGAACTAACATTCGATTTGGATGTAGTATCTGTATGAGCTACCTGTTGACTATCCGATTTCGTTATAGAATCAGACACATTTTGGTCAATAGAATTATCTTGCAATTCCATGGCTAGGTTCACCTCTTGAGGTGATTGATGTAATAATTCGCCGTTTCCTCGTGGTCATACTAGTTTGTCATACCAGTATGACTACGAGGATATACATGTCCCCGTAGTCATACTGTGACTTTATCTTATTACTAAAATAGTTTTACATCCTTCTGTATACATATAAATAATCTACTCCATTTATATACATACTTTCCCGCGAATCTAACAGAATAAATAGACAATATTTAGACGATGTAAATACATTGTTGTCACTTTGAATTAATGTCAAAGTTTATACAAATATTGTGCTATTATATATTTTTCAACACACTTGGGGAGTAGTTATACCTAGCGTTGCTAGCGCAGCGCTACGAGCGCGACAGCTGTCAAATCGATGAATTTGTATGAAAATGTATGGAACGGATTATACCTCGCGCTTCGAGCGCTATAGCGCTCGGAGCGCTCTCCTAGCGCTCTCCTAACGTTCTCCTAACGCTCTCCAAACGCGCGTCGAGCGCGCGCTTTGGGAGCGTTGAAAGCGCTCGGCAAACGCAAATAATGTCATTTGCGAGTAGTAGGGTGACTAGGCAGGCAGGTGGTAATCTAAAGAATGTTCCTTTCCTAGGTCGCGCGACTCGGGTGTAGGTAGACGAGTATTTTCGGACATACATTGTTAAACTTACATACCTACATGACCCACATCAGAATATATTTCAAATAGGTACCTAATACGCAATAGACAGTATTTGAAATATACCAACTATGTATTACTTGCGTCGGATCATATTATCATTTAAGTTACAGATCAAATAGGTACTAGGAAATCAAAGAAAATGCCGGAAACGTGTTTTTATTTTATTTGTGAGTGAATTTTTAATAACAAGTAAGTACGTAAACTCAACAGCCATATTGTAGATCTCGAGAGAGAGACACGCACAAATTATACGCATTGTATATTTTCTTTTGGTTTTCTTTCCATTTATTATTAACTAGTTTTTGCAAATTACGTTACCTTGACAACGCATAAATTGTCATCAAAAAATGCATCATGTCATGTAGGTATAAATTAAAAGAGAATTTAGTCTCTCGATTAAATTCTCTTTACTAAGGAGATCGATTTTTTTATGCTCTTGTGGTCATCTATCCAAGTCGGATAGTGGATAAAAAATAGTACAGAAATGTGGACACCCTCCGAAGAAAAGCGCTAATCAAGCGCTCTGCGAACGCTAATCGAACGCGGATTTTTTGATGACATGTGTTTGACACCTGTCACGCTAGGAGAGCGCTGGAAGCGCTGCGCTTATAGCGCAAATCTAACGCAAAATCAACGCTAGGTATAACTACTCCCTTTCTCATAAAGTGGCTCTATGGTCACCGCAATTAGGCACATAATGACACCCATAATCAAACTGTGACTTTTTCATTGCTATAACTCACTAGTTAGTTATAGATTTTTTTAAAAATTTTATTGGTTGAGTTGCTTTGTTCTTATTGAAAAAGTTTTTATTCAAAAAAAGATCGTGTTCAATAGAACAAACAAATTAATGTTCCTTTTGCTTGCTCATTTCATGCAACTTCTTATTTAAATAGATAATTTTAACTCGTACGTGTTTAATAAGTAATACTTTCACTCAAAGATAACTTTTGTTTTCTCTGTAATAAAAGAAAACTTTAAATTCCCCATTTTGTACTTGGCAGAATAGGCGCAAATCCTATGCGCGGAAAATAAAAAAAAACCTCATCTCTTTAGTCTGTGGCCGATCGCAATGCGCGCGCATACGAAAGTTACGTGAAAGATTTATTAAAACATTTATATGGAGCACTGCTTTGTATGGATGTGAAACGTGGACGATGACCAAAAAGGGTAGAGATAGATTAGAAACATTTGAAATTTGGTGCTGGAGGAGAATTAAAAAAAAATTGGACAGAAAAAAAATACAAATGAAAAGGTATAATAGGATATGAGAGAGAAAAAGAGAGAAAAAATACTACCAATTATAGAAATTTGAAGAGGGAAAATGTTCGGTTATCTTCTACGTCACGATGCGTTCTTCAAAACAATAATGGAAGGAAAAAGAGGAGTATGAAAACCAAGAAGTAAATATATCGACAAAATAAAAGAAAAATTAAACGTGCAAACATATAAGGAGATTAAGAACTTAGCGGAAGAAAGAGAGATATGGAAGGCACTCCACCGACAAGAGCCCAGCTCTTAAATATAAGAAGAAGACCCGGAGGGTAAAAACGGGACCCTATTTCTAAGACTTCGCTGTCTGTCCGTCTATCTGTCACCAGGCTGTATCTCAAGAACCACTACAGCTAGACAGTTGACATTTTTACAAATTATTTATTTCTGTTGCCGCTTAATGACATCAAATACTAAAACAAAATAAAATAAATATTTAAGAGCGGTTCCCATACAACAGTGTTTTTTTATAGATAGTACGAAACCCTTCGTGCGCGAGTCCGACTCGCACTTGGCCGGTTTTACTTATGCAATATATTATAATAAAGGCTTCCTTATTTCCCTCCGGAACGTTACGTCCTATTACCGGAATGTCCAGTCGGTTCATTAAGTCTACTTCCCTTAACGTCCTGTCTCCGTAAGTCCACTTCCCTGAATGTCCACTGCCTCGAAAGCCTATTTCCCTGAATGTCTACTTCCTACAATGTCTACTTCCTCGAATGTCTACTTCCCTGAATGTCTACTTCCTACAATGTCTACTTCCTCGATACCTCGCTCCCTTAATACCTGATGATGTTATTTTCTCCAAATACAGGGGATAATCGATTGATTATAATAAAAAATAAAATGTTAGAAAAACATCATTTTTTATTAGATGTGTAATAAAATTTTTTTTTTAAATGTCAAGTTTAGATAAAAAAGAGGTAGCATAATTATATAAGTATTCACCTACATGTGCGATTAGCGGATTGCATTGCAGAACATGGAACGCATACAGAAATAAATTAGCAATTACCATTAGAACACTTCAATTGGGATTGTATGTAAAATGTAGCGTCGGTAGCTCAGTTGGTTTGAGCGCGAGCCCACTCCCCAAGAGTCTGGGTTCGCGCCCACTCTCAAGCTATGTACCAATGAGTTTTTTCTAACTTAAGTACATTATCCGATTTTTCCTACGGTGAAGGAAAATATGATGAGGAAACCTGCACTTGGTTGGGCCTTTCCCTGTGGGGTTGTGTAGGTCAGATGGCAGTCGCTATTTTAGGGATATGACATACAGGGAAATGGACGTTCAGAGAAATGGACGTTCAGAGAAAAGGATGTTTAGGGAAAAGACATGCAGGGAAATGGACGTTCAGGGAAAAGGACGTTTAGGAAAAAGGACGTTTAGGAAAATGGACATTCAGGGAAGTAGACTTAATGAACCGACTGGACATTCCGGTAATAGGACGTAACGTTCCGGAGGGCCTTATTTTTCGTTTAAGTTTCTTTTCTTATATTTTTATTTAAAGGAGGTGCAAAAATGATGGTATGACTATGAGGACATGTATATCCTCGTAGTCATACTGGTATGACAAACTAGTATCACAGAATTAATAATAGTATTACATACAGAACGGAAACTCGCACCGTCCCCCGCAATCTGGTGTCCCCGCAACCCTTCCCCCGTTATTGTGAGGTGTAAGCGGCAGTAAAACAGGGTTATTGGTAGTCGCACGTTGACATTACGCGAGTCACTTAGGATTATTGAATTATAATGGTGAGAAACTGCGCACATTATCATTGTTTATCCACGGAAAACAATAAATAACGAAAATTTTATAGATTTCCGAGTGATGAAAACAGGTAAGCAAAGCAACAAATTCTGTGGTGGCGACCCTGACTGTTTAACTCACACATTTGACGTGTGCACGGACGGATTGTTTCGTTTGTAGTAGTACTAGGTATATATGCTGCTCCGTTTGTATGAAGTGCCACACCTGTGCTAGTATGACCACGAGGAAACGGTGTAATAATTTATGGTGCCTCTTGGCACATAAATCAATGTCACACGCGTCTCTCGATTTACAATAAATATATCTATGATTACCTTTTTTGAGACACCGATGACAAACTTTTTGTTCTTTAACCCAGCGCCACCTGTCATCAACTGTCAGAACCAAAAATTTTTGACAAGAAGTGACAGCATGACTTTTTGATTGGCAGAAACTGCATACTTCTTGGTTTGACTTTTTGTCAACAGATATCGCATTGGGCTTCGAAACTGATTCTGTGCAAACAACGGCTTTGATTTTTTCTTTATTTTGGTTTTTAAAAGAATTGGTTAACATACCGGAGTCTATATAGGCAAACTTGCTTCTAACTTCAGCTTCGAAGTCCAAAAATTGGGACAACAGCTCCAATCTGCTGCACGTAGAAGCTCTATTGAAGGCGAAATGGGCCCACTGGCCCCGTAAAGTAGGGGGCATCTTACCGACAATTACATTGCTCAATTCCGGTGCAGACAGGTACTCGTTCTGATTGAGCAGCCTAATCGTGTCCACACAATTGCGGACTTTGCAAGCAAAGTCGGTTATCTCCTTAGACTCTAAAGAAACGAGATTAGGGAACGATTTAATTCTATTTACTTCTTGTAGAACTATCAGTTCACTCTGGCCAAACGTTCGATGCAGTTGGGCAATTATGTCCTCTGGGTCCGAGGCCGCCACTAATCGGATACCGACGGCGTCTCGGGCTGCTCCCCGTAAGGCGTTACTAAGCCTAGCCAAATTTTCTGCCGTCGTGTAGGCAGACTTAGAGCTGTCATAAATCCTTTTAAATATTAGCCAATCGGAAATTTTTCCATCAAACACAGGTAATGGTATATTATTTACCTTTGGTTTCCTGGCAGTGAGCTCCGAGATGGCGAAGGCCAGCGAATTCAAGTCATTGTGTTGGGGTGTGTTAGGTGTGTTTATATCTTTATTGCAAATAGTGTAAGGGTTTCGTTGCGGCACGAAGGGGGCGCTCGAGCAGTCATAAGTAGATTTGCCTGGGAGCGCACCGTGCGTCGCAGTGGGCTGGGATAGGGGCACCGGCGCCGCCGTGAAAGCAGCATGCGCTGCCGTAGTCACGTCGACTGCAAGGCCGGTTGCCTCGCCCACATTTGGAACAGCTACAAAACCCTGTGAACACGCGTTAAAGTTATCGGCCTGCGTACGACTAAGCCATGTTTCCACGTCTACTCTAGAACGGGTACTACCGACAAGTGAGTGTCGTGTATGCCGAGAACTGCTGGGTAGGCTATCTAATTCTGCGAGCTCAGCTTGCAGCTGAAGCTCTGCCACTGCCCGCTCTCTTTCCAGAGCGGCGCGCTCTCGTTCTACGGCTCTAAGTTCTAAACTACGCTCACGCTCACGTTCCCGTTCAAAGGCTTTACGCTCCCGCTCCGCGGCCGCACGCTCCCGCTCCGCGGCAACACGCTCTCGTTCCGACTCCAAATCGGATAGGCGGCGTGCATGCTCCGCTTGCAAAGCGAGCTTACGCACCGTCCTCGATGACGTTGAAGATTTGTGAGAGCTGGCGCCGTCGGATGTTCGTGGGATGTCTTCGCCAGGTTGTGATTCACTTTGCACTTCAACATCAACACTTTTATTGGTCGCAGCCTTTTTCTGGCTTCGCGTAATCATTTTAT
This sequence comes from Acrobasis consociella, assembly GCA_963555685.1. Taxonomy (NCBI): domain Eukaryota; kingdom Metazoa; phylum Arthropoda; class Insecta; order Lepidoptera; family Pyralidae; genus Acrobasis; species Acrobasis consociella. The sequence goes on from OY743117.1 coordinate 18,834,610, forward strand.
CTTGTAGCAATTATTTACAGAAATATAAATTTTAAATTTTGAATTTTAAGCTCAAGGACCAAAAATATTACCGTTCGATTAGTTATGCTGGTTTATTTTATAAATAATTACACTTGATCTTTAAAATAATATATTTTACTAAAACACAAAGACAACCAACTCTAAACAAAATACAACTCCAATTTCTTACGTTCAAATTAAAAATATAACATTCTAAAAAGTATTACTGTCTAAGCAGTTCGTAACAAGCGTCATGGTGGGCGAGAAGATGGAAAAGCAATCAATACAGTGATGGGTTGCTAGCCGCATCGCCTGTTAACATGATTTGCATTTTTGCCCATTCCCTCGATCGGCTTTTACGATCTGCGTGGGAAGAGAAGCAGCTGGTACATTCTAAGTTTTTTTATATCTCCCAGACCAGCATGGGATATCGCGTGACGATACAATATTACGATGACAGTGACCCTGATGTGATGATGGAGCCGGAAGGTGGCGGCCATAGGAACTTTGTAATGAAACGGGTTATTCCCAGAGTCCTCCATCCTCCATATTGTTCTCAAAAAATTAAAATCTCATACATTGGTTCCTAAGTTGCTCCAAGCAATAATTATTATTAAAAAATGTTTATTATTTTGTTTCCAATCTGCTCCATAGGTATTTAAAATGATTTCCAAAGTCCTCCACTGATTATATAGTATTTTATTTCCAAACTGCTTAATATAAATAATTATTAAATATTTCATGAGGTACAATCAGTCACAAAATTACTAAACAATTTTAACTTGTATTGTACATTGTTACTTAAATAATAACGATACATATAAAGTTCCCTTTATAATGATATAGGTAAAAATCCCGCATCTTTGAGGTGGTAAACGTGTAAAAAAAAGATCAAAAAGGTCTCAGATGTCAACTATATCCGCAATTTTAAATTGTTTTTATCACTCAATAAATACTGATTTGCAAATTGAGAAGTCTTTTATTCATTTTTATCTTAAACTTGAATTTTTATTTGCAAAGCTTTTGATCCTGACTTTGGAAACATTTTGACACTAAATTAAAAATAATATTTTTATCGTGGAGAACTTTGGGAACTTTTTTTGGAGGACTCCCCTTTTTAAAGACGCAACCGAGCTCTATCATCTATCACCATCTCACTCAACGTAATAATAAGCACCGGGATGACACACTTCGCCGTATGGTTTCCGGCAAAATAGAATAGGACCACTCCAAGTCTTTCCGTAGATGTCATAGAAGGCGACTTAGGGAATACAAGTTAAACAAAGCTTATAAACATCAATGAGTCTTCTCCAACCCGTCTGGCCAGCGTGGAGATCCTCTGGAAGCTCTGGCCATGACTCTAGTAATACAGAGAGGTTCGTGCTTTCGCAGAGTAGACTTAAAAGACCTAAAGATGATGGGATGGCACCCCGTTTAACCATGTATGTATGTCTGTCTGTCCACGGGTTTACCCAGAAACTATAATTACTAGAAGGCTGTAATTTGGCAGGGGTTTGTATATAATCATGCCCAAAAAATAGTAAAATAAAATCTTAAAAAAAAATATTTTTTCTAGCTCCCAAACTACACGTAATAAAGTGGGAGTATCTTTTTGATTATCTTGATTTTGCGCATTTTTGTGATTTTACGTAAGATCTATCATAGCATAGCCTTCTCCCACCCTCTTGTAATAAAAAATAAGATTAATTATGGACCCCCTAAACCGTCTTACGTAATAAATGGGTGGCACCTTAAATAGTTCTAGTTTTAATTTATTTCATTAGACCATTTATCCTTAATAATATTATCCTACTTCCTACTAATATTATAAATGCGAAAGTGAGTTTGTTTATTTGTTTGTTATCTCTTCACGCTTCAACTTCTGAACAGATTTTGATGAAATTTGGTATGGATATAGTTTGAGACTCGAGGAAGGACATAGGTTACTATTAATCTCAAAAATCCCACGGGGAGCGAAGCCCACGGGTACTGCTCGTATTATATAGTTTGTGTATTTGTTTGTTACCACTTCACGCTTAAACCACTGAATCTATTTAGATGAAATTTGATATGGATATATTTGCATACCCAGGGAAGGACATAGGATAGTTTCTATCCCGAAATTCCCACGGGGAGCGAAGCCCACGGGGACAGCTAGTATTGTATAGATTTTAAAAACAGTGTATAATTACAGTTAGAGCATGAAGCCCAAATCATCATGCCGGTGGTTCACAGCCATCAGCTGCGGCCTGCTGGCCGTGGGATTCCTGGGGCTGGCCGTCTACTGCGGCCACGCTTTTGATCCGAAGAGTGTGGACTCCTATTTGCAAAAGGTGAGACCCAACCCTCCCCCCCCCCCCCCGAAATATATACACTTTGCGGTACTTTTTAACATACTACCAAAATGGAGGTTAAAGGTAGTATCCAGGGTCAAAAATAAATTATTTTGTACTGATACCAGAATAACAGTCACAAAATAATGTCACTTGTCATTGATCATATCCATTTTCAACGTGATTTTAGATTTGTTAATGCAGAAAAACTTGTAGATACTACTGAGATACTAGAACCGCTATTTGACTTCAAGAAATTATGACGTCATGACGTGCATACAAATCCTATATACGATGTTTGTTTTGACATTTAGTAAAAGTATCTGATTTGACTTTTTATGGAAACTAGCGGATTCGTCGTGATCTTTTTTTATGTATTCTTCTTTCTTGGCGTATTCCTCATGACTGAGGGTCGTGACCACCTTGGTTTTGAGTACGCGGTCTTTCCAGGCTGCTCTATTTTGAGCCATGTGTATAGCGGCTTGGGTGTTGCACTTCAGTGCACTTAAAAGAGGATCAGTCCATCTTGTTAGGGGTTTGCCTCTAGGTCGTACTACTTTCACGCGGCCAACAAAAATTAGTTTTTCTAGATTGTTTGCCTCTCGTCGTGCTATGTGACCGAAGAACGACAAAGCCCTTTGGAGGCAAATCACTGATAGGCGGGTACTTATATTAAGCTGCTCCAATATCGATACGTTGGTGCGGCGTTCCGTCCACGCTACGCCTAACATTCTGCACCAGCACCATCGCAACTGTAAGGGTCCAAGTTTCTGAAGCGTAAAGAAAAATTGAGAAAATGAGAGTGCGCATTAGTTTGATTTTGGTGCTGCGATAGATATTCCTGTTTCTCCAAATTTTCTCAAGGCGCATAACTGCCGTTTTCGCTATCTGAGCTCGACGCTTTACCTCCCCCTTACATTCGCCATCATTGCTTATTGAGGATCCCAGGTATACAAATTGGTTGGCGGTGTCTAGATCCCGTAGTTCATTAGTTCTTAGGTTAGTCTCGGCTCTGTCCACAACCATTAGTTTAGTCTTACTACGGTAAATCTTAAGCCCATATTCTAAACTCACGGACTCCAACTTATGCAGCAACAACTGCGCCACTTCTCTTGGTGTCATCCGCAAAGCGAAGGATGTTTATTAAGTGGCCTCCAATACGGATTCCACCCTTCCAACCCTCCAACACTCTACGCATGAGATGCTCGCCAACCAGATTGAAAAGCTGCGGGGAAAGTATGCATCCCTGTCAGACACCACGTTCCGCTCTGAAGGGTTGTGATAAAGAGCTCTCCAGCCTGACCTTGGACTGTCCATGCATGTACAAATTGTGCACAAAAACCAGATGTTCTGATAAGCCCATCTCTCACATTACTTGAAACATCTTGCTCCAGCTGATGCAATCAAAAGCCTTGCTGTAGTCTATAAAGCAGAGAACTAACGGGATATTAAATTCTCTCGCTTTTTGTATCAGCTGCCTCATGTTTAAAATTTGTTCGCGTGTGCCACTTCCCTGAACAAATCCAGCTTGCTCTCGAGAGAGCTGATGAGCAATGAAATTTTCCATCCTCTTGTTAAGGATGTGGAGAAGGATTTTGCCTGCATGAGATATGAGAGAGATGGTTCGGTAGTTCTCACATTTACGTTTTGACCCTTTCTTGTGCAGGGGATCACGATAGACTCTGTCCAGTCTTCTGGCCATTGTCTAGTTCTCCATTTTTTAAGGCAAATAGCATGCATGATCTTAATGCCCTCTTGACCCAGACGCTTCATGACTTGTGCCGTAATACCAACGCCTCCTCCAGCTTTGAGTTTGAGTCTGGAAACAGCTGTTTCGATTTCTTCGATAAGGATATCCGGTTCTTTGACAGAGTACTGTAGTCTTTCTTTAGTTACTGCGTGGCTGTTTTGACAGTATAGTTGCTCGCAGTATATTCTCCACCGCTCCAATATTATGTTTTTTATGTATGTTCACCGATTGTTCGAAGACGACTGGACGAATTTGGAAAAATATTTTTTGTTTAAAAGGTGGAATATATATAGAATAGAAATTTTATTAAAATATTGTGTGATAAAAATAAATCTGTTTTTCAGGAACTAGCATTGACCAAAGGCTCCCGCACGTTCGAGAGCTGGCGAGCCCCCTCCTTGCCGCTGTTCTTCGAAATCTTCATGTTCAACTGGACCAATGCTGACAAGTTTCCGCACGAGAAACCTCACTTGGAGCAACTTGGTAAAAATCTTGGCCGCCTCTTAGCCGGACTTTGACAGGTAGACCCCGTGGGTGGACCCTAAAATGTATGGCGCCTGAATGGTCTCCCTTACTGATTTGTTGTTTCCGTGTGTAAGTCACCGCAGGCCTAGATGCTTCTGACAAATCTTGGTGTCTATCTGGCCGTCAACAACAGTCAGGAATACCTTATCTCAGGCAGCTATATGCTTTTCGAAGCATGGAAAAGTTGGAGAAATTTTCATAATTATACCCATAAAACATAATTATTTCTCTTCCATCGTCGCTAGGCGGCACTATAGTATTCATTTAAAATGCAATAAATATTTTTTAAAGCATATTCAACACTTTATTTGTCACTTTTTGCCATTTTTTCAAAATATTATTTATTTTATTTATTTAACTTTATTACATGAATTGTAATCGGCGGACTTAAGGCCGTTTTTATATTCTGAACATTATATAACGGTGGAAGGGACATACCTATAATAAATCAAACCACGGGGTATTATACTAGATCACTATAAAAGTTTAAAAAATCGACCTTCCCGTACAAAATGCCCGGGCGGCTACACTCTTTTGTATGGCAGTGCCGATTTTTTTTTGTTCTGACTGTTATTCTAATTTCAATATACTATAGTGATCTTGTATAGGCCGTGGTTTGATTTATTACGGGTATGTCCCTTCCACGTTGTAAAGAGAGATAGATAGACAACAAATACAGATACAGGTACATTTTCACGTCTATATCCCTGACGGGGAAGACATAGCCCAGGGCCTTAAGACTCAAAGGCCCCGCTTAGCGTCATAGTGGGCATTAAGGTGGAAAAGGAATCAAAATAGTGATGGATTGCTAGCCGCATCACCTATTACCATGATTCAAATCTCGCCTCGATCGGCTTTTACGGTCTGCGCGGGAAGTGAAGCAGCTGACAACTAATGAAAACTAAATTCAGGACCCTACCGCTTCAAAGAGCACCGTGAGCACATCGAGGTGACGTGGAACCAGACGGAGCACACCCTGGGCTACCGCACCTACCGGAACTGGACCTTCGATGAGGCCACCAGCATCGGAAGCTTGGATGACGTCATCACCTCTGTGAACTTTTTAACTGCTGTAAGTTTTTTTATTTAGAGATAAAGACTAGAGTCATCATCATTATCTCAGCCCTTTTTCTGCTCTCTGCTGAGCATAGGCCTTTCTTCGTCGACGCCACCCATCTCGGTCCTATGCTGTTCTAAACCCGCGACGTTATAGAGTGCCAAATAAATATTCTAACGTATATTCATGTCAACATCATCATCATCATCAGGCTTTTTAGTCTTCACTGCTTCCACGCTGGTCTGGGAGATGCTTCCATGCTGGTCTGGGAGAAAAGAAAAAACAAAGAATGTACCAGCTGCTTCTCTGCCCGGGCAGATCGTAAGAGCCGATCGAGGGACTGGGCAAAAAATCGAATCTTATTAATGGGCGATGCGGCTAGCAACCCATCACTATTTTGATTACTTTATCCACCTTTTTGCCTACATCAAGCTAAAAGTGGCCTTTGAGTCTTGCAGCCCTGAGTTGTATCTGCTTAAAGTCGCAAGACTCAAAATGCTCTGTCTGCCCCATTAGGGATAAAGACGTGATAGTATGTATGTATGTACTGCAGGAGCACGACCCTCTCTGTACTACTAGAGCTAGAGGATTTGGCCTACAATCTCCACGCCAGTCAGACGGGTTGGAGAGGTCCCATGATGTCTATAAATTTTGTTAAGCGTATTTCCTAAGTCGCCCTCTACTACATGCACTGGAAGACTTAGAGTGGTCCTATTCTTCTCTGCCGAAAACCACACGGCTCTCATTATCGTGTAGTTTGGTGTTAAATAAATAGGGACAAACCCCAAGCATATATTTCAGACGCACTAGTTAAAAAAATTGGTCCATGAAATGGAACTGCCTACAACGGTTCCTTTCATCAATTGATGGAACTAATTCGAGTAGTACAAAATGTGAGGCTCAGTCGTTATCATAGGTGTATTTAACCATTTGTATCCCGGAATACCAGGCACGTCGCAATTTATTTACGCGTATCTACACATTGGGTTACGTTCTGGTCATTCAGTCTCATCATTCAGATGATATAAGTATTTATTTCCGTTCTTTTGCAGACTGCAGTCATAAAACGAAGAACCAAGCGGGATTTATTCACAGATGTTTTCAAAACACTTAAAAAGAAAGTAGAGAATTTTGTAATTAAGGACAATTTTGGGGACATTTGGGTGACCAAGACTGCACGAGAACTTCTCTTTGAAGGATACAGCAATCCTCTGCTGACTCTCAATCAGGTGATCCCACTAGATGACCCTGAAGCTCCCAGGCCTGATAAATTTGGATGGTTCTATCCGGTATGTTTCTAAGACATTGAGAAGTTCTCTTTTCTTGCATTTTCAGAATGTGTTTAGTTACTTAGTCGCCTCTTACTCATCCACAGTATCATCATAAATATTTTGATGTCTAATATGTACTTAAAACTGACGTAAGGGAGATAGTGACAGATAAAAGCGCTCAATAAACGCTGTCGCCGGTGCAATGCTAATAGAACGAGAGGTCACGACAAAGGAAACTATAACGTAAATGGCTGACTCTGCTTTCATCACCTCTCTGATGCTAAATATGCCTGCCTGCGTGAAAAGTTGATTATTGTGACCAAAAGATCAAAAAATGATAAGGTATGAAGAACACCTCTCTGATGCTAAATATTTCAGTCTGCCTGCGTGAAGTGGTTGTGATACTTAGGTATGCCGCCTGAAAAGTTGGTTCTAGTAAGTCCATATTTAGGGTTCCATACCCAAAGAGTAAAAACGTCTACTAAGACTCCGCTGTTCGTCCGTCTGTCACTAGGCTGTATCTCAGAACCTAGATAGCTAGACAGTTGAAATTTTCACAGATGATGTACTTCTGTTGCCGCTATAACAGCAAATACAAAAAAAAGAATAAAATAAATATTAAGATGGCTCTTATACAACAAATGTGATTTTTATAGATAATAGTACGGAACTCTTAGTGCGCAAATCCGACTTGCATTTGGCTGGTTATCCTTTAATTGAAGTATCTACTTGCTTTGTGTTTTAGAGAAACAACACTAACACAACTGACGGCTATATGGAGGTCACGACGGGTGAAGCTACCGGAACGCTTCCTGGACAAATAGTACGCTGGAACCATGAAGATCATCTCAAACATTACACAGGGCAATGCTCAAGAGTAAGTGGTTTTACTATTTGAGATAGATCTGCTCAGTTCCACTCACTCTCGCACACTTCGCTCCTCTAGCACTATTATCCTTAATATCCCGCCGCATCGCACATCATTCATGGGTAAGTCTTTTCAAGTCCAGGCTATCGAGCTATGGAATGCCTTTCCGGAGAGTATAAGAAGAGCCCCCAGTCGTTTGGCTTTCAAACGAGCGGTACGTAAATTGTTCCTTCTGCAGTCCTAGTCCCAGTCATCCTGATATTATGTTTTTATTAGTATTTATGCTATTATATATATTCTATTTTATATATATTGTATGTTATATATAGATATATATTATAACTATGTTTAATAGTTTATTCTTGTTATGTATATGTAAGTATTTTTGAGTATACATACTTATGTACATAAATATATTTAGTATACTTTTCCACGATCTTTATCACGCCAGCCACACATATTTTCCGCTTGGTCCAATGGTTGACCGGGAGAGAATGCCATATGGCATTAGGTCCGCCACTTGTACGTTTTTTTACTGTGCAATAAAGTTTAAATAAATAAATAAACTCTTTGCGATGGACGCCATGGGAGAGTTTGCAACGTCCAGCTATGAGATAGGTTAACGACTTAGTCAGTTTGTCACACCTGGATGTGATGAGCACCGGACCCATGTTTAGCAGTGAGTGGAAGAAAACAGAGCTGATGATGGAGCCGAAAGACACTTACAATAAAAGTGTTAGGCAAACTTTAGTTTTACAAAATGTCATCATCATCATCAGGTCTTTTTAGTCTCCACTGCAGGAGCACGACCCTCTCTGTACTACCAGAGCCAGTGTATACTTGGCCAGAGCAGCAAGAGGACTTGGCCTACACTCTCCTCGCTGGCTAGACGGGTTGGATAGGTCTCATTGATGTGTATAAGCTTTGTTTAGCTTGTTTTTCCTAAGTCGCCTTTTACGACATCCACGGGAAGACTTGGAGTGGTCCTATTCTACTTTGCCGGAAACCACACGGCTTACAAAATGTAGTATGTGCCGAAGCTTCTCCGGCCAAGTATGGCTCTATTATTACCGAGAGGGTCGTGCTCCTCTGCAGTGGAGACTAAAAAGGTCTAATGATATGAACTTTATGCCTAACGGGGAAATGTTTAAATATAAAATTAGTACGATGGTGGGTTCAAAGGTGGCAAAAGGCATTAAAATATAAAACAGTAATGAGTTGCTAGTTGTGTTACCTATTAATATGATTCAGAATCTTACCCCCAAAACTAGTCTAGTCCAGAGCCTTCATTGACTTATATGTCCAAATTTTTGACATCCCACAGGAACCTTACATTTTGTCGGGATAAAAAGTGTCCTATGTTGATCCACATAATACGTTTTGACGTGAAAGTGGAACAAATATCCATACAAACTTTCGTAATTATAATATTAATAGGATTTATTAAAAATATGTTACAGCTTTCGGGCAGTGCAGGCGAGTTCATGCCTAGGAATCTGACAGAGCATTCAGACCTGGTGATGTTCATACCAGACCTATGCCGGAAGGTGGTCATGCCGTTCATGCATAGAGGAGAATACAAGGGGCTGAAGTACCTGAAGTATGGAATATTGCCCAGCAGCTTTGATAACTGTGAGTTAAACTTATCTCTAAATATTAATATATCATTCAAGTAAACAGTTATTAATAAAAACTTATTTTAGTATCGTATGTACCTTTGTTGTCTTCGAATCCTTCAAAAAGAAAAGACTATAAGACCAGAACCGAAACCGCGATAATATCACTTTATACAAACAGCTTTCGGAATTTTCGCCAAAACTACCGTCTTCTACCGTCAGTTTCTTTATCTTATTATGAGAAAAGTTTTTAATTAAAGGCTTAAAATCTTCTCTCACGTAATTAAAAGTAAGAAACTGTCTTAACCTTAGAGTACAAAATGTCTGAATATTCCCAACACACTACATCTGATAAATAAAAACTGATACAAGGAGCTCCTTCATCCGGGGAGTATAGTTTTAAAAAATGTGTTTAGATGAGTTGGACATGATCGAATGTTTGATACGTGTGAGGACTTTATTATGCCAAATTGCCAACAATCGTCCCTATTTCGCATACACTCGTTGTCGCCAATCCTCCCTCTGCAGGAACTTGAGAGTGATCCTCTGTTTGGGTTGCGTGACCAACGTCGTCGGCTTGAAGTCCAGCGAGCGAGGCATGTCCTCCGGCAGTTCCACTCGATACTGCTTCAGAATGGTTATGAGAGCCGGGATTATCTGCATTCGAGCGAAACGCATTCCTGTAAAAGAAACAGGAGTTACCGAGATATGAGATTATTTAGGTCCCAAGATAGCAGTTCGAGACGATCTTCTTTAAGTATACATAGTTTCAGATAAGAGAAATTCTAGCAGGATTCTAGAGATAAGAACTGCTAAAGATCTCTAAAATTTAATAGTGTATAATAGTACTTTCTCTTTGTTTCGATTATTTCTTCTTTTTTAGCAACAGGTTGCGAAACATAGTTGACAATGTGGCCGAAGGGGACAGAAGATTGTAATTCCGGACAATGCTTATGTCTCAGACCAAATAAAAAATTATGTATTTAGGTTAAATCAATTTTCTTATGCGGCCTGGTTTTTACAACCTCCTGGAAAGAGTGCGTGTGTTCGTTATCCATATAATAAATTAGTTATAAAAGTAAATATGTAAATTTAAATACCTAGGCAATTCCGTGGGCCTTCTCCAAATGGAAGATACGTGTATGGAGTGATATTATGTTTGTTCTCAGCTAGGAATCGTTCGGGCTTAAATTCTTCGGCATTAGGGAAATACTTAGGGTTGTGATGCAAATGATAAGCTGGGATATGAACTCGTACTCCTTTGTCCAAGACGGCACCACAAGGCAGCGTGTAGGGCTTCATGACCTCGCGCCTTAAAATACCCACCAGTGGATATAGACGCATCGACTCTTGCACACAAGCCTCCACGTAAGGCAGCTCCATCAAGCAATCCATCACAAGTTTGTTATTATGCCTTTTCATAAAATCATCCACTTCTTCGATAGCTTGCTCCTGCGTTTTTAAATTCTTCGCCATCTCATACAACGTATAAGCCACGATTGATGCCGCACTGTCGAACCCAGCACCAAACATTGTAAAACACTGTGCAAGTAACAATTTATCATCAACATCTACCTTTACTTTCTTATCTTCTCCTTTTGTATTCTCGAATTTATTACCAGTCAATGTCCCTGATTTCATTTTTTTAAGCAACTCAGTGAAGCCATTACTACTTATTGACTGATTGCCGCTGAACAGCTGGTCCAAGTAATTTTGAAAGAAAATATCGATCTCATATGGCAAATTTCTAAGTCGTAAGCCATAAAAGAGAAAAGGATAGACTGACCGACCTACTATTCTCATACCTCTTTCATTTGAAGCATCAAAAAACATTTCTGACGTATGTTTGAACGAATTATTTTTCCAATCATCTTTTAACGCATTTATATTGATTCCAAAAATGCAAAGACCCAGGGTATCCATGGCGTATCGAATAACTATGCTCCTTACGCCGATGACATTGTCCTGGGCTACTTCTTTCTGAAGAGTAGACTCGAATGAGTGGGCGCACATCGAGATGAGTTGGAACATGCTCTTCAGTTTTAATGACGAAAATGCTGGGGTCGTATTTTGTCTTACCACCTTCCACGAGTCGCCAATGGTAAAGAAACCGCTTCTAAGAAAGGTCTCTTTATCACCATACTTGCTGTTTTCGCGACTGGTAAAGTGAAAGAAATCTTTGGTCATGATGAGCTTGATGACTTCTGGGTCCTGGAGTATCAGGGTAGGTGAGGTGCCAAAGAATGCTCCTATGTACGGAGCATCTGGGTATTGGAGACATATCTTCTGGGGTACGCTGCCAATAAATTCTCTGAGCAAGATATACGAACCGTAGTTCCCGACGAGAGGTAATGGTTTAACATACGGAATATTCCTTTTTTTCCAGTAATAATATTTGTTCTTGAAGAATAAATATAATAAATAGACAAAGGATGTTATAAGCAATAAGCCGATCATTTTATGTAAAGGTAGGAATAATAGGACAGCCAAGTTACGCATCGCTATTTAAACCCGACTTAAAAAGAAACAATAGACTTTTCAAGCCAAGTGTAAGGAATAAAGGCCCTTTTTGGACGCATTTTAGATATTACACTAATAATATTCCTAAAGTTCATTCCTCTCTTTTATTCTGTTTCTTTAATACTACTGAGTAAATATTATCATCACCAAGTATAAAACCATTTTTTAATTAGAACAGATATCGTCATACGATTCATCTAGGTAAGTAGGAAACTAGATTATCATTCTACATTGAAAGAGCACAATTGACTTAGGTTATTTAATGAGAGCAGGTGTTATCATCACACAATACAAGGTCAGTAAATATATATGTATGTATGTACTATTTTAGATCTAGAGGACTTCGAGTTCATTTACGAATGACATCTAATAGTGTCGTCGGGATAAGACCAAAGGCGCAATTAGGCTTTAATTAGAGCTTATTTATACAGTGTATTATATTTCAGACTGATTTACGTTAACCATGTATTTTAAACCAATTTTCATCTTCATTATCATCATTTATGAAGGGCATGTATAAAGAGATTGATGAGTTTAGATCAAGCAAAAGAGGTTTGTCAGGATCGTAACAAGTGGAGGTCCATAGTATCTGCCTACCCCTGTGGGAAACAGGCGTGATATAATGTTTGCATGTATTATCATCATTTCATCCGCAAAAGGTCCACTGCTGGATATAGGCCTCTTCCAAAGATTTCCAAAATGATCGATTCAGAGCGGCTTGCATTCAGCGCCTTCCATTATTCCATTCTTATCTACATTATAGCAATTTACTTTAATGTAAAAAAAAATCTCATTTTATTGGTACATTTAGTAACTGCCTCCGTGGTGTAATGGTTGGAGCGTTTGGCTCATACCCGGAGGTCGCGGGTTCGATTCCCGGCGGGGGCAACGACTTTGTTAATTTACTAGTCAAAATAAAAATTCAATAACAAAAAATGTTAACTAAAACTCGAAAGTAAAATCGTGAGGTCAATTAGTAGTGCCGTCGCTAGGCGCCGCCGGCCGAACGGCCGTGGTTATCGCCCGCCCGCGGCAGTTTGGACACGGGTATAACTTACGTGATCTCGATCGAAAATCATTTTCGCAACTTTTTTATTATAAGTCATACACAAATTTGGATTACGTATATGGATAGAGGAATTTATTTACTATACATCATTTCTTTTTCCAAAACCAATGAAAAATCAGCTTGTATACATTCCATGGTTTGAGTTAGAGACGAAATTTATAGTTTTTATATATTTTGTCTTGCGATTCCGAAGTTCGTCCCATAAACGCTGTGCCCGTAGTAAGTAAGTAATTACTAAATCCGTGTAACGTTACAAAACTTGGCTTGTACACTTCCACGTTTGAAAATTGTTTTATATCAATATCGTGAATTTAAAATTTATCTCCGTCGTGACTGAAGAATTAAAAAGTTGATTGGTATTAATAATAATAATAAAGGTACATGTTATAGATATTTTTATGCAAATGCAATTAGTAAATAATTGATTTATTTATTTAAACTTTATTGCACAATAAAAAAAGTACAAGTGGCGGACCTAATGCCATATGGCCTTCTCTCCCGGTCAACCATTGGACCAAGCGGAAAATATGTGTTATGCATTTTCTTTTTAGGGTTCCTTACCCAAAGGGTAAAAACGGGACCTATTACTAAGACTTCGCTGTCTGTCCGTCTGTCCGTCTGTCCGTCTGTCTGTCACCAGGCTGTATCTCAAGAACCGACGATAGCTAGACAGTTGAAATTTTCACAAATTATGTATTTCTGTTGCCGCTATAACAACAAATTCTAAAAACAAAATAAAATAAATATATAAGGGGGGCTCCCATACAACAAACGCGATTTTTTTTGCCCTTTTTCGCTCAATATCAATAATGGCAACAGGTAGGCACTTGAAATATTCACAAAATACTCAGTTGTATTTTTATTTTTGTTATAAATTAAAAAATTAAAATTAAATAAATATTTAAAGGGGGGCCATACAAAAAATTTGAATTTTATAGATAATAGTACGGAACCCTTCGTGCGCGAGTCCGACTCGCACTTGGCCGGTTATTTATTACCCACGCATAGTCTATAGTTCTATACAATGTAGTCTTTACCTATCCCTAATGGGGTAGACAGAGCCTAGGGCTACAGAACAAAGGGCATAGCCGTACCGTTCTTTTCTTAAACCCTTTCGACTTTTGAATCCCCTGGGGGGTTACTCCACTAAATGATACGTTAGTCGTAAGATAGTGACGTCCTATTTCTATGTTTAACCAAATTAGACTTTATCATCATACGTTAGTGCTTAATGTTGCTTGACACTGAAACGCGGATACGCAGCAACGTCCGTCTTGCGCACCGCTTTTGGAGTAACTACCATGTAGCATGCTGGTCTGGGAAAAATAAAAAAACTTAAAATGTACCAGCTGCTTCTCTTCCCACGCAGATCGTAAAAGCCGATCGAGGGAATGGGCAAAAATGCAAATCATGTTAACAGGCAATGCGGCTAGCAACCCATCACTGTATTGATTGCTTTTCCATCTTCTCGCCTACCATGACGCTAAAAGTGGCTTTGGGTCTTGCGGCCCTGGGCTCTGCATAGAACCGCAAGACCCAAAATGCTCTGTCTGCCCCATTAGGGATAAAGACGTGATAGTATGTATGTATGTACCATGTAGCAAAAGCTAGAAGCCTAGATTTAAAGATATAAATGTTTATTCACATGGATAAATAAATGAGTTGCAAGATTTGACCTAAACATTCATACACATGAATGTTTAGGTCAAATCTTGCTACTCAATTTTCAACCAAGTATTTTTCCTTAACCAAATGAGCTAGAATTTCGCATACTTGTGTAAGTCAATGACAATACAATATTATGGAGTCAATGAGCTGTTCTGATGATGGAACCACGTGATATTCGATGGAACTCAATTATAAAAAAACAAAACTTTATTGAGTGGGACTCGTTTGATTTGTCTTGACGAGGACTTTATGGTAGACGAAGGGTCTGATCACGGAGAGGAAAGGTGGGAGATGAAACTCACTTATAAAACGACGCAACTCAATAGGGTTTGGGCTTATTTCATTTGTATGAATATGTATTTTGACCTCACAATAAAAGCTTGTACAAAAAAACATTTTTTTTTTTCAAAAATCTTATTAGTTTCTTCTCTTCTTATATTTAAGAGCTGGGCTCTTGTCGGTGGAGTGCTTTCCATGTCTCTCTTCCTTCCGCTAAGTTCTTAACCTCTTCATATGTTTTCACGTTTAATTTTTCTTTTATTTGGTCTATAAATTTTCTTCTGGGTTTTCCTACTCCTCTCTTTCCTTCTATTTATTAGTTTATTACATACAAATTGTAGCTGTACCTCTCCAACCCGTCTGGCCAGCGAGGAGGGTGTAGGCCAAAGTCATCTGTCTGCTCTGGCCAAGTATGGCTGTGGTAGTACAAAGACGGTCGTGCTCCTGCAATGGAGACAAAAAGACCTGATGATGATGATGCAGTCTATGTCACCCGGACAACAAAGACAAATCGATTGAAATTTGTGAAAATTGGATAAGCGGTTAGGATGCTACGCGGTTTACACTAGTAGTTCGCCACGAACTTAGACCTCGCGAATATTATTCCAAAGGATGTGCCTCCGCTACCGGCGCTGATCGCCGAATTGGCTGCCGGCGCCGGTATAAACGATCTGTGTCTGTAGTAAGATATGCATTTTTAAGAAAGTTGTTCAGTAACCCGGACTGAATTCACCCTTAAATAGTTTCAGTATATTTTGTAAGAAGATTTGTATTTTATATCCATCACGGCTCAGTCAGCTAGACTTCGCGAGTCATCCTAAACCCGTTCAAGTATAACGTATAAAAAAGTTGTTCAAATAAAAAAATTGCGTTTTTATAATGGCAACAAAAAAGTCTAATGACATTTTTGAAAATATTTGGGAATGGCGGATATATGACACTTTTAAAATTTTAAACCCCCATATTTCCACCATTTTAAAAATTTTTCGAAAAACTGGCTCGACAAAAAAATTATATTTAGTTTCTGAATCTGTTTACAAAATTTCATGAGAATCGGTTAAGAAATGCGACCTGTAGGCGAGAACAGACAGACAGACGGACAAAATAATTTTTGGCTAATCTCGAAACTAAGACGCTTCCACAGACATAGATATAGATAGACGACTTAAATGCACCTACTTCGCGTGTAAGTTCTCAGACAAAGCGTCGAGGTTGGCCGCCGCTACTGACAGTCCGCGCGCGTCTGTGATTGCAGCCGGACGGCAGCGAAAAATAAAAAAATGCCTCGTAGCGTGATAATAAACTGCAACAGCCCAAAAATTGCAAGCGCCCAAAGTCAAGGACATATTTCCTATCACAGCTAAGTTATTTAAAAAGAAAAATATGCGTAAATTCATTTTAAAACAATTTTTTAAGCATTCCGAGCGGTGATTCCAAGATTATACCTAAATAAGTATAGATTAAGGTTTAAAAACTACATTCACATTACATTGCCGCGTTTGCTTTGAGCGTTTGATCCGACGTTGTGTGTTAAGAAGCAATGTATATCGAAACAAGCGATACTGTCGCGCATCGCTTCGACGTCGTGGTACCGGCAATTTCTCATTCGTCAGTAAAATTTAGCGACTAGTGTAGTTCGTTTTACAACATATACCAATAATCGATTTTAATCGATATCGGACTGACGAATGATATTAACTATTATTAAAGAGCCAATTTAATAGATATTGATATAAACAAGCTCATTTCCTAATTTACACTTTAGAAAACGAGGGTAATATTTTCAGAGTTCATGTATATAATATGGTCGCTCTTTGAACTAGGTACTGGTACTGGTCACACGTTGGTGAACAAAACCGCGCGTGCGTCACTGCTCATTGCTCGTTAGTGAGTCGTCCATACTGCATTTCCCCCATTGAAGCGGTATATTTTCGATACCTCTACGCGGAGTGAGACAAGCCTGACATGGCTAAGAACGACCGCAAGGGAAGTTGCTTCAACATTTAAAAAACGCATTGAAATCGGTAAAAACGTGTTTTTTTATAGATAATGTACGGAACCCTTCGTTCGCGAATTCGACTCGCACTTGGCCGGTTATTTAAGAATAATAATAGTTTTATTTTTAAAGTTCAATTAAAATATTTACATTATTTGTAATTTTTAGTTTTAATTTAAATTTTAATAAGTTGGCATAGTTTAAATTTTAGTTAAATTGAAATAATTTGAGTACCAATATTTATTCTTTATTATCAAACAATTTTCCGTTTAGAATCATTTGTTTATCCAATTTCATATCATTCGTCAATCAGAAAATCGATTGTGATTTTTATCACAAATCGATTAACTTAAATGTTAATCGATCGTATGGTTAGCGAGCGCGGAGTGAGCGAGCGAGACCACAGATATAAAATCGATGAGTATGAGCGAGACGATCATGGCGGCGGCGTGCGTCTTCAATAAATCGTTTAAATCGTAGTGAGCGGTTTCTTTGAATCGGTTTGAATTTCCCATCACAAAAATTGCGTCTGACGTCACAGTAGGCATTAAAAAAGTTGGCACGCTTGGTTTCCATACAAATCTTGATACGTGCGTTATCTATTACATCTATATCTGTGGACGCTTCGCTCGCTCGGTCAGTAAGTATATTATTAGCTACGATGGAACAGAGATAACTTACTCACATACATACATACATACGTAGACTGTTAAAATCACTAGGTACCTACTCTTCCTTTTGGCTTCGCTGTAGTCGGATAAAAATACGTAATCTTCCTCTTGGTGAGATCTGGATATGAATGAATCATGAAAATGCTAAAAAGTTGAATAAAAAACTAGTTCTTTTTCTTCCAGCTAAGTCAACATCAGACAACACGTGCTTCTGTAACGGACCCTGCGAATGGGGAGGGGTCCTGAACGTCACTGCGTGCAGGTCAGTAATCTTACTTTTATTCGTTTTGATTTTCGTCTGTGTAAATGGCCAATGAGATTTGAAAAAGCTTCAAGACAATGCAATGATAACAGCTGGAACCATAACGGTTTGACATACCTTCATCCTTTCGCATAGCGCAGCAAAAAAAATATGGCGATAACAACGCAAACAGCTGTGATTGTGAATGTTATTTTTTATTTATACATCTCATCAAAACCCATTTTTCTAATATTTATCTTTTACTTGTTAGTTGTAGTTATTGTAAAAAGTAGTCGTCAGTAATCTGTAAATTGTAGACCCTAACCACATGACACAAATTCATCAATATCGAATTAATTTAACTAAATGAACTACACTTAGCACGTTCAGCCATCTTGTCAAACGGTGCGTTCAATGACTTGGCTAGTCGTCCTTCAGCCATTTGATTGGATACCGCATTTACATATGCGTGTTCGCTATTCGCCTCGCGATTCGCACGAATGTGTAAACGCGGTACGAAGACGCGAATTGCGAGGCGAAAGCGAACTCGCTGTTTACATACGCGTATTCGTTATTCGCCTCGTCATTCGCCACGCTATTCGAACGAATGTGTAAATGCGGCGAAAGGGCTAAGCGTTCAGTTAGCTGGCTAATTTAACCAGATCTGCGAATATATTGATGCCGTGTGGTTTCCGGCAGAGTAGAATAGGGCCACTCCTAGTCCTCCCGTGTCTGTTGTAGAAGGCGACTTAGGAAAAACAAGCAAAACAAAGCTTATACCTACATTTACATATGCGTGTTCGTTATTCGCCTCGTCATTCGCCTCGCGATTCGCACGAATGTATAAATGCGGCATTATAAACATCAATGAGACCTCTCCACCCCGTCTGGCCAGCGTGGAGAGTGTAGGCCAAGTCCTCTGGCTGCTCTGGCCAAGTATGACTCTAGTAGTACAGAAAGGGTTGTGCTCCTGCAGTGGAGACAAAAAGACCTGATGGTGATGATGATATTGAAAACCGTTAAGATCCAGGGCAGTCTTAGCAGGTAACCCAGAGGTCCCGGGTTCGATTCCCGGTCAGGGCAAGTTGGAAAGTGGCCTTTTTCAAATTATCCTGGGTCTTGGATGTTTATCTATATATGTATTTGTTATACAGTGAAATTTGTCCCTATATATTTATTTATTATTATTTATTTATTTAACTTCTCGGAAGCTAAGATGGATGACGATATGATTGTTTTTTCAGATACAACGCTCCGGTCTTCGTCACGCTGCCCCACTTTTTGCACGGAGACCCTAGTCTTCGGGAGCCGTTCACGGGGCTCGCCCCCAACCCCGAAAAACACTCCTTTTACTTCGCTATCGAGCCAGTGAGTAACCTTTTAATTCTATTGTTTTACGACCTCCATGTAGAGGCCTATGTCCAGCAGTGGACGTTATGCGGCTGAAATGATGATGACGATCTCCGTGGGCTCCGTGCTAGTCACCATGCTAGTCCGCCACCCAGAGGGTCCGGGTTCGACACCCGGCAAGGGCAAGTTGGTAAATGGCCTTTTTAAAACTGTCATGGGTCTTGGACGTTTATCTATATATGTATTAGTTATAAAATATAGTATCGTTGAGTTAGTATCCCATAACACAAGTCTAGAACTTACTTTGGGGCTAGCTCAATCAGTGTAATTTGTAAAATAAATGCAATAGGTACCTTCTCAAACAAAAAATCCGCTTCTTTCCGTTCCTTACCCAAAGGGTGCTAATGAGACTTTATTACCTACAGATTTTTAAAGTCAAAACAAACATTTCTATGGGTTTTGTATGTAAAGCGACAGTCGCTACTCTCAGACCAATTCTAATATTTATCAATTCTAAGCGAACAGACTTTACACACTTTTGTTAATTATTACAGTTACATTTTATTTCTTTAATTTTCAGAAAATGGGTATCCCACTAGACGTTGCCGCAAGGTTTCAAGTCAACGTTTATTTGGAACCTGATGACGAGTATGTACCCTAATTTTTGTATAACTAGCATGGAATATAGGTACCTCATTTTTTACACCTAGGTACCTTGCTTGGTTTTATTTTTGTACCGTAAGTGGCAGTGGTCTCATGTCACTTATGTTACGAAAAGAAGGATTGTGTATCTTTGTATTTTTTTGTTAGACATAGAAAGAAAAATACTTGAGCAATGGGTATTTTCTGACACCTAATAAAATTTAAGAATAAACTAAATATAAACACTAATTTAAAAAGAAACATGAAGCCCAAATCGCTGCGCTTACAAGGTATAGTTCCCAAGAGGCTAGTGGCATTCAAAAGTTGAATGGCCAGGCTTTTAACCCTTGGCCGATATGCGCGCCAGCCCTTGGATCTCCTGAGGTGTCGTCGATGAGGCGTGCGGAAATCTCCTTGAACAAATACTTTGATCAAATTTCTTTGTTACAGTATCTACAGAAAACTTAAAGAAAAACTACTATTCCCAGTCTTCTGGGTCCAACAGCGAGTACAAGTAGACGACACGATAGTAAACCAACTGTGGTTGTTCTACCGAGTTCTGGACTGGGGAGCCATCATCTGCGTGGGCAGTGCCTTATTCTTCGCAGTTCTAGCAACCGTGGCTACGTGCTGTTGCAGAGAACAGCCCGAGTTTACGAAACCCACTGAGAAGTGGTGGAGGATGGAGAATATCAGAAAGAAGGCTAGGATAGCCAAAGCGTGGACGCAGTTCCGAGGAAGTAAACAAGGTACAAATCTGTCGAGGAGAAGAAAAAAAGTTTCAAATTCGAAGGCGGTAGTTGAAGAAGTTGCTGTACCGACTGAACGTTTGATGACAACGAAACTTTGACTCTTTGGAGCATGTTAATTTTGTAACCAAAATCTGCATTTAATAGTTAATAATTAAAGTTAGTTTAAGTGGATGACATTTTTGTAATAAAACTTTTGTAACAAACCTGATAATTTATTTATTTTCGACATTCAAATTTACATATTCTGTGACACATATTACCTTTATTTAAACAGATACCTCACTCAGACTGCAATCAAGCAGTTACGTAGGCTCGTTAGTTAGGGTAGGATAAAGCTAAGCACATAAACTAACAAAAGAATAAAAAAAAAACAAACATATCTTTATTATCATAGGATATTTATAATGTCTCTTAAAGATACCAGATAGGCTCAACGCTGATGACAGACTAATCCGTGCCGCACTTTTTAGTCTGTGATAGTCTGTGAAAATAGAACCCATGGAATCACATGCAGTAACGCACACGACGCGCAAAAAGTCCGGCGCGCGTCGTGTGCGTTACTGCGTATGATTCCATAGGTTCTATTTTCACAGACTATCACAGACTAAAAAGTGCGTCACGGATAGTATGTCGTCTGCTTTGGGCCATATGGTGATGATGACGAACTAAAATCTAGACTTAGAACGAATTCAAGGTTAGTTCATCGATCACTGACACCATTACTACGAGTACCATTTAGCTGCATGTATCCTGATGAGAGAGAGAGATAAACTGCCTCCGTGGTGTTATGGTTAGAGCGTTTGGCTCATACCCGGAGGTCGCGGATTCGATTCCCAGCGGGGGCAACGACTTTGTGTTGTTGTCCTAGTTTGGTTAGGACATTGCAGGCTGATCACCTGATTGTCTAATAAGTAGGATGATCCGTGCTTTGGAGGGCACGTTAAGCCGTCGGTCCCGGCCACTGTCTTTGACATTGGTCGTTACCTAAAACCATGTCAGAGGCCTTTAAGGCGGTTTAAAAACTCTGACACTAGTGTTAGTCACTAACACACACGATAAGAAGAAGAAGAGAGATGAACTCCTCAGTCTACATTGCATTGTTTATCTAGACGGTCGTCTGCCGGTAAGTTCTATTCATATCAATTTCGGTATTCGCTTTTCGCTGATAGTTTTGGAAGTACGCACCAGGTTACTTACTACTTTTTTATCGGAATGTCCCTGGTTCCTACCCCTGATCTTCCTTCAATTGTATTGTTCCACATATGGTTCTGCATCAATAGAAAGCTACCATCTCTCTTATCTATCAACTGTCACCAGATGGTCAGGAGCACCAGAATTCTTGTTTCCAAGTCCACTAAGTTAAATTGGTGAACAAGAAAGGGCATTTAGGCAAATTCTGGTACAAGTAAGATCTTACACTCTAAGGTTATCTATATATCAGGAAGGCTATGATTATGTAGCTTTATGTATAGCCGCAGTCAAGCAAGCTGCGTCACTTAATCGTATTGGATGTGTTAGTATACGACGCGACGTAGAGCAGATCAGTCATACATATGTGGTAATAATATAAATAAGCGGCCAAGTGCGAGTCGGACTCGCCCATGAAGGGTTCCGTAATAGCAAATAACACAATATAAAAGTCTTGAAGTATGTTTTTTAAAATTTTTATATTTGAGTTGATTGAATGAAAGGTAAATTGCCGTTTATGATTTATGACGTATTAAAAAAAACTACTTACTAGATATCGTTCAAACCAATTTTCGCTGGTAGTTTTTGTGGTAATGAACATCATGTATTTTTTTTAGTTTTATAATTTCCTTATTTTAGAAGTTACAGGGGTTACACACTTTTTTCCACTTTGGAAGTGTTTCCTGCGCAAAGTATTCGGTTTAGAAAAAAATGATATTAGAAACCTCAATATCATTTTTGAAGACCTATCCATAGATACCCCACACGTATGGGTTTGATGAAAAATACATTTTTGAGTTTCAGTTCTAAGTAACTAGGTAAAACCCCCAAAATTTATGTTTTTTTTTTTATTTTTATGTCAAAACCTTAATGCGGTTCACATAATACATCTACTTACCAAGTTTCAACAGTATAGATCTTATAGTTTCTGAAAAAAGTGGCTGTGACATACGGAAGGACAGACAGACAGACAGACAGACATGACGAATCTATAAGGGTTCCGTTTTTGCCATTTGGCTACGGAACCCTAAAAATCTGTGTAAGCGTATTAAATATGATGATGAAGCGTACGTTTGATATAAAAATATGATAAAAATATATATCAATTTAATTCCCCATGCTGGTCTGGGAGAAATAAAAAATAACTTAGAATGTACCAGCTGCTTCTCTTCCCGCGCAGATCGTAAAAGCCGATCGAGGGAATAGGCAAAAATGCGAATCATGTTAACAGGCGATGCGGCTAGCAACCCATCACTGTATTGATTGCTTTTCCATCTTCTCGCCCACCATGACGCTAAAAGTGGCTTTTGGGTTTTGCGGCCCTGGGTTCTGCATAGAGCCGCAAGACCCAAAATGCTCTGTCTGCCCCATTAAGGATAAAGACGTGATAGTATGTATGTATGTTTCAATGTAATAGGTAGATATACACCGCCCGGCACCACTTGTTTTTATTCTGTCTGATACGAGACGGTCAAGGTTGTGCCATTTGGAAATGATTGTAATTTTGCGCTATCATCAAGTGAGTTCATGTGTTCATTGTACATAGGTACTAAATTTAAAAGTAGGGATATAATCGTCGTTGAGCCACCGTAAAAAAATTCTAGGTCTATGTGGTCACCTCATAGATTTAAGAAAAATTCTAGGTCTTTGGTGACACCTACGAAAGTCAAGATGTCACCTCATTGATTTAAGAAAAAATCTAGGTCTATGGTAACGACCTCCTTGGCGTAGTAGTCACCGTGCTAGTCCGCAACCCAGAAGTTTCGGGTTCCCCGGTCAGGGTGATTTGTCAAGGGTCAGAGAAAATTACCTTTTTCTAATGGTCCTGGATCTTGAATGTTTATGTCTTTACTAGCCGAAGCCCGCGACTTCGTTCGCGTGGACTTTATGTCTCTGGAAAATGCTCATCAGGCTGAACAACTTTTACTAAGGCGGCATTTTTATATCTCTTATAGTTTAGCTGGACCATTATGGTTCTGCATCAGGCGTTCCATTTTCCAAAATCATCTATACCCTATATGTTGCCCAGGCTTAATAGCTATATAACAAAAAAAGTTTCATTCGAATCCGTCCAGTATTTCCGGAGATTAGCGTGTACAAACAGACAAACAGACAAACAGACATACAGACAAACAGACAAACAGACAAACAGACAGACATTTTTTTTAATTCTTACTCTATTGCTATGTCTCCATCGCCCTCAATATTTTTTTTGAAAATATATTTAATGTACACACACACTTTTTTTACTGTTTTATTATATGTATAGATTTATTATATGTATAGATGTATTTGTTATAAAGTATAGTATCGTCAAAGATAATATAATTACTAACGTAACAGATACCCAACGCCATAGAAACTTTTGGACCGGCCTTAAGTAGGCAAATTGAGTAGGCGTTTCTAGTTCCAGCAACTCGCAGAGATGGCAGCACACAGGACTAGCCAAAGCCGCGAAAGCATATCGTAAGTGTTTAAGAGTTCGTCACTAGATGGCGTTAGCGAGAAAACAAATGTTTAGGCAGAAGATCTTGTAGCTGGGATTTTGCATAAATTATCTATGACAATACGCACTTGTCAAACGCATTTGTCAACGTCAAAATTGTCAGATTCGGATGCAGTCAGTCAAAAAAGAGAGGAATTTATGTTAAATTCAGTAGGTAACTATGTAGCTATGATGTAAGTGCCATAATGCCATTTATGAAATGCGGAGTCACTTAACGAATGGTGTTTCCATACAAAAAAACAGCGCGTTTAATGACTTCGCGTTTCAAAAAATGTCACCACTAGGTAAACATTCATAATTTCAAAAGTATTAAGGCAGTGCGCATTTCACATTTTTTTCAAGCATTATGATTATGAATAAATCGTACGTAATAAATATAGGTAAGTACCTCCTTACCTCTTGCAATGTGATAGGCTGATAGGTATGTACTCAAACCAAATCTGAGTATGTATCTTATAACTTTAAACGAGCAATTCTTGTATATTTATTTATATATTTATAAATTTCTGTGATCTCGAAAACGGCTCTAACGATTTCGCTGAAAATTTGTATATGGGGGTTTTCGGGGGTAAATAATCGATCTAGATTAGTTTTATGTTTGGGAAAACGCGTGTTTTGAGTTTTCATGCGTTTTTCTTTTCACGCAGAATATGGTCGCTAATTTCTTCGCAGCGGCCGTCATCCGTTTGGCTCAGCGGTTAAGGATGCAGACCGCTAGAAAGAGTGTTACGGATTCAAATCCCACTCAGTGAAGTAGTTTTGTTTTTTTTTATGTTCAAGTTTAGGTATACAATGTCCTTTTTTATTAAGTACAAATATTTTAAGGGGTGAATCAGACCATCATTTTGAACAACTTTTCCCAGTAAATGTATATCAAAATAGGAAAAAAAATTTTTAGGTTTTCATAGAAATCGAAGTAGTCACGTGATATCATTACTATGGAAAATGAAAATTATTTTTTCGTATTTCGATAAAAATTTACTGGGAAAAGTTGTTCAAAATTATGGACTGAATCACCCCTTAAAATATTTGTACTTAATAAAAAAGGACATTGTATATAATTTTTTGTATTGTTTTTAGACAAAGAGATGTGACCGAGCAAAGCTCGGTCACCGTTTAAAACCCCCGACTACACCCCTCTTTTTTGCCGGGGAAAGTGAAAAAGCGTAAGGGAAGGGAATCTAATAGGTAGGTACTTACTTAGTACTTAATGATGTAGGTATGTGTATTGAAGGTCAACTTCACGGAATTATCTTCAAAGGACTGTGTATTGTGCCTATTCTGCTTAAGCAAAATAGGTAAGTATGTAGATATGTGCGAAAATAATTACAAACGTAATGTTAGGGTCCGTTCAGCAGTGCCGTAAATAGCCTTTTTTGCGCCCTGTGCGAGCTTCTATTACTGCGCCCTTGTTTTTTTAGATATTATGAATCAGGATGATAAAATAAAGCACAAGGAACTTGGTGTTGGGGGACTAATTATCTAATATTTTGGAAGAAAAATCTATTTTTTTAAAGAATTGATGTGGGCAAACAAGCAGATGAGCCATCTGATGTTAAGTGGACCCTTCGCCTATTATACCACCCACTGTGTCTCACTCACTAAAACTCAATCGCAAGTTCACTAGTGCAAATGCGTTGCCCACCCTGATCTTGAACTTATCTGGAGCAAACCGAAAAAATAATAGTCCTGCCTGATATGACCGTTCTTGCGCCCCCCAGAGTCTACGCCCTGTGCCTGGGCACCGGTGGCACCGCCCTATTTACGGCACTGCCGTTCAGACAGAGCGAAAACATTCTCGCGGAATTTGCGAGTTCCATTAAAATTACAACCTTATTGCCATTCTTCAAAGTATAAATTTGTATGATAGATGCAAACTTTAAAAGCGTCGCGGTCATCCGGCGCATGGTCGCGACGCGACTCGGGTCACGCGGCAGCGAGCATGCCCGCGACCCGCGAGCAAGTTCCGACGGGCTCGCGTCGCCGCCTGTACTTTCAGTGTAGCTGCATTTTTTCCTGTATTGACGGGGGGGGGGGGGAATCGTAGTTTTTGCAGGTACATCATTGACGAAGAAAAATTTATATGTTTAAAGGTGTCAAGTCAAGTGTGTTGTTTTAATTATAATATCTACTGAATTTTTAAAATTTATCTTTCATATTTCCCAATCATATTCATAACTCTTTGGAATTTGATTCTAATCTAAAATCAAAAGTTCGGTAGGTACGAGTAAGTATACATACGATACGAGTCGTACGATATCACTGACTTACCTACGATTGGTACTGTACTGAATGCGTTGACGCGCAACCGCTCTGCAATAGGTAGGTACCTATATCAGGCCTCCGTCACTCGATCAAAGTCGCGCTATATTTACCTGCCGGCTAGGCGTGTGTTCGTCGAACGCAAAAGTGGCAGAGGGACGCCGCACGCATGGAACCTTACTGCGTATTGTTTCTTTACAATATAAACAAGCGTTTTAACGATGACAAATTCAAGATATTGTGCGGTATTCAAATGTCAAAATCAAAGAATCAATAAAGAATTCTCGTTTTTAGGGTTCCGTACCCAAAGGGTAAAACCGGGACCCTATTACCAAGACTTCGCTGTCTGTCCGTCTGTCTATCACCAGGCTATATCTCAAGAACCGCGATAGCTAGACATGTGAAATTTTTACAAATTGTGTATTTCTGTTGCCGCTTTAACAACAAATACTAAAAACAAATTAAATATTTAAGGGGAGCTCCCATACAAAAAACTTGATTTTTATAGATAATGGTACGGAACCCTTACAGCACGAGCCCAGCTCGCACTTGGCCGGTTATTTATTTACATTGCCAAAAGACGAGAAAAAGTAAGTTTTTCTATTTTGGTATATAATTTTCACTAGAATTCACTGTTTTGTTATAAAAAGTAGTCGTATAGAATAGGGTTAGGTCTGTCTCGCCCAATCAGATTATTTTGTAGGTATGAAGTTTGACTGTCCTACTGAACGTCGAAAGTCAAAACATCGATGTACTGTAGAAAGTAAATGTTGTTGTTTTTCGTGTGTGTAAGTGGCCAACACTAGTTTCAGACTTTTCAAGCTGCCTAAATGCATCTTGACATAGCTTAACCACTGCCATACAATATGACAGCCGGGACCAAGGCACATGCCTTCCGAAGCACTGAGGAGCTCAATTTTTTTGCCACGTGTTATATGCGAAAGCACTAGTGCGCACTCCCGCTGGGCCACCGAGCTCCTCTAGCACGGTAAAGATATCATACAGTAGAACAACTCGGCACTGTCCTTGAAAAACATACCTACGCCAAGCGTGCGCTAGGGCTGCCCGTATTTTAATTTCATCTATCTACTTGAGTAGTTATACCGTTAACTATAGACTAGTTTTGTGATTGTAAGGTGAATGAAAAAGGAAGCGTGTTTTGTTTTTGATTATTAGCATATTTATTAAACATAAATTGCATATTTCAATAATAGGTATATGTAAGGAGCTAAGTACCCACATTAGTAAGTAGATATGTAGCCTAAGAAACCACTACCTACTTACCTATTATTATTTTTTTATCGCGAGCGTAGGTACAATAGCTCACTCGTGGTCGTGGGTTAAGTTTGTCTTCAATTCAACCTTATTACATATATTTTTTTTTAATCCAGGTAATTTACTCAGTGGAAAAAGTGAAATACTTACCTATTAAAAAATTAATAAACAACGTACTACCTAGTAGGTACCTATATAAAAACTACTTTACTGACAAGTTCAAACAACCAAAAACAGCACAATATTGTCTGTGTTTTGCTATATTATTATCCCACAAGAAAAAGAATAATATACCTTCTTAATAAGTGTTCACAAATAGCACGCGGCTTACAACAAAACACCGTTCGCCACTGCGGCACATTCCCGACTGTTTGTATACCGAGTCACGGAACAAGTGTATACCGACCTTTGAGGCGCGTAGGTATAACTTGCGTTTCGACCGTTTGTATGAAGATACAATACTGTATGTACTGTGCCTCTAGTAAAGTATATAAAAACCAATTACGCGAACTAGAATGTACCTATGCTATAACAAATTACTCAATATCGTATCGTATGTTTCTCATTCATCGCAATGAGAAACATACGATACGATATTGAGTAATTTGTTATCTTTACTGCCACAGATTATTATAACGAATTACTCAATAGTTAATAACCGTAACTACTTTCCTCATTGCGATGTACGGTACATCCACAGTTCTATGATAATCACACGCTCTTATGAGGCCACAAATTTTAAAGTCAAATCATCTATAGATCTTTTTATTAAAATTTCATTTCATGTATATGTGTCACGTACATTTTATTATTTTACAACATTGAGTCAACCCTAAGGTATTCTTACACCGGTCGACGTTATCGCCCGCTGTGCACTTAAAACGCTGCGGTGAGTCAAAGCAGTTAAGCTCATATTTCCTCGCGTTGCTTGACAGCTAGAAAGTTTAGTTAAATAAAGCGTAGGTATTTGGCGTTTGTGGGGAAGTGATGTATTGTATCTGTTACGTAGGTAGTAACTTATTAGTAATCTGTGCCTATATTCATACTTTCGTTCCGCCATAGGTAGGTACTCGGGGTAGGTACGTATGGTGTGACCCGCAGCCAGCAACATGTTGATTCATTGAACGAGCATATACAGCTAGGTAGGTACCACCTTTGCTCGTATATCAGTTACGGGGATGTCACGATTTACCTAAATCCAACTATTATTACCGGTAGGTATTATAATATCAATATAAACCACATTTTGATGTTTTATGAAATACCTACATGAGACTAGGTACCTCAAGTACTAGTGCGTACGGCGCGTGTCTTTTTAGTGTTTCGTACCTAGTAAACAAGGAACCCTAATAGTTTCGCTATGTCTGTCTGTCCGTCCGCGGTTTTACTCAGAGACTATTAAGTAATAGAAAGCTGTTTAAGGGTATGTATATTAATTGTGTCGAAAAAGTAGGTAGTGAAATAAAATTAAAAATAATAATAATGTAGCTTGCATACAAGTAAAGTAGAAATTCAGTTTTTTTCTCGCTCGACTAACCCGTCGTGTAAGAAATCATTGAAAATGAACAGGTAGGTAATTTATAATATTGTGACCTTGTAAACACCATTTTTTGGTTTAGGGATACGTTTCTGAAATAGTTTTAAAGTACATTTTTTTGTTAGACTCAAGTGTCACCCCCTCTATCTGCTAAACGGTTTTATATGGACTCGTGGAAAAATCACAACTGTAGTATCCGAGCTAAGTAGGGTTCGGCAAACTACTTGTTCAATCACAAAGTGACGGAGTGTGTGAGGAAAGTTCGCGCACGGTGCCCGTGCCTAAAATTCGGTTATGTGCTGTTTAAATTGGATACCATGAATGTCGCAAAAGATACGAGGGAACAGATGAACATACATACATATACATAGCAGCGTAACACATAATCCTCCTTTTGGCTATGCCGTAGTCGGGCGGGTGAGGTCACGTTACTCAGGATGTAGGTAGTAACAAATACAAGGTCACGGTAAAGACAGTATTATATCTTCATACAAACGGTCGGAACGCAAGTTATACCTACGCGCCTCGAAGGTCGGTATACACATGGTAGAATAAAATAAGGTATTCTCTCTCCGTGACAGCTGATGACGTAGGAAAAACTTGACTACGTCATCAGTGTAATATGTTGCCTCTGTGTGAAATTGAATTACCCGAGCGTAATGCATTTTTGAACTTTATATACCAATTTCAAATTAATAATCCATTTTATCAATTTATAAAATTTTGAATTGATGAATGACGCGAGAATCGCGAGATTCTTAATAGCTAAGTTACTTAACATTTTATTTAATATTAATGAACTAATTGAGAAAGTCCTTAAATTTACTGAAAAGAACAATCAGTGGCAACACTTTCGTGACGTAGTCAAGTTCGTTCTCGGACAGAGAATACCTTATTTTATTCTACCATGGGTATACACTTGTTCCGTGACTCGGTATACAAACAGTCGGGATTGCGCCGCAGTGGCGAACGGTGTTTTGTTGTAAGCAGCGTGCTATTTGTAAACACTTATTAAGAAGGTATATTATTCTTTTTCTTGTGGGATAATAATATGGCAAAACACAGACAATATTGTGCTGTTTTTGGTTGTCTGAACTCGTCAGTAAAGTAGTTTTTATATAGGTACCTACTAGGTAGTACGTTGTTTATTAATTGTTTAATAGGTAAGTATTTCACTTTTTCCACTGAGTAAATTACCTGGATTAAAAAAAATATATGTAATAAGGTTGAATTGAAGACAAACTTAACCCACGACCACGAGTGAGCTATTGTACCTACGCTCGCGATAAAAAAAAACTAATAGGTAGTGGTTTCTTAGGCTACATATCTACTTACTAATGTGGGTACTTAGCTCCTTACATATACCTATTATTGAAATATGCAGTTAATGTTTAATAAATATGCTAATAATCAATAACATAACACGCTTCCTTTTTCATTCACCTTACAATCACAAAACTAGTCACTCAAGTAGGTAGATGAAATTAAAATACGGGCAGCCCTAGCGCACGCTTGGCGTAGGTATGTTTTTCAAGGACAGTGCCGAGTTGTTCTACTGTATGATATCTTTACCGTGACAAGGTGCAATTAAAATCATTGCCTTGAATTATTAACTAGGTAGGTACTATCTGGTAATAAAAAGTTGATGACGTATCTTTTTAATTAGTGGCCTACCCCGGCTAAGCACGGGTATTTACCGAAAAATAAATAAATTAAAATTACACAAGTACACCCTTCCTTCCGGGGTGAGCGGCGACCGCGAGATGTTTTACCTAAATTTTTAAAGATACAGATACATTTTCACGTCTAAATCCCTGACGGGGTAGACACAGCCTTTTGAACTCGTGATATCTTTAGAATGGAATGTCCGAATTGAATGATTCAAAAAGTAATATAAAGATATTGAAGCAGTCTTGAATATATTTTATTTTGATAAGGATTACAAGGTTCAACTGAAGACTTTTTTCTAGCGGCGGCATTTCAATTAAAATTTTAAAATAAAGTACCATATACTTATTGTGACATAACTGTAATAGTTAGACATATGCTGTAGCAAAACTTTTTGTAGATAATGAAGTGTTCTACAAAGTTGTAATACATTATTTTGTTCTATCATCAATAAGTAGGTAGTTTTCGCAGCGAACGCGATGTAAGGATTTCTTTTAGTCACTTTTGCACGTTGGCTTACATTATTGTAGTTTTAGTAAGGATCCCTATTTTTTCAAATATAAGATAGATTTTGTCATTTGCGGATAGCGTAGCTTTCCAACGGTGAAAGAATTTTTAAAATCGGCTCAGTAGTTTCGGAGCCTATCCGTTGCAAACAAAACAAACAAACAAATCTTTTCTCTTTATAATTGACCGAGCGAGCGAAGCGAGAGAGGGCTCCGTTTTAGCTTGGCCGAAATGCTTTCGTATGTCCATGTGTTCTCCCCTAGAGGTCGTATTTCTCAACCGTGAACCGTGAATACCCGTGAAATTTTGGAAGCAGTTTCAATAAACATATGAAAATCGATTGTCGAGCCATTTTTAGAAATTTTTGAAAATGGCGGATTTGTCACAATGGGCCTAAGCGCCTTTGGATTATATGGCTCTTACGACCTTTATGTATATGTAGTGTAATAGACGGATTTTTTCACCAGCATTGTCATAATAGGATAAATTGTACAATTTGTTTTTATAGAGATCTGATTGACTTGAGGGTCTAGAGTTCGAATCCCACAAGAAGGTACGTGTTCTCTTTTTAGTGCGATGTATTTTTATTTTACGACTGGTATTTTAATTTTATTTTACAAGTTTTTTTTAAAGTATGTAGGTACTTATTTGTATTCTTGGGAATTATTTAACTGCACGAAACATCCGTTAATGTGCTTACAGTAGTTATAGTCTACTAAAATTAACACTTTAACCAAAATTCATTTTCATTACTAAACTAAAAAACACTTTTGACAGTCTTTTATTGTGAGACCAAAGTAGGTAAATTCTCTTCAAGACAAAATAAACGAATCCCTACTTGATGGGATTGCGTGGTTTCAATACAGAGTTCCTACGACCGCTTTCCAGCTCCATCATCGGACCAGCTCCAAGTAATCATAATATTGCATTGCCACGCGATATATACAGGTGTACAAAATTTTTTGCTTAATTAGAAACCGGAAAGTATGTCACAAAAATGGTTCTGTTGGAACTGTTACTCATTTGGTGTATGCTCCTAATCATGCATCATCTATTGATCGCCCTTTGGTAGATATGGTTAGATTTGACAACTACACTGGCCCAACCATAATGGGATCAGTGCCTATTGCCACTGACACGCGAACTTGGCATTCTAAAGAGAGCACATGTTCTAGAACTCAATTTCCTCTCACATTTGCATGGGCAGTCACCGTACATAAGTCATAGGGATTGACTTTATCCAGGGTAGTGGTCGACCTTAGGTCTAGAGAACTGGCTGTCTGTTGCTCTTACGTCTCATTTTCTCGGGCTCAAAGACTTACTGATGACATCTTGAAGCCCTTTGATTTTGATCATTTGACAAGAATCATGTCTATGAAACTCCTTCTGTTAAGAACAGGAGAGGAAAAAAAAGGCTGAAATCATTAGCAGAATGAACATTATCGAAATTTTAATATCTATGAAAAACATATAGATGATGTAAGAAGTTTCTTCGCTCTGCAATCTCTTTAAGCTTGCGAGGTCTACAGCTCACAGAGCCACTGGTATTAGTTTAGGTTTAGATTAGATTATAGTTTTTTGTCGTGAAATAATACATGAAATACTTATGTAACGTATATTCCCGTTTTCCTTGATATTATGAAGACATCGAATGGAATTTTTTAGGCTAGCTCCCGTACAATTGGGATTAATTTTTTTTCTCGATTATTTCATTTTTTGTATTTGAATGTTCACACAATAGAAAATTTCACACAATGAAAATTATACTTAATGTCGTGTAAAAGTGGCGTAAAGGTCTAATTACTAAATAAATATTTTTTTTTTTTGCCGTTGCCGCCTTTTAAGCGTGCCAATGGCATGCTATCTAATTGAACGAATAGACTAATAACTGGGTATTTTCGTAGTAAGTACTTCTGAACTGAGATTTAGCTAATGCTGTGGATTTATGACACTGGCACTAGTCATAATGAAGCATTAGTCGGGAAAGCCTCGGGCTTATGAAGCATACCTACTCAAAAACAAGCGGAATTCCACAGAAGTTCCACAAGTATTAGAAACGCCATCAAAAAAATTTGCATCGCAGAGATTACAAGATGCTCCAAACACTTAATTTCGTTATGAAAATAAATTATTACCCGACACCTTTAAAGATTTTAAGACAAATAAACGACCATTTTATAAATTTAAACCAGCACCATTATATAGAGTTCTAACAAGAACCCATCACCATTTTCATTTCTATTTATGATGAAGCACTTTTAATTTTGATTTAGCATCAAATGCCGATTTTTTCGACCTACAATAATCATAAATCTTAATTTCTAATAATTTTCTAATTAAAAAATCTAAATGACTTATATCGTGATAATCATCAGGAAGATTAATTGTGCGTTTTACTTCGGTCATTAAATTTGATACTAAATCAATTCCGTGAATGTTATTAATATTGTTATTAAACAAATCAAGGGTGTGATTTACTAAATAAAACAAAAAGTCAGTAGGTGATTTTAATGTCGGAGTAATTAAATTAGAATATGTTTTATTTATTAATAGTAATTGCTTCTTATCTGATAAATCAACTTCATTATTAATCAACTTTTGTTGACATATTGAACAATCAAATTTTTCCACGCAAACTTTCCCCAACCAGCCAGCAAAATACACAACTGAACAAATTTCTAGCGTTATTGCACTAGGACTGCATTCTGTCGATGTGACTAATACAGACGACATTTGAGGTGATGTGCAAATTTCGTCTGCATAAGAAAGCCCGCCAACATCGTGCTCATATTCATCTGTAGCTGTTGAATATGAACAAGATGCTTTTGGTGGTGGTGAATTTTGCTGACTTTCATTCGTAGATATAAAATCATCGTAATCAGTTTCACAGTTTGTATGTTCTAATTGAATAAGATTATTTAAAAAATTTGATCTAAATGTAGCTCGTAAGCTTCGTGACGTCGGATTTCGATTGCAACCACCTTTCATACGATAGATTCCAAATAAATTTTCAATCACATCTTGGTTTAACCGGTACGTCATTATAAATTTAACTACGGCACCCTGTGAAAATTCTTCCGTGGAGAACTGAAAAACAGCGTTGATTGTTTGTTGCATGCCCTCGAAACAAGGAGGGCTTGTTAACTTAATAGAATTATTTTTAATAATCAACTTCTTTAAATTAGTAAATACTGATTTTCCTTTAATCAATGATTTATAAACGTGTGAATTTTTATTTTTTGTTAAAGCGCATTTAAACGGATTAGAATCAGATTTATTTTTTGAATTTAAAGAATCAAATAAATTATTTATTACATCGACGAAATCAGCAGTATTTTTCGATGTTTGACTTTTCAGTTCTCCACTGTCAATTGCCGTCCGTATTGCGGCAGCAACTGATTTACTGAATACCTGTACAGCTAATTTTACTCGCATTTTTTGAAAATTATTTGGTTTCAGATGTATCGGGGTTAATTTTCTTGCACATTTGCTTTTTTTATTTTTTTCAATATCATATACGCTAATTATATCATCAAATGAAATCAAATTTCCATTTAAATCAAAATTGTTGTCAATCAAATTATTCCTAACATTTTTAATCAGATGAGGCACGTCATAAATAGCGAATAATTTTCGATTATCAATGAAAAAGTACGGATCATCTTTGGTTACCCCCAAGGACTTGATCGCCTTAACATTTGTGGTTGCTTGATCACAAACAATCACCTTCGGCAACAGCCCACACGTAAATAATTCTCTAATCACCGTTTTAATCAAATCAATCAACTTATCAGCATTCACATTTTTTTCTGAAAGAAAATAAGCTAGAGGGATTTTCCAGTTACTGTAAATCCCTCTAGCGACAAAGACTAATGCATATTTGGCCTCCTTGGGGGAACGATCACCTTCACCGAAATCTTCAAATCCCTCTATCAAATCAAATTTTTTTGTATATTCTAAATCAACCTTTATACTCATTTCATCAAAGCATATTGAACATGATTTTTCTTTGATCGATTGATTTTCAAATTTACGGGAAATATTTTGAAAAACATCATTATTAATACCCGGTAAACAATCAGTTTCTTGCAGCCATCGCTGAATAGTGCTTGGAGCAGCTAATACTACACCTGCCTTACGCAAATGCCTGTACGCGGAAGGGGATTTATAAAAAAGGGACATGCAAAATTTTTGTTCTGGTTCGGTCCACTGTTGTTTACTTTTCTTTAATTGCATAAATGTCAGTAATTTACTGCTCTCGTTCATCTTGCTAATATCTATAATTTGTTTGTTTTCAATTTTTTTTCTTATTAGCGCGTTTGCTTTACGTTCTTTTTTTAAAACTTTATTCGTATTTTTTAGAATAGTTTTCATTTTTTTACATTTTGGGGAATCAATTTCAATATCCTGTCTCCTTTTTCTTGGCGAACAAAAAATAAAATTTTCTTTCTCTTCATCCTCTTCTGAATCTGAAAGAACTGAATCTTCGTGAATAATTTTCTTTTTTCGCATGCCAGGATATACCCTTGTTGGTTTCAAAACCTCCAGTTTAGGCGATTCTTGAGCTGAAAGAAATGTATAAAACGATTAATACAGTTTTTACTTATTGTAAATTTAACAAAATCCGAGATTTTTGATACCACTCCCGAAAATCAGCACGACAGATGTCCACGATCTAGTGTCAAACACATTGAGCGTTACGCAATGGTGGTACAGCCTAATAAGGCGATACTATCAGAAGATTATCGTGTTATTTTATAGAATCCTGGTTTTCGTACCAGTCCAACATACAATGCCCTTTTTTATTAAGTACAAATATTTTAAGGGGTGATTCAGTCCATAATTTTGAACAACTTTTCCCAGTAAATTTTTATCGAAATACGAAAAAATAATTTTCATTTTCCATAGTAATGATATCACGTGACTACTTAGATTTCTATGAAAACCTAAAATTTTTTGACGTGACAACGTCTTAAATTAGGTTGCGGCTGGGAGTCACTTATGAAAAAGTGTAACGCTCGGTAACGTTACGATGAGTCACCGAACGAGAGAGAGGCCCGCCGAATGCCTTGCGTCTCTCTCCCACTCAACTATGATCGCGTTGTCACGTAAAACTTTCGCCCGTATACCGACTTTACAGGCAACCAATTTTTTTTTCCTATTTCGATATACATTTATTGGGAAAAGTTGTTCAAAATAGTGGTCTGATTCACCCCTTACAATATTTGTACTTAATAAAAAGGGACATTGTATTTCCTACTTTAAGGATACTTTTTAACCGACTTAGTGGAGATTATCAATTCTACGTGTAAGATTTTTTTTTGAGGTGCGCATTGTCTTACATTACTTTCCAACTCCTTTCATCGGAGGTCCGAAAATATTTGTCATATGGTCATACCATTTAAAATCATAATGATCATTCTTTATAAAAAATTGAAAAACTAATGATTAAAAGTTATAATCATTGGAATTCATAATATCACTAATAATAAATTTCGTTTTTACTAATATTTGTTTTTTATATATTTGTTTATACTAATGATAGAAACTCCGTATCATTTGAAATTTGAATAAAGAACTATAATATTCATGTTTTATCCTAATATATTCTTTTATAAATTGATTAATCATAAGTGTTTTTATTCATTTTATTAAAAATGATAATGTCGCAGTTGAATTGTATAATCCGATGTTATTCAAAAACTCTAGCTGTTTGGCAATATAGCTCGGTTTTGTAAAACAGCTGAAAATAGTTTAGATCGATTGTCAATGAGTTACGTAATTACGTTTAACAAAACAGCTAGCGTTGAGATGGCATATAGGGTTACCATTGTTGAATAAAACTGTGTTACCAAACAAAATAATACATGAGGGGACAATAGTTGTTCTTTATTATTTTAATATTACTCGTGGGATGGAAATAAAACCTCCATTCAACTCCTTACTTAATAATTTCGTCTCCAACATCATAAAACACCAATGAAGAATGATAATCAGCTCGATGCAATTGGATATCGAAATTTTGTAAACTCGACAATTCAATGGCGCAGCGATTTACCACGGCCAATTGATCCACGTGAATTTTCCATCTTGCCGGAAGGCGGGCGTCGAAATAACAATATGGGATCCAAGCTAAAGGTCTGTTTTATTATTTTCAACCTTTAGCAGTCTGAAATCACAAACGATGCCCCCGATGTCTCTCGATGAAAACAGCTTAGTTCCGGAACACGGCGAAGAATTTACTTTATGGGAGGCCATATTTGCACAAGCCACAAGTGGCAGAATTCCGAACTAATCGATCTACAATGTGACTATAGCTAGTTTGTTAAATGTAACTCATTGGACGATCTAGCTGAACGATTTTCAGCTATATTACCCGAGCTGCAATGCCAAACAGCCAGAGTTTTTGAATAACAGCGGATTATACAATCCAACTGCGACATATACAGGGTGCAATTGAAATCATTAGCATTCATTTAACTTATCATCATACTCACATAAAGGATATTTTGTATGGTAACGACACTGCAATTAATGCAGTAATTAAAAAGTATCAAAAAGTAAGAAAAATGAATAAAGTATCAAAACACTTCAAGTCCTGCGCGCCTAATGATACCTACGACCCAAAAGTTCAATGACCTCGGACGGATACAGCCATGCGGCGCGACCGGCCGGCATACATAAGTAGACTTTAATTTACGTGAATAAGGTTTAAAGTCGAGTGGGGACGGGTCGTGTCACACGAACGCTTGAGGATAGTAGGTACGTTTGAAGTAGGAACGATTTTTTTTTTTACTTTATTAGAAACACAAACAGAATACAATCATATCAAGACCAAAATATCTAATTTCTACATATTTATTCTAGACTGTACTCCAAAACTATGTGTTTACATCACGTTTATACTTAGCTGCTTAGTTTAATTTTTAAATGTACCTACTTTATATAAACATTGAACTAAATAATAAGTGCATTGAATATACTACATAAACAATAAGAGATAATAAAAATGTACATACATAAATAAATAACAAATAAATAAATTGTTGAGAGCAATGACGGTCTTATAAGATAAAATGAGACTGATCAGAAAAAATAAGTTAAAAAAATAAATAATCAATCGACAAAAAGTAAAACGGCACCAGAGGGAAAACCGCAGTACCCTCAACAATCATCACTGTTCTTATTATTCGAGTGACTTACATTTTCTGAAAAAGTAGAAACTACCTAAGGGTCTTCCGACCCCAGTGCAATCATAATTGCTTTGCGAAATTGGAACAAATTCAAACTAAAGATATCTAAGTCTCTGTAATTGGCAAGAATATCATTGTACTGGCGACACATATGAACTATGGGGTTATAATAAGTGTTGTTGGCGTACACGTTAAGGTGGAACGTATTAAAATTAGGGTTGCGAGATCTAAAACGGGTGTTAAAATTTAGTGAGGATAAGAGAACGGCTGAATCAATTTTGGAATGTATTTTTTTTATAAAGAACTATAAAGGAACTGCATTTACGACGTGATTCCAAGGAAACCAGGGTAAATAAGGAATGTTAGGGTACCACGAAGCGACGAAATTAATACTATTATAATTAATTTATTTTTTGTGAGTCTAATGAGGATTAGTTTCTTTATTTATAACTGCAGTAAGGGTATTTATCAAAGAGTCTAACGCATGTTTAGAGGTTTTCTTGAATATGAAAATGTCGACTTTTGATTAAAGTTTTATTAGTCTTAAATTACTTTGTATCATCGGTATTATAGTCGATACTTGGAAGGATGCCAACGAATTCAATTCCACCCTGTGTATAGATTTCTTGTTCGTGAGTTTAATGACTATTCGTTTTTTGGAGATTATCAATTCGACTGTATGTTACACGATATCTATGTCACCCGTGGACCGATTTTGATGATTCTTCTTTTATTTGAAAGCTCTTTTTCCCAAGTTGGTCTCACATTAATTTGGTGAAGACATTATGAAGAACTTTGGAGATATGGAAGAAACTCCTGAAAGGAATTGAAGTCGATTGGATTTTTTTGTTAAAAAATTATTTAAACTATTAATGCAGTAATTAACCGAGCGAGCGAAGCGTCTTAGTTTCGACTGGCCGGAAATTATTTTGTCCGTCTGTCTGCCTGTTTTCGCCTATAGGTCGCATTTCTCAACCGATTCCCAATAAATTTAGTGAGTAGGTTCGGTAATTACGTATCTTATCGAGCTTATTTTGAAAAATTTTGGCAGAAATATGGGTTTTAATACTTAAAAAATCTCATATCTCAGCTATTTTTCAAAAAAGCTAAAATATCATTAGATCTTTTTGTTATTTTTATTAAGACGCAACCTTTTTTCTGAACAACTTTTTTTTTAAATGATAACCTTGAAAGTGTTTGCTCTCAGCAATTTGCCCAATAGTTCTCTAGAAACCGATTTTCTGTATATTTTGCATTTAGTATGATGTTGTAAATACAAATATATGGGATGACAAGTACGAAAATGGTAGGTAGTAACTATGACGTCGGCGATACAGAGAAATAAGTTTTCACACCATGTGCGCACGTGCTGTATCAAATGAAAGGGCTTTATGAGTAAGTTACAGTAATAACCTTTACTCCCATATTGGTCAAACCCAGACTATGTAATAAAAAACTTAAATATAAAATTAAATGAAGTTGAAGTAGGTACGTGAAATGGGAGAGGTAGCGAAATTGAACTAGCCAGGGAAACGGTAAAACATCGGTTTTTTTTGTGGTTTTAAAGGCTCGCAAGTTCTACTGTTCTCACAGAACCACTAGTGGTATCTAATCTATCAAAGAGTTCTAACCTAACTAATCTATCTAAATCATCTAACACATGTTTAGAGGTTTAAATAAAATAAAGTAAACTCGTTCAGCTGAATTGCCAATGAGTTAGGTACGTAAGTACGTTTGACAGAACAGCTAGTTTAAATTTTAGTTTTTTTTCGTTTAGATCACACGTAGGGTTACCAAACAAAATAATATCTGTTTAATTTTTTTATTACGTCGTGGGATGGATATGTATACGTCGCAGTTGGATTACATAATCCGTTGTTTGAAAAAAACTAGCTATTTGGTATACTATACACTATACATAGTATACTATATACTATAGTAGGTAGCTATTATCAAAAAAAAATTAAGCAAAATAGATTAAGGACATGTTTATTATTTCAGATCTTATGTACTCTATTTTATATGAATAAATTATCATTATCACTAAAACAGCTAACATTTAGTATAGGTTTTAC
The DNA here is from genome assembly GCA_963555685.1 of Acrobasis consociella. Classification (NCBI taxonomy): domain Eukaryota; kingdom Metazoa; phylum Arthropoda; class Insecta; order Lepidoptera; family Pyralidae; genus Acrobasis; species Acrobasis consociella. The sequence continues at coordinate 18,875,429 of OY743117.1, forward strand.
CTTTATTAAATAAAACTGCATTACCAAACAAAATAATATATGATGTGGCAATATGTAGTTGTTCTTAATATTTTTTTTATTACTCATGGCATGTAACTTCAATTCAACTCCTTACTATGTAATCTAGTCCTCAAGATCAAAAAACACCAATTAAGAATAATAATCAGCTCGATGCAATTGGATATCGAAATTTTGTAAATCTGACAACTCAATGGCGTAGCGGTTTCTTACAGCCAAATTGATCCACGTGATTTTTCCATCTTGCCATAACGCGGGTGATAAAATAACAATATGGGAACCAAGCTGAAGGTCTGCTTCATTCTTCTCAACCTTTTGCAGATCACAAACGATGTCCCCGATGTCTCTCGATTGAAACAGCTTAATCTCGAAACGCGGTGAAGCTGGATACTGACGAGCAGTGTTTCGCGTCAGATTAGACGCAAAACTGTGTCGTCACTCCAAATGGTTTTTTAGGTCAACTAGATTTCCCCCTTCACTGGCGTCACTCCGACTCTTCAGTTTTCGATTGGACGGGCTGTGTGACAACACAGCTCAATCACCGCAGGCGCAGGGCGCTGCTGGCGATCTGACGCCATTGGAATGACGATCACACACTCACGGTCAGTTTGACACGACGCGACGCGACAGGTTGGATTAGGGTAGCTACGGAAAATTTCGGGGCGCGCCGTCATTTCAAACTCTGGAGTGATAATTCGACATTCACGATTAAATTTTGGATGGACGTCAGTTCAACTGACGCGAAAAACTGATCGTCAATGCCCAGCTTGAAGAATTTACCTTATCGGAGGCCATATTATTATTTGTTTTTATGACACTGACAACCACAAGCCACTAGTAGCAGAATTCTGAACTAAACCTACAATCATATGTTAGCTATTTTATTAAACGTAAGATATTGGACGATCTAGCTAAACGATTATCAGGTATTTTACAAAACCAAACTGAAATGCCAAACAGCTAGAGTTTTAGACAAACAGCGGATTATACAATCCAACTGCGACATATTATACTGACATAAATACTAAAAGAATGCACGGTTTAAAAAAAAAAGTTTTTTTCTAAGCAGAGAGGGGGGAGCCCCCCCCTCCCCCACTCTATCTGCTTGTCTATAAAAAAATTGACGACACTTGTCTCTAAAAATATTGCACTATAAAAACCCAAATATTTCAGTGCGAATCCCTACATCGAAATATGATAACAGTTTGTCAGCGCATATACAATATGTAAGTACATGCAGAGGAAAAGTTTATCATTTTTTTTTGTAAAGAAAAAAAGAAAGCTTCTCAGACTTCTATAGTATTTAAGAATTCTTTAAAAATGGACAAAGTGTTTGATAAATATGTATTTAAATTAAAATAGAATAAGATGACGTGTATGTAAGTCATTTTAATATTTATAAATTAATATATTTCCTTGTTGCAAAAATGTTTGCTGTGCCCTGACAGGGTTCATGTACAGAGCCTAAAAATATGTACCATCCACTTGTACTTACATGAATGCGAATAATAAATTAATTGATCGATACTACGAAACCCAAAAAAAATCCGTCAAATTAACGGCCTCCTTCTTTTTGGAAGACGGTTAAAAAGGATGCATCCTAAATCCTAATGCACGGCCGGTGCGTTCCGTGGCTTTCTCTCGCTCTGGTAAATGACGGTCCTGAGCGACAGAAAACGATAGCGGCATAAAATAGTGCTGCTACGTGCTGACAAATAAAATCTAACCCTTGTAAGTACTGCTTCATTCAACGACACCGACTTTTAAGCGGTTACCCCAATAAATTTTGAACGGTTGTATGATTTTCATTAAACATAGATAAGAAGCACCGCAAGGAACCTTGCTTTCTCATAAAAGAAACCGCATCAAAAACGGTTCATCCATCCGAGAGCTAAGATGCCACAGACAGACATTGGCATCAAACTTATATTATAACACCCCTCTTTCTCGTCGAGGGTTAAAAATCGTGCTACAGTCGATTCTTTTTACAAATGGCATCATAAAGCAGCTCGCTGAAGACCCTTGAAATGTTCTTTTTAAATAGCTAGTTTATAATATAAGAATTTATACATATAAAAACTATTAATAAATAGTTATGGAACCCTTTGTGTTCTGTACTGTTATGTAACTATTTAGACAGACAGACGGACGGACGGACAGATGGTTGGGCGGATAGTAGTCTTAGTAATAGGGTCCCGTTTTTACAGTTTGCTGTATAAGCCCCACTAAAATATTTATTTTATTCTCATTTTAGGGTTTCGTTCGTACCCAAAGGGTAAAAACATGACCCTATTTACTTATAGTCCACTGTCCCTGTCTGTCTGTCTGTAACCAGGCTACCTCATAAACTAATAAATAAATGGCCAATTGCGAGTCATCAGAGTAAAATAAATAATAAATAAATATATAGGGATAAATTAAACTTAAATTAAAATCAAACATCCTGCCAGACACACATGTAAACATGTGTGCTTTGTAAGAGGAAAAACTCACACAGTATGTTTTCAGCAGGTGGGCCGATGGTGTATGCTCAAATAATACTATATCTTCATAGAACAGTTCACTAACTTAAAAAAGAATACAGCATATAGACAGATAATTGTTTAAACCAAATAAAAAAGTAAGTCTGCGTTTAATTAAACAATTATCTGTCCAAATCATGTTCACATTGACAGATGAGATAGTGGCATATTACTGTATGATACAAAATAATAAAGTAAAACCATGTTTTATAATAAGACGATAAGTCTGTATGTATGACAGTATGTCAGTAAATCCCATTGAGTATATCCATATGTTCAGTCAGCAGCAAAAATATGTCACATATTGTATAATAGTGACATATTTTTGCTGTTGACTGTACATGCAATTATTTAAAACCACTGGATGGATACAATAAAACAATAGATTAAGCTTACGTAGTTTCAATGAAACATGATGTTAGAAACAAATTCTCATGCATAGGAAATCACAGGCATCTACATAATTGAAAAATGTTTATAAATACTTACCTTGCGATGTAGATGGAACTGGGGAACAAGAAGTCGATTCAAGAGGTCCATGTGGTTCATCCTTATAATGATTAGGTACAGCCAATTTTGATAATCTTAATACTTTTCGACCAACATTTCTAATGAAATTTTTATTAAAATGGTCAATACAAATATATTTATTTTTAAGCTTTTCTAAGCTTAAATGTGTTATGGTCATATTACCTAAAACAAAAATAAAACATTTAAATCAGAGCCAGCATTGTAAGTACATTCTTCCACCACTTTGTAATAATTTTATACATGGAGTTTATCTATGGAGTAGGTAAGTAACTTTACCTAAAAACATATGTACCTATTTTCATAATATCATGTGTTTTAAATAGATAAAATTATTAAATAGTATTTGAGGTACATAAGTAAAACAACAGTAGTAACAGCAACTTTTGTTTCTATTGGTATTTAATGAATGACTCACTATGTAAGTACCTTCTTTGGTTATTGTATCAGAGCCCGAGCACTATATTTTTAAGAATCTAGGTGATATCTTAGTATATTTGCATGAAAAAAATAAGAATGAGAATATAAAATTGGCACTTACCACAATTGTTTAGCCAAACTTTCAAACGTCTGGGATTTCCAGTAGGGAAGCGAAATAGGGGTTTCTGATCCCAGGTGGCGTTACACATAAAATAGGAACAGATAGGTGCCATTTCGTAGAAGTTTCGTAGTCCTTAGTTCGTCAGCCAAGTATTTGTGTGCGCAATCTTTGTCGGAGTCCAATTCGTAAGCAGGGTCAGTTCGTGTGAAGAATATTCGTCGATGTCCGTAAACAAGCTAGTGTCGTATTTTAAAGAAGCTACAGCAAAAATCCGTTTTTCAAAGCAAGGTCTTTATAAAATCCAAAAGTTCAGTAATTGCAGCGCGTTCGACTCGGAATCAAGCGAATGATATGAAAACTTTGTTTTTGTTTTCAAACTTTGTTTGCGTTTTGATACTTCACTTGTGAATTTAGGTTGATTTTTTAAACGTCGTTTATAAAAACCATAATTATGAGGATACTGTATTTGGTATGTCTTAGTCATATGGGTATGTATTTTTATTATATTAGTAGATAGGAATAGTAAATATAATCCAAACTTAAATATTTATTACATAACAAAATATTTTTGATTAGCATAAATTTGTACTTGTAGGTACCAAATTTATTTTAGAAACAAAACGCAAGCAAGGAAGTTTGTGTACAAATTCCATGGTGCGTAGTACATTTTAATCTGTGGTACATTTATAAAAAGAAAAGTCGAAATAAAACATTATTAACGCAAGTATGTACATACAATTTTATGCATTATTATAAGATTTTGTATTATCTGTGCTTACGGGTGATTGAGTAAGCTTAGAAAGTAAAGACGGTGCTGCCATCGTAAGTAATCCCACAGAAAACATTTAATAACACAAAGTGCCATCTAGTGACATAATTAAAAACCAAAAATTGTGCTTTTAGACAAATATTTCTGAATTTCGTGAAATAGACAAAGAAAGTGCTTTAAAAATATTTATTGCAGCTCATAAAAATCATATTTAATAAGTTAGAGTATTACTTTGTTCAAATAATGGTAATAAAAGATTTTAATGTTTTTCGTGGTTTTAATCGATACCTACTGCGCCATCTATTGAGGACGGAAGGGTAATAATTACGTTTATATGGCGATGGGTAGGCGTGGTATCGTCAAAGATAATATAAGTATCGTTAAGTTAGTTTAATACCTATCCCATAACACAAGTTTCAAACTTACTTTAGGGCTAGCATCTGTGTAATTTGTCCATAGATATATTTTTGAAGTGAAACCTTCTTTAGCGGCGTTGTGCACTTTTTTTGGAATGGGTAAAAAATAAACTCGCGTCAGGACACGTGACCTGATCGAAAATTCGTAAGACGGATGGAGAGTAGACAGCTGGTGCGGCGTAGGAGAGGGAGTATCCCCCTCTCTTTCTACGGCGCGGCGAAAATGTATGCCTGCGCCTGCTGTTTCATTTAGGCGGCAGGGCGCTTGCGCGAATGTTCGTGTGTGTTTATGTTACAGCGTGCTACGCGCATCCATGGATGGTGACAGCTGATGGCTCGACCGTCTGTGTAGTGGCCATACTGCTGTGTTTTCACTTCTGCCGGCACTCCCAGAGTGCAACGCGTCGTTTTTATTTTAAAAAAAGACTACTTACTGACTCTATAAACGTGTCTCCAAATGGCAATATCGAGGCGATTTGATGTGATCATGAGCACAGTCATGAGGCCTGTGGAGTCGATGCCTTTGGGGAGACGCAGATACCAAAACAATATTCTCAATTCAATTAGGCGCCTACATATTTGTTTATGACAATTTTTGTCTTGCTATTACAGGTTACGGGAACACATGAAGTTGTAACACAATGGATCCTTACAAACTTCCAAACAAAGACCTAGAAAGTCGGGTATCAGAAACTCACAAAAAAGATGAAATAATAAAACAACCGCATGTTTATTCTCACTCTACAGTTAATATAGCGGGAACTTCTGGAGGCGTAATGATTTCAAATTATGGCCAAGCTCAGAGCGAACCTATGCAGTTACAAATACCACTCATAGTTTCCCCTGCTATTCCAACCCTAAACACTTTTAACCATTCGGCTACATTTTCAACAGCTCCTCGCAATCAGCCGCGTCAAACAAAACAGATGCCACACTTGAGGAGCATTCGCCCCAAACCACCACATGGACCTCCCAGATTAATAAGAGATGCTGAAGTTACTCCAAGATATTATCAGCCTTACACCGCATACAACAAGGATAAAATTCCAGTAAATTCATATAATACTCCACAGCAAACATTTCAAGCTGATACTGGCACAGCATCGTCATATAATGTCTATAATTCATTACCTACTGGTAATTTCCTTGAACTAAGAAATACTATGGTTTCACAGCTACATCACCTCTACCATCCAATGAGTCAGTTTCCCAAAATATTACAACCGCCATATATCGCATCCAAACCTTCTGTAATCTCTGAGTCGCTTCCTCAGACATCTGATGAAATGAGAGTCAATCAATTTAGTGGAATTCAAAAAAATAAAAATATTCTAGAATTAACATCCAAGGTAACGGAACAAACACTGAATACTATAAATGCTAATTTGCCACCAAGTACAGCAGGTAACATACAACATCTCACAGTAAATGGCTACGTCTCCAGAGCTCAGGAAGCTCTAATCGCAGAACTAGCTAAACAAAATAATGCTAATGCTTCTGCTCTAAATGACAAAGAAATAAAATCATTCGTTGGCCAGCAAAGGCGCCTGCAAGAAGCTGTTGCGGTTCCTCTCAGACAAACTCTACAAGCGAATCAGAATTATTACGCACAAGTAATGCCTGCTCATGAAATACAACGAAATGTACAAAAGCAGCTGGTAGGTAATGTTAGACAAAATGTCATTCGGAATACGATATTGCCTGCATCTTCAAATACACCCGACGTTATTGACTTTACCACACCATCATCATATTGGAATGTTCAGACTGTTAATAAAACTTCAAGAAGTGTAGCAGCTTCACCTAATAATACAGCCAGTATCAACCAACACACTCCTATCGGATTTGAAAACATGAAGCGAGCATCACAACTTCAAAGTAACGAGAAAAAATCTGGCACGCAATATTTAACAAGGCCGCCAGTTAATACTTTTAGCCAAAAAGCATTTATTACAAACACTTGTCAACAAGATAATCACGACAGTGACCCTGCAATGCCCCCTGTTTTTTCATTTGGTCAAAAATTATCCAGCGCAAAAAATACTCAACAAGATCATACAGATATCACAGTTCCTCATAAACATTTGGAAGAAATGATTGAAAGGCAAACCTCAGCCCTGGAAACCTCATCTATGCAGCTACCGGATCTTAAACAAAGAAATGAAATACTGAACCCAGTATCTGAAACTTATAGTGACAATCGGCAAAACATTCAAACAGCACAACATACAGAAGTTGTTACCTACGAAAACGATGATATATGTATAACATCAAGTCAGAAACTTCAAATAGAATCAGATCAGCGCCAGACAGGTAAGCCAAGTCTCATAGAAACGCCATTAATTTCTATACAAGATAATGTTTTAGAAAACAAGACACTATCATCTAAGAACAAACCACAAGTTGAAGAGGCTATAGACGATCGTAACAATAGTCCTTCAATTAATAGAGATACAGTTGAAATTATATCACAAAACCCTGCCATATCTGACAATCTGGCCACAAATGAAACTATCACGGAAAAAGAATTCCTCGATGGATTACAGCCTCTTATTAAAGAACTGTTCGCACATATATCGGTTTCCAATACCTTATATCGTAAACTGGAAGAGTCATTCGATAAGTCTGTAAAAAATGCAGATTTAATAAGAAGAATGTACAATATTGATAACGATGACACTGTGTCTTCATCTGGTCTAGAGTGACTGTAGAAATTTAAAACTTCGTAACATATCTTGGTACTTACATAGGTACTTTAAATTGTAGATATAGGTACCAGATATATAATTATTTATTATTACCAGATATATATTATAATATTAGCCTAATCTACCCACACATTAATTATTGTGCAGTTTAAGTTATTTTATGTGTTTTTTTTAGTAAAATACATATTTTCACTTCTTCATCTTAGCGTGTTTGCATCCTCACCTGTGCTGCTTTGGAGCCAGGGGGCTACTCCCAAAGCGGTACGCAAGACGGACGTTACTGCGTATCAGCATAGATATAGGACATATTATCGTACAACTAACGTATTATCTCCCATGCAGGTTTGGGAGAAAAAAAAAACTTAGAATGTACCAGCTGCTTCTCTTCCCATGCAGATCGTAAAAGCCGATCGAGGGAATGGGCAAAAATGCAAATCATGTTAACAGGCGATGCGGCTAGCAACCCATCACTGTATTGTTTGCCTTTCCATCTTCTCGCCCACTATGACGCTAAAAGTGGCTTTTGGGTCTTGCGGCCCTGGGCTCTGCAAAGAACCGCAAGACCCTAAATGCTCTGTCTGCCCCATTAGGGATAAAGACGTGATAGTATGTATGTATGTATGTATGTATGTAACGTATTATTTTATGGAGTAATCCTCCTGGAGTGCCCTTTTCCTTCAAAATATAATAAGCATGTCAATCATCACTCACACGCCCACGACTCGCGAGTCCCGAAGGTTGAAAAAGATGAGTCCAGAAGGTTTAAAATTATTTGGCTTTAGTTTAACAACCGGCCGCCTGCTGGCGATATTGACATCAACCCTCTTTGGGAAGAATAATAAATAAGCGTAAAATATTCACAAAATACCAGAATGACAGTCTGCAACAAGCTAAGATGATGTAAACAATAACTCCTTTTTGGGTCAGCTGGTTAAAAACGAAGTGGCTAATAAAAAAATTTCGTTGGCAACATTTAGAAAAAATGCTTACTGTCAATGTCAAACTGTCAACGTGACAACGTCACATCAGTCATAATAATCACGGCGTGTTTTTTTGCGGCTTGATATAAAAGAAAAATAATAAATATTAGTATTTTTTATGAATTATTTAGGTATACGCTAATTACACTAAATAACATAGCCTTAAGTGTGTAAAAGATTCGCAATTTACTGTGTCAGACTGGCAAAAAATTAGCCATATGTTTACACAATATCATTTACAAATGGATTAAATATTAACTCATATCTACACATATTTATACAATATGGGATCTCAAGAAGCTCTAAACTACGAAAGAACAATGTCAGAACCTAGTGCTGGAGCGCCCTCAAGCCATGTTGGCACAAGCAGTGTTCAAACTCCGATGCAGACTTCGACACAAGAAACCAATGTGCCAGCGACTCCCACCCATGTCTTAGCGTCGTCCAGCTCGAGAATCAGTGGCGATGTTGCCCTTACCCCTACAAACAGCTCGGTGTATACTCCCCTGGCAGTAAACCCACACAATGCGTTGACAGCGTTAACCCCAATGATTGGGAGTATGAGGCCAACAGAAAACAACATTAAGTTACAGTAAGTGCTATAAAGAACTTTGATATCAAATATATTATCCTTGACTACTTCCATGGTCCAGTGGTTAAGTTGTTCTAGAAGTCATGAGTTTGTATCCCACTGGGAAGCATACTTTGTAAAAAGTTGTTTCCAGTCTGGTTAGGATATTGCAGACTTGAATCACGTGATTATCCGAAAATAAAGATGATTCCGTGTTTCAGAAGTCATGTAAAAACTGGGTCCTGAATGCTGGTCTCTCAACATTTCAGTCACTCTGCTGGACATAGGCAGTATCAGTAGGCATTGGTGGTCAGATGATCTGACCACGTTTGCTGAACCACTGGTTGCAGGTTGCTTTGATTGGTTGAAAATCTGTGACAGTAACCTATTATAGGCATATTAATATTTTTGTAGCTTATACTTAATTGGCTTATAAACTAAAGAATATAAAAGTGTTGTAGGTGGCTTTAATTGAAAAATATAGTTTACATTACATTTAGAGACTGTGTCAAGTGACTCGGAGCGTTTGAAAAATTGCACTTCTGAAAGTGGAATTACCAACTTTACTCAAAGAGTTCTCATTGTGACATGACTTTTTCAAATAAGCTTGACCTAGCTTGAAAATAAAGGTCAATGAGATTTTTGCCTTACTTTAAAATCTGATAAGAGAAACCTTCTAGAGGCTATTCCTGGTAATGAATTGTATATTAGATTTTTTTAAATTACTTAACAAGTGAATTCTTGCAGGAACTGTGTCTCAACAGTGAGCTTGGGTTGCGAGTTGAAGCTGCTAGACATCTACTGCAGGACGAGATTCTCAGAGTACAATCCGGCGAGGTTTGGTGGAGTGGTGATGAAGATACTGGAGCCGAGAGCCACAGCTCTCGTGTTTAAGTGGGTATCTGATGAGGCGATTTACACTGCACTGCCCCCTGCTGCGTGGTGCGGGGCCGCACTGTATAGATGTATCTCAATTTGTATAGAGACACGCAAAGGACAACACACTGACACTTTGTCTCCGCGCGTCGTTTTTGTATGGTGCAATGGGGCGCGGTGCAGTGTTTTAATCGCTTTTGACTTACAATTAGCAGCTGAATGGTTGCATAGAAGTTCAAAAACTCCAGAAGCATCTCTGATTGTAGAAAGCCCATCTGTCTTCGCGTTTCACGCATTATAATCTACTGAAACACAAGCAGGTGTGGCAGCGACTAGTTGCTATAAGCCACTGCTCAGATCAGAAAGTTATTCCAGCAAATTGGGTTTTGGAAAGGAACAAGCAGGGGGCCGGGGCCTAAATAGACACTAGTAATATGAGAAAGCCACCTCGACACTCCCTAGACACCATAAAAACTAGGACAAATTCGGGGAAACCCAGATGGAAGAACAGCACCAACTAACTAGCAAAACGTCTTACTTAGACATACATGCATAATATCACGCCTGTTTCCCGCAGGGGTAGGCAGAGACTATGGATCTCCACTTGCTACGATCCTGACAAACCTCTTTTGCATCATATAAACTCATCAATCTCTTCATACATGCCCTTCGGTATATCTTGCTTAGCGGGGCATAATATGTTGCTTATCATAGGGTCTTAGGGTCTTACGGCCCTAGGCTCTATCCACCCCGTCCGAGCTAAAGATGTGAAACTGTAAATTTATGCATGTTGGTCAGTTGCAAAGCAGAAGCTCTTCGTTCTAATTTTGAATGTTATTTTTTCAGATCAGGGAAAATAGTCTGCACCGGTGCCAGAAATGAACATGATTCTTATGTGGCTGCCAGAAAGTTTGCAAGAATCATTCAGAAGCTTGGCTTTCCTGTGAGTTTCTATTTAATCTTATTTTTTCAGTGCAGTTGCCATAGTCGTAATAATCGGTCCAGGCGTCTTCGATAATCGGTCAAGATTGGACGTGATAACCTTCTCCTTTTTTGGAAGTCGGTTAAAAACACGGACTAACTTTAGTACTTTGTTTAAACCATTATCCGCCCAAAACAAGGATGACCTCCCACAATATGTCACATTCTCTTATGACTCTTATGTCAATGTCAACTTTATATCTAATACATATAGGTATAAAGTTATTATATCATTTTATAATATGTAAAAGTCTTATGGCTATCTAACCTGTAAAGAGTAAAAACCAGTTATGTTTTTAACCCCCTACAAAAAAAGATTGGTTTGACGTTAAATCGGTCTGTCTGTCTGTCCGTGGCATCGTAGCGCTCGAACGGATGGACCGATTTTGATGCAAAATTTTTTCACGTAAAAGCTACCCTTGCGGTGGATTAAAGCTATGTTTAATAAAATCGGTTCAGCCGTTTTAAAGCTATTATATTTGATTCCCAGGCAAAGTTTATGGACTTCAAGGTCCAAAACTTCATCGCCACAGCGGACCTACGGTTCCCTATAAGGCTGGAGGCCCTGCAACAAGCTCACGGCCAGTTCACGTCTTACGAACCAGAACTGTTTCCCGGACTGGTGTATAGGATGGTGCGGCCCAGAGTTGTTCTGCTGATATTTGTTAACGGCAAGATTGTTTTCACTGGTGGGTATTGCTTTTTAGGGTTCTGTACCCAAAGCGCAGGTAGGGCACTTCATAGAAACGGAGCAGCATATATACCTAGTACTACTACAAATGAAACAATACATCCGTGCACACATCAAATGTGTAAGTTAAACATTCAGGGTCGCCCCCACAGAATTTGTAGCTTACCTATTTTCATTACTTGGAAATCTATAAAATTTTCGTTCTTTGTTTTCCGTGGAAAAGCAGTTTCTCACCATTATGATTCAATAATCCTAAGTAATTCGCGTAACGTCAACGTGCGACTAGCAACAACCCTGTTTTACAGGCACTGACACGGCCCAATGCTGCCATGCTGGTCTGGGAGAAATGAAAAAACTTAGAATGTACCAGCTGCTTCTCTTTCCGCGCAGATCGTAAAAGCCGATCGAGGGAATGGGCAAAAATGCGAATCATGTTAACAGGCGATGCGGCTAGCAACCCATCACTGTATTGATTGCTTTTCCATCTTCTCGCCCACCATGACGCTAAAAGTGGCTTTTGGGTCTTGCGGCCCTGGGTTCTGCATAGAGCCGCAAGACCCAAAATGCTCTGTCTGCCCCATTAGGGATAAAGACGTGATAGTATGTATGTATGTAACACGGCCCAATAACGGGGGAGGTATCGCGGGGACGCCAGATTGTTGATTCTGTATGTAATACCATTATTAATTCTGTGCCCACCAATCCAACACACCAATCATGATTTTTTATAGATAGTACGGAATATAACCGGTCAAGAACCGCACGACATTAATAAATGTCTACGTTCATTGTCTTACTATTGTCTGGTATTGGCGGTAAAGGAACGGCTAATGGTACGGTACTCAACGTGCGCGTCCAACTCGCACTTGGCCGATTAGTTTTTGTTAACCTTCATCGTTCTACTGTTGGGTAAAGGTCTCCCGTATTTCCTTCCTCTAATAAATTACTAACTACACAGTAGCTCTAAATAGGTTGGTAGTTAGTTACCACATTGGATTGAACCTTATGCCTTTGACATAAAGTTCATAACGTATGAAAAAATAATACCCACTATGCTCATTTGTTTATCAATCAATCAATAATTTTATATCAGGCAACAAGATCCATAGTAAATACCTGTTCGCCGAGATTTGATAAATATTTTATTTCGTCTTAGACTAGTGACAAACTGTATGGCGGCCGTCGCTTGTCTTTCGCTTTCTTTAGGTTATAAATTTGTAATGCCTTAAATATTGTTTTCAGGTGGAAAGTCAAGAAATGACTTGCACGAAGCCCTGGACATCATATACCCAATATTGAGGAGTTACCGGAAAAGTTAAAATGACGATCTTCTTATCGAATCGACGGTGTTTAGATTTTATTGGAGCAGAATTAGACCACCTTGGATATAACCATGGAAGATATAACAGAATACTTAATGCACAATACTGAAGTATAGGAGAATCACTCTTTGGTAGGAAATTTGCAAAAATAAACCCAGTTACAGCGTACTAAAGTACAATTTAGTTTGCACGCCGTAAAAATGAATTTCGCTTTATGGCCTAGCGTGCCCCGGACGAGCCAAAATGTGCCTTACGCCTGCGAAGAGACGGCACATCTCTTTATTTCTAGCGTTAACGTTTTTAACAATTTCAACCTTATGTCCGTGAATAGGCTACGTTTGTGGGGCGGCCTAGCTTCATACCTAAACCACAGGCATGGCACTTCGTATAAGCGGAGTATCATTTATACCTACTACTACAAACGTAACTATACATCCGTACACTCGTCAATGTGTGTGTTCGCCCACGATAAGGCGAAAACGGGGGAGAGGTGCGGGGACGGGGAACGGGGATGCATATTGCGCGAGACTAGGAGATTCCGTTCTGTATGTAAATAAATAAATATATAGGGACAAATTACACTGATTGAGTTAGCCCCAAAGTAAGTTCGAGACTTGTGTTATGGGATACTAACTCAACAATACTATATTTTATAACAAATACATATGAAGATAAACATCAAGACCCAGGACAATTTGAAAAGGCCATTTTCCAACTTGCCCTGACCGGGAATCGAACCCGGGACCTCTGGGTGGCGGACTAGCATGGTGAACACTACGCCACGGAGGTCGTCAAAATGTAATACTTATATTAATTAATATAAAGATTCTGTATCTAAGTGTAGGTGTTTGGACACCTCGGACGTATGAAGTGAAGTTCTAAACCATGATGGAGTGTGTGTATTATTTACTTTATACAAATTGTATGCATTAGAATAAGAATTTACTTTTATGTACTGACATTGTTTTGTTTGCAACAAGTTGTTGCCTAATTAATATATGGACTTATTTACCTGATAAATGAGTTTTTATTTCTAAGGGCGCTTACAGACTAGCAACAGTATGTCCGCAACCGTGGTCGGCGACAGTTGCTACAAATTAGAAAGCAGTCGCCAAATGTCTCTGCTGTCACAGAACTGTGGCGCGACTCGGTAGTATACTGTAGCTAGTCTGTAGCTCTGAGTTCTAGTATTACAGATAATGTTTTTACACGACTACCCCAAAAGGGGTTATGTTCAGGATATGTACGCGAGTTTTTTAAGACTAACATTGTCGGGCCCAATTCACGTACGTTGGATATTTCCGACAAAAAAATGCTCGTTTGCCACATAACTTACGTATCCATATCCGTTTTTGGTTGTAGGTATTTATTTTAGACTAGCCGAAGCCCGCGACTTCGTTCGCGTGGACTTTATGTCTCTGGAAAATGCTCATCAGGCTGAACAACTTTTACTAAGGCGGCATTTTTATATCTCTTATAGTTTAGCTGGACCATTACGGCTCTGCATCAGGCGTTCCATTTTCCAAAATAATTTATACCCTATATGTTGCCCAGGCTTAATAGCTATATAACAAAAAAAGTTTCATTCGAATCTGTCCAGTATTTCCGGAGATTAGCGTGTACAAACAGACATACAGACAAACAGACAGAAATTTTTTTTAAATTCTTACTCTATTACTACGTCTCCATCGCCCCCAATATTTTTTTTGGAAATATATTTAATGTACAGACACTTTCTTTACTGTTTTATTATATGTATAGATTCATTCGAATCCGTCCAGTATTTCCGGAGATTAGCGTGTACAAACAGACAAACAGACAGACATATTTTTTTAAATTCTTACTCTATTACTACGTCTCCATCGCCCCCAATATTTTTTTTGGAAATATATTTAATGTACAGACACACTTTTTTTACTGTTTTATTATATGTATAGATATAGATTTACCATGCCTCGCGCTGGGGGCACGACAAATGACAAAGTCTCGCGGTGAAAGGGTTAAAATTCTTTATATCCAGCAAATGGTCGTCATTTCTATAAATATGATGGCTACATATAATAATTTCTTTTGGATTCAGGGATCTTAAAAGAAAACAAACATTGCCTACAATACTTCTTTATTGAATAAATTACAAAACTGTAATGTAAAATTCCATGGCAGTAATACATCTGACATATTCATGCTAAAATAATTCTTTTAACCAATAGTTACAAAGTGCAAAATGGTTTTTCTGGGCAGATAGTGGGATACTCAATCACCCGTAGAAAAAAATGACGAGGTTCAAGAAAATTGCAACTAAAATTGCTACATTGAACTTTTTTACAATTGCAATAAAGTACATTTTTCTATGAATTACTTTTGAATTAACTTGAGAATGGAAAAAGTGAGCGAGTAAGTATACCACCATTCTCTCGCAAAGTATAAAACAATAAATAGGAAAGCTGACACTGGAATGGTCTAAAATCGACGTATTAAGCCTTTTTTCGACAAAATCACAAGAAGCCGTGTTGTATAAAGGCATATTGTAAAACAAAATGGCGGACACCTAAAAAGGATAGTTTACAAATAAAACTTTGCTATAAGCTACAATTATTTGTAACATTCACTGTTTTTATTAAATAGGTCCTGCGTAACCAATTGGTACACTTTACATTAACATAAGTTGTTTACCTCACACCAATAAAAAGTAGTAGACTGTTATAGGTTGATAAAGAGAGAAAGTAGTAAGTAAATTCTATTGGTGTTCTAGCTGATGATATTTCAGGAATTCGAATAGCGGCTGGTGTTATTTGTTTTTCTTGTGTTTAGATTTTTCAAGCTACCTTAAGGCATCTGAAACAGCTTAACGCAATTGTTAAGCTATTTCAGATGGCAATCCATACAATGATGACAGCCAAGACTTAAGAAGAGCTTAAGAAATTGGTATGCCTCTTGTGGTCATTGTGGTCACCCATCTAAGCGCGGACCACGCCCGGTGCCGCTTTACTTGCGAATGCGCTAGTAACGCGTTCTTTCGCTTGCGAAGCGACGGCACATTTCACGAAGTCAAAAATAGAAGAATGGAAAACTTCGCGCCGTGTGAGAGCCTGTGCCGGTTTTGTGGCTTGCGCCTTAGAGCAAGAACAAAGCTCTTACAAGAAGCCTTATAATATTTTCCTGGATAAATGTAGACGCAGTATGACCTTCAGAAGCATGATCTTTATGACAGTTGCCGAAAACTCGAACAATAAAGGCACGGAGCAACTGGCCAGATTTTGTGGCTTGCGCCTTAGAGCAAGTACAAAGCTCTTATTACCAGAAGCCTTATAATATTTTCCTGGATAAATGTAGACGCAGTATGACCTTCAGAAGCATGATCTTTATGACAGTTGCCGAAAACTCGAACAATAAAGGCACGGAGCAACTGGCCAGATTTTGTGGCTTGCGCCTTAGAGCAAGTACAAAGCTCTTAAATGCCTTATAATATTTTCCTGGATAACTCTGCAGACGTAGTATGACCTTCAGAAGCATCATCTTTATGACAGTTGCTGAAAACTCGAACAATAAAGGCACGGAGCAACTTGCCAGATTTTGTGGCTTGCGCCTTAGAGCAAGTACAAAGCTCTAAAATGCCTTATAATATTTTCCTGGATAACTCTGCATACGTAATATGACCTTCAGAAGCATCATCTTTATGACAGTTGCCGAAAACTCGAACAATAAAGGCACGGAGCAACTTAACCGGACTACTTTGGAGGCCTATCTTTTAGCATAATTTACAAACCGCACTAGCGTATGTTATAAATATTTCTAATAGTGCGTCAACTCGACGGACGATACCAGCGTAAACGGTTGAAAATGTCTCAGAACATAGGAATTAACCAACAGAGTCGAAGGACGGTGATATTTGATCTGAGGTTTGTGACAGTATATTACACTGAGGGTGTCCGAGTCGAAGGCGATGGTTTTTAGGATCTGAGATTTTTCTTATAACAGCCCAGGGTATTTATGCAATTTCACATCTCCCCTCGGCTAGAAAAAGTTTTACTCTCATGCGACTGTCTGACCTCAGGGGAAGTAAGTTTATTTTGCGCTCCGCACTGTTTGAGCCGCGAGTTGACCCACTATTAAAATCATTTAGAGCGTCCACTCATTCCGCCGCCGCCGCAGCAGTTTTAGCCGGTTTTGTATGCACTCCGGAGGTCCTGGGTTCGATCCTCAGCCAGGCCAAGTTGTTACTTTCAAATTGTCTTGGGTATCGGGTGTTTATATATATGTATGTAGGGTAAACTTCCAGTCATTAGACAGAATACAATAAAACCTTATTTATAATGGTTGCTTTCGAAACGGGAACACTTCAGCTACAGAGTATAACAGACAGACATGGCGAAACTATAAGGGTTTGTTTACTACGGAATCCTAAAAAGATATCAGCCGAGTTTAATATATAAGGTTTTATAGCGTTCTGTCCAATGACTTCTAATGACTGGAAGTTTATCCTACTTGTTATGTAACATAGTATCGTTGAGTTAGTATGCCACATAATCCAAGTTGAAACTTAGTTTGAAACTACTTCAATCAGTGTGGTTTGTTCTGACTGCCGCCGCGGCGCCACCGTAGCTGCGGCGGAATGTGGAACTAACTCTTTACACAATAAACGAATGACATAACCAATTTCATACCCTAATGTATAGCAATGAGTCCGGATTCGAGAAGCTTCTGTATCTTGGCCGCGATGTCGGGGTTCTTCAGGTGGTCTTGCAGGGCGTGCGGGTCTTGTTGCATCTGCTCGAGAATGCAGCGCATGGCCGGGTCGCGGAGGATCTGTTGCACTTCCGGGTCCGCCATGGCGCGTTTGCGTACCTACAGACACATTTTTTTTATTAGCTCTCTATGTCACACTTTTGGAGAGACTTTGTGGACGCCCTCTGCCCCAGATACCCCTATCTGGGGCAGAGGGCGTCCACAAAGACTCTCGTAGAAGAAGAAAACATAAGTCTCTATGTCACACTGCTGAGCGGAATTCGATGTGACGGGCCTCCTTGTACCACACTATTCTGCCTTGCAGTACTGGCCGTTAAGAAAAGAAATAAATTATAGCTTAGCACTGTCATGTCGTTCTTGTTCGAAGTTTTTAGCGGGGAGTCAAGGGGTTCAGTTCGAATGTGCTTTAAATTGTTTTGCTAATTGATTGTAGTATTTCTAGTGGATGTTAGTAGAGTTTGTATATTTATTTGTGACCTCTTTACGCTTAAACTACTGAACCGCTTTGGATGAAATTTGGTATAGTTTGAGATTCGGGGAAGGACATAGGGTACTCTTTAACCCGAAATTCCCACGGGGAGCGAAGCCCGCGGGTACAGCTAGTCCGCTATAAAAACCAGTGGACTCGTATAGATGCAATGCAAATAGCAATGAAAAGACCTACACCAACCTTAGATTATATAGTTAGGGATAAGGTTAGGAATAAAAAAGTGAAAAAAAAAAATTGGCTCTAAAAGACTAATCTGAATCGATGTCTTGGTCTGCCTGTTTTCTTTCTACCGTTCTGTTAGGGTCCAGACCAGATAGTGGCAATGAGAACGAATACATTTTCATTTAGGAGTTTTTCGAGTATAATGTATATTTTAATCCGTTGACTGCCTCCGTTCGCCTTGTGATCCGGAGGTCGTGGGTTCGCATCCCACGGGGAAGCATGCTATGCCAAAAAGTTGTTTCCAGGCTAAAATCACCTGATTATCCGAGTAGCAACCAAACTTCGGCGGTTATAGTGTGTCATCACAACCGAAACTTCAGCAGTGTTTAGACACTTCTTCTTCTTATCGTGTGTGTTAGTGACTAACACTAGTGTCAGAGTTTTTAAACTACCCAAAAAGGTCTCTGACATGGTTTCAGGTAACGACCAATGTCAAAGACAGTGGCCAGGACCGACGGCTTAATGGGCCCTCCGAAGCACGGATCATCTTACTTATCAGACAATCAGGTGACTAGCCTGCAATGTCCTAACCAAACTACGACAACAACACAAATTCGTTGCCCCCGCCGGGAATCGAACCCGCGACCCCCAGGTATGAGCCGAACGCTTTAACCACGGAGGCAGTTTAGACACTTAAGATGAGACAAGTAAGTGAAAGGGCTCACCTCTTCTGGGTTGGAGTTGAGTTGCGTGGAGCAGGCGCGGTAGCCGTCGAGCGCCTCCGCGTTGCTGGGGTCCAGCTCCAGGGCCTTCTGGTAGGCCGTCAGCGCCTTCGAGTGCTGCTGCATGCCCTGCCATGTAACGAAACACATTTATGAACACATTTGATAGTCCTCACTACCGACATCATTTTAGCCTTCGATCGCATTCAGAATAAATCAATCAAAAAAAATTAAAGATTAAATAACAATAAATACAAATACTAAACAATATTCCATTATCAAAAAAACTATTTTAACGGTCTATAATATTGAACAACTTTCCCCAAGGAATATATCTGAAATATACAAAAAAAGTGCAACACTGGTCGCAATCTTTCGGCTCAAAGTCAAAGCCGCTAGCTTGTTGTATATATCTGAAATATACAAAAAAACTGCAACACTGGTCGCAATCTTTCGGCTCAAAGTCAAAGCCGCTAGCTTGTTGTAGCAAGCGGCTCTATTGGAGTATAGGAAGCATTCCTGCCTGCCTTCCATATCCAGCCCTTGATGAACTTGGGGTCAAGCTTGCAGCACTGGTCGCAGTCCTTCAGCACGAGGTCAAACCACCAGCTTGTTGTAGCAAGCGGTTTGATTGGAGTATTAAGAGCGTTCTTACATGCAGGATCTTGCCCTTCCGGGTCCAGCCTTCATCAACTCATTTGCAACACTGGTCGCAATCTTACGGCCCAAGGTCCAAAGCAACTAGCTTGTTATAGTAAGCAGCTCATTGAAGTATAGAGTTCCCAGCTTTAGCCCGAGATCAAAAGCCGCTAGCTTGTTGTAGCAAGCGGCTCAGAGTATAGAGAGCATTCTTATCTGCAGGATCTTGCCCTTCCGGATCCAGCCCTTGATGAACTTGGGGTCAAGCTTACTACACTACTCACGGCACTACTCTCAATCTGTCATCCCAAGGTCAAACGTCATCAGCTTGTTGTGACGAAGTATCTCGGTTGGAGTATCAAGAGCGTTCTTACCTGCAGGATCTTGCCCTTCCGGATCCAGCCCTTGATGAACTTGGGGTCAAGTTTGCAGCACTGGTCGCAGTCCTTCAATCCAAGGTCAAACGCCGCCAGTTTGGTGTAGCAAGCGGCCCGGTTGGAGTACAGCTTGGGATCGTCCGGGTTGCGCTTGATGGCTTCCGTGTAGTGTTTCACTGCGGTGCTGTAGTCGCCTGGAAATATATGGGTCGTTTTATTTTTACTATAAATTCGATATTTTAATCAATTATTTTTATTATTCATCATTTCAGCTGCACAGCGTCCACAGCTGGACATAGGAGAGTAGTCCAACAGTGGCCTTCCTGTGGGTGATATGATGAGTCCTGTTTCTACGAGACCTTTCAACTGGTTTCTGACGTGTTTGTCTTCATTCATGTAAAATTGCTTTCGTTTCGTCGATAAGTTTCTCATATAAGTGGTAAATATTGGTGTCTGATTTTTCAAGCTGCCAAAAGGCATCTGACATGGCTTGAACCATTGTTCCTATAATATATTCTCAGGATAAAGATGGCGGATGTGTGATGGTGTGTCAGCATCATATCATATGCCTCTAGTGAACTTTGCCTATATTATAGCTTTACTGTTGTGGTCATCATGTTTTTTTTTAGTCTCCACTGCAGGAGCACGACCCTCTGTATACTACTAGAGCCATACTTGGCTAGAGCAGGCAGAAAATTTGGACTACTCTCCTCGCTGGTTAGACAGGTTGGAGAGGTCATCGATGTTTACAAACTTTGTTTACCTTTATTTCCTAACTCGCCTTTTACGACATCCACGAAAAGACTTGGGAGTGGTCCTATTCTACTCTGCCGGAAACCAACGAGATCTAAACATAACACCAACCTTTCTTAAAGTAGTCATTGCCCAGTTCCTTCTCCTGCTCAGCCTTGACGGGGTCGATGTACGCTTTCCGTTCCTCCTCCACGATCCGTCTCTCCACTTCGCTGAGCAGAGTCTTTATCTCGGGCGTGCGGTGCTCTGACATCGACTTCTCATAGTATGTTTTGGCTAGCTTCCATTGCTCCATTTTCTTATATGCATTACCTATGATAAAAGCCAGTGAAATTATATAACATAGGAATTATAATTATGTATTTGACGATCTCTGTGGACTAGTGGTCAGCCAGGCATCTACCAGGCAGTCCCGAGTTCGATCCCCAGTAAGGTAAAGATGGAAAATTATCTTTTTCAGATCTGGTTTTCAAACATTATTAAAAGATTAACAGAACAGAAAGTCACTTACCAATCCTAGTGAAAGCCTTAGCTATTAATTTAAAATCAGCTCTATTCTCTCTGCCGATCTCAATCGCCTTCTCACACTCCTTGATACACTTCTCATACTCTTTTTGTTCGAAATACACAGCAGCCATATTCGTGTAAAACGTTATGTCTGATGAATCATGTTCGATCGCTTTACGGTAATGTAATATTGCATTATCGAAATCTTTCTTCTTGTAAGCGTCATTGCCCCTGTCTTTCTCTTGTAAAGCTAATCTGCGGTTTTCTGGTAAGTCTTCGTACGTAGGTTTTGGAGGCTCTTCCTTCTTTGGTGGTGGTGGAGTTGACTTCTGTTCGGGTGCAGGAGGGTCTACGTCCATGGCTGAGCCCAGGTCGAAGCCCAACATTACGTTGAGCGTGGTTCTGAAGCGTTTGTCGCCCATTTTGGATTCGAAGTTTTGGATGTCTAGAGGGTTCTTTGCCAGTTGCTGTCAAAGAAAGAACAAAAATGTGATATTTTATCTTGTAAGATGTTTAAAGCTGAATACATCACATACGCGTCTATAGGATTCGCTGATGCTCTTGAATAAAATGAACTAATTGATATTTTAGTGACCATGCAAATATGTCAAAATAGGCTATTCTACTAAATTATTAAAACAAAAAATACCAAAAAAAGAAATATTTTCTTTAAAACAACAAGAAAATTACTTAATTAATGAAGTAATAAGCATTTTAAATATAAGAGTGGCAGCATGGCAGGGACTTCTATCTCTTTCATACGCGCGAGACCTAATAGCAGTGACGTCAAGAGCTGTTTGTTTATCCTTTCGACGTTGTAGCTCCATCGAGTTTTTGCTTACTTCATTTGTTTAATTGGCTTGTCAAGTAATTTTCAAAAAGATCTGATTCGCAATCCTTTTCGAGAAATAGCCTCTAGGAGAAGATTTCTCAAATCAGATTTTAAAATAAGGTCTTACCTATTTAGATATTTGCAAAAAACCCATTGACCTTTATTTTCAAGCAAGGTCAAGCTTATTTGAGGAAGTGATGTCACGATGAAGATTTTTTGAGTAAAGTTGGCAATTTCCACTTTCAGTACTGTACTGAAGTGCCATTTTTGAAACGCGATGTCACCTAAATTACTGGTTTTTTCCATACAAAAACCGTTCGTTTAGTGACTCCACGTTTCAAAAATGGCACCCCTGTATTATATGTCACTGTCACTGTCATCTACCAACACAACAATTTGACAACAACCAACATACAGACGGTAATTTAAACAGTAGACATTGACAGTTGACAGATGTCATTGTTTTATTAGCGCTAAATTTAAACTTCGATTGCAGTGTGTCGTCACTTCCGGTGTTTTGTTTAAAATTATATAAAAAATCCTGATAAAACGTAGAATTTTTATAATCAAATTACTTTCTTAAAATTGTCTATATTTTCGATTAAAGGCACTTTTAACACTTTCATATTTCTTAGTTGACAAGCTAATTAAGAACTGGCCTCACAATAAAAGTACAAAAAATGTTGTTTTAAAAAAGCTTATAACTGATCTTCAGACAGATAAAATATATAATTGAAATGAAGAATAAAAATAATAGATTAAAATACTGAGTTCTGCATGAGGTAAAATGTGGATGGCTTTTTAACAAAGTGAAAAATTGCTTAAAAACTTGAAAAAAAAAAACTAGGCAAATTTCAAGTTAGAATGTACAAGACACAAAAGTGAAGTTGTTTCTGAAAAGTACAAACCAGGAATACAATTTTTAAATTATTTGCTTTAAGCATGAATACCTAATTAAATTAACTTTACATTAACTGGGAACAATATTTCACCAGACAGTATAAGTCAACTACTTCGGAAGTCAATGACTCACCCCTGACCTTAACAAAGACAATCTAGCGGGAGTGTCAATTTTTTGCCTTAAACTTAACTTGACAGATAAGAGTGAAACCCATGTGTATTTTTAACCGATTTCAAAAATGGAGGTATTCATTTTAATGTTTTCGTTATGTGTGTTCCCTGATTACTCAAAGACACTTTAGATTTTTTTGTTTGAATGGAAACAGGTACTTATCAAGTGGTCCCATGAAAATTTTATTAAAATCGGTTGTGAAGTTTGGATTTGAAGTTGAGTTTTAAGTTTTGAAAAATTATTAAATTATTTTGTTTTATTAAATTGATTGATTAAAAAAAAAATAACAAATATTTCAGTCATGATTGATATAAAAAAAAAGTGTACTTATTGCAATTTGCAGTCATATGGGAAAAAGCCGTATCTCAGTGGAAGTGAGTATTTGAGATATGCGTTGGCTCTTAGCACAGTAGTTTAGTAGAATCTATATTTAGATCAGACAGGACATTCTAGAAATTGTAAGATATATAAGTTTTACTTTGTTAACTTATATGACTCACGCCCCCACTCTGGACTCCCATGCTGGTCTGGGAGAAATGAAAAAACTTAGAATGTACCAGCTGCTTCTCTTCCTGTGCAGATCGTAAAAGCCGATCGAGGGAATGGGCAAAAATGCGAATCATGTTAACAGGCGATGCGGCTAGCAACCCATCACTGTATTGATTGCTTTTCCATCTTCTCGCCCACCATGACGCTAAAAGTGGCTTTTGGGTCTTGCGGCCCTGGGCTCTGCATAGAGCCGCAAGACCCAAAATGCTCTGTCTGCCCCATTAGGGATAAAGACGTGATAGTATGTATGTATGTATGACTCACGCCGTGTTACATCCTGTATGTTACATGAAGAATACTAATCACATTTAGTTTAGTTTGGTAACAGTAATACTTTAGCTATTGCTTACTACTTACTCTGGGTTGGCTGATAGATACAAGTAAGTTAATTATATCTATTTAAAAAGCTTACCTCAACCATTTTGACATAATCCGGATCATTCAGCCACTCCCGCGTCTGTGGATTTGACTTAATTTTGTCAATGAAAATCTGCGAGTTCAATTTGGTTTCATCTGCTTGCTTCCTCACTTCGGCCAGACCCGCTGCCAGCTGCTGGTTTCCAGGCTCAAGCTCTAAACCTTTTTCGTAAGCTGCTATGGCTTCATCAAAATGCCCTAAGTACGCTAAGGCACTGCCTTTTCTCGAATAACCTTTACTCCAGGTAGGGTTTAATGATACTGTCTTGTTAGCGTCTTCTAGGGCCGCAGGGTAGTTCCCGGCCTTCGCAAAAGCGGCCGATCGGTTGCTATATAAAACGTGGTTCGATGGATCTAATGCTATTGCTTCAGTGTATTGTCTGATAGCCTCGTAGTAATTCCCAGAGGACAACGCAGCATTACCCTTCTCCTTTAATTGGTTCACCTAAAATTACGCCCAGATTTAGTACAAAAAATAATTGACAAACTAAGGCTTAGCAACGCCAAATTATAACCTCTTACCTGTTCCATGATTAAAATTTATTGATATTTATAACAATATTACGTAGCACACACAGTAACACAGATTCGTAATTTCTAAGCACTTTTGTCTGTTATTTAGTATTTTCGCTTCGCTTCTGAATTCACTGCTTTCGCCAACAAAAACTACACAAGCCGAAGCAATCTCTTCTCTTGTACATAAAATGACACTTCAAATTCGAGAATTTTCTCGTCAAAACGCGATTTTATTGCCACATTCCATTCCATGTGATTGTGTTCAATACAAAATATTTATGTTATTGATAGAATTAAATGAAATTGATGTTGTTTCTTAGGAAATTTACAGTAAAATCTAAGTATAAATTAAGTTGATTATAAATATTCACTGAATAATTTTATGGTATGGTATAAAGTTTCAATGATGGTTTGATTAGTGTTGTTAACTGCGTAGCATGGAACGTCCAATCAATTTTTATTTGATTTGTCATCAAAAAGATGTCAAGTATTATGGCAACACTATTGTGTGATTGTGATGTGAATATTGTGATTATTGTGTTATCTGTGGATGAAGTAAAAAAAAACTTAGAAAAAAAAATTAAAAATGTCTCTTGTGTGCAGTGCGGTTTGACAAGTGTTTTATTTCATTTTCAACAAATACCTAATATCTGTAAAATCATGCGAATAATGTAAATCATAGCGGTGTGAACTATTTATCTTGTGAATTTATCGCCAGTAGCTGCCCCGAGTCTATTTTCTTCAGGGTGGATTTTGCATTGTGTTTTGCGGAACGGATGGACGCTTGTGTCACGCTCATAGATATTTCGTTGTCGTATCGTGAACGTTGTGGGGAATACCAAGTGCTGGACAGTACTAATCGATGGCCGATTGAGGATATCCGCGGTATAATTATCCCGCGTCAGCCCGCGCTTTCTGACTCATAGCTTGGTAACCATGGACACCGATGATGGGGAATCTTCGAGCAGCGGGCCTATGTCCAGCTTGAATAGCTTGTTTTCCTTCACAAGTCCCGCTGTGAAGAAATTACTTGGCTGGAAACAGGTAATTTTTATTTTAGGTCATACATAAGTTCATTTTCTGCAGTCTAAATCAGTGGACTTCATGTGCTTGACATGATGCGGATAGTCATCGACTTTGAAGAGTGATATGTTAAAAATGACAGACTAATGTATTTTAACAACAAACACATGAATTTAATATTATCCAAGTTCGCTAGGCTAACTGTTGTTTACAATCACGCAAAGTCTTTTATAATAAATAGTAGGTATAGGTACTAGAAATATTAAAGTCAAAAATCATTTGTATAACTTTAGATACATGTTGAAATCACTTTATGATTGTGATTTTTTTTTTTCAATTTTATATAGTTAGTAATAACGTCAAATCATTTACAGCTAAATTTACTGCCGCTTCCTAAACACAAATAAAGAAGAAGCGGCAACAAACTGTACTGCAGCATTTTCTCCAAAAACTTCACCTTATAATGATACTGATAATTAATTTAGATATGTGTACTGAGATTACATTGTTATGTCATTATTATTAATCTATACATATAATAAAACAGTAAAAAAAGTGTCTGTAAATTAAATATATTTCCAAAAAAAATATTGGGGGCGATGGAGACATAGTAATAGAGTAAGAATTTAAAAAAAAATGTCTGTCTGTCTGTTTGTACACGCTAATCTCCGGAAATGCTGGATGGATTCGAATGAAACTTTTTTTGTTATATAGCTATTAAGCCTGGGCAACATATAGGGTATAAATGATTTTGGAAAATGGAACGCCTGATGCAGCACCATAATGGTCCAGCCAAACTATATAAGACATAAAAATGCTGCCTTAGTAAAAGTTGCTCAGCCTGATGAGCATTTTCAGAGACATAAAGTCCACGCGAACGAAGTCGCGGGCTTCGGCTAGTTAAGAAATAATTATTATCACACAATATCTGCTTGTCATTTCATGAAACTAGATTTAGGTTAATCAAGAGGAGTACTGTATTTCATCACAGCAGGTCAATTAACTATAATTTGTATGTTTATATGGCCAACACTGCCAAACCTGGGCATGTACGAAAAAGGAACAACAACAACTAACCACATGTAAAGGGATATGCTAGGGTAAGGTTTACAAAAAGAGACAAGAAAAGAGCTGAGGACATAAGACGTATAACAAAGGTTGAAGATGCACCAACAAAAGCAAGAAAACTTAAATGGAGATGGACAGGCCACATGCTCAGAGAGAATATAAATAAATGGACCAAGGTCTTAATGGAATGGACACCTAGATTTCAAACAAAAAGGAAAAAGGGAAGACAGAAGAAGCGGTGGTCTGATGACATAAAAAGATTGGGGGCCCATTATGGCAGAGAACGGCAAGATCTAGGAAGGCTTGGAAGAAGCTGGAGGAGGCCTTTGTGTCCCAAGACACGCCAACCACAATTAAAGGCTAATAAATAAATAAATGGCCAACACTGCTCTCAAATTTTACAGGCTGCCTAAAGGCACCTGACAACTTGACAACTGCTTTTGTTTGTTTTCGTGTGTGTAAGTGGCCAACACTGGTGTCAGATTTTTCTGGCTGCCTAAAAGCATCTGACATAGCTTGATGACTGCATACAATGATCACAGCCAGGACCATTGGCTTATACGTGCCTTCTGAAGCATGGAGGAGCTCGAGAATTTTTACATTACTTGAGGTCACCCATCCAAGTGCAGATCATGACCGGTTTCACTTTACTTGTGAAATGCTAGTAATGCGCACTCCCGCTGTGCTAACAAGCTCCTCAAGAACTGCTTTTCGCTGCTTTATATATATATTTCAACTTTTAACAGTTTTGACAACTCCTTATACCACAATATAATATAATTCTTCAAACTAAAAACCGACTTCAACACCAAGTTACCTACTACTGATACTACGCAAATGATTTTGTCAAAATTTATATCTGACAAGTATGGTCTTTTAACAAAGAAAGAATTTTCTAAATTGGTTTAGATGTCTTTGAGTAATCAGGGAAATACATTAAAAAAAAACATCCTTTTTTGAAGTCAGTTAAAAATACCTCAATTAACCTCTTTAATTCTAATCTAATCCAGTATCTATGAAATCGTTACATTGGACTAGTAAATAACAGGTTTAAAGTTTAAATAACAACATTTCTTATGAGTCAGCATTCTCAGAACTCAGAACAAGTGAGTTATACTGACTCATACTAAATAATAATGGCTATGTGTTAAAATTGATAGTTAGCGTGGGAAGATTTGCTTGTGTACAAATTCTGCATATTTTTCACTTTGATAAATGACAATTATTTTTTAAAAGGGGTGATGCACTGGTTCAGCAATTTTTTATTTTTAGTCCTTGATTATCCTAAAAATATAATTAAAACAAAGTTTATTTATTTAGGCAAACACCCATCAATTAATGAACAATGAAATAGTTTTAGAGATTCACGGTCACAATTACTGTTATTAGTATTACGGGACTTACCGCGATTGATATCGTTTTTTGCCAGATATTTCGACGGCTCTTCTGCCATCATGGTCGCTGGCCGACTGAGGAACTGCGATGGATGTTCGGCTGTCAAGGGTAACCATATCGGTCTACCCTCTTTCTTCGTCGTTTGTTGCATAAGTCCTTACACACAACACTGACGGTGTCCGTTCGGGAATTGTTTTTAGTTAATCGCACACTCTTTTTACATAGCTCAATCATTGGATTCCACGTGCCCGAATTCCCAGTGTGCGAATAACTAAAAACAATTTCTTGTATAAGTTGTAGTAGGTAAAGTCAACTTGCCCCCCCTGCGCCATCGGCTGGCGACGCCCTTGGCGTCTGATTTATTGTTTTACTATTGTGTCTGCTATGACGACGTTTGAAGGGTTAAAATTACATCTTTTACAGGGCGACGAAGAAGAGAAATGGGCGGAGAAGGCTGTTGACAGTCTCGTGAAGAAGCTGAAGAAACGGAAAGGTGCCATAGAGGAGCTGGAACGAGCGCTATCGTGTCCAGGCACGCCTTCGAAATGCGTCACTATCCCACGTTCTTTGGATGGGAGATTGCAGGTAGCTTGTCTATTACAGTTCTAATACTTTTCCAAATTCCTAATAACTCATTAGCACAGAAAATCCTAGGGTCTCGCGCAATATGAATCCCCGTCCCTTTTCCTCTTTTCAATATTTAACAGTCGCCTTAAGGCCATACCTGAATTTTCCGCGGTCCAGTGGCCCCCATTTGAAATAAAACATTTGACAGGAACCAGTGATATCATTAAAAAAAAATTCTTGACCAAACCTTACGTAAACCTTCAAACAATTTTATGAACTACTGTATACATTTTAAAGTGAGAACGTGAAGCTTTTCTACGCACATTAGCTAAAAGTGGCCGTCTTTCGCAAATGTGTGTAGAAAAGCTTCACTTTTTCAGCTTAAACTGTAATCAGTAGCTCATAAAATAGTTAAAAGAATTATCTAGGGTTTGGTCAAGACAAAATTTTAAATGACATCACCGTTTCCTTTCAATTGATTTATTTCAAATGGGGGCGCTACTGGACCCGGAAAATTCAGGTAGCCCCTTAAGTGACCGGTTTTTAGCTGGACTACCAATGTACTGAACGTAATGTTAAGCAACCCACTGTTGCACATGGCAAAACCCACTACTTTGTTCTGCAAGCTGTAATGGTGCACAGAAGTTAGATAATACTTAATCGAAGTCCCTCATGAGGCTGGCATAGTCACAACCAGTGAACTGAAGCTTTGGTAAAATAATAGATTAAAAAAATATATTTGACATTGAAAGAACGAGACAAAACATATTTTAACTTAAATATATCAAGCAAACATTTGTTAATTGCTATGAATATAAGCGTAAATGTATACTCCCTTCCAGGTATCCCACCGCAAAGGCCTCCCGCACGTCATCTACTGCCGCGTGTGGCGGTGGCCTGACCTGCAGAGCCACCACGAGCTCAAACCCCTCGAGATCTGTCAGTACCCCTTCAGCGCCAAACAGAAAGAAGTCTGCATCAACCCCTACCACTACAAGCGAGTGGAAAGCCCCGTGCTCCCGCCAGTACTAGTCCCAAGACATTCAGAGTTTGCTCCGGGGCATTCGCTGCTACCATTTCAAAGAACTGCCGAGCCAGCTATGCCTCATAATGTTTCTTACTCCGGCTCTGGCTTCCCTCCTTCTGCCAGTTCAGAATTACCTGATACCCCCCCTCCAGCGTATTCTCCCCCATCAGATGATACAGAACCACCCGGAGAAGTCGCACCAGTCTCGTATCAAGAACCATTGTATTGGGCTTCAGTAGCCTACTATGAATTGAACTGTCGAGTCGGAGAAATCTTCCACTGTAACTCCCATTCGGTCGTCGTCGACGGGTTTACAGATCCTTCTAATAACAGTGATCGATTCTGCTTGGGACAACTCAGTAATGTGAACCGAAATTCAACGATAGAGAACACAAGACGCCATATAGGAAAAGGGGTGCATCTGTATTATGTCGGAGGTGAAGTGTACGCGGAGTGTTTGTCAGATGCGGCTATATTCGTGCAGAGCCGTAACTGTAACCACCACCATGGTTTTCATCCGTCGACTGTGTGTAAGATTCCTCCTGGGTGCTCGCTGAAGATCTTTAATAACAGGGAGTTCGCACAGTTGCTTTCTCAGAGCGTGAACCATGGGTTTGAGGCTGTTTATGAATTGACCAAGATGTGTACGATAAGGATGTCGTTCGTCAAAGGCTGGGGGGCAGAGTACCACCGGCAGGACGTGACGTCAACCCCGTGCTGGATCGAGATCCACCTTCACGGGCCGCTGCAGTGGCTGGACAAGGTCCTCACGCAAATGGGCTCCCCGCACAACGCTATATCGTCGGTCTCTTAGCCGCTTACAAAAGGATCCCCACCCACCGTGTATGTATTTCAGGAATCTGGTATTATATCTCACTTTTCATTGTAATGCATTTTGTCTAGCAACCCGTCTTTTATGTAACGCTTAGGGTTGGAACACAACATCTGATCTGGCAGCATAGAATAGCACTTTCCTATCCTGCTGCGGAATCGACGGTTCTCTGCGTTCCGTCTCTCTCTCGCTCTAGCAAATAATGGTTTTTTGACTAGTTAGTATTTCTTTTTACGTAATTTATGATTGGTAACTCGTTTGCAAGCATTACGTGTTATAATGTATCAACATTATATTATAAATATAACAAAGCCCTTCTGGCAAGTAGGCGACCAATACTGTGAAAATGAGTTTCTTTCGGCGTTTCTTCTCAACCCATGCTGGTCTTGGAGAAATAAAAAAACTTAGAATGTACCAGCTGCTTCTTTTCCCACGCAGATCGTAAAAGCCGATCGAGGGAATGGGCAAAAATGCAAATCATGTTAACAGGCGATGCGGCTAGCAAGCCATCACTGTATTGATTGCTTTTCCATCTTCTCGCCCACCATGACGCTAAAAGTGGCTTGGGTCTTGCGGCCCTGGGCTCAGCATAGAACCGCAAGACCCAAAATGCTCTGTCTGCCCCATTAGGGATAAAGACGTGATAGTATGTATGTATTCTCAACTGTGGTCGTTGCGAAGCGCTGGTATCGGAAGCTTTTCTTTAAAAAATAATTTAGATTTTAATATACACTACATATAATGTAAATACTTATTGACGTGTAAAAGGGCCTATGAAGGTCTAGTTAATGAATAAACATTGGAATTTTAGTTCTGAGCGACAGAAATGGATAGCAGCTTGAAAGTGCTGTTTCGTGCGGCCATATGTGTCCCAATCTTTAAAGGCATCAGGCCATGATGCACACCTGAGAGTTATTATACTTTAAGGGTCCCCCGACCCTAGACCAATATACAACTTTCCATACAAACGTAGTCTACGTTTTATTTCAAAACGACATGTCCGATTTGGGCAAAATTTTGTAATTTCAAAGATATTGCAATTATCTAGGTTTATAACTAATTTCCGACAGTAAAAATATGAACTTGAAATAGAATATAGTGTTTTATATCATTTTTGACCATTAGTATGGGAAACTTCTAAATCGTTATATTTTCTTTCCAGTTCATAATTTTACTATAGGAAACCAGTTATAACCCTAGATAATTACAATTTCTTTACAATTACCAATTTTTAGTGGAATCTGACATGTGGTTTCAAAATTAAACATAGACTACGTTTGTATGGAGAAGTCTAGGGTCGGGGGACTCTTAAATCGATGTCCCAGAAATTACTTTTAGTAATATTTTAATATTCGAACGAAGGGATGTGTGCAGCATAGCTTGATGTTAAAAAATAATTGTCTTATGAGTTGTTTGCTTTTTGATAAATTTTTACCTATAATCTACATAACCTGTAATGTTGCAGCGATAAATGCTATATTCGCATGCATCTTGTAGGTGTCAAAAAGCAAATTTATACTTTGCGTTTCATGATGTCGACAAACAGCCATTTTTAAAATAAAAATGGCCGACATTACGAAACGCAAAAACTCCTTGGACTTGTTATGCTTTTTTGGGCCCCAATTTTCGTGATTTCAGCATTGATTTGGAATGCAGCTCAAACGAAGTGTCCAACTTAAGAGAAATAAGACGTCTTAAGTGTAATTATTGTAATTATAAAGACATAATTAAGGGTATCTATAATTATACTCGTAAATGTGTATGACAAATTAAGATAATCATTGGTGTAAATAGCTTTTCGTGTTCGGAATTTTTAAATGCACAAATGAGCCCCCTTGGCAAAGCGTGCAACATTAAAACGCCATTACGATCTATCTTGTTTAAGTGTACAGTAAAATGCTTTTTGATTTAAAATAATAAATAATGACTTGTTCAAGTCATTAATGAAGATTTTTAAAAAGATATAATTTTGGCCAATAATCTAACAAAATGTTTGATTGTTACTTACTTACTTAGTTTACATAAATAATCCGGCGTTTGAATGTATGTATGTTTGTTCGACGATAAGTTGAGTATCTTTGATCGGAGCTTCCTAAAATTTGGTAGGCGTGTAACATGGCCAATATAATTTTAAAGGTCGAACGTCAGCCAAAATTCTCAAGGGGTAGCCCAGATATGGGGTTCGCGAGTACACAGTTCGAGGCGAACAACTAGTTAGATTTCTGCGCGGTTGCGCCTGCGTTGATTGCGTTTATCACTGTTCTTTTATTATTTTAGGTCTATAACAATTCGAGGCATATACGAAAGTTCCCATTCGTCGCCACTGGGGACAAATGGGAATTGTAATGAAAGTATGCCCCATTCGTCCCCAGTGGAGACGAATGAAACTAAAATAATAGCTATTTCCTTTCGTCCCCAGTAAAGGTGACGCGGTGGTGACAATCGAAGTAAATAAGACTAAAAATTATAGGTATATCCCATTCGTCTCGAGTGGGACGTTCCCATTGGGGACGAATGGGATATACCCATAATTCGGTAAATAAAAGTTCACTACATAGAATCGATTTTGAGGCAACATTGGCTAAAGAAAAAAGAAACAGATGGCAAATAGACACACCTGAGTATTATTTCTTTTGTACTTCAAAACCATAGATATTTATTTACGTAAGTATAGTGTATACTTATTTTTATCTTTACAAGAAGCGTTTTTTTCGTTGTACGTTTCGCTTTAAGGGGCTGTATGAATGATAAATTGTTTTAAATTGATATTATAGTGGACTTATACACAAAATATAAACTTTCGTGTTTAGAATATTAGTATCGTTTAATGTTTATGGTTAGTTGAATGCAATTTAACACAATTTTAAGTAGAAGGGTTTGCGGCTCGCTTGTTTTGTATGTTTTTTTTAATTAAAATTTCTAAGGCAAAAAATTTTAGAATCTTAAGCTTTGGCTATTATATGTATGGAAAATATTATTATGATTATCAGACTTTTTTCGCGTTAATTGCAATATTACGCGGTGATAACTGTGTATGCAGTATGCACAGAAATATGAGAAATCGTTGAAAAATAATATACATATGAATCAAAAATAAATGATACATAGAACATAAACACAACATACATATTTCAGTATGTTAGTATATTTTATTTTAATTAACGACCGCAAACCCTCTTAGGCAAGTATATGTGTTCTATTTACTATGTCTAGTTTTTTATATAAGTAAATGTATGCTATTTGAACCGCACCAAATGATGGTGCCAATAATTAAAAAATATTGACCTATAGGTGTACTGTCTATTTATATAAGATCTGTTATATAGTAACTAGTACAATTGTAAGAAGCGTAGACTTTTGCCAAATTTAACAGAAAAAATCTGCGCTTCTTTAGAAAAGCAGATTTTATATGAATAAGACAATAAAAAACTGTTAAGTCAAATTGGTTGATTTTTTATTATTTTTGTATTAGTATTAAAACTTAGCATCATTATTTGGTGTTATTTGTCGTTAAAATTTGATAAATGTGCCATCATGGAAACACATGTTATTTTCATGTAAAAACTTTTTTATAATCGGTATTTTTGTAGAGTAAAAAGCTTTTATTATGTTTTTGAATATATTGACTTGAGAATCTACTGGTGTAGATTTAACCGACTTTTAAGGATCGATTGTGTCTTGAACCAAATTGGGACGACGTACAGAACAAAAGATGAAATTGATCTCAAAATATTGATTAAGAAAGATTTAGTTCCTCACATGAGTGACTGTGGCGTGTCCCATTGCCTTATATAGTGCAATTGATGTATAAGTATATATATATATATATATATATATTATGAATATACAACGTAACAAACTTGGTGATACATACTTGGAAAATTTATAGGACGCATTTGAATAAGTCAGTGGAGTGGAAACAGAACTGTGGAATTGATTGATTTTTTTTTGTACGAATGAATCTCTTCTGTAGTTCTGTTGCTGCCTCACTGATTAAGCTGGGACAGTAAATACGTTGATGTCGGTTTGATTGATCTAGAACAACTGCGTGAAATATACATTATAATAAAATATCTACTGTTATAAAACTATAGAGATATTATATGGACCCCGATACATAGCTCACACTGAAGAATTTGCCGTAAAGAAGGCTTCAAAACGCCCATCAGTAATTCTAACGACCGACACGCATTTCTGTACCATACGACCAGCCGAAAAAATAAATAATAAAAATGCACGATAAAATAAATTACAAATATTAACGTTATTCAAAGGCCTATGTAAGTTTGGAAGTGCCTGTCATTAAATGTCATACCGTCCACATGGAATCTGCGTGGAGTTCGTAGTTTTGTACTAAACCGACCTTAAAATGAGTAAGAAGTAAAATCCGTTTTATAAGATTAGGGATGACGACAGGGTCCGAAAAGTATGATTGTAATTAGTCCGTCTTTTAGATTGTCCAAAAACAATGGACCCGTATTTTTCAGTTTACCAAAAAAGTAAAAATTCACAAAGATACAGAGCGGCAAAGTTCAGGGCTGGGGGCTTGTGACGTCACAAGTAAAAATCGTGCTTAAGTGTGACTTCACGCGAAATTTCAATGCGCTATATCTTTGACATTTTTGGTTTCTCAGAGAAAAGAAAAAATACGTGTACAATATTTTTTAATAATCTAACCGATGGACTAAAAATATTTTTCCATTCGACATGCCTTGTTGAATGACAATTTTAAGACAAAATATGATCGCCATCTTGAAAACAAAGATCCAGAAGAGGCCCATATATATAAAATAGTTTCACTTTTTTATAAGACTATATGTATTTTGCCTTACATTGTTAAATTACAATATTTGAAGTTTGAATCCACGCAGATCAAAGGTTTATATATTTTTTTTCATTATATAATTATTAATTTTGTGACTTTTTAACACAGTCAGTGCCTTTTGTAAATGAACGACGAATGCCTTAGTTTTCCCATTAAATGTTTCTTTTTAAACGAAAATTATATATTTAAGAACAAGTTTATACTTCACTGTTTTTTTATATAATTTGACCACAAATATAGTGCCTAGTTATTATGTACAATGAGCACCAATTTATATGCCTTATGTTATTGCGTGTTACTGTGAACTGCGCAGGATCTATTAATTAAATATTGTATAAAGCGAACTATATATATTTATTATTGATCGCTGTTTTTGTTTTGTTAATTTGCCATTTTTTATTTCGATGTGTTACAATTGCTAATTAATGTAGCACAAAGTTACATAATATTGGATTAAAGTTATAAATAAAAAAGACGTAAAACCTATCGCACTGCGGTTTTTCACACTGAAGATTTTTTCATTACATAGTATATAGGTGCAACTTTTTTCTAAAGAAATTTCTTTCAGTTGACTCGCGGAAGGAAATGCGAGGAAAGAGGTAATTAGTATGTAATATAAATATACCTCTATATACCTAATGTACTTAACAAAAAAGGACATTGTATAGATAAACGCCCAAGATCATATAAATAAATACTCAAATACGTTATAGTGGCAGGGTATTAGAATAGACGATTGCATTTTTGATTCTGCGCAGTTGACAATATATATTTATGTATTTTTAAATACTGGGTTTACTTTAAACTAATTCTTTAAATTGTAACGGTTATATACATGACTTTGGCTACGTTATTTGTGAAATTCGTATATTTGCAGGTGTCGAAATATAAATGTTTTATTTTCGCGAAAAGCATTAATAAAAAAATGTATATACTTTTTATACGAAAAGATATTGTGCTTTCAGCGCTAGATTGGTTTGAAATAATCCAATAACGCAGATGTCAGTTATGCTTTTGACATTAAACAGTATATTAAGAAATAGTTGTAGTTACATTTGCTTTAATAAGTATTACCTTATGCTTCAAACCTTCGCAGTCAAACATACCGCATGGTTAGAGTCATTCTGTCTTATTATAAAACGCAGACTAACTTTGTTACTAGGTTTCAACCATTATCTGACCAGACGAGACAATGGCATATTAGTTCTTAGTCATGTTTGATGAAAATCGGTAGAGTCGTTTAAAAGTTATTCGGTGACGCTTCAAATTCAGTTGAAATTTACGTGAAAATTTATAGATGGCGCTACGATATCAATATATCATGTAGTTCTGCCTCTTATCACTAGATGGTGTCGTCGGGGGATTTTTTAATTTGCCTATAGCCATACCTGTGTCACTCTCCGTTTAGGTATCGAAAATATACCTACAGTATTACTATGCGTGCGGCGACCTCTCCGGAGTGGAAAATTCAGTGACGTGAAACGTATTTCTAGAGTAATAGTAATGAAATTGGCTTGCAATGCACTTCTAGGTATCTAAACGAAAAGGTGCCGAGTTCTGACGCTAGCTAGATCAAACCATATCGCTAACTACAATGAGTAGATATTTCTTTGAAGTCCTTTGCTGAGTGAGACTTAGTAGTTATTCTGTACTGTAGCAAATAAACTTGTCTTACCATGATGTGATGCTGTCTAACTGTTTGTCTATTTACTTACCAACCTCTTTATTTAATGAGAAGTCTTTTAGCCACACTTCTTGTTCAAGAATTTGGCGTTTTTTCATTTCAGCTTGGCCAAAGATGATTTCGTACTCGTATGTCCCACTGTTCTCTCATTTCTAACCCTATTTAAACTTTGGATTTTTTTAGTCGATTCAGTTATGTACTTCGATCTATCGGGGACAATCGAGCTAGACGTTAAACACTAGTGTCAATACGTTTTATGTTCAAGTTTTTTTTTTTCAAAATGGCGGAACCATTATGAGTCGTAAAAAAAAATATCGCCAGGTTAACAGCTCCTAGGGCTCCAATTTTTAGTTGATTCAGTTATGTGGGCCACTCGAGATAGAACTTAAACACTAGTGTCAATGCTTTGTCTGTTTATCATGGATTTTTATTTTCAAAATGGCAGAACCATATCGAAACAAAAATATAGAATTATCGCGAGGTTGACAGCTACAGCTCCAATTTTTTTAAATTAAATAAGCAAGTGTAACTACATCTAAATAGTTAATATTAAAGATGCATCTATTCTGAACAAAGGTTATTTAGATATGTATATGGATATACGGAAAGGATAAGCGTGGCTTGGCGTGTGAAGTGATGATTGTTGTTTTGTTTTAAGGGGGTTCGCGACTACACAATTTGGTTTGTTGTATTGTGTTGTATGGGAATTTGAGGGAAAAAAGGCGTGAAAAGGAAATTATTACTGTATAAGAAATTAAGAAGGAATTCCAACCACTTTTGTTTATTTTGATATCGTACTATGGATCGTGATGCTTTTAATTGATAATAAAATTCTTAAGTAAATATTGAAAGTAAATTTAGAAATCTTTGACGTGAATTGTCTCTAGTTTCAGGTTCAGTTAACATGAGACTAAGGGCGAGACCATTAGAGCTGAGGGGACTTTGAACAAACAACAGAACCTCGTTATTAGTTGCTACACCAGATATACCTACTTACTACTTCCATCTCTGGATGTGTCAATATTAGAAATCTTAATAATTATTTAAAGTCCGCACAGTTCCGTATGAATTTTGCCTATAAGCTGTCCACATAGGTATACGTATGTATATCTACGTGGACTTTTTTTTTCATCATCATATACTCAAAAGCTTCATCATCACGACATTAAAATAAGTGGCCGAGAGAAAGAGGAAAATATGGTATCTGTCGCTTTATTTGGTACCTGCTTATAGCTAAAACGCGTTGAAACAGAGTACGGAAATTCTCAAAAATCGCTTAAATAGTATGCGTACAATACGACATCTAGAGGCGACTACGCGAATCACTTATTAAATTTTCTGCTTTTAGCATCAAGCCTGACGCCTGATACAATCTATATCTATACATATAATAAAACAGTAAAAAAGTGTGTCTGTACATTAAATATATTTCCAAAAAAAATATTGGGGGCGATGGAGACATAGTAATAGAGTAAGAATTTAAAATAAAATGTCTGTTTGTCTGTTTGTACACGCTAATCGCTAATCTCCGGAAATACTGTACGGATTCGAATGAAACTTTTTTGTTATATAGCTATTAAGCCTGGGCAACATATAGGGTATAAATGTTTTTTTAAAATGGAACGCCTGATGCAGAACCATAATGGTCCAGCTAAACTATAAGAGATATAAAAATGCCGCCTTAGTAAAAGTTGTTCAGTCTGATGAGCATTTTCCAGAGACATAAAAGTTCACGCGAACGAAGTCGCGGGCTTCAGCTAGTATATAATACTAGGGAACATAATGCAAAACAATCCATATAGATGGCGCTTAGGTTTAACGACGACGCTTGATGGGTGGGTTGTTTATCGCAGTATTCGCTGTATAGTATAGTTGGTATAAAAGAGGACGCAGTTCCCCGTTTTTTATATATTCGTATACGTATTTCCTTCCCACGGGTGTCGTAAATGGCGACTAAAAGGAGATTTACTCTTACCAGAACCACAAACAAATTGTGTAGTCGTGGACATGAGTTGTCATGATTTTGTATGTCTCGCTGTCTGTACAAAGTGCCGTGTAGTGTATATGTAAGTTACTCGTAGTGTACCTATGTTTTCTCCGTTTAGTAAATAAAGTTCTTTTATTGAGATATGGCGTTTTTCTTAATGAGCCGTGTTTGATCATTATACCTATTATAACGAATGTTAAAGCGTTCGACTTGTAAACCGGAGGTCGTGGGTTCGAAATCCACTGATAAGCATTCTTTGTGAAAAGTTGTTACCAGTCTGGTTATGATATTGCAGGCTTGAATCTTGTTTGTTTGTTTGTTTGTAATAACTTTATTGTACCAAAACAAATACATATACAAAGACAGCTTACGAAAGAGCAAATAACTTATATACAATCTTCTGATTATCCTAAAAGATGATACCGTTATTAGCATTAGGGTCTTACCGCGATTAATATCGTTTTTAACCAGATATTTCGACGACTCTTCTGTTGTTACGATCGCTGGCGGATAATACTAATAACAGTAAGGCACGGATTGGTCTGTCGTCTGCGTTGGGCCTAATTGTGACCGCGAATCTCTAGAATCATATAAAGATGATTCCGTGTTTCGGAAAGCACGTATAAAATCTGTCTAGAACGCCACAAACGTTTACTCAAACCTATCCAAGGATTGGTTCTGGTCCACCCTTTGGGTTTCGGAATCCTATGAAGTGTTTCCGCTGAGGATGAAACCGGTAACGCTTGGATGACGATGACCTATCTAGTAATTCAATTCAAAATTCTTTATTTTTCTCCACAATCTTACATATTATTACATAAAATATATTAATTTGTTGACATAGTTAGCAGAAGATTGTGAGAGACTGGTGTCTGAACTAAGCGAAGCTTGTATCTCAGAGCACCAGACCCTCCACATTTGGAAGAAACTTATTAAATGTTATACATTTACCAGTAAAAGTAGTACTCAAAATTGAAAACAGTTGGAGAAATTACCTATATCTAAATCAAATTCTTCAAATTAATTAATTGCAGTCGGAAATGGCCAGATTTGGATCGATTTAGACAATCAGCAACCAAAAACCAACCAAACCACCCAGACCAAAGGTTGGCTGTTAGATAAGTAATTCTTCTAGCATTAAGAGTAACCCTTACCCTGGACAGAATCAGAGGTTTCCATACAAACGTAGTCTATTAGCTTTGATATTAAAACGAACTGCTACCAGTACTTTGCGCGCAACTGGCTTGGCCTTTTGCTTCACGGCGGTTGAATATGTCTGTCCAGCATAGAGTAGATCATGCCAAGCCCAGCTGGTGGATATAGCACTCAATGAACATGTCGTATAATAAATAATAATAATATAAATACATAGGGACAAATTACACTGATTGAGCTAGCCCCAAAGTAAGTTCGAGACTTGTGTTATGGGACTTATGGGATACTAACTCAACGATACTATATTTTTATAACAAATATATATATAGATAAACATCCAAGACCCAGGACAATTTGAGAAAAGCCATTTTCCTCCAGACCTCTGGGTGGCGGACTAGCATGGTGACCACTGCGCCACGGACGTCGTCAATAAATAATGGTTCTTTGATGCCAACTCCGCTTGACATGTTGTGTCTGCTTGCTGGTGTAGCCTCACCTTGTGTCCGCAGAGAGGCTACTGTGCCGCTGAACGAGAAAAGCAGGAGTTAGATTCCCGACACCCACTCTACGAGTATGACCCAGCCCCTAAAAGACTAATTTCTTGCGAAGCACAAGGGCCCTGGACTGTAAATTCCCGACACCCACTCTACCAGTATGACCCAGCCCCTAAAAGACTAATTTCTTGCGAAGCACAAGGGCCCTGGACTGTAGATTCCCGACACCCACTCTATCAGTATGACCCAGCCCCTAAAATACTAATTTCTTGCGAAGCACAAGGGCCCTGGACTGTAGATTCCCGACACCCACTCTACCAGTATGACCCAGCCCCTAAAAGACTAATTTCCTGCGAAGCACAAGGGCCCTGGACTGTGATATCAGAGAAGCCAGGTTAAAAATCTGGGAAAGGGGCCACGCTACCCAAAATCAAAATCGGTCGTGTAGTTTGAAGGTGAAGTCGGTTGTTAATTTTAAAAAAATATCATGAACAGATTTCGCTTGCCAGACTCAGAGAGACTTGGAATGTACCAGACTAAATTAGTTCTTTAGTAATCTATGAAGAGACTGCATGCAATCAAAAATACTCAAAATCACAGCCAAATCACTATATCAAAGTATCAAATCAACAGGCTCACAAAGTGATACAATTGATCTAACAGCAATTATACGATCAATGCATTACGTAAGCAATTTTCACCGGCGGCCATGGCACCGCATTGGTATGCCGGAGTGCGACAAATTGCATATTATTAGTGCTGTTGTCACATCCTTCGGAAGGCTATTTGCGAGTGCCAAGTGGGCTACTGGGGTTGTGTTGTGTAAATGTGTTAGATCTACCTACCTGCGACGTTGGAGCACGCTGTATTTGAAAGTGTTCCCGGGCTCTTTGAAATATTTACTTTGCTAGAGAATTTAAAATGCATAAGCATTTGAAAAACCCCCACTCCACCGACAAGAGCCCAGCTCTTAAATATAAGAAGAAGAAGAAGCATTTGAAATTTTGAAGTCGCTTTTCTTTGAACTGTTTGCTCTCATGTTATTGAATTAGGTATGTTAGAAGTTGAGTTGTTAGTACTTAAAGGTCTCACATTAGGCCAGTCAAAATCGACATCAAACATTGCGCATGTAACTAAGATTTTTTTATATATTGTTGTTAGTAACGCCCAAGTTTGCAACCCTGAAAACCCTGTGCTGCCCCCACAGTGCTCGATAAACTGCGAAATTTTGGCACATTTTTCAGTTTTTTCAAAAAACTACCCTAACGAAGCGTTGTAAGTTCTTTCTTTTCTTCCAGTATATACGAGTATGTTCCGGGAAAAGAATTTCCTTTTCGAACTTAAATAATGAATAACCTAGCCAGACCTGTATCCCCTCCCCGTTTAGGTATCGAAAATAGACCTACAATTACAATGAGCGTGGCGACAACTTCAGAGTGGGAAATTCAGTGACATGGATCGTTTGTCTACAGTAACAAGATAAATATTGGCTTGCGATGGATTTCTAGGTATCTAAACGAAAAGGTGCCGAGTTCTGACACCATACCGCTAACCACATTAAGTAGATATTTCTTTGAATTTATTTGCTCAATCAGACTTCTGTACGTAAGTACTGTACTTATTCTGTGACCTAGCAAAGAAAAACTGTCTCAAAAGGTTTACTACAAAGGGGCAAGCGACCGCAATTCAAGGTCAGTGAGAGTTGCATTTCCTGGTTGACTCAGATCAGCTGATTGAGTATCGCATTGTCACACGCATGATTTGTCGTACTTACTTACTTTGTCGTACTTTGCATTTTTCCTATACTCTCCGGCCTCTGCGGTGGCCAGAAAGAAGACTTTAATGTTTATAAGCTTTGTTGAGCTTGTATTCCCTAAGTCGCCTTCTACGACATCATCGGGAGGACTTAAAATGGTCCTATTATAGTCTGCCGGAAACTACACGCGATTTGTTTACCAAACCGTCTGGCTGCTCTGGCCAATTATGGCTCTAGCAGTACAGAGAGGGTCGCGCTACTGCAGTGGAGACCTAAAAGACCTAAAGATGATAACGATGACTTGCATTTATTAACATAAATAGTAATCTAAAAATTTAGTTTAAAATTTGCTAAGCGGGTAAATACTGCCGGTGTTTTAGGTACGTTGCATCGGTGGAAAACTACACATGCTTAGCTTAAATGCTGAGAGATATGTATGTTTGTAAAGTCTCATCCAATTTATTATAAAACGAGAGGAGAATATAATTTAAGACAGACTAGGCAAAAATACATGAAGTTGCTATATAAACCTACTAGTCATAAAAAGGTGTACAAAAGAAATTCTTATAACATAAGTATTGTAATATATAATAAACTGTATGACGAAATTAAAGAATTAAATGGGAATTCATTTAAAAATAAATTGACGAAATGGCTTTTAGATAAATGTTTTTATACATAGCGTAAATGAATATTTAGTTTATAAGTAGACTCATGTTTAATTGTATGATTTAGTTGATTTCTAGTTTATTAATAATTGACTTACTATGTATATTTTGCACGTCTACTTGCAGGCTGAATACAGTGACTATAACTGGCAAATAAAGATTTCTGATTTCTGATTTCTGAAAACAAACAGAGTAAACTTAGCAAGTCATTAAAAGTGTATTGTATCCACCCAAGTACGACAAGACGGCAACTATAAACTACGATTATATATTGAATTATTCACGATCTCTTAAATTGCAATCGGAGATCTATAGGTATACCTATCTATCCCCACAAATTAATTTGCAAAATAATGAAAAAGCAATCTCCAACGAACTCCTTGACTTCCCGTTAAAAACCTTGTTCTGTGCTAAAAAATCCTATTCAGTTCTTCATTTTCTGTGTGTGCAGGTGGTTTAAATAAACAAATAGTATTTCCTTGACTCACTTTTATTGCAAAACCATTACAAGACGTACAAGACAAATCAACCACAAATATAACACGCTCCTCTGACCATAGACATTCTTACTCCTCTACAGAGGCAGCCCATAGACAACTCAACCATCACAACATCCTCCCTCTTAGGTTAATTATTACATTTATTACCTTATCTCTAACTTACACTGAGCATAGCATTTTTTTAAATATATTTTTTTTAATATGAACTTTTACATTTACATAAAAAATTACAATCATAGTCCTCTAAATACCTAGGTCTAGCTCTAGTCCTTTCTGGTCTAGTCCTAGCATCTTCAGATACATCATTTTCTATTGCCTTTACAGCACTTTATTACAGCTAATTCTGATAAATCATACAATTTAAAAACCTCTATAAATCTTGAATAGTAATCTATAATGACAATATACCAGCTACTTTCATATTTGAATAAATCAATACCAATTTTTTGCCACGCTCTTGAAGGTACTTCCTCTAAAAACAAGGGCTCTCTATTATTATCTCTCTCTTGGATACATTCTGGGCAATTTTCTATCAAAACTTTAATTTGTGTGGACAAACCTAACCACCACACAGACTGCTTAGCTCTTTCTCTACATTTTGTAACTCCCAAATGACCTTTATGGATATCATCTAAAATATTTTTTTGCAAGCTAGCCGGTATAACTAATCTAAAATTAAAAAGTAAAAATCCTTCCTGAACTGCAAAATTATGCCTATATTGATAGTAATCTCTTAATTCTACTGGAATTTTAGTCTTTTCTGGCCAACCTTGTTTTGTATAAGAAACTAATTGTTGACAAATTACAGATTTTTCTTGTTCAACTTTT
This sequence comes from Acrobasis consociella, assembly GCA_963555685.1. Lineage (NCBI taxonomy): Eukaryota > Metazoa > Arthropoda > Insecta > Lepidoptera > Pyralidae > Acrobasis > Acrobasis consociella. The sequence continues at coordinate 18,919,943 of OY743117.1, forward strand.
ATCCTGTTTAATTTATTATCTTCTATACAGCTTTCAGTTACCATATTAATACAGATCTCTTTATTTTCACTCTCTGTATAGGATAAAGGTGCCCTCGACAATGCATCAGCCACAACTAATTTTTTTCCTGGAACATAAATAACCTCATATGAATATCTCATTAATTGCAATCTAAATCTTAAAAGTCGAGGCGTTAAATCATCAATAGGTTTAGTTTGCAAAATTTGAACTAATGGTTTGTGGTCAGTTTCTAACATTACTTTTAATCCCACAACATAATCCCTAAATTTGTGAACAGCCCATGCTAATGCCAAACATTCTTTTTCAATTTGTGCATAGTTCTTTTCCGAGTTGTTTAATGTTCTACTAGCAAAAGACACTACTTCTTTGTCCCCTGACCGATTTTCCTGTAATAAAACTGCTCCTAACCCATAAGAGCTGCTGTCTGCCGAGATAATAATTTTCTTAGATGGATCATAATGTTTTAGAGTTGGTGCATTAGCAATTAATTTTTTTATATACTCAAATGCCTCCGCTTGATGAATGTCCCATTTATAAATTATTCCATCTTTTAATAACTCATTTAAAGGTTGTAAAATATTAGTCTTATTAGGTATGAACCTTCCAACATAGTTCACTAACCCTAAAAATTGCATTAACTCCTTCTTGTTACTGGGAACCTTAAACTGTTTTATACTTTCAACCCTATCAGGGTCTAATGAAACCCCTTTCTCATTTATTACATGACCCAAATAATTCACTTGTTCAGTTGCAAAAATGCACTTATTCTTATTTATTGTCAACCCTTCCTTACTCAATCTACTTAGTACCTCTTTTAATAACTTATAGTGACTTATTTTATCCTTTGTAAAAATTAAAATGTCATCAACATGAATGACAACCCCTTCTAAATCCTGGAACAAATTTGAGAACTTCATTGAGAAATATTCCGGTGCACAATTCAGCCCCATGGGCAAACGGTTGTACATAAACCTACCAAAAGGTGTTAAAATTGTAGTAAGTCTTTTTGAAGCCTCACTGAGGTTTATTTGATAAAATCCAGATGTAGCATCGATTTTTGAATATACTCGAGATCCTTTTAATCTTCCTAAAGTGGTCTCAACCCTCGGTATCGGATAAATGGGCCTTAAAATATTTTTATTAAGCGCTGTATAGTCACCACAAATCCTAACCCCTCCATCCTCTTTGGGTACCACTACTATTGGTGAAACAAACATTGTGGGTTCTTCTACCGGGGTAATAACCCCTAACTTAACTAATTTATTCAATTCTTGTTTAACTTTTTCCAATAATGGAATCGGTACCACTCTAGGTGTGGTCTGCACAAAAGGAGTAGGATTATCTATTAATTTTATAGAAAAAGTATCTTTAAATGTACCTAAACTATCAAATATACCAGGAAACTCCTTTTCTACTTGTTCCGATGACATATTAGGAATATTTTCTGTAAGGGTATTGCATAACTTAAAAATGTTCATTTTTCGAATAGCTGGCCTCCCTAAAATTGGAAGCTGTAAGTTATCAATAATATAAGCCCGCCCACAGTACACCTTACCTAAATATTTTAACTGTACATAAACACAACCTTTAACTTTTAGTGGATGTCCGTCCGGCCCCCTAATCACATCTTCACATGACCAGATTTTACAGTTTTTGTTTACCATAGAGCATGGAATGGCAACTATATCTGCCCCCGTATCAATTAAAAACTTTAATACCTTTATGGACCCTCCTACATGTGCCTCAACATCAATCTTGAACTCTTCTCCTGCCTCTATCTGATTAATTCTCTTGAAATCCCTGCAACATCTAGCAAAGTGTCCAGTTTTCTTACACTTGTAGCAGTTTTGATTTACAGCTGGGCATTTTTCTTTGGGGTGGATCCCCCACTTTCCACACCACCAACATTTCTTCTTTGAAGTTGATCCAATGTCTCTTTTTTCTATTTTATTTATTTCCAATTCAGTTACCTTAGCTTCCTCCAGAAATTGAGTGGCCTGTTCAGCTTGCGTAGCCATGATTATAGCTTCTTCCAGGGTCAGATCCGCTTTCAATTGTAATCTTTCACTCGTTTTCCCATCTTTTATTCCTATCACCACTCTGTCTCTGATAAACTCATCCTTTAGCGCACCGTACTCGCAGCTCTCAGCCAACTCATGTAGTCCACTCACAAAATCCGCTACACTTTCTGCTTCCTTCTGTTTCCTTGAATTAAATTTTGCCCTTTCATAGACCACATTTCTCTTTGGTTTGAAATACTTGTCTAATCCTCCAATCACTTCTTGATAATCCTTGCTATTCTCTAACTTTAATTGTTTTATCAATTGCTCTGCTTTTTCTCCCAGACAATATACTAGTAAATTTACTTTTTCCTCTTCCGTTTTTTTATGATAATTAGTTACAAGCATATAACGCTCGAACCTCCTCCGCCATTTTTCCCACTCGTCTGGTTCAAAGTTAAATTCGCTTGGTATTTTTACCACAATTGGCGCTGCCTTGCCACCTGCTCCGTCATTCTCCATTCTTTTTTCACACCGCTGCCACCATGTGCAGGTGGTTTAAATAAACAAATAGTATTTCCTTGACTCACTTTTATTGCAAAACCATTACAAGACGTACAAGACAAATCAACCACAAATATAACACGCTCCTCTGACCATAGACATTCTTACTCCTCTACAGAGGCAGCCCATAGACAACTCAACCATCACAACACTGTGTTTATTTCAAAACAAAAAAACAGGTGTCCCACTAGATTTTTTTACAAGCTTTTATTTAACTTGCAATGTATCTTGTATGTATGTATGTTTGCAACTCAATTTTCAACCAGTTATCGTCAGCCTATTGAAATGAAATGCATATTTGTATAAGTGGAATGACCATACAATATAAGGTCCAACAAAATATACTGAAACTATTTTAAGGTGAATTCAGTCCGTGATACTGCACAACTTTCTCTAGGGAATATACCTACACGCTGACTTTTTATTGGTTTTGGAAAATAACATGTCGTATAGTAAATAAATTCCTCTATCCATATATGTAATCCAATTTTCTGTATGTCATAAGATAAAAAAGTTGCGTAAATGATTTTCGATCGAGACTACGTAGTTATACGCCGACCGCCGGCTGCGTAATGTCGATGACCCCGGCCGGCCGGCGGGCGATGTATGGCGGCGGTATTACTAATTGATCTCACAATTTTACTTTCGAGTTTTGGGCAACATTTTTTGTTTTTGAATTTTTATTTGGACTAGCTAATTAGGTCTTACTAACGATGCCTATGAAGTGGCCTTCGGCTTCAAAACCAATGAAAAACCACCGTGTATACAATGTCTTTTTTAATTAAGAACAAATATTTTAAGAGGTGATTCAGTCCATCATTCCTAACAACTATTCCCAGTTAATGTATACCGAAATACGAAAAAAAAAATTCATTTGTACTTAATTAAAAAGGACATTGTATTAAAAAAAAACTTTTTTTGAAAAATTATACAAGTGTTTCAAACTGTAAGTAGGTACCTACCGTACTCTTACGAGATTCTTGCCGACAAGCAAGCATGTCGGCATTGAATTAAGTGCGCTACATTCCTGTCATTGTTATGATAATACCCTATCAGTTGCTCACTTGCTTTGGCTGTGCTCATGGTGTTTCTAAAAGGCGTATGTATTTAGTCTTGAAATGCATGTTTAGGCCGTGACATGGAACGGTTGTGGGGTAATGTTTTGTTTATGTACCATGTGACCAACTCCCAAACAAAACTAGGTTATTGGCTAATACAGTTTCTATATTTATTAATTTAAGCACACGGACAATTTATACAGTGTATTGATAAAATAACCGGCCAAGTACGAATCGGATTCGCGCACTAAGGGTTCCGTACCATTATCTATAAAAAATCGCGTTTTTTGTATGGGAGCCCCCCTTAAATATTTATTTTATTTTGTTTTTAGTATTTGTTGTTATAGCGGCAACAGAAATACATAATTTGTGAAAAATTTTGTCTAGCTATCGCGGTTCTTTAGATACAACCTGGTGACAGACAGACGGACAGACAGCGAAGTCTTAGTAATAGGGTCCTGTTTTTACCCTTTGGGTACGGAACCCTAATAAATGTTGTACAAAGGCACTACTTATCTCAAAAGAGAGGAGATGTTTATTTAAGAGAGGCATACATGCGTGTTTATACATAGGATTATACTATAGAAAAGTATTCTTTTCGCATTTTTATTTTTGAAGTGAAAAATTCATAAGGCGCCTAGGGACTGCACGGAAAGCAATTTTTGAGATGGAAAAACCATTACACTCGCGACACTTGTTACCGTTACCGACACCAAGTTTTTAAGTTCTGACGGCACTCCCGGAGTGCCTCTGTTTTTTTATGGTCAGGTCGTCGGACTATAATGGTCCAATAATTTTTTAAATTATTTCTTTGAACGAGTCTTTGAAAGGTGATTTTTTATGCTATCATGTGGACCTTTCAATTTATTTTATAAACAGCCGTTAAAAGTACTTAAAATAGTTTAAAAAAAATTGTAGACCGTTCTGTTTAATTTTAAACATAAAATGGAACCCTTCGTTAAACCTGAATACTAGTTGTGCCCGTGGGCTTCGCTCCCCGTGGGAATTTCGGGATAGAAACTATCCTATGTCCTTCCCTGGGTATCAAACTTCATATCAAATTTCATCTAGATAGGTTCAGTGGTTGAAGCGTGAAGTGGTAACAAACAAACAAATATACAAACTCACTGTCGCATTTATGATATTAGTAGGATTTTTATGACAGCCTGTATCATGAATCAGAAAAATACATCGGTATGTTATCGGGAGCAGACAAAAGCCTATCTCCACCCACGCGTGAATGATGGAACGAAAGCGAATCTTGTCTCTCAATGTCATCTCTGTTTATATTATATCTATAGTTACTGGGCGACCGCTTGGCTTCATGAAAACATACATACATACATACTATCACGTCTTTATCCCTAATGGGGCAGACAGAGCATTTTGGGTCTTGCGGTTCTATGCAGAGCCCAGGGGCCGCAAGACCCAAAAGCCACTTTTAGCATCATGGTGGGCGAGAAGATGGAAAAGCAATCAATACAGTGATGGGTTGCTAGCCGCATCGCCTGTTAACATGATTTGCATTTTTGCCCATTCCCTCGATCTGCATGTGAAGTGAAGCAGCTGGTACATTATAAGTTTTTTTATTTCTCCCAGACCAGCATGGGAATTTCATGAAAAACATCGAGAAAACGAGTTTCGACGTTCTTTAATCTGAGCGAGGTCCTCTAAAAATGTGTGGCTCTGTGAGCTGTAGATAGATAGATAGATAAACACTTTGTTTACCTCAATGAGGCAAACAAATATAAATGGTACATACAAACAAATCAACACAAAAACAATGACAATCAGACGTAGGAATAAGGTGAACCGCAGTGACAGGAACTTTCCCCAAGGAATAAATAAATAAAATAAATAAATAAATATAAATAAATAGTAGTTACCTGGGCGACCGAGCTTTGCTCGGTTACATCTCAAACATTAACAAATTTTTTTTAAACTTGTCCAAAAACAATGCAAAATAAAAAATTATATATGAACTTAAACATAAAAAAGAACAAAAGTAAGTCACCGAGTGGGATTCGAACCCGTAACACTCTTTCTAGCGGTCGGTATCCTTAACCGCTGAGCTAAAAACAAGGTCGGCGCGACGAAATTAGCGACCATATTCTGCGTAGAAAGAAAAACGCATGAAAACTCGAAAACACGCGTTTCCCAAACATAAAACTAATCTAGATCGATTGTTTACCCCCGAAAACCCCCATATATAAACTTTCAGTGAAATCGTTAGAGCCGTTATCGAGATCACAGAAATATATAAATAAATATATATACAAGAATCGCTTGTTTAAAGGTATAAGATATAGGGACAAATTACACAGATTGAGCTAGCCCCAAAGTAAGTTCGAGACTTGTGATATGGAATACTAACTCAACGATACTATATTTTATAACAAATACATATATAGATAAACATCCAAGACCCAGGACAATTTTAAAAAGGCCATTTTCCAACTTGCCCTGACCGGGGATCGAACCCGGGACCTCTGGGTGGCGGACCAGCATGGTGACCACTACGCCACGGAGGTCGGAATATATATCGAAATAAGAAAAATAATTATTGGCCTCCCATACAAGTTGAGCGATCAGCTGATCCGAGTTTGTATGGAAAGCTAAAAATTATTTCTTACATTTCGACATGTGTTCTTTGGGGAAAGTTGTTTAGTCTTCTTCTTATCGTGTGTGTTAGTGACTAACACTAGTGTCAGAGTTTTTAAACCGCCTTAAAGACTTCTGTCATGGTTTTAGGTAACGACCAACGTCAAAGACAGTGACCGGGACCGACCGCTTAACGTGCCCTCCGAAGCACGGATCATCTCACTTATCAGACAATCAGGTGATCAGCCTACAATGTCCTAACCAAACTAGGACAACACCACAAAGTCGTTGCCCCCGCCGGGAATTGAACCCGCGACCTCCGGGTATGAGCCGAACGCTTTAACCACTACACCACGGAGGCAGTTTAGTATAATGGACTGAATTTACCCTTAAAATAGTTTCAGTATATTTTGTTAAAATAAGTGACTAAATTCACTTACTTATATTTATTTATTTATGTTCATTTCTTCTTAACGACGCGTACCTTTCGTCAAATGTACACATACCTATACATAACCTTAGTTACACTTTTAACTGGGTCATTAACGAGGTACCTACGTGTTTGGTATTGGATCATACAATTTACATGACACGGTAAGTTGACTGGTACGGCAGGTTGACAAAGAGGTAAAGCTTTTGCCCAACGATGGGACCTATTACAGCTAACTAAAAAAAAGGTTGACGGGGAAAAAAAGCATCGATAAAAAGTTTAACTCTTGCTAAGAAGTCTAACTCATTTCACTTTAAAACTAATGAGTACATAACTAGTGGCTATTTTATTGTACTGTGTATGACTATTATATGGAGTATATGTTTGGTTAATATTTTATATAAAACAAATACATTTAAAAGATTTTTCTAAACTGCAAGAAAATTGTTAAATTCATGAAGTAGTAACTAACATTTTAAATATAAGAGTGGGAGCGTGGTGGAGAAAGATCACTATCTCTTTCGTATGCGTGAGACCTAATAGCAGTGACTTCAAGAGTGCTGTACGTGCATTCGTTTTCTGTTACTTGACGGTTTCCCCATTCATTAGATCTTAAAAACTTATAACTTACTTATTTTAGAGTCCAAAAAAATTTTTTTTATAGGTTTATGTTACTTATTGATATGAATAATAAATAACCAGCCAAGTGCGAGTCGGACTCGCGCACGAAGGGTTCCGTACCATTATCTATAAAAATCAAGTTTGTTGTATGAGCGCATCCCTTAAATATTTATTTTATTTTGTTTTTAGTATTTGTTGTTATAGCGGCAAATAAAAATACATAATTTGTGAAAATTTCAACTGTCTAGCTATCGCGGTTCTTGAGATACAGCCAGAAGTGCCATTTTTGAAACGCGGAGTAACCTAAACGAATGGTTTTTCCATACAAAAAATCGTTCGATAAGTAACTCCGCGTTTGAAAAATCGCACCTCTGGTGACAGACAGACTTATAGTAATAGGGTCCTGTTTTTACCCTTTGGGTACGGAACCCTAAAAATGATTGAGTAAAATATCGTAGGTATTGTTTGATAAACAAACTCGTTGATGTCTTTTGTTCGACGAACTTTGTATTTAAGTACATTTATGTGTTAGTTAGAAAAAAAACATACGATCGTCAAACAACTGCAGAGCCATAAACAGGCCTAAAATTATATTGAAGTATGTATATGTGTTTTAACCATCTTTAAAGAGGAGGAGGTTCTCAATTCGTCGGAATTTTGTTTATTTTTATTTATGTGTATGATTTGGAAAACCTATTTTTTGTCTAATTGCATATGCTAGGATAAAACCTTTCGTGCGCGAGTCCGACTAGCACTTAGCTTGTTATTTAAAGAAAATAAATTTGAAGGGACATATCACACTGATTGAGCTAGCCCCAAAGTAAGTTCGAGACTTGTGTTATGGGATACTAACTCAACACTATATTTTATAACAAATATATAGATAAACATCCAAGACCCAGGACAATTTGAAAAAGGCCATTTTTCAACTTGCCTTTACCGGGGATCGAACCCGGAACCTCTGAGTGGCGGACTAGCAAGGTGACCAATACGCCACGGAGATCGTCATAATGAATAAGCCAGGCTATAAGTATCATCAGGTCTTTTTTGTCTCCACTGCAGGAGCACGACCCTCTCTGTACTACCAGAGCCATTGGCCAGAGCGGCCAGAGGGCTTGGCCTACACTCTCCACGCTGGCCAGACGGGTTGGAGAGGTCTCATTGATGTTTATAAGCGTTGTTTAGCTTGTATTCACTAAGTCGCCTTCTACGACATCCACGGGAGGAATTGGAGTGGTCCTATTCTACTCTGCCGGAAGCCACACAGCATGCAATAGGTCTATAATATAAAAATGAATCGCAAAATGTGTTGGTAAGCGCATAACTTAACAATGCCTGGACCAATGTGGCCAATTCTTTTTTTTAAATGTTCCTTGAAATTCAAAGATGGTTTTTACTTCGAGAAAAATTCGAATAATTGCCGGAAAACCCCTAAAACCAGCCCTTTTCTTTTTCCCATACAAACGTACATTTTGACAGGCTATATTTGGCAGTACGAAGTCTGCCGGGTCAGCTAGTTACATTATGAAAACCCGTTGAGGTACTTCTGTACCATTGCCCCGGGCTTGCTCAGCAGTGGCCTTGCTACGAGTAACATAATTTGTGGGCGGAGGGCTCAGACACAAAATACAGACATTCCGATGTACGTGGGCTCTTCCTTACTTGTTTAGTTTATTTAATATGCTTTGAAATTAGTGTAGATACATTAACAACAATGCCGTGTTGTTTTTTATATAGAATAGTTACATTCCATGTCTTCCTAGAGATATGACTAAAGTTTCTGAAGTGAAAACTTCTTTAGCGGCGTTGTGCACTTTTATTGGAATGGGTAAAAAATATTAAACTCGCGTCAGGACACGTGGCCTGATCGAAAATTCGTAAGACGGCGCAGGGCGCTTGCGCGAATGTTCGTGTGTGTTTATGTTACAGCGTGCTACGCGCATCCATGGATGGTGACAGCTGATGGCTCGACCGTCTGTGTAGTGGCCATACTGCTGTGTATTTGAAAATGATTTTGTTGAAAATGAATTTGGTCATGCTTGTGACATTTGTGACAGACTGTGGTTCAGAAAAGATTTGAAATATTTTATACTGATAATTAAAGCAAATCGTGCAAAATTATTCCCTAACCATTCCAAAATATCAAAAATGCACAACGTTAATATTCAAGTTTTCACTTCTGCCGGCACTCCCAGAGTGCAACCCGTCGTTTTTTTTTTTATTTGACAAATCACACTAATCATACAACTTTGGGGCTAGCCAAAGTTAGTTTGAGACTTGTATTATGGGATACTAACTCAACGATACTATATACATACTTTTATTGGATTGTCGACAAAAAAATAAATAAAATAAAGAAAACTAACTAAAACTAGACTAATAACTTAAAATACGTAGATATAAATTTAAACAAACATCTCTAACAACAACAATATCCTTAAGGAGGATTCTTCATCTTAGTGTTTCCCTGGTTGCATCCTCAGCTGTGCTGCTTCGGAACCCGAGTTTTCTTCTCCAAATATAATAAGCATAGTCGCACGAGGTTACGAAAGAGCTTGCGTAGTGGGGAAGAAATAGCAAAAACAGTTATACATACATACATACTATCACGTCTTTATCCCTAATAGGGCAGACAGAGCATTTTGGGTCTTGCGGCTCTATGCAGAGCCTAGGGCCGCAAAACTCAAAAGCCACTTTTAGCGTCATGGTGGGCGAGAAGATGGAAAAGCAATCAATACAGTGACGGGTTGCTAGCCGCATCGCCTGTTAAAATGATTCGCATTTTTGCCCATTCCCTCGATCGGCTTTTACGATCTGCGCGGGAAGAGAAGCAGCTGGTACATTCTTAGTTTTTTCGTTTCTTCCAGACCAGCATGGGAGAACAGTTATAGTTTTTCAAATTTAGTTTTACAAACTGCCGCTGGCCAACATCAAAAATCTTTGAGAAGAGCGTTGATGTCAGGCGATACGCAGTAACGTCAGACTTGCGTACCGGTTTTGGAGTAACCCCTGATGGAAAATTTCTTTTTTTGGTTTAAAAGGAATGGAATGCTTTACCCGTTGACATTAAAGACATTTCCACAAAATTTTCTTTCAAAAGAAAAGTACACTCTCTTCTTCTAAAATAATGAATCCCCTTTCAGTTTCATCATCATCATTATGTTTATGTATGTATATGTATCTATATGTGTATTATGTTATAAGTGTAGGTATATGTACCTATGTATATAGGTATATTATTAGGTATCTGTGTGTAGTCTTTATTTAAGTAATTTTGCGCCGCTACCAAATCTCTGTTTATCCTTATGGTTGACTGGAAGAGAACGCTTTTAGCGTTAAGTTCGCCAATTGTATACAATTTTATATTGTGCAACAATAAAGTTTTTATAAATAAATAAATATAAATAAATAAAAAGGCATATTTGTCAAGTGTTCTCATAAATTACACAACACCAAACTACATAATTGATTACTTCGTTTTTAATTTAAAAAATTATATTGATTCTATTTTTTTTTTCATCATTATTAGGTCTTTTTGTCTCCACTGCAGGAGCACGACCCTCTCTGAACTACCAAAGCGATACTTGGCCAGAGCAGCCAGAGAACTTGGCCTACACTCTCCTCGCTGGCCAGACGGATTGAAGAGGTCTCATCGATATTTATAAGCTTTGTTTAGCTTGTATTTCCTAAGTCGCCTTCTACGACATCAATGGGAGGAGTTGGAGTGGTCCTACTCTACTCTTCCAAAAACTACACGATACACAGATAATAAAATAACAGTCAAAAAGCTTTTGTATGGAAATGCCAATTTTCTTTTAGTTCTTGACAGTTTTATTTTATTTTAATTATACTAAAGTGGTCTAGTTTAGTCGTGGTTTGATTTATTACGGGTATGTCCCTTCTACATTGTACGAAAAAAGAATTTTTTTATTTTTGTGTGTAAGACTACAGCCAAATCATTTATTGCTTCAGTTTTTTCTTTATACCTGATAAAGTATTTTTATTTAACCCTACTTGTATACTAGCATTATCATAGCGCATAACTAGATCCATAATTATCTCATTATAAGTGTCCGCTCTAAAAACCATTTCCCAATAAGTAAGGCGCGAAAATAGATGCTTCGACGTACAGTTATTATTATTACAGACCTCATATCGCTCGCAAGGGGTGTAGAGTTACAAAACCGCGGTAGGGCTTCGCATACGATTCAGTGGTGAAATGAAAAGGTACACAGAAGGATAGACCGAGACAACGTAGCTATGTTAAGGCCCATTTAGACGGTACAAGTTTCTTGTCTGCTGCATACTACTTTATTGAAGCAATGGATAACTTGCATGGCTTGCATACAAATTATGATTTGTATGGAGATTATCTATATAAATAAGATTTGTTATATGGACGCGGATTCCTCTTTATTTTCAATTTTATAAAAGAGGTCTAAAAAGAGATGAAAGACCCTTGACTCTTTTCGTAACGAGATGTGTTGTACCTATGTCAAATGTGTTTTTGTTTTATGTATTTACATAGCTTCAGATTTGTATGCTTTTTGCATTTTTTATGCACGATAAATTTTTACCTTTCTCCGTTCTCCTTGCCTCAGTTGGTCACAATTTTGGGAACCCCACCCCCAACTTCCTCAAGTAAATAATCTTTAAGAATTTGTGCTACCACACACTTTCACCTATTTTTATGTAGCCTTAAAATGTACCACCGCTGAACAATTATTAAATTAAAAGCTAAGAATAAGTTTTATTTTATTTAATTAAAAAGCTAAACAAGCGAGCGAAGCCTACTCATATTGATATAGACCTAGAAACATCTTATTTTTAATTATAATAGTGAAAATGTCGTATTTTAATGCTTAAATACAGATTTTGTATTTAACACAATGTCACACAACCTTTTTTTTACAACAACGACATATTGACAACCTCCCTCCTCACGTATTATTTATAAACAGCCCCAAAAAACCTCTACGTAAAATGAAGAGCCGCATCTGTTGCCTCTATGATTTGCACCACAGTCAACAGTATCGAGTGCGAAACTGCGACTTTATAAATAGAAGTGGCGTACAACCGCCGCGCAGAAGTAAGTTCACGCCGCGTCGCCCGCCATACTTGTGTGAAAGAGCGGGAAATCTGACGTTTGGAAAACTCCGCCATGTTTGTTTTGAAGGTCAGTATTTTGGATTTGTTTTCAGTTAGGTACATTAGTGTTGTTTTTTTAAGGTACCGCTAATTCTTAATTTTAATAAATTAGTGTTGACAAATAAATATTTAAAAATTATTTATTTAAATAATTTAAAAATGATTGAACCATTTTTTTGTTGGTTAATATACAAAAATGAACTGAATAGTATAATTATTCTATTTAGATAAATTTATTATAATTATATATATTACTCAATGTATTCATTTAAATAAACAGCATACTTTATTTTAATGAAAATCACTATAAATTAATTATTTAAAAAAATTACATACGTAAACTAAAAAAATATTACATTATGTTTATAATAAAACAAAATATTATTTTTATTACATCCTGGATGTCCTAGTCTATAATTAAATTCAATTAAATATATTTTAATAAAACTTTACTTGTATATAAGATTCATAGCCACCAAATAAATTGTTTCCTTTCTTTTATACGGTCGCACAAATAAAGTAAAAGCCAATCGAAGGAAAGATCCAGAATCTAAATATTTTCAATAAGCGATGCATGTAGCAAACCATCACTATTTATGACTCCTGTTTTCAAACTTCACGCCAAACGAGGCCTTTGGGTCTTACGTTACGGCTCTAGGCCCTGACAACCCCGTCCTCTCTGCGGATAAAGACATGGTTGCATTGCTAAATCGAACCTACTTTAGTCACCACTTTAACAGTGCAGAATTTGCTAATAATTTCACTAGGCAGGACTCATCATAGAAACTAGTGTTGCCGAAAAATCGATAGTTTACAATCGATAGTGTCAAACTATCGATAGGTTTATCGATACTATCGAAAGCTATTTTAGAGCAATACTATTGGTAACCAACAATACTATCGATGGTATCAATCGATGACAGCGAATAAACTATCAGTATTATCGATAGTTTTGCATTTCATAAACGATCGATAGTATCGATACTTTATGTTTTATGAAAAGTCGTTAGGATCAATCGATAGTGGACTATCGAGGGACGACACTAGTCTGAACAATTTATTTATTGTTGCATTGTGTTACTCAATCCTATTCTGATTCTAATATGGCCAAAAGGAACCATATTCGAAGCTTTTAATAGCTCACCTTGTAAATTTGCAAATCTAGGCAAACTAGGCTAGAATGGTCAAAACAAAACCATTAGAATACAGTGTCTGATTGAGTAATACTTTAAAGCTGTTTTGTGTATCAGGTCTTTCTTAAAAACTTAAAAAAAAATATATTAAGTTTTTTTTTAAATTAACCTGTTTCGTCCCACTGCTGGGCAAAGGTCCATTATGTAAGTATATTGTTTATATTAAGTATGTTTTCTTTTAATTGTAAACTTACCTTTTTTTTCGGATCCCGATGATTTCCAAGTTTCTCTTGTCCAAAGATATAATTTGGTAGGTCCCAAAGTCCTAGGATGCTGAACATAGTGCGAAGTGGGAAGAAAATTCTGAAACATATTAAACGTCTCCGTCCCTTAAGGCTTTATATGCTGTTTTTTTATATTTTTATATAAACATTCATGTCTCACTGGTGGGTAACAGTCTCTCCTCTTTCCTTCCATAGCTCTCTGTCCCAAGTTTTTACTTTCCAATTCTGTTCAAATGCTTTCAAGTCGTCTGCCTATCTCGTTTTCGGTCTACCTCTCTTCCCACGTCGATCCGTTTGAATCCAGCTATTACTGAAAATATTTTTAGGGCTCTGTTAACCCCGTCCTGTACAAAGAATGCTCTGTTGAAATAAAAATTCATCAATCTCGCAACTCTTTGAGCTCTGTTTACTCCCTAGGGCGCAAATTCTCACGATTAACTCATAATTGTTAACATTACTGCAACATAGAAGAGTTTCTTGAATAATTTGTCATAATTATGATTTTACACCGTGTTTGGGTAGAATGGTGTAATGGTTAATGTAATTAATTTGTAAAGTAGGTCTCACATTTCTGTTTTACCCACTTTTTACAAATGTTTGTCATACGGGTCAATAAAATTATTTCTTCGGTCGGCTTTTACGTTCTGCGCGGGAAGAGAAACTTGCGGCATGTCAAACTCAAAGTTCAAATCATTTATCTTTAAGTGTTTGTATCACTTGATGGGTAATTGACAATTTTCTTTCGATTTCTTAATAGTTGTTGACGACGACGTCAGATCATTTTCTTACAGCTAAGTTTTCTGCCGCTTCCTAAGCGCAAGTGCAGGAGAAGCGGCAACAAACTGCACTGCAGGATTGTTATACGCAAATTTACAATTAGACTAATAATAATATTTGAAATCATTATCATCATCATCTTATCAGCCACAGGAAGTCCACTGCTGGACATGGGCCTTCCCCAAGTATTTCCAAAACGACCGATCGGAAGCGGCCTGCATCCAGCGCCTTCCTGCAACCTTGCACAGGTCGTCTGACCATCTAGCAGGTGGGTGTTCTACGCTGCGCTTGCCGGTACGTAGCCGCCACCAGAACCTTTCTTCCCCATCGGCCATCGGTTCTTCGCGCTATGTGCCCCGCCCACTGCCACTTCAATGAGCTAATCTGCTTGGCTATGTCAGTGACCTTCACTCTTCTACGAATCTCCTCATTTCTGATTCGATCGCGTAGAGAAGCACCGAGCATAGTCCTCTCCATAGCCCGTTGAGCAACCTTAAGCCTTCTTAAGAGACCCATATTTTGAAATTTGTACTGAAAATACATTGTTATCTCATAATTATGATTTACATGAAAGGAACCTTTAGTCTTCTATTACAATATCTAAGAAAAAAAAAATATCGTGTCTTAATTTTCATAGTTATTTACAGTAATAAATTAAAATAAAGTCCAACATCGATAAAGGTATGTCGTCTAACTAGTTTTTGACAGCTTCCGTGTTACGTAACTTTGAAATAGGTGTCTATAGTGCCTGGCCTGCCTAGCAGTAGGGATGGGGACTAAAAATGTTTTGTTCATTATATAGATTATTACAAAATATAGTATGCGTATTTTTTTGAAAGAAGTTCCCTATCGCGCGTTGCGAAAGGGGGCTAGACGGAAAAAATTAAGACCAAAAGTTGTGACGACACTTTTTGCTATAGTTCTAAGCCGTGCGGCGTGCGCGTGTTTCTCTGTCTGTCTCTCTCTCTAACTTCGTTCCATCTGGGTGTCCCTTGAAACCTCTCATGTTTTTTATTTTCTCTAATTGGCAAATAATAACAAATATATAGCGCATTTAAATTTCGTGTGACGTCAGAATCAGCCACTGTGAAACTTCGAAGCGCTGTATCTTTGTGAGTTTTTACTATTTTGCTAAACGAAAAACTATAGACCTTTTATTATAAAATAATCTAGTTGACGGAATAAAATGATATAATTTTTACCTAGTCCACATCTCTATTATCGAGCTTGTCCAAGTAACAATTTAAGTTCTGTGTAAATGAGTTTCTTTCAGCGTTTCTTCTCAGCAGTGGTCGTATCGAAAAGCTAAGCTATTATGCATAATCATTTGGAAAATTAATCTACATAATCATGAGTGGTTATAAATAACAACTACATTGTAAATATGTATTCCTTAACATTCTCTGAGACCAGATTTA
The DNA here is from genome assembly GCA_963555685.1 of Acrobasis consociella. Taxonomy (NCBI): domain Eukaryota; kingdom Metazoa; phylum Arthropoda; class Insecta; order Lepidoptera; family Pyralidae; genus Acrobasis; species Acrobasis consociella. The sequence continues at coordinate 18,935,998 of OY743117.1, forward strand.
TTTGCATCGAAATACCTCGAGCTTATAATACATATTAATGAGCTTAAACTATTAAGCTTCTCGTGACGTTAATTATTAGTTTGTTATTATAATTATTGTTTATTTTGTAAGGTTATTAAATGATGATAAAAGGCAAATGATCTATTAATTCATGATACATTTTATTTTCAAGAGATGATTGTAGCTTAGTAAGTCACTGACATAGTTCAGAGGATTTGCTCGTTGAAGTGTCAGTGGGCAGAACACATAGCGCGACGAACCGATAGGCGTTGTGGCAAAAAGATTCTTGAATGGCAACGAAGTACTGGCAAACGAAGCGGAGCGTAGGACCACCCACCCACAAGGTGGTCTGACGATGAGCAAGGATGCAGGAAGGCACTGGATGTAGGCCGCTCAAAATAGGTCATTTTGGAAATCCTTGGAGAGGCCTTTGTCTAGCTGTGGGCTTCCTGTGGCTGATATGATGATGATGAGGATAGACCAATAAAACACAGTTTTTTGGACAAAATGGACATAATATTGCGACTATGAGGCTCCATTAAAAGTTTGATAAAAGCACGTAATAAGTGTCCTAACTCCCGATCAGCTGATCCAGTTTGCACGCCGTTGCGTAAACCGCCCACGCCCCAAATGCTTGTGCATTTTGCATTCCTGCAATTTGCCATTGATATAGGGTTGCCTATGTATATACCGTTTTTCAGAAGGTAGCGAGATATACTAAACTTTGTATGTTTACTTCGCAAAAACTTTGCTGGTAAGAGCAAGTGTACGATCCTGATTTAATATATATCTTTATTGGAAAAAATAAAATTTAAATTAAAACTAAATAAGAACAAAAACTAAAAAAAATGTTTCACTAAAATATTACCTTTCGGCAACGTGGCCAAAAGGCTGGCAGCATTGCCACGTTGTATCATTTTATCATTACCAGCAATTTCTTCACGGGATACTTCGAATAGATGTTGAGAAATAATTTTTAATAAATTGTACGTTTGACATACATATATTGTACGTCAAACAGAATATTTGAAGTCTTCTATTTCTATGTAGACAGAGTCCAGGGACGCAAGACTCAAATTTACTTTTATCGTGATAGTGGGCAAGAATAAAGGATAGAAAAGAAATAAAAATAGTTACGGGTCGCATTAAACTTATTTGTAAGTTGACGTTTTTGGAGAAAATACTGTAGTACAGTTTGTTGCCGCTGCTTTAGCTGCTTTTTTATTTGCGCTTAGCATGGTACAATAAAATAAGGTATTCTCTTCCCGTGACAGCTGATGACGTAGGTGGAACTTGACTACGTCATCAGTTTGATATGTTGCCACTGTGTGAAATTGAATTACCTGAGCGTAATGCATTTTTGAATTTTATATACCAATTTCGAATTAATAATCCATTATATCAATTTATAAAATATTGAATTGATAAATCACGCGAGAATCGCGAGATACTAAATAGCTAAGTTACTTAATATTTTTTAAAATATTCATGAACTAATTGAGAAAGTCCTTAAATTTACCGAAAAGAACAATCAGTGGCAATACTTTGTGACGTAGCCAAGTTCCATCTCGGGAAGAGAATACCTTATTTTATTGTACCATGGCGCTTAGGAAACGGCAATAAACTTAGCTGTTAAGTAAATAATCTAACTTCAACAACTACCCTATATGAAATTGAAAGAAAAAATCATAATTATCAAGTGATATAAAGATTTTTACTTTTACTTTCACTTTGACATTGATTCGCATTTTCGTCCATTCTCTCAACCGGTTTCCTGGAAGAAAAGCCTGTGCTGATAAATGCTATGTTTTTCCATTCTCTACTCTACTCTGAGCGTCGACAGCACACGCGCTTGGCAGCCCTACACTGTGATATCTAGTGATAATGTAGTTATGTCCGCTTGTTATGTTATTTGAGTTGTTTCATAGTCTGTGCAAGTTGTCTTTTTGCCGTGATTGTTGATAGTGACTGCATATCCGCGTTATTTGTCAAATTTAGGACATTGCACTGCGAAATAACTGCCTTCATTATGTGACATAACGTCTTATAATAAAACACGAGATTTATAACTAGGTTTAAATCAGGTTCAAACCATTATTAATCCTAAACAAGTTTACATCAAGTAATTGACACTATCTAATCTATATCTATACATATAATAAAACAGTAAAAAAAGTGTGTCTGTACATCTATATACATATAATAAAACAGTAAAAAAAGTGTGTCTGTACATTAAATATATTTCCAAAAAAAATATTGGGGGCGATGGAGACGTAGTAATAGAGTAAGAATTTAAAAAAAATGTCTGTCTGTTTGTCTGTATGTCTGTTTGTACACGCTAATCTCCGGAAATACTGGACGGATTCGAATGAAACTTTTTTTGTTATATAGCTATTAAGCCTGGGCAACATATAGGGTATAAATGATTTTGGAAAATGGAACGCCTGATGCAGAACCATAATGGTCCAGCAAAACTATAAGAGATATAAAAATGCCGCCTTAGTAAAAGTTGTTCAGCCTGATGAGCATTTTCCAGAGAAATAAAGTCATTTTCCAGAGACATAAACTTCAGTACTTGGTTTAAACCGTTATTTACTCAAATGAAGTTGACAGTTAAAGTTTAGACATGTTAACATCAGATGAACGATACATATACATACAATGATAAATAAAATGTAAATAAGCTATTTATAATATAATTATTTTAAAAATATTAATGCGCAAAGTCAGGCATTTTTTTTAACTTTTTTCATAAGACGTATGTATTGCAAAATAAGTGATTAATACAGTCACCTCGTTAAACCGGCTACAACAATTCATTTCAAAGTTATAAAAAACTAATTGCAAAATAACTAGTTTATTAAATACGTACCTAAATATATACCTAGCTTATTTTTAATTCTGCAATATTCAATATTATTCAGCCTTCAGATTTCGGCGTTAAATTCCAAAGCGGTTTATCTATTGTTTTTAGAATATTGCGTAACGAAACTAGGTCGGGCGCCTGGCGTTGCCTAAACTACGTAGGTGTACCGCATACTAATCTAGTATTAGTATTCTATTAGCTAGTTTGATTTGCCATTGGATTAGATACGTATTCCGTTTAAGTTAAAAAGGAACTGTCATTGAAAGTTTACGAATTGGTATGTTGCTTTAAATGTTATTCCTATATTTTAAAACGATCTTGAGTTCGACATATAAGGACTGCGACTGTTAAAATTATCAGAAATGTGTAGATTCGTAGGAGAATGAAGGTCACTTACAAAGACAAAATGATTAGCTCATTAAAGTGGCAGTGAGTGGGCACATAGCGCGAAAATCCGATGGCTGATGTGGCAGAAATGTTCTCGAATGGCGGCCACGTACCGGCAAGCGTAGCGTAGGACACCCACCTGCTAGGTGGTCAGATGACCTGAGCAAGGTTGCAGGAAGACGCTGAATGCAGGGCGCTTCCGATCGGTAGTTTTGGGAATCCTTGGAGGCCTATGTCCAGTAGTGGACTTCCTGTGACTGATATGATAAAACTCATATCCGTTTTATGACTAGTAACTACAGGTAGAGCTTATTCATTCATTTGAATATGAAATCGAATTTCCTGTATAGTGCCAGTCAGACAATCACAAAAAATATTAATGAGTCATACACGAAGGAATTCAATATCATGTGACACTTTCAATTGACAAGACTAGACGGAGTATAAAAATAACTACTAAAAGTATCCTAGTATTTTACTCAAAATGTAAATCGCGGTATGCTGTTTGATATTAACCCAAGTTTCGATTTTAATGTTTTACCAAATAGGCATATCGACAAAAAATTATAAATAAAATAAATAAATATATAGTGACAAATTACACTGATTGAGCTAGCCCCAAAGTAAGTCTGAGACTTGTATTATGGGATACTAACTCAACGATACTATATTTAATTTTAAATATAAAATGTAATAACATTTTATAAAAAATAGATAAACATCCCAGGTACAGGACAATGACGACCTCCGTGGCGTAGTGGTGACCATGCTAGTCCGCCACCCAGAGGTCCCGGGTTCGATCCCCGGCCAGGGCAAGTTGGAAAATGGCCTTTTTCAAATTGTCCTCGGTCTTGGATGTCTATCTATATATGTATTTGTTATAAAATATACTATCGTTGAGTTAGTATCCCATAACACAAGTCTTGAACTTACTTTGGGGCTAGCTCAATCAGTGTAATTTGTCCCTATATATTTATTTAATTTGAAGTTCCAAATATACGCTAGTTATTGTCGAACATCCTACAATTCTTTGTCTTTGAATATTGAGAGCTTTTAACAAAGTATCTAAGCCTGTTTCTTTAATTAATTCATTAATTCTCTAACCATATCACAACATGACATTGCATTCCTTTCAAGCATACAGAGTATAGCCCCATATACAGAGCTTACAAGTCATACTTTGAAACTGATCTATGCCAGCAAGGTGAACTTGTCATTTCTATCACGTCATTTAAGTTTTCATCTCCTGATCGTTGATAGATTGTTAACACATTGCAGGACACTCGGCCAGACACAATAGAAATAACAATTGAATTACGCCCAAAGCCGTAAGTCCTGCAATGTGTTAAGAGGATTGTGAAGCTGTACTTAAATTTCCATGTATGGTAGTTGTCAAGCCATGTCAGATGCTTTTAGGCGGCCTGAAAAATCTGACACCAGTGTTGGCTTACACACACGAAAAAAATAAACAAGGCAGACAGCAATCCATCACTGTTTTGATTCCTTTTTCTACTTTCTTTCCCACCGTTACGCTAAAAGTGGTAAATGCTCAGTTTTTTTTTCCCATAGACGTGATATAGTTTATAGTATCACCTCTCCGGATGGTACCTGGTCCAAAGGCTATCTATAGCAATTCAGAGGTTATGCAGCAAGCCTGACGGCTACCTTTGAACCGGGTACAATTTGGGGTGGTATTTTTAACTGATTTATTTATATTGACATAGATTGACGAATTTTTTATCACTTTCTTTTTTAAAGATAAACGAATTTGGTGTATATTATACCTCTCTAATTAGTTTTCTGTTACTTACTGCTAGTAAAGAATATCTATGAAATCCGGCTTCCCTTGGATCAGCATAAAATTAGGTGTCAGTACTGCGTATATACCTCTAATTAAGCTCGGAATGTGGTCCGCAGCTCGATCTACCGAGAAAGGTCATTTTTTACTCGGTCGCATATCAATTAGAATTTGACGTTAATGCGTGCTGGGTGAAGCAAGTGGAAGCTATTAGGAGTAATGTTTCTAAACCATGCTTTGCTTATAATTATAATGCAAGAGCAAGCTTATGTGCAATAAGGAAGTTGCCAACAAGTAAAATTAGATACTTTTTTCTTTTTATTAATCGCTAAAATGTTGCATTAAGATGACAGAATACCTAGTGCAGTAATACATGTATTTAGGGATTTGTATGAAATAAATACTAATGATGTCTTAGTTTCTTGGAATCAAATAGCACCCTTAGTTTTTTAGCAATAATAAATCTAAAACAAGACCTTTACCCAGGAAACTTCGTTATTTTATATTCGAAAAAAAAGGCATCTTTTTATAAAAAATAACTTCTGCAGTGATTTACCTATGAACAATGCTATCAGGCTTTTCAGGTAGATTATTAAGACATTATTGTACTCTGAAACTTCAGGACGCTGTATCTTTGTGAATTTAAATTACTTTGATAAACCGAATAAAAGAGACCATTATTTTTGGATAAATTAAATAAAAAAGTTATTTTTGGGCTCATTTTTGGTATTCCAAAAATGGTAAGCAAGACGGACGTTACTGCCTATCCGTGTTTGAGTATCAAGCAACATTGAGCATTAAATTTTAATGATCGGGTCTAATTTGGTTTGATATAGAGATAGGACGTCACTATCGTATTATTTTATGGAGTAGCCCCCCAGTCTACATCCCTATTGTTCAGTCTATACGTGGGCTGTTCCGAAAATTGTTAGTGAAATGAAAAATAGTAAGAAAAAGTATTCCCCTCCAATCTATATGCATTCGGGTAAATCAGCTTACAAAATATTTAAAAAAATACAAGCCGAAACAACGCTTCAGACGAGGCCGTCGAAGACGACGGCCTCGTCTGAAGCGTTGAATTTTCGCCCACGAAGCATTTTTCGTACGGTGGGGAAAAAAATTCGCATGACGCTAAATCTGAGCTGTTCGTTTTGCGAAGCTCCTCCTTCGAACTTTTCTAGCATAAATTTGCACCAATCAGTACGATAGAATTTTTGCTCTTCGGTGACAGAACGAGGTATCCATCGCGTAGCAAGCTTTCTTAGGTTAAGTCACAGAATTAATAATAGTATTACATACAGAATGGAAACTCGCACCATTCCCCGCAATCTGCTGTCCCCGCAACCCTTCCCCCGTTATTGTGAGGTGTAAGTGGCAGTAAAACAGGGTTATTGGTAGTCGCACGTTGACATTACGCGAGTCACTTAGGATTATTGAATTATAATGGTGAGAAACTGCGCACATTATCATTGTTTATCCACGGAAAACAATAAATAACGAAAATTTTATATATTTCCGAGTAATAAAAACAGGTAAGCTAAGCAACAAATTCTGTGGTGGCGACCCTGATTGTTTAACTCACACATTTGACGTGTGCACGGACGGATTGTTTTGTTTGTAGTAGTACTAGGTATATATGCTGCTCCGTTTGTATGAAGTGCCATACCTGTGGTTAAGTGTTCCCTTATTAGAATCAGCTCTCAGAGTGCACCTGATTCTAATATTGAATAATAGATAGTGAATGAATATTAAATAAAAGATATTTTATTTAAAAACAGTTATCATCAAATTCACAGTTTTTTTAAGATGACAGTATATGAGTGACAAGTTTCAATAAAGCAAAAAAAACTCTTTTTCTTGAAACAAATATAAATTAGTAAAGAGGTTTAAACACTTCTCTTCAACACTCCTCCTTAATTTACATTCTCTTTGTCACTCGGCCATCTATTCATCATAGCTCAGCCATCTATCTTCCATCAATCACATAACACCCATATTTTGTATACACCATTCAAATTTCCCTTTCAAAAGAGGTTTGGTCAATGCATCAGCAATCATTCGAGTTGTCTCTACATACTCAAGATTGATGATCCCATTCTCAACTGCTTCTCTTATAAAATGATGGCGTACATCAATGTGTTTTGTTCGTTGATGGTGCACAGGATTTTGTGCAATCGCAATAGCAGACTGACTATCACTAAAGATCTTCATTGGCTCTGGAGTAGTTTCAGTAACCTCGGCAATAAATCTTCTGAGAAAGATTGCTTCTCTTGCTGCCTCGGATAGTGCAACATACTCAGCCTCAGCCGTTGAAAGGGCTACAGTTCTTTGCTTCTTGCACTCCCATGACACTGCAGCTCCTCCTGTCCACTTGAAGATCAGCCCACTAAATGACTTCCGGTCATACGTGGTCGCATGACTCGCATCTGCGAAACCCAACACCTTCTCCTTTCCTAAAGCCTGATACTTCAAACCAAGAGTTTTAGTACCCTTCAAATACCTCAGTACCCTTTTAGCAGCTGACCAATGCTGTTCTGTATAACAGCTGTTAAATTGACTAAGATTGGTCACAGCATAACTTATGTCCGGCCTCGTGCACACGGACAGGTACATTAGTGACCCTATCAGGTTCTGGTAAGGAATCCTTAGATCCGGTTGATGTTCTGGTCCTGGTTTCTCTAATTTTTCACCAAGAACCGATGGTGTTGATGCACTCTTGCAGTCAGTCATACCAAACAGGTCTAGGATCTTATCAATATATTTATGTTGATCCACTTTGATTCCATTCTGATCCTGAGAAATGTGCATACCAAGAATAAGGTCTGCCTTCCCTAGATCCTTCATTTCAAATTTAGACATAAGGTCTTTTTTTACGCTTTGCAACTCATTTGCATCGTTCCAAAAAATTAGCATATCATCTACATACACTGCCAATATAATGACCTTTTCGCCTTTAGACCTGGTATAAACACATGGTTCATTTTTAGAACGTTTAAACCCTAGCAATAACAGTTCCTTGTTAAGCTTTTGATTCCAGGCTCTAGGAGCCTGCTTTAACCCGTAAAGGGACTTCTTTAAAAGACAGACATAGTCTTTTCCTTTTTCTTCGAAACCTTGCGGCTGCTTCATGTAGACCGTCTCTTCTAAATTTCCATTTAGAAACGCTGTTTTTACGTCCATTTGGTCTATCTTTAAGCCAGCTCCGGCTGCGTATGCCAATAGGGTTCTAAGTGAGCTATGTCTCACTACCGGCGAAAACGTTTCGTCGTAGTCTATGCCACTTCTTTGACTAAACCCTCGAGCAACCAGTCGCGCTTTATACCGCATCCTATTCCCCCCTTCATCTTTGATTCTAAATAACCATTTTGAATCAACGATGTTATGGTGTGAATGCGGTGGCTTTACCACAACCCATGTACTATTCTTCTTTAAAGCATCAAGCTCTTCCTTTATAGCTTTCTTCCACTCCTTGCCATCAGAGCGGGATAGAGCTTCCTCAATTGTTTTCGGATCACAAAGATCCATTGGTGTTTGAACAGCTTGGTAAAGAATAAAGTCTGGAAACTCTCTTTGTTTCCTATCTCTCAGTGGGTACCTTCGTTCACTCTCTATGGGAACATTTTCAATGGTTGAAGTTGGTTCAAGTTCACAATCTTCAAACTCTTCAATATCAGTGTCTTGCCAACCCGTATCTAGTTCTGACTCTGTCAATATCTCTCTATTGTTCTCTACTTCCTGAGCTGGTGGTACTCTTACCTCTGAGGTGCTCACCTCAGGTCCTGCAGCTTCTGTAGAGGTTACCATTATAGGATTTGTGGTTTTAACTACTTCCTCCGAAAAGTTATGGATTACCTCCTCCAGGTTCTCTTTTATTGGCTCTTCTTTATGTTTTTGATTTTCAAAGAATATAACATCTCGTGCTTTGAATACAGCTTCATTCTCAGGGTTGATAAGCCGATATGCTTTGGCGTTATCACAATATCCAACATGAATAAGCTCTCTGCTCTTTGGATCCCACTTTTTTCTTTTCTGGTCTGGAATGTGCATAAAGGCTTTGCACCCGAAAGTTTTGACCATACTCAGGTCACACTTTTTTCCTGACCACTTCTCTTCAGGAGTCATATTCTTTACCGCAACTGTTGGAGATCTGTTCTTCAAAAATACGGCAAAGTTGACAGCTTCGGCCCAGAATTTTCTCGGTAAACCAGCCTCTTGAAGCATGCTCCTAGCTTTCTCGCAAATCGTGCGGTTTGCACGTTCAGAAACTCCATTCTGCTCTGGCGTATACTCAACTGTCACCTGGTGCTGGACGCCATGTTGTTTTAGGTAGCTATCTATCCTTTTATTAACGTACTCTGTGCCATTGTCAGTGCGCAAGATTTTCATCTTTTTGCCACTCTGATTTTCAGCAAACGCCTTAAACTCTAAAAATTTTTCAAAAACCTCACTCTTGGATTTCAGAAAATAAATAAAAGTTTTACGCGTAAAGTCATCAATAAACGTCAAAAAATAATTGCTACCGCCTATAGAAGGTTCACTCATAATGCCACAAAGATCCGAGTGTACAATTTCTAAAACCTCCTTTGCCCTTGTAGCACCAGTCTTTTTAAACGGTTGTCTTGTTTGTTTTCCCATTACACATGATACACACTCGAGTGTAGAAGTAGTATTTGGAAAACTTACCCCTGTCGCCATTTTATCTCTTAGAAGTTTGAGGTTACGCATACCAAGATGTCCCATCCTCCGATGCCATAACATCAGTTGGTCTCCTTCTGTTGTTACAAGAGCAGAACCCTGAGAAGCAGATTTAATTTTATAAACTCCTCTTTCTTCCACACCTTTTATAACAGGCTTGCCTCTTACCTCACATTCGTCACTTCTAAAAATGCCGCAACCGCTTTTTGAAAAAATAACTACATGACCCTTCCTTACAATCGCGCTCACGCTCAATAAATTAGCTCGTAACTCTGGCACATACGTAACATCACTAATAGACAACCCTGACTCACATACTACTGTACCCATACCTTGACCAAGGACCTCATCACCGTCTGCACATGTGACTCTCAAGCATTGAGGAGTGTTGTTGAGATCTCTGAACCATTTCCTTAGATTAGTCATATGGTTTGAAGCTCCAGAGTCGATTATCCAATCTTCTGACTGGGGCTTCGTCGCTGTTCCCAACGCATACGCCTGCATTGCTTCCTTTTTAGTCTTTGGATTTTGTGGACACTGCTGCGCTTTATGTGGTCCTTCACAAATAAAACATTTAATTTTTCTCTTCTTGGGTATGTTCTTACCCCCCTTTTGTTTATTTGCTATTAATGCTGTTGGTTGGCCTACACTCGAGCTAGCCATATGGGTATCCTCATAATCAGTAGTAAGTTCAATGTTGCTATTCTCTATTGCTAATCTCATTGGTTGAAAATTTGCAGTAAGGCCTTGAAGTAATAACGCAGCTAATAATTCGTCATCAACCTCTTTTCCAATATCTGCAAGCTCTTGAGACGTCGCCATTACATTTGTTACATATTCTCGTACCGTTGAGAATTGCTCAAGTTTAAAGCTCACTAATTTTGTAAGGAGCCTGCATCTATTATTTAGGCCCTTATCTTCAAATGCTTTCTTGAGAGCTTCCCATGCTTCTTTTGCAGTTTTTGCCTGACGCAGATGAACAAGGCATTGTGGCTTTACCATGATGCATATTTTGGCCTTTGCTTTTTGATCTTGTTTAATGCCTTGCGCGTCGGTTGCACTCGGTTCTACACTTGTATACTGCCACAAGTCCTGCTCTATGAGCAACATTTCCATGTAAAACTTCCATGTAGCATAATTACTTGAGCCATCAAGTTTCTCTAAACTAGTCATTGTGCTACTCACATTACATGAATTCTGTGAATAACTGGTATCTCCTCCTCCGGGAATGCCATTGTTCCTGTTTTCATTCGACATCATGCTGGGTACATAACCTATTAGAATCAGCTCTCAGAGTGCACCTGATTCTAATATTGAATAATAGATAGTGAATGAATATTAAATAAAAGATATTTTATTTAAAAACAGTTATCATCAAATTCACAGTTTTTTTTAAGATGACAGTATATGAGTGACAAGTTTCAATAAAGCAAAAAAAACTCTTTTTCTTGAAACAAATATAAATTAGTAAAGAGGTTTAAACACTTCTCTTCAACATCCCTCAAGAGCCACTCTACCCTGATGAAGTTCTCATGAATTACTGCAGTTGGTGGTCGGCCGGGTCTGGGGTCCTCGTCTAGGTCGTCTCGACCACGTGTAAATTCACGAATTCAATAAGTAACTGTTGCTAACGCAGGAGCAGACTCCCAAAATGCAGTTTGTAAATTTTCATGAGAAATGATTACCGCGAGACGTCAATGAGTGACCGATAACCTTTAAAAATATTTTTTTAAAAAACTACATATTAGTGGCCAATGATTTTTCCCAAGGAGATTAAAATTTGTATTAAAAAAAAAGTTTTAGGAAAAAAAAGATTGCATTTATTCTGTCGCTAACAATTTTCGGAACAACCTAGGTACATTCAGTTCACAAATGCGCTATTTTCCAACAAGTCAAATCAGATACTTTTTTCTAAACGTCAAAACAAACAGTTTCTATGGGATTTTGTATGAAATACAAGAAGATGACGTCATAGTTTTTTGGAGTCAAATAGCGCTCTTATTATCAGTTTTTCTGCAATAATTTTAAAACCACGTTAAAATGGATATGTTCAAAGACGAGTGACAATATTTTATGACGTTTTATTTTGTTATTCAGTACAAAATAATTTATTTTGGCTTAGGAAAATACCCAATTCTAGAAATATAAAAAAATATGTTTCTTCTATATGTAAGTTTTACAGCAGCTTTAAGGTGATACAGTGTATTACCTGAACTAGTTATAACATTGATAAGGTTATGTAACACCGTTAAAACTTATTAAGGAAAGCTGCGGGTAGCCAGTGTCGACACAGCCTTCGGGCGTGGTCGACTTTGATTGTAAATAGCTAGGAATGACCACACTGCGACTGCTCAACACAGGTAGTGAAGATTGGACTTTACGCCATTCGATGATTATAGGTTTCAATTGAATAGCTTTGGCCCGCGCTTTGCCCCACTAGCATGCCTACCTTTTAAACATAATTATTTTTCATCTTTATCACTAGATGGCGCTATAAGATAATAATTAAAACATTGAAATCTTTTATTATATTATTATTATTAAAATAAAAAAATACTCTAATTAACTAAATATGAGTTATATAAAATGCAATAAATATTTTAAAAGCAAATTCAACACTTTCTTCGTCACTATTTTGCTAGTCGTGTGCTGCCATCTCTGTGTGCCTACCCGCAACTCCAGTTTTGCCTACTTACCTCCAATAGTTTCTATGGCGTTGGGTATCTGTAAAATTAATATTTATATTATCTTTGCCACTAGAATCATTTCTTACAGACAAGCTTTCTGGTGTTTAGGGTTCCGTACCCAAAGGCTAAAAACGGGACTACTAAGACACTAGTGTCTGTTTTTCTGTGTCTGTCACCAGTCTGTATCTCGTGAACCGTGATAGCTAGACAGTTGAAATTTTCACAGATGATGTATTTCACTATAATACATAACAAATACTAAATAAATATAAAGTGAGGCTCCCATACAACAAGCGTGCTTTTTAAAGATAACTTCGTGCGCGAGTCCCTCTCGCATTTGGCTGTTTTTATTTCTTCCCTAATTATGCATGTTGCGCTATATGTTTTTTCTTTATCAAAGAAGCAAACCAATGGTCTCCCAAAGATAGAAGAATGAAGAACGTTCAAATTTCTGTCGTTATCAAATGTGCCTGGCAACTCTGTAAAATTATAAAAATAAAGTAAAAATATCCAACTATTCTATTATGAAACCGACATTCTCAGTCATTACAAATCGAGAATCGAGAAATAATCGGTCAATCTCTTAAAACACATTACATTCGTTTACCGAGTGCTGTGAATTGGTGCAACTCGATTTATTGATTGACTCGATATAAAACAATCGATTATTGCGTTTATTGCCTAATGCGAAACCTTTTGCTGCGAAAATTGGATTGTTGTTGAAAGATTTGTATAATATGACCTAGGGGCATGTTGGTTTGAACAGGGTTACTCCAAAAACAATACGCAAAACGGACGTTTCCCCGTTTCAGTGTCAAGCAACATTGAGTACTAAAGAATGATGATAAAGTCTAGTTTGGTTTGACACAGAAATAGGACGTCACTATCGTACGACTAACGTATTTTTATGTAGTAACTGCCCGAACCATAGAAAAAGAGTTTTAAAATGTCTATGAACAGAACATACTCAAAGTAGAAATAAACTGTTTGCAAGTCGCAAACAGTTTATTTCTACTTCGAGTATGTACTTACTCGTACTTATAGTTTAGTTTCTGTAGCACAAAATGATGCAAAAAAAAAGACTAGGTACATTTAGAGAAAAACATTATGTCACAAACGAGGGTTACATGTCGATTTATTGGAAAAAAATTAACCTAAATTCAAACTATACAAACTTATTGGAATTTAAATTAAAACTAAAATCAAAACTAAAAATTACAAATATTACATTATCTATTCATGACAAAAAAAATGAATTACCTAGTCATTACATATCACAAACAATATGAATTAACATTTACAAGAATCAAGGCAATTCCTATAAAATCAATAAGAATAAAACTGTTTTTCCTGCGTCGCCGGAACAATGACCACGCGAATAGTGAATGTCCACTTGCCTTGAGACCTCGATATTGTAAAACTATACCATTGCTATTTACAAACCACATTGCAGACCTACGCCAAATATAATATACATTTGCTTTGCAATAAAAAAAATATAAATACACGTACATTGTAATTTCTGTATAACATATAGTAACTTATCTCATAGGTAACAAATGATAAAATTGAAGCTACTCGAACGCATAAAAAAACAAGCGCTTTTTCGGCATCTGTACCTACAAGTTAACTGGTAGAATAGGCCCTTGGCCTTAAGTCCGCCGGTTCAATTTTTATTAAAAAGTTAAATAAAAAAACGCATTTTAAGTATTTAAAGAAATCCTTAAATGACTGTCTAGTCTTCATCTTCTTAAGCTGTCTCTCTAACTAGTAAAGGTCAGCAATCAGCTTGGAGTAGTCATCTTTGTGCTGGCACTTCAGAACAACTCAGCAGCGCTCCCCGGTCCACACTCGAATGTTGCATAGTTTTTCCTTTCCAACTTTATTTTTCCTGTGACTTTACCCACCATTATAAGCTGAAGGAAGTCATATCGCTGATGTCGTAGAACATGACCCAGGAAATTTTACGCCTTTTCACCATCACGGCGCTTTTGGCCAATTCGTTGCAAAGTTTCACGTTAGAAACCTCCTGCGTCCAGCTAATGGACCCCATACGTCTATAATATATTTTTTTAAATCTGTCTAGCAAAAATCTAATATTTACACAGAAACTAAGCATTCATAAGATTTTTAAGATTTTTCGTCAGGAAACATTACGTATTAGGTATGATTAGGTATATTAGATTTCATAACCGTATTCAACTACTACTTTCAATCAACTAACTAACTCAACTACATTCAATTCTACTTCTACACTTAAATAATAAGACATAAATAACCTGCATTTAATAAAAAGTTTCCGGACAAACCTACGTAATGTACTTACTACACTTACTTTTAGGACAGCATGCAAGTATATGCTATTTATTTATATAAAAACTTGTTCAGACTATTACAGTCAGGAAGTAAGATTATTAGTTCAACAAATCTTTATTTAGACCGTTGTTTAAACAATATGCAACGAAGATATCGTTGCACTTAGATTCTTTTTGTGTTAGTAATTATAATGTAAAATTATCAACTTACTTAATCAACACTTAAAAGATACATCAGTCAGTATTGACGCATCTCGTCTGAGAACTGGATCGTGTGAGCCTCTTTTTGTAAAACCTCCATGCATAAAACGAACACTTGCATACAGGGAAGTACATTGCAAGAATGCAATTTCATAGCTGTTTAAAAGTTTTTAACCTTTACGAGCTTTTCAATGTTTTGTAAAATCGTGATTTTGACCTTTAGTAAGTTCGAGAATGTAAGTGTAGATATACTAGGGTTCGGTTGTGTAGAGTGTAAATGCTGACATGTCCGTCCAACTGACCATAAGACTCAAATTGGTTTTTGGGTCTTGTACGTTATGTCTACCCAGCTAGTGATATTCATAAAGATGTTATTAGTTAGTTATTAGTATGATTTGCTTTGACTTATGGCCTTATGTCCCTTATCTGGGGCAAAGGGTGTCCACAAAGACTCTTCATCTCGATCTGTCTTGAGCTACGCGCTAAACTTCACTCCAGGTCTAGCTGATTTTCTTAATTTCATCGAGCATGGTACGTGGCCAGGTCTGTTAAGGGCAGCTGACTATATGCTTTCCTTGTGATTTCACTCCATGGCCGTTTTAGGTATTGCTCAGGGCCTTTTCGGATGGCAAATCTAATCCAGTTATTAGTATAAAAACGGAAAGATACACAATGTGAATTTTGTTTTCATGTTGAAGTCAAAAGTTCTTAACTTATTTGAAGAAATAAGCAGTTGTTAGGTAATTTTTCGAAGATATATTGTATCTTTAGTAACATGTTAGGTAATTCAACTACTTAATTGAAAACGAAAGAGACTAAGTCCCTCTTCAATTACATTTGAAGTAATAAATAAATGAATATTATATAATAAATTATTATAAAATTTAGATAATGTAATACTTATTTAAATATTAATATATTTACGCGTGATTCTTCACTGTGAAAAACGGACTAGACACGTAAGGAAGGTTTTTTTATTAAAAATTATAATAACTGTTTGGGGCAACAAAGAAAAAATATTTTCACACTTTATCTGTGAAGTTTTCTCAACCCTAAAATGCAACACTTTTCCGCCCGTTGACTGAAACAAACAAAAAAAGATAGTTATTATCCAATCACAGAAACAATAGCGAGATAACCTTGATCTTGTCCGAGCCGTAACGAAACGGAAGGTTTCGTAACACTAAAAATTGTTTGGTAACTGTTCGGACTCACGTACGTGTGACTTTCACAGGCCGTGCGTGAAATGATAATTAACATTGCTTTCTGAGTATTTTACTAAGTTTTACCTCCTTAGCTATGTCAACGAATTAATATATTTTATGTAATAACATGGAAAGCACTTCACCGACAAGAGCCCAGCTCTTAAACATAAGAAGAAGAAGAAGAATAATATGTAAGATTGTGGAAAAAAATAAAGAATTTTGAATTTGAATTAGCACGAGGAAATACCTCAGAATTAATATAAGTATTAGATACAGAACGGAAAGTCCTGAAGTCCCGCGCTATATATTCGTCCTCGTTCCCTGTTCCCGCACCTCTCCCCCGTTCTCGCTTTGAGGAGGGTGCTAAAGCCAGATGCGAACGGGGACGCATATTGTGTGGGTGGGACCTTAGGAGATTCCTTTCTATATGTAATACTTATAGTACCTGGGTGACCGAGCTTTGCTCGGTTTCATCTCAAACATTAACTAATTTTTTTTAAACTTGTCTAAAAACAATGCAAAATAAAAAATTATATATAAACTTAAACATAAAAAAACAAAAGTAAATCACCGAGTGGGATTCGAACCCGTAACACTCTTTCTAGCCGTCGGTATCCTTAACCGCTGAGCTAAAAAAAAGGCGGTCGGCGCGACGAAATTAGCGACCATATTCTGCGTGGAAAGAAAAACGCATGAAAACTCGAAAACACGCGTTTTCCCAAACATAAAACTAATCTAGATCGATTGTTTACCCCCGAAAACCCCCATATACAAATTTTCAGCGAAATCGTTAGAGCCGTTTTCGAGATCACAGAAATTTATAAATATATAAATAAATTATATATAAATATATAAATAAATATATATACAAGAATTGCTCGTTTAAAGGTATAAGATAAGATTTATATAACTGTGGAAATACTCCAAATGGGAGTCTATAACATGCGTTATGAATTTATCGACGTGGAAATAACAGATTACATGAAGCAAGTAGTAAACTTACATGTATGTAACCTATCTGTTTGTCTGGGGCTGTGTTAAACTTTTATCTTAAATATAAGATCAAATTATGCATAACCTGATAAATTAATAAAAAATACACCACCTAAATGAAAGCCGCTTTTGATGACTATTTTAGAAATCTATGTTGTCATATGCCGAAATCCAAGAAAGTTAAACCTAAGACGAGACTTACGAATGAAATTCCAAAATGTCCTTTTTTAACCAACTAAATAAATTTAGGGTTATCGATTCGACCCGTATGTTTTTTTGTATGTTACGGCACTTAATTGTGAACCCATTTTGATGATTCATTTTTTATTTGAAAGCAGTACCAGATTAGTTTGGTGAATATATGATAAAGAACTTAGGATATGTGGAAGAAAGTCATTAAAGAAAATCGCGACACAAAACAAAAAAGTTAATTGTTTTTTTTTTGTTATTAATTTAATCTTTTTTATTTTCAGACCTTCATCCTCTGCTCCGTGTGGCTGGTCGTCCACAGCCAGCACGGGCCAACCACGACCCCGGTGCCGATCCTCAAGCAGATCAACAGACAGAACGACGATGGCTCCTACAGCTACGGCTACGAAGCTGCTGATGGCTCCTTCAAGATAGAGACCAAGTACCCCAACGGAGATGTCGCGGGGAAGTATGGATACGTGGATGAAAATGGGAAGACGAGAGAGATTTCGTATGGCGCTAGCAGTAAGAGAGGATTCGAGCCTCAAGGTGAGATTTAGATTTCTGATGTCTCATTTTATCTTTCGTCGTCTTCTTTGACGACCTTCGTGCGTAGTAAGTAATCATTATGCTAGTTCGCCATTGAACGTGAAGCTTTTCTACGCACATTAGATTCTCTTCCCGCGCAGATCGTTAAAGCCAATAGAGGGACTGGGCGAGATTTGAATCATGGTAATAGGCGATGCAGCTAGCAACCAATCACTATTTTGATTCCTTTTCTATCTTAACGCCACCACCACGCTAAGCGTGGCATTTGGGTCTTACGATCCTGGACTCTGTCTGCTCCGTCAGGGATATAGACGTGAAAATGTAAAATGTATAAGCTAGAAGTGGCCGTTTTTCGCAAATGTGCGTAGAAAAGCTTCACGTTCTTTAAACTATAATCAATAGTTTATGTAATAGTTAAAAGAGTTATCTAGGGCTTGGTCAAGACAAAATTATAAATGATATCTCTGTTTTCTTTCAATGATTTATTTCAAATTGGGGCAGCACTGGACCCCGGAAAATTTTGTATATCCTTTTGAATGAGGAGGCATTTAAATTTGGTATGACTAGCTAGTTATGAGTAATGTATGCAGTAGTTATGGGTACTTGTTGACTTTGACCACGGTCGTCATTTCCAAACCAGTAAACCTAACTGGGGCAGTTACAAAACCTCGATATTGCCCATGTTAATGAAGAAACTTATAACGCAGAGATTTCTGAACAACTTCCAACAAAAATTATCTGACTATAGTTTGATCGAAATACGTATTAAATTGAACAAAGTCTGAGAGGAAAGAAAAAAATTTATTTTCTTTTCTATTTACACGCCTGCCATTAAACTTAATGTGGCCTTAACGTATTATGGTCTTTAGAGCCCTGTAAAGATAAAGACGAAGGATTTTTTGCTGACGGCAAAAATAACTTTCTTTTTAACCGATCTCCAAAAAGGAGAAGGTTATCAATCCGTCGCGATCTTTATGTTTTTATGTATGCTGTATGATGCTGCTTTTTGAAAACGCCCGGACCAATTTGGAAAATTATTTTTTTGGTTGAAGCTACTACTATACTTGCGAAGTAGTTCTATCGACATTTTATTAAAATCAGTTGTTTAGTTAGCTGGTTATATCGATATCAAGTTTTGAAAAAATTACAGTATCCGTGGATACATTTGCATCAGTAGGTTACTTGAGATGTTGCATATGTAATACATGAATAATAGTCAGAATTAATTAAATTAATAGCTCAATTAGCAGCTACACTGAGGCTGCTAATCCTAACCCAGTAACCAGGGCGTGAAGGTTGTTGCGTCACCTAAACACCATTTACATTGCCAAGATGGCGAAATTAATACGGGTTTGCCAAAATTTTGAAATTTAAGTGAGACAGAGCTTGTGGTCCTAATGAGCGTCTTTAAGACGTCGATAAATAGTTCAATCTTACCTGTCTTATTCATTAAGTCTATATATTTAATTTACACTTTATGCTTAACTATAATAAAAAAATGAATCGCAAAATGTGTTGGTAAGCGCATAACTCAACAACGCCTTGACCAATTTGGCCAATTCTTTTTTTTTAAATGTTCGTTGAAATTCAAAGATGGTTTTTACGGCGAGAAAAATTCGAATAATTGCCGGAAAAACCCTAAAAACAGCCCTTTTCTTTTTCCCATACAAACGTACATTTTGACAGGCTATATTTGGCAGTACGAAGTCTGCCGGGTCAGCTAATATTTAGATATATTTACATACACCATATGGGTATGTTCTTCAACAAGATAACGAAATTAATACGGGTATGCCAAAATTTTGAGATTTAAGTAAGACTGCGCTTGTGGTTCTAATGAGCGTCTTTAAAATGTCGATAAATCGTCAATCTTAGGTTTTATTCATGAAGTATATGTATTTAATTTACACTTTTTGGTTAATATAAAGATATATTTACATTTACCATGTATGTTGCCAATTTAACAAGATTACGAAATTTTTACCGATTTGCAAAATTTTCTAAGTGAATTTTGAGTGAGGCGTTGCAATTGTTTATTAATTGAGTATCTTCACCTAATAAAGAAGTTAACACGAGAAAATTTGTAACATTGTAGACATTGAAATGTTGTAAAATAACTACGTATTTTACTATCATTTATTTTGAAATTTTCTGTCCACGTTTAGCGCCTAGATATGAACTAATATGAAGTATAATAATTAATTAATGATAAAGAGACAGTTATATAGGTACTATAAAAAATTTAAGAGTACAAATTTAAAATATTTATTCATTTCCACATTTCAGGTGCTGGCATCATGGTCCCACCCCCAACATTAAACGACAGCCCCAGCAATGCCCTGACCGACGGCCAAGAAGACGACGGCCAATACCGAGAGGACCCGAAGATCTACGAAGACCCGAAGTACAACGGACGCGCCCAATCCCGCCCAGCTTTCAAGCAGTTCCTCCAGCCATCCCAACCGACCGCTCAACCCCAGTACCAGTACCAAGAACCAGCGTACCAACCACAACAACAGTACCAACCTCAACCTTCCCAATTCCGCTCAGCGCCCCTCTACACTCAAAACACCTTCAACCAAGCTCCTCAGCAGTTCCCATCAGAAGCCAGGCCCCAAAGTCAGGTGTATCACCAACAACCCCAGTTCTCCTACCAGGCATACACGGCCCAGCCTAACTACAACCAGTACCAGAACCAGTACCAGCCCCAGAACTACCAGACGCAGAATTTCAACCCCTTCGTAGGTCACCCCGCCCAGAATTTCGACCCCAACACTGGTTCTTACACCATTGATTTTACTGGTAAATAAATATAATTAGTTCTGGTACAAATATGAGATTTCGACCTGCCTTGATTAAAATAAAACGTGAGGGAATTTTCGACGTATATATGTTCAAATCTCTCCCTGTATTTTATGTATGAAGAAGTTGAAGGTCGTTTGGTTTTTATAAGCTTATTAGGGAATATAATACTTACCATAGACCGAACTTTCGGTAAAATCCGTGGTCTGAAAAGTAAACACCACGTAAGAAATTAAAAGTATATTTTTTTTCCGTATTTTTGTCCAGTTGTGAGTAGGTACTTACCTAGTTACTCGCAGAAAAGTGAACCGATCAATGTTGATAAAATTGTATGAAACATATAAGTACCGTCTTATGTATAATAAACAAAATGCAACTTTTCTAAGTACAACATAAAATTATTTAAAAAATGTATTTATCTATTTTCTAATGCAGCTCGTTTGTTACAAGCTCAACCTTATATAATATATTTACTTATGTACATATGTATTTTTCAGTATATAACATACTTAACTAAAATTTGTTGTGTGCCTCACTCATTTTAATCAAGGCAGGTTTTTTAGGGTTTATACGAATATAAATATAAGGTTATTTCCCAAAGCGATGCGAAAATCGACATGTTGTAAATATTGTTAGTGCTAGTCAATATGTGGAATGTTTTTTGTAATAATATTGGAATACGTACATATAGCTTTAATTTTTCTACCCTGTAAAATATATTTTTTAAGATATATTACATAATGTATAAATTATTTATTTAGACACCTACTTACGGTAGTACTTGTGTAAGTAGGTATCTCAATTTTTCTGTTATCAATTTTTCATTATATACTCATGTGTAAATTGAAAACCAAACCTAACACTTTATATGAAACTTCTTTATATACCTTTGCTCAAGTATATATATTATACATACAAATTAAACTATCTAATTACCAACTGCATTACATTTAATAGAGTTTCACAAATGTAAATAGATAATTATGTAAATACGTACAAATATCTTATACATTACATATCAACATAAACTTATATACCTATATTACACCAATTGAATATTTCTGCCATACTATATTATGGTTTGCATTAAACATATGCATACAATCATCATAGATTATAGATATATCATCAGTGACATATATCTATATATATCTGTAAATAAAATATTGAATAATGGTGTTATGCAACATGTGACAATCAATAAATAATCCATTTTGGCGCGCATTGAATTCAAAATGGCCGACTATCGACAAACAGCAGTACGTGCGAGGATTGTGAATAAATTAAATAAATGTTATATAAATGATGACTGTTTCCTTTTCCTGGTTATGCGTGAAAGTGTTCTAGATGCAAAGGTACTAAGGGCGGAATGATTTGAATTATAAATAAGTAGCACCGAGGTAAAACATATAAGAAGGTTAAGAACTTAGCGAAGGAAAGAGAGACATTCCAGGAAAGCATTCCACTGACAAGAGCCCGTCTCTTAAATATAAGAAGTAACTAGGTCACCGCACTTCGCTTAATGAAAACCTCAGAAAAAGGAGGTTTTATAAAAATTTAACCTGTTTAGATAGATTTTTTACACTCAAAGCCACCTACATAGTTATACGAGTACAAACCAATTCACTAAAATTATAGTAGCAGCTTCCGAAATCCTAATTGTATTTATACAACAATTGCTTGTTTAAAGTAAAAGATGATACATGTATTTAGAATTATAGGTATATGTATGTACGCTACGTTTAAAAAATTGGAATCACGATATCTGAGATAGTTTATTGAGAAAATAGTTATGAAATTAAAATAATACTTACGTAGGTGTTACCCTGAAAGAATGATACATACATACATACTATCACGTCTTTATCCCTAATGGGGCAGACAGAGCATTTTGGGTCTTGCGGTTCTATGCAGAGCCCAAGGCCGCAAGACCCAAACGCCACTTTTAGCGTCATGGTGGGCGAGAAGATGGAAAAGCAATCAATACAGTGATGGGTTGCAAGCCGCATCGCCTGTTAACATGATTTGCTTTTTTGCCCATTCCCTCGATCGGCTTTTACGATCTGCGTGGGAAGAGAAGCAGCTGGTACATTCTAAGTTTTTTTTATTTCTCCCAGACCAGCATGGGACTGAAAGAATGATAAATATAGTTAAAGATAGATAGGTTTATGATGAAATATAGAGTTAAGTTTCTGCCTGGTCTCGTTTCTTCTGGTACTTAGCCTAATAGGAAAAAGAAGCTAGATATACAATGCGCATGCTTGTACCGTATCATTAGACGTGTAGGGTCGGAGTCAGAAGTCAGCATAGGTGTTGTGAAAAAAATGAGATGATTATATGACTAGCTTCCGCCCTATACCAACCTTGTTAGGAATGCAAATGCTAAGGACAAATGGACATATGATATAAACACAAAGGGATATCCCTTCATGTCCTATGTCGGAGCAAAGGGCCGACGCAACACATCGCCAACTCGATCTGTCTATTGCTGCGTTGATTTCACTCCAGGAGAATCTAAGTTGCTTGGCTTTCAAGATGATGGTGCAGAGCCAATTCTGTTTGGGGTGGCTACGCCTATTCTGTAAGTTTCTTTTAAGAGCTTTACGAGAAATACGGATCTGTACGTCAATAACCACTTTGTGATAATCACTTTACGATAATCACTTTGTAATTATTTACGTACAAATTATTATGACTTTAGATCGGTCATTTTGGAAATCTTTGCGAGAGGCCTATATCCAGAAGTGGACGTTATGCGGCTGAAATGATGATGATAATGAATCACTTTGTGAGTGTGTGTGTGTACGTTTGGTATTTCTTCACGCACAAACGGCTGGACTTATTCTGATAAAATTTGGTATGCAGGAAGCTGACACCTTGCTTTAACACATAGGCTACTTTTTTCGCGGGTAACATCACGAGGCGCAGCTAGTATGCCATAAGATATAGCGGTCTTATTTTAGTTCAGAAACAATGTCCTTATTTATTAAGTATGGAATATGTATAGTACCTAGTACTTTACCTATTAATTTTACCCAATCAACATTTTTTTATGAATGCTTCAGGCAATTATTTTATCACCAATGTATTACATAGTTCGGTATAAAAAAGAAAACAAATACAAAGCAATTAAAACCGGAAATAGAACCAATATTAAACATAACACTTTTTGTCAAAAAGTTGACAAAAAGTAACCTCTAAAGATTTATTGAACCCGGACAACCAATAGTCAACGGACTGAAAAATATAACCACTCTACCACCTAAAAACTTTTACCACTCGGGACACGTGGGTAAACGTAAGTAAACTACGATACAACGTGGAAGGGACATACCCGTAGTAACGTTCCACGGGCTATACCAGATCACTATACGAGATCTAATATAGCCCATGTATCTTGTTTTGGAATCATTGTATTGGAATGTCGAGATTTTTTACTGTTTTTTTTTAAATCCCATGCTGGTCTAGGAGAAATAAAAAAACTTAGAATGTACCAGCTGCTTCTCTTCCCACGCAGATCGTAAAAGCCGATCGAGGGAATGGGCAAAATGCAAATCGTGTCAACAGGCGATGCGGCTAGCAACCCATCACTGTATTGATTGCTTTTCCATCTTCTCGCCCACCGTGACGCTAAAAGTGGCTTTTGGGTCTTGCGACCCTGGGCTCTGCATAGAACCGCAAGACCCAAAATGCTCTGTCTGCCCCATTAGGGATAAAGACGTGATAGTGTGTATGTATGTATTTTTTTTTTATCACTAGAGTATAGTGCCAGATCTTTAGCAAAGCCCGTGGTTGTATAAACTTCCAGGTTGTATAAACGGGGTAAAAGTAATATCTATTTGTACAGTCGGGAACGTATTCACAATGATTGTAAGTAAAGTACTTATTCGAAAAATATTCGAATTCCAAAAAAATTCATAATATCATTTTGAAATAAGTAGTATTAAAATTTGGAAAACTTCCGAATTTACTTAAAAGAGTCATTCTCGTAATTGGAGTAGTATTAATAAGTAGCTATGTGTACAGTCGGAAACGTGGGCTGTGATCTGCATCCGGCCTAACTTGCTGGCCTTACATACCGGAAGAGAGTAACGCGAAACGGAGCCAAGATATTATAAATACGGACGAGATTATGTCCCAAAAATGTTATTCTATTTAATCCGTCGTCATTTAATTTATGTTTCATCCAATTAGTAAAAAATCACATAAATACAGAGATTTTAAAGGGCTACCAGAATTTTTTGGCTCCAGTGCTGCCCCAATTTGAAATAAATTATTTGGAAAGTAACAGAGATATAATTAAATATTTCAAACATGGTTTTACGCATTACGAATTTTCCAACTACACTTCGTGAATAAAACCGTGTTTGAAATATTTAATTATGTCATCTCACGTTAGTCTTAATAATGGAGATATAATTTAAAAAAAATTCTTGACTTAAAATTCAAATTATTAATAATAACATTTTAAATAAAATTTCAGAAATTGAATCACTTCATTAAGTATGTATATTCGATGCCTGAAAGTATGAAATTTTTAACAGTTGATAAGTTTTAACACATAGCAGTTCTGAAAATCAGTTTTTCAATTGTTAATCAAATGATATACGAGTTGCTTGCTTGTTTGCTTTTCATGTGTTTAAGTGGCAAAGTGTTTTGCCATTTTTCAAGCTACATAAAAGCATCTGACATTGCAATATACAAGCAAATATATAAATAAAAACCAAGTACTGATGTATTAATACATATGTTTCACTTATAAAAAAATAATATCAACAATAAAAATGGTTCTCTGTTACATTCGCCCGACCTGCAACTATCGAAAATGTCAAGTGTGAGTCGCAAGGCCAGTATTAAGTTCGTATCATTAAATTAAATCATTATCAATATTTGTCAAGCATGTTGCGTGATTGCTTTACGTGTCTTCTTTATTACTGTAATCATTATTTCTTAAGTTCAACTTGTTTTATTTTAATCCATACTAATATATAAAGCTGAAGAGTTTGTTTGTTTGTTTGTTTGAACGCGCTAATCTCAGAAACCACTGGTCCGATTTGAAAAATTCTTTCGGTATTAGATAGGTCGTTTATCGAGGAAGGCTATAGGCTGTATTGCATCACGCCCGCGACTTCACTCGCGTGGTTAACGCGGGCGAAGCCGCGCGCTGCCTCTAGTTCAATATAATTATAATATAATATAATATTATTGGTATTAAAAATCATCAACATAATATGGATATAATAGTATTAAAATTAAAGTCCGTATTAATTAAGTACTATAAGTAATTTTTTAAAGAAAGGATTTATACAAAGAAAGCTTTTTACATCCCATACAAATTGTTGTAGTCACATTAATTGGTCACTATACTAATGATTACTTATTGATATGAGTAAATATATTTGTTTTTTATTTCTTATAAGATTTCATTAAAATTTAATGTTTCCGCAAATTTATATTTTTATTTAGTCCGCCAATTAGATTATCAAAAAAAAAAAACCTATATTTTTTGTAAATCGATATAAGTTAGAACTTGTCCTTTAAGTATTAGAACTTTTATAAACAAATTTATACTTATTTCTTATCATTTAAATAAATTGAACTTTACCTATATGAGGTCTATCTCTATAAACTTTATATTGATTTCAACACACACTTAATTTGCAACACGCTAATTTTACTACAAATGTCGTAATAATTACTTTAAATATTAGACACCTATGACATTTAAGACGACGGTAAACCTATTTATTTTGAAGCCTTTTGAGCCTGGCCACTTAAATCCAAATAATAACCTTTTTGCTTACATTAGACTTTAAACGAGTTAGGACTGTAACATTATCTGTATTTAATTGAAAAAAAGCGATATAATAAGGTCACTGGGACCTCTAAAAGTCTTAGCGCCTTCAATTTGGCCTAGCGACCAGCGACACGCGTGCGCGCGGCCACGCCCTGCATTATTTTGCATAGAGTTAATAAGCGTACAGAAAGGAATATTATATACGTATAGTAAATAACCGGCCAAGTACGAATCGCATTCGCACACTAAAGGTTCCGTACCATTATCTATAAAAAATAGCGTTTGTTGTATTTATTTTTAAATTTTTATTTTATTTTATTTTTAGTATTTGTTGTAATAGCGGCATCAGAAATACATAATTTGTGAAAATTTCAACTGTCTGGCTATCGCGGGTCTTAAGATACAGCCTGGTGTCAGACAGACGGACAGACGGACAGACAGCGAAGTCATAGTAATAGCGTCCTTTTTTTACCCTTTGGGTACGGAACCCTAAAAAGCAGCCACTGCTAGTCAAGGTGTCAGTCACGAATTGAAATGAATATATCATAGATCGACAAACAAACAGAGTTTCTTGAAATTAGATTTGACTTTGGTCCTCTCAAAGTGACAAGAACTCAATCTTGTAAAAGTCTGGTTGTGTTAAAGATTAAATTAATGCCCTACAAAGGTTATTGCTGTATGTATGATCTAACACATAAACTAACTAACTAACTCAATGTGAGCAACACTGTCTTATTATTATATTTTTATCATGCGTCATGTACAGATATTCAGTAGTGGATGTTGCGTTACTAGATGTGCTAAGAACATTTTCTTTATCTGTTATTTGCTCTAATTTCGTATAAATTTAACTTTTGCGTGAAGCTATAAAATATACTATAACACAACAAAACAATTATTTATTATTATGTATCTATATCACTGCAAAATAAATAAAAATTCAGGAGTACCAAGATTCTAGTAGGTATCATAATAATACTTTACATGTCTATCATATTTAATTTTGAACCTTAACCTTGTATTCTGTCAAAAGCTAGATTTTTCGCATTAAACTTACTAACTTTTTTTGTAAAATAAATTTAAAAATGCAACAGCCACGTCTGTCCCTTTGTAACTCTATGCCAATCAATGAATATAATTTACAGGTATCGCCAAGCCCCGGACGCCAAATATCACTTCCTCATGAACATAAAATATGTATATCTTGAATACATACATATACAATTTGTACAGGACCCGTTGTCCTTTATGGAAGTTTAAATGGCAAGAAATACATTCTTGTTTCAACAGCCTACTTAGAGATTTTAAGTATTAGATCAATGAAACTTCTCGATTGATGTTAGCATTACTACATAATTTTTCCAAAGTAAAAAAACAACTTAACACCAAACCACAAAACACACACAAAGATAAAGACAGGGCTTCGAAGTTTCGGAGCGGGGTGATTTACTTTACCTTTTATTAAAATTCGTAGAAAATAAATGCGCTGTATATCTTCGTCAATATTTGGTAATCAGAGAAAATAGACTAAGAGGGGGCCGTATGCAACCCTACCTCATCTAGTAGCAAAATGTGACATATGTAGGGTGTTGCATATTAAAAAGATATGTCTTAATGTACAGGGTTGCCTGGGCATAACCTTAGACTAAGTGGGCGCCGTATGTAACCCTACCTCATCTAGTAGCAAAGTGACATATGTGGGGTGTTGCATATTAAAAAGATATGTCTTAACGTACAGGATTGCCTGGGCCTAACCTTAGACTAAGAGGGGGCCGTATGCAACCCTACCTCATCGAGTAGCAAAATGTGACATATGTAGGGTGTTGCATATTAAAAAGATATGTCTTAATGTACAGGGTTGCCTGGGCATAACCTTAGACTAAGTGGGGGCCGTATGTAACCCTACCTCATCTAGTAGCAAAGTGACATATGTAGGGTGTTGCATATTAAAAAGATATGTCTTAATGTACAGGATTGCCTGGGCCTAACCTTAGACTAAGAGGGGGCCGTATGCAACCCTACCTCATCGAGTAGCAAAATGTGACATATGTAGGGTGTTGCATATTAAAAAGATATGTACAGGGTTGCCTGGGCATAACCTGGAGCATTTTGTACAGTCAGCAAAAAAGTGATCATTTTTTTGGGTATAAATTACTTAGAAAAGAAATTAGGTACGTAGTACATTCGATAGTCCTTATCAAAAAGTGCCAAAAGGCATAGGGTTGCCTCGCCCAATCCTGGCACTTTCGTCAGTCAGCCTGATTTTAAGGCGGCAATTTTTTTGAAAAAAATACCTCATCATGTAGCAAAATGAAACCCGTGCCATTTGATAGTTCTATTCATCCTCCCAATAATTAATTTAGGTTGCCGGCCCTGGCTGATCTGTCATTACATCTTATTAACCTCATTCACCATCCTGTGGACTCAATTCCACGTTGTTCTCGCATCAGTCAATTTACATGTTTGCACATAAAACTCGGTCGACTAAGAAAACCTCCAGGTATAGGGCCGGCAACCAAAGTGAATTATTGAAAGGATGAATTGAGCTATCGAATGTCATGAGTTTAATTTTGCTACTTGATGAGGTATTTTTTTCAAAATAGCCGCCTTAAAATCAGGCTGACTGACTGACGAAAGTGCCAGGATTGGGCGAGGCAACCCTATACCTACCTTTTGGCACTTTTTGATAAGGACTATCGAATGTACTACGTACCTAATTTCTACTCGATGAGGTAATTTATACCCAAAAAAATGATCACTTTTTTGCTGACTGTACAAAATGCTCCAGGTTATGCCCAGGCAACCCTGTACATATCTTTTTAATATGCAACACCCTACATATGTCACATTTTGCTACTCGATGAGGTAGGGTTGCATACGGCCCCCTCTTAGTCTAAAAGAAAAATTACATAGGTAAACCATACTTTCTAATAATCTATTTTTGAGCCAACTTTTTTTTTATCTATATCCATATTAGGTATAATACATGCCAAATAAAAGCGCTGTAATACAGTTCATAGACAGATATACCTACCTAAAACTGTGCTATTACTGATACGTATTGTGTGTCTGTCTCTCACGAAAGTCGTAGCAAGGCCGCGCGCCTTCCGCGTGCAGATTGCAATTTATTGATACCATTTATCTGATATTAGGAGCTCCATGCAATGCACAGATTGTAAGTTTCTCAAGACAGACGTGTATCAAAAGTACTACTGTTTTATGTATCTATTACTATGTAACTTTATGTTTTGGTGCAATAAAGATTTTAACTAACTACTGCATTCTTTCATCGCGCATTCACAGCTGCATTCACGCTTGCATTCATAGCTTTCCTGTACAGGGGTCGACCTTCACAGGCAAAAAAAAAAGATTTAAATAGCATCACAATGCTCGCATATTTTTTTCATATACTATGTGGAAGGGACATACCCGTAATTAATCGAACCACGGGCTATACTAGATCACTATAGTATAATGGAATTAACATAAAAGTAAAAGAACAAAAAACAATTTGGCATTTTCATACTAAAGTGTGCAACCGCCCGTGCAATTTGTATGGTCGATTTTTTCTGGTTTCTTAATTGTTATTTTCATTTAATTATGCTAAAGTGATCTATTATGGCCCGTGGTTTGATTTATTATGGGTAGGGTTGCCAGGTCGCCAAACCTAAAAGCCAGTTTGGTCGGACATTTGGGTAGAAAAGCCGGACACCCTACATTATTGAGGATTTTGTCTCAGCATTAGGTACAACAAAAAAATGTATGTAAAACCAAGCTTTTTTGATTATTATCATAAATCTTGCCGCCACGCAACGTAACGTACGGCACGTGCGCTATCAATCGAGGAATGAACAATAACGACAGAGCGCAGGGGGGCAGGCGACAGGCTGCGGCAGGGCGCCCCTCGGCCTGCGTGAGCGACCGACGCGACATTCGACTCTCGTCGCCTGCGCTCGGCCGCGCTCGGCGCTTAGTCGTTCATGAAATGTAAAAAGCCTAACAAAAGCCGGACAGGCCGGACACGCTCTAATTTGGTCGGACAAGCAACTTAAAAGCCTGACTGTGTCCGGCTTTATCCTGACGAATGGCAACGCTAATTATGGGTAAGTCACTTTCACGATGTATGTATTATGTGATTCATATATGATATCTGATCTAATTTCAGAGATTATCGTATATTTATTTGCTTTATAAGGGTTGAGCTTCATTTATCAACACGGAAGAGCGCTTTTCTATGCTGCTATTCTTTCTTTCCACTCAGAACCGTAATTCGCTAGAGCGACAGAGCGATGGAACGCTTCAGGGGTGCTGTTTTTCAAACGTGAAGTCACTAAACGAACGGTTTTTCGTATGGAAAATCATTCATTTAGGTGACTCCGCGTTTCAAAAATGGCACTTCAGCACGGCCGGTGGTGAAGCGTTCCGTCGCTCGCTTTGATAGCAGCGTAGAAAAGTGCTGGTTCGTGCTGCCAGATGTATAGCCCTTATTAGGTACAGCAGAAGTCTGCCGACTAGGATAGACTTTTAAATGCCACCTCGGCTCTATGGCCAAGTCGGACACTGGTGCTGTGTGACCTTACCGACTTTTTTTCTCCAAGAATAAGTAAAGAAAACAATCTGGATCTAGTTTTGATAAATTCTTGATAAATCGATTGAACAGTCATCAATGGCGGATTTACACATTTGCCGCCAAAGGCAGAAGGCTGTTAATTTAGGCCCTTTTGTAATTATATTACAGTGTAATATAATAGGGGGACGACAGGGTCCGAAAAGTGTGATTGTAATTAGTCCGTCATTTAGACTATCCAAAAATACTGGACCCGTATTTTTCAGTTTACCAAAAAAGTAAAAAATCATAAAGGTACGGAGCGTCTAAGTTCCGGAGTGGGGGCTTGCGACGTCAAAAAGCGCCCTTAAATACACGAAAAAAGTAGGGGAAGGGTGCAATTGGACTAAAATTTGCCGCCCCACAATGTGCCACCCTAAATCCGCCACTGATAGGTAGTCATGGCTCCTATATCCTTGTGTTCAGACAACGTAATTGCGTTGCGATGATGTAGTAGAGATACGAGTAGTTGCACCGATTGGTGACCTTTGTCAAGAATGTCGCAGCGAGGCTGCCTGCCTGCTTTTCTATGACCTGATCTAGGCTTCCAGCTACCTATTCCGTGTTATACGACTACGAAAGAAGGGTAAAGTTTTTCTGAATGTAAAGAGAAATGGAAGAAAGAATCGCAACCAATTTATTAGCCGGACAAATTAAAAAATGTCGCAGCGTTAATGGAAATATTTTGATGCAGTTTTTACGTGAAAGCGTAACTTCTCTTACGGTGGTTCTTAGCCATGTTTGATGAAAATTGGTTCAGTCGTTCAAAAGTTAGGTAACGCTTCAAATTTTGTAATTTATCTGACAAATAATAGATGGCGCTACGATATCAACATATTATGTAGTTAGTTCCGCCACTTATCACTAGTTAATTACCTAACAGATAATAGATGGCACGACGATAATAATTCGAAATGGTAGCAGAAGTGGCGAAATTGTTTAAAAGTAGGTAACTATCCTATGTCCTGGGTATCAAACTATATCCATATCAAATTTCATCTAAATAGGTTCAGTGGTTGAAGCGTGAAGTGGTAACAAACAAATATACAAATTCGCATTTATAATATATTATAGTAGGATATGATAAGAGGATAATAGGAAGTAGGATAGTATCACCTCTTATCACTAGATGGTATTGTCAGGGCATTTCTAATTTGCTTAACCAGGGGATATTAAATTTGCCTGGAAAATAAACATGTTATCATTTGCAAATCCCATTATATTAATCATCCATTCGGCAAAAGTGGAAACCGATATTACATACAGACATCAATCATATTGGCTACGCCTGTCCGTCTGTCCGGCTGTCTACATGCGTTGCAATACATTGATGCCACTATTATTTCACAATTGCCTCTTTTTCACTTTTCGTAGAAATGTATTTCTGAGGATTTGGTATGAAGTGTGGCTCCTTACTTAGAATCCACTAGACAACAAGGCAAATCGAGACACTTTTCTTAAGGTCAAAACCAACTTATTCTATATCATCATCGTTTCAGCCGCATAACGTCCACTGCTGGATTTGTATGAAATACAAAAGCGTGACGTCGTGCTTTCTTTAAGTCAAATAGCGATCTTAATATAAGTTTTTCTGCACTAATTAAGCTAAAATCATGTTGAAAATGGATATGATCTATGAAAAGTGACACTATTTAGTGACATTTTATTTTATGAACTATACCGATTTTTTTTAAAGGGCGATTAAAGGACATGGAAATGGTGCATGTAGGGGATTTCAGGAATTGAATGAAATGTATATCTATAGCTAGGTTTCATTTTTATTTATCCTTTTAGCCCTCGACGCAAAAAGCGGAGTGTTATGTTATAGGTTTGACGCCAATGTCTGTCTGTCTGTTGTGTATGTGGCATCGTAGCTTTCGCACGAATAGATCGATTTCAATGCCATTTTTACAGGGAAGCAAGTTTCCTTGCGGTAGTTCTTAGGTTTGTTTGATAAAAATCGGTCCAGCCGTACAAAAGTTTTTGGGGGTGAAAGCTTGAAAGCCGGGGATTTTTAATTCGCCTGGCAAATTAATATTTTAACGGTTTATACTAAGTATCTACATTTCTTTGAACTGCGAAAAAATCCGTTCAGTAGTTTTGGGTATCAGCGTTAACACACAGACAGACAAAATTTCAAAAGAGAATTTGAAAAAATCTTTTTTGTGATTGAAACAATGATGGGAACTTAACGTGAACTAGTTTAATTGAATGTGCATATAAGTTGCGTCGTTTATCAGTAGACTATCGTTAATCTAGAATCTAGATCTTACATCTAAAACGGACGACGACATCCCATAATACTGGTTGGTAAGGTCAGCAATGTGAATTTACCTTATAAGGGTACCGTTTAATTAGTATCGTGGTTAAATTGTGTTTGATCTATAAATATCTCCATATTTGACAGTAAACTACCTACATTTTGCTTTTGTACCTACCTTCATACATTATCTCGCTGTTTCCCACAGGGGTAGGCAGAAACTATGGACTTTTACTTGCTACCATGGTATAATAAAATAAGGTATTCTCTTCCCGTGACAGCTGATGACGTAGGTGGAACTTGACTACGTCATCAGTTTGATGTGTAGCCACTGTGTGAAATTGAATTACCCGAGCGTAATGCATTTTTGAACTTTATATACCAATTTCGAATTAATAATCCATTATATCAATTTATAAAATATTGAATTGATGAATCACGCGAGAACCGCGAGATACTAAATAGCTAAGTCACTTAATATTTTATTTAATATTTATGAAATAATTGAGAAAGTCCTTAAATTTACTGAAAAAAACAATCAGTGGCAACACTTTGTGACGTAGTCAAGTTCCATCTCGGGAAGAGAATACCTGTTTTATTATACCATGCTTGCTACGACAGATCAGTACTCTCACTTCATCTGCACTCACCACTTTTTAGGGATCCGTAACTAAAGGGTAAAAACGGGACCCTATTACTAAGACTCCGTTGTCCGTCCGTCTGTCTGTCTGTCACCAGGGTGTATCTCATGATCAACCGTGATAGCTAGACAGTTGAAATTTTCACAGATAAGTATTCCTGTTGCCGCCATAACAACAAATACTAAAAACTGAATAAAATAAATTATTTAACTTTGCTCCCATACAACAAACGTGTTTTTTATAGATGACTCGCACTTGGCCCGTTATTTCATACATGCCCTCCGGTTAAGGGTACTTCCAACCTCTCCTGTTTAAATTCTGTGACATACCTAACTATAGCTATTACTAGCTGTGCCAGCGGGCTTCGCTCCCCATGAGAATTTTGGGACAAAAACTATCCTTTGTCCTTCCCTGAGTCTTAAACTATATCCATACCAAATTTCATGTAAATAGGTTCAGAGGATAAAGCGTGAAGAGGTAACAAACCAACAATTAACAAACACACTTTCGCATTTATAATATTAATAATAATAATTTTTTAAAGATTTACGATCAGCGTGGTGAATCAAGAACCTCAATTAAGCCTTTAGTCCCGCAGTAGACTGATATAGAGTGTAAAAATATAGGTACTTACCTACTTAATAATCCAAAAGTGTAATGTTTTTAATAAGCTTCTATTACATATTATCTACGAGCCGAAGCCCGCGGAAAATGCTCATCAGGCTGAACAACTTTAACTAAGGCGGCATTTTTATATCTCTTCTAGTTCAGCTGGACCATTATGGTTCTGCATCAGGCGTTCCATTTTCCAAAATCATTTTTACCCTATATGTTGCCCAGGCTTAATAGCTTTATAACAAAAAAAAGGTTTCATTCGAATCCGTCCAGTATTTCCGGAGATTAGCGTGGACAAACAGACAAACAGACATACAGACAAACATACAGACATTTTTTTTTATTCTTACTCTATTACTACGTCTCCATCGCCCCCAATATTTTTTTTTGGAAATATATTTAATGTACAGACACACTTTTTTTACTGTTTTATTATATGTATAGATATAGATATAGATTAGTGATTTATGGCTCAAAGTTGGCAAGCCTGAGGCCGCAGGGCTGCCAACTCTTGCCATAAATATTGGTTTCACTGCGCGCCCTGAATCTAGATTTCTACAAGAAAACCCACGGACTAACAAGGCCATGGATCGCACCGTTCCAAATCGAAGTGTTGAAACGTTTCATTGAATTAAATAATATTGTTTTATTTTACAAGAAACAGAGTGAAACTGCCGACTTGTTAGGATACCGTGCCGGAAAAAACCCTGTGGGCATATTGTATAGCTACTCGTATTTGTTCATATTATAAAAAGAAATGAAGCCAGACAACGCGGGTCATTGAAAATTTTAAACATTTTCTAGGCTTCAAATTCAATTTCAAAAAGTGATAATTTTTAAAAACTAAATACCGACTTAACCCCCGAACTACACAACCGATTTTAATAAAATTTCTGTGGGACCATCAGACAAGTATACCCTTACAAAAAAAAAATCCCAAATGGGTTAAAGCGCCTTCAAATAATCGGTGTACATAAATATAAAAAAACGCGATGAGATAATCCTTTTTGAAAGTCGGATCTTCTTCTTCTTATCGTGTGTGTTAGTGACTAACACTAGTGTCAGAGTTTTTAAACCGCCTTAAAGGCCTCTGACATGGACTGACATGGTTTTAGGTAACGACCAATGTCAAAGACAGTGACCGGGACCGACGGCTTAAGGTCACAGCACACTTATCAACTCGTAAACGGAACGTAAACGTATCAACTCGAGCAGCTCAGTATTCTTTGTATGAAACTTCCTACTGCAACGCACACTATTCGGATTCGTAACGTAAACGCCTCGCCTTGGGACCAGCTCACGAACCGCTTTGCTGGTCGGTCAACTAGCGGTCCCCGCGCTTGCGGCTCGTCGTCCGCGCGCTTACGCCTCTCCTAATGCGAGCTGACGTCTCGCCGTTTCCTCACACCCGCGTTTTATTTATTTGTAGATAAACAAAAATTTATGGCTATGATTGCCAACTCGCGTATTGTGAACCAAGACATAACCGTGCGCTACACTTTACGTTTAAAATTATCTAGTGCCAGCCAGACCAAAGCGGCCGGCGAGCGGTAAGCGCGGCGTCGCCCAGCCGTAGTCGAGTCGACGTTCCGAAGCTGAGCCTGTTTGGTTACGTGCCTACGTCAGGTTGACGCCTGGTTGACCGCGCGGCGAAAGGCGATACGGTGTCGATCCCTTTCCGAGTTGATAAGTGTGCTGTGACCTTTAACGTGCCCTCCGAAGCACGGATCATCTTACTTATCAGACAATCAGGTGATCAGCCTGCAATGTCCTAACCAAACTAGGACAACAACACAAAATCGTTGCTCCCGCCGGGAATCGAACCCGCGACCTCCGGGCATGAGCCGAACGCTCTAACCACTACACCACGGAGGCAGTTAAGTCGTTAAAGTCGGATAAAAATATACATACATACATACATACTATCACGTCTTTATCCCTAATGGGGCAGACAGAGCATTTTGGGTCTTGCGGCTCTATGCAGAACGGGCCGCAAGACCCAAAAGCCACTTTTAGCGTCATGGTGGGCGAGAAGATGGAAAAGCAATCAATACAGTGATGGGTTGCTAGCCGCATCGCCTGTCAACATGATTCGCATTTTTGCCCATTTTTCATAAAAATATATTTAATGAAAATTTGCATTTGATCTTAGCCCCTTGATAGGTAGCAGCGCGCCAGTTAGATGACGGAACTAGCAAGTCTCATCTCTCCAAAAATCTTACGATAAAAATCTTCTCGAATGTCGACGGAATGGCCGATAATGTAAACAATAGAATCATGATTTTCGCCGTGTGGTTTCCGGGCTCGGGCAAACTAAGAATGTTATAGGACCACTCCAAGTCTTCCCGTTGATGTCGTAGAAGGCAACTTAAGATATACAATGTCCTTTTTTATTAAGTACAAATATTTTAAGTAGTCACGTGATATCATTACTATGGAAAATGAAAATTATTTTTTCGTATTTCGATAAAAATTTACTGGGAAAATTTGTTCAAAATTATGGACTGAATCACCCCTTAAAATATTTGTACTTAATAAAAAAGGACATTGTATACTCGTAAATCATCAGTTCTGATAAAACTACTGTTAGAAAACTTACAGTCCTCCTAACTGTTTTCCTGGGCAAAAATTAAGAATAGTCGACCTGAAAACACTCAACTGTTTTTGAAGTGAAAACTTCTTTAGCGGCGTTGTGCACTTTTTTTAGAAAGGGTAAAAAATGTTAAACGCCTCAGGACACGTGGCCTGATCGAAAATTCGTAAGACGGCGCAGGGCGCTTGCACGAATGTTCATGTGTGTTTATATTACAGCGTGCTACGCGCATCCATGGATGGTGACAGCTGATGGCTCGACCGTCTGTGTAGTGGCCATACTGCTGTGTATTTGAAAATGAATTTGGTCATGCTTGTGACATTTGTGACAGACTGTGGTTCAGAAAAGATTTGAAATATTTTATACTGATAATTAAAGCAAAATTATTCCCTAACCATTCCAAAATATCAAAAATGCACAACGTTCAAAATTCAAAAAAAAAATTCACGTTTTCACTTCTGCCGGCACTCCCAGAGTGCAACCCGTCGTTTTTTTTATTTTCAGTAACTTCCACTTGATGTGACAATGGGGGAGAAATATATTTTTTAAAAACGCCTGAACCTTCTTTCTTACTAGGAATGACACTCCTTTTTAGCGTAAATAATATAATAGTCAGGCAAGATGGCAAAATAAATCGGCGTCAAGATTAAAATATTGCGAAGAAAAAAATTAAATATTTTTTACCAAAAAATCAATAGGATTTCCTTTTTTTCTGTGAAGTAGCTTCAGTGAAAAAAAAACCGGCCAAGTGCGAGTCTGACTCGCGCACGAAGGGTTCCGTACCATTATCTATAAAAATCAAGTTTTTGTATGGGAGCCCCCCTTAAATATTTATTTTATTTTGTTTTTAGTATTTGTTGTTATAGCGGCAACAGAAATACATAATTTGTGAAAATTTCAACTGTCTAGCTATCGCGGTTCTTGAGATACAGCCCGGTGACAGACAGACGGACAGTCGGACAGACAGCGAAGTCTTAGTAATAGGGTCCCGTTTTTACCCTTTGGGTACGGAACCCTAAAAATGTAGTACAAGGCTTATAAACATCAATGAGACCTTTTTCAATCCATCTGGCCAGTGTGGAAAGTGTAGGCCAAATCCTCTGACTGCTCTGGCCAATAATGGCTCTAATAGTACAAAGAGGGTTGTGTTTCTGCATTGGAGACTAAATAAAAAGAGCTTATGATGATGACTAATATATAATATACCAACAATGTATTGTCCTATATAATGATACAGTGTGATTCAGGTTCAGTTACCTGTAAGGTTGCTTGTTGCTTACTAGCCAGTAAGCGACCTAGTAAATGAGTAAGGTAACGTACAGGGACAGGAAGCGCTTTCCCTAACGTGGGTTTTTAGCGGCTAATTGATAGACTTGAATATTTTTATTGGATCAAAAACCCCTATCGCTGGGTAACTCTTTCGATCGACTAACCGTATCATATGGAAAGCATTTATAAGGGTTTCCCTTTAAATAAGTTGTTAAAACATGCACGTTACGTTACCCTTACAAAAACCATTTCTCATAGGGTAACCCTATCTCATAGGCTAACCCTTTAAAAAGCGCTTTTCCTGGCGGCCACGGGGCGGGGGGAATACGTGGGGGGAAAACCCCTTTCAAAAAAACGGGAAAAAATACCCCTTCCAATGATTTGGTAAACGCTTAGCCTATCATAAGCATAGGGTTACCCTATAGGGGATACGGTAAGCCTTTCGCTGGATAAGCTTTTTACAGGCTAACATAGACGTGAGGGTAAGCCTATCGTTAGGATGACTACATAAAGGGGTTTTAAAAATTCGCTGCTAATCCGGTCCCTGGTAACGTATCTTAATTCTCTTTGATCTCGATCCAGAAAGTGGCATGTCTTCGTATGATCCTGAGTTCTGTTTATCCCTTCAGAGAGACATGGCTACTAAGTAAATAAAGTGGCATAACCCTGGCTAACTCCAATAATCAAAATGACTAAAGTGTGGGATTTCTCCACCTAACCCAATTCATCTTGTGCTAATTGATACTCGATAATGCTCGAAGCGCACCCAAAATAAACCGACTGACGAAACTGTAAGTAACAGTGCATTTGCTCTGAATACTTAAATGCTAAGTTTCGTAATTTTGCGGTCTATACCTAGGTCGGGATCCAGGTCGAAGAAGGTTTTGCATATTAACAATTTTGAAAAAAATTCGTTATCGTGTACTTTGAGCCATAGTCCTAGAATGTTTATACCTGAACAAAGATAAGTGATAGATATGTAATAAATAGTTGATAATTCTTCTATGGACAAAAAGGTCCGAAATAAAGATATTTTTTTATTTTATTTTTTCATTTAAAGGGTTTATCGACTCTAAGAACAAAGTTTTTTTTAAATAAAATATCAGAGTTATCCGTTACCTTAAATGTTTGTAAAGTATTTTCTATAAAATATTATAAGCAGATACTTAACATTTCTACTTTTCATTTTTCGAAAGGGTAAAGAAAACTGTTGGCTTTGGCCCCAGACAGTTTTTGTTGTTTTTATGCGTGTAAGTGACCAACACTATTAAGAGACGTCAGTCTCCGTTATTGAGCTGCTTAAAATTCGACATTCAAATTCCGAACTATAAAAAAACATGTAACTGTCAAAAATTGGAACCTGAAACTTTTTGACAATTAATTTCTATATCTTTAAAATTATCTTAAATATTGTAAAAAAACAACTTTGCAATGTTTTGACGGCTAAAGAAGTTACAACTTCGTCCCGTTTTTATAAAACAAGAAAATGCAAATGAAAGAATAGTTACAAATATTAACCCTTATCTTATCTCACCCCCTACACCCTTTGAGCAAACGGTAGGAGTGAAAGGTACAACCGAAGTATAAAAGCGACCGGCGCCCGCGCCGCGTCTCCGACTCCACGACATGGCGGCTTTAGTACGATTGGTACGTTCCGTTCTAAATTTAAAATTTAAAAACAAATCTGTTAAAAATGAATATTACGTTCCATATTCAAAAATTACTTTTTACTTTTTAATTCTTAATAGCAAAGTTGTTTAAAAAATAATGAGTGATTTATATTTTTGTGAAAGTGAATTTCAGACAATGTTGCAGTGAAAAGTTGATTAGGCTTGCGTGTGATAAGGATAAGTGACGTCACAGAAACGGGTTTCTTTGTTCAGTGCAGTGGTCAAGTTGTTTATAGTGGTAGATTTGTACAGGTAGATAGGTAACAATGTGCTTTTCTGTGGTATACCAAGGACTTTGTAAAGGTGGCTTCATACAAAAGTTGATAGGGTTGATTAGAAATAAATTAGAGTGGTTTTGAGTACATTCCAATATAGGGTTACCTTTAGTGTTCAAGCAATAGTATAAAATATCGATAGTCTATCGACACTATCGTGTCCTCGGAAAACAGTAACAATATCCATAGGACTATCGATGGTAACAATAGAAAAGATACTATTTTTATGAGAACTATTGATAGTATTATCTAATATCGATATTAAATTTATCTATCGAGTTTTTCATACAAATAGTAGTTACAGTATCGATACTATGAATAGTTTTACCTTTCATCAATAGTATTGCAAA
This sequence comes from Acrobasis consociella, assembly GCA_963555685.1. Lineage (NCBI taxonomy): Eukaryota > Metazoa > Arthropoda > Insecta > Lepidoptera > Pyralidae > Acrobasis > Acrobasis consociella. The sequence continues at coordinate 18,976,761 of OY743117.1, forward strand.
CTATTGACAATCGATACTATCGGTAGTTAATCAAGGTCAACTATCGATAGTCAAACTATTGATAGCTATGCAACGCTATTTTACTTACAATGATTAGGTATAGATATGGTTACGAGTAAAATATTAGTTAGATAATGCATCGCTAATGTTGCCAAAATACTTTCAGGCGGTCCGTATACCTTTTACTTCTATTAGCTTACTTACTGGCATCAGTCTGTGTGACTGGTCCCTATATATTTATTTATTAAAAAATGTAACTTTTTTAGCATAAGTTTGTCTAAACTAAATTGTTTTGCTTTCTAGAAGTCAGAGGTAACTTCATACGTATTCAATCATTTTCAGGAGAAGTTACAATAGGTACCTACATCTGTAGGCTTAGTTTTATTATCTGGTTGAGTTTCCAACACGTGCTGAAAGCGACAATACTTGCCTGCCTATCATCATACATCATCATCCTTTCAGCCGCATAATGTCCACTGCTGGACATAGGCTCTCCCAAGGATTTCCAACGATCTAGAGCGGCTTGCATCCAGTGCCTTCGTGCGACCTTGGTCAGGTCGTCAGACCACCATATAGGTGGTTCGCCATTCGAGAACCTTTTTGCCCCATTGGTCATCGGTTCGTCGCACTATGGGTCCCACCCATTGCCGTTTCAACGCGCTAATCTGCTGGGCTATGTCAGTGACTTTAGTTCTCCTACTAATTTCCTCATTTTTGATTCGATAACGTAGAGAAACACCGAGCAGCTATAGAGCCTGTTATTGCTTCAATACAATTTGTGTCAGAATATAAAAACAATTAATATTGATAACAACCAACGGCCTACGGTATATAAGGTAATAAGCTTATATCTGGATGATATGGTCACTAACACAGTGACGTGCACCCAGAACCGTAAAAAATACCTTTGAAAACGAGTAAGAGCATTTACGCACTCTGGGAATCAAACCCAAGACCTCTTGATAACGGGCGAACGTAAACCAATGCTACGGAGGTCGTACTAATGTTTTGAAATAGGAATGTTTACTCTTTGCCCAGTGTTGCAAAAGAAAATGGGTATTTACTATTGCACGGTAATTAATTTAAACATTTGAGGTCAACAACCTTGAGATTTTTGCATATATTATGCAATAGAACACAAAACACTAGTATTTAAAGTACAAAATTGTAAGACAGTGTTAGTTTTTTTTTCGGAAAAAGAGCTCGCAAATGATTATTTTGAGATAAAGTAAATCGATGAAAGCAAGTTTAAATAGGCGATGACCAAGCTTAATACCTGTCACTATTTTTAATTACCAATAAAATAAATCACACAGATAGAGCCAGCCAAAAAAGTAAGTTCGAGACTTGTGTTAAGGGATCTAACTTAACGATATTTTATAACAAATATACAAAACCCAGGTCAATCTGAAAGAAATCATTTTCCATCTTGACCTGAACGGCACAGAGGTCAAATTGATTTATAATTTCAATAATCGCTCGGTGTCTCGCAAATCTAAGCTCTGACTAAGCCACAAATGATAAAGACATGTCCTCATATTCATAATAGTTAACAACCTTTTGCCAAATATATCTATTTAAATAAAAAATGTTTTGTCCCTTTCATTCTTCGTTATTTCACAAAGAAAGAACAAGACAAAACATATTTTAACTAAAATAGGTTCAGCAAATGTTTGTGTTTTTTTATGAATAAAGGGAATGATGTACGCTACGTGAATTCGTATTCTATTTAAACTATCCATATCTACTTATTTATAATCTCTTTTATAATCAGTTAAAATAGTTTATGATTTGACATCAGAACTAATTGCTGCAATATTGAGTTATTTATTTCATTTCCTTTATCAACATAAAGCACACTGCATTGCCCAGGTTATTAACATTTGTGTATCGAAGGACAACAGCTTTTGAAGCCTTATAGAGCTTTAGACTGTTGATAAAAACTATCGCTTGGAAGCACGGCGAATGATATCAATTTGCAAAGTTGCACCGACATTTACTTTTAAACTACCTAAAAAGTGTTAGGCAAAAACCCTTTTTCTAAACTCAAAATTAAATTATTTTTTAAAGTTTGTTACATCAATTTTTTTTTATTTCTGAGTTGCTTAAAGACATATATTTCAGCTACAGCTTGACAACTACCATACAAAGATGAGCAACGGTTTAATTTACCTTCCGAAACACGGAGTAGCTCGAGAAATCATTGTTCCACTTATCAAGTTTGCAAAGTTTTTTGTTATATAGCTGTTAAGCCTGGACAACATATAGGGTATAATTTGTGGAAAATGGAACAGGTGATAAAGAACCATAATGGTCCAGCTAATTGATTGAATGAAAGGTAAAGGTAATTGCAGTTTATGACATATTAAAAAAAAACTTCTTACTAGATCGTATGGGGAACCCCCAAAATTTATTGTCTTTTTTCTATTTTTGTGTCAAAACCTTAATGCGGTTCACATAATACATCTATTTACCAAGTTTCAACAGTATAGGTCTTATAGTTTCGGAAAAAAGTGGCTGTGACATACGGACGGACAGACAGACAAACAGACATGACGAATCTATAAGGGTTCCGTTTTTGCCATTTGGCTACGGAACCCTAAAAATGACTTAGCAAAAGTTGTTCAGCCTGATAAGCATTTTCAGGAGACATAAAGTCCACGCGAACGTAGTCGCGAGCTTCGGCTGGTAATACATAATGTATTGTTAAGGAGCTTACGCCTTCCGGAAACAGGCAATGCGACAGAAAGTTGAAGTATTCAAAGGCCAACACCCATTCACCGGCGGGACAGCCTTTAATGTTAATGTGGACTGGACCTGTCAGTCAAATGCAGCAGTGGCCTTGATTGGCCATCTGCCGGAAATTTAATCAGTGCACAATAGTCTTTACTGCATTTAATTTTAAATAAAAAAGTAACGTTTTTCTGAGGTGCTATTTTTAAAACGCGGAGTCACTAAACGAACGGTTTTTTGTATCGAAAAACCATTCATTAAGGGACTATGCGTTTTAAAAATAGCATTCTGGTCTTCTTCATCAGGTCCACTTCACTTCTGAATGCAAATGGTTAAATTGTTGACTTTACCTTTAAACTTTTATCTACAATTATCTAAAAAAGTTAAAGAGCGCCTAAAGACAAATCAATCGAGCCCAAACTCGGTGGGGTTATGTTGTTTTATCACAGAGATGCCATGACCACCTTCCAGCTCCATCATCAGACCAGCTTCATGACATCATAATATTGCATTGTCACGCGATATATCATCATCATCAGGTCTTTTTGTCTCCACTGCAGGAGCACGACCCTCTCTGTACTACCCGAGCTAAACTTGGCCAGAGCTGCCAAAGGTCTTGGCCTATACTCTCCACGCTGGCCAGACGGGTTGGAGAGGTCTCATTGATGTTTACAAGCTTTGTTTAGCTTGTATTTCCTAAGTCGCCTTCTACGACATCCACGGCACGACTTGGAGTGGTTCTATTCTACTCTGCTGGAAACTACACGGCAACACGCGATATATGTGTCGCAGTTGAATTGTATAATCCGTTGTGATTCAAAAACTCTAGCTGTTTGGCATGTATTGACAAACGAACGTAAAGAGTTTTGTAAAATAGCTGAAAATGGTTCAGCTCGATTGTCAATGAGTTACGTAATTACGTTTATCAAAACAGCTAGCATTGAGATGGCGTGCAGGGTTACCATTATCGAATAAAACTATGTTACCAAACGAAATAATATATAAGGAGGCAAAGTTGTTCTTTATTATTTTTATATTACTCGTGGGAAGGAAATAAAACCTCAATTCAACTTCTTACTAAATAATTCAGTCTCCAACATCATAAAACACCAATGAAGAATGATAATCAGCTCGATGCAATTGGATTAGAAATATAGAAATTTTGTAAACTCAATGGCGCAGCGATTTCTTACGGCCAATTGATCCACGTGAATTTTCCATATTGCCGGAAGGCGGGCGTCGAAATAACAATATGGGATCCAAGCTAAAGGTCTGCTTTATTCTTTTACATCTTTTGCACTCCGAAATTACAAACGATGCCTCCGATGTCTCTCGATAAAAACAGCTTAGTCCCGGAACTCGACGAAAAATTTACTATATGGGAGGCCATATTTGTTGTTATGACACTGACACTTCACAAGCCACAAGACCCTTAAGTGGCAGAATTCCAAACTAATCGTTCCATAATCTTACGTCAGCTAGTTTGTTAAACTTAACACATTGGACGATCTAGCTGAATGATTTTCAGCTATACTACAAAACCGAGCCGTAATGCCAAACAGCTAGAGTTTTTGAATAACAGCGGATAATACAATACAACTGCGACTATGTATGCGTGAAAAACGTAGGGAACTTCGATTACTGTGTACTCTTTTTTCAATTCTTTCAAATCCTGATTACCCTGAATATCTAAAATGTAAATTTAATTATCTGTCAGACACACACGATCGTCAACTTCGTTCTAATGAGACACGTCAGCTCTTTATCCCCCTTTTCCGAACAAATTTTATGTCTAACTCTTTTTCTCTTCAAGCCTCACGGCTCTGGAATGCTTTACCCGTTGACATAAGAGAAGTTTCCACCAAATTCTCGTTTAAAAGAAAAGTTTACGCTCACCTCTTGAACTCCCTTTCTTCATAAAGTCATTATTATTTACTTCTTCACTTCTCAACTATTTAGGTATATGTTATTATAAGTAAATGTGTATGTTTGTATTGTATATATGTAAGAAGATATATATTGGTATATATCATAGGTATATAATGTAGTTATATAGTATTATTTGATATGTGTAAGTATATTGTATTGCTTTTTGTGCCGCATCGTTTTTTCTGTTTATCCCTATGGTTGACTGGGAGAAAATGCTCTTAGCATTAAGTCCGCCATTTGTTAAAAGTATATTTGTACTTTGGAACAATAAAGTTTGATAAAATAAAATAAAAATAAAAATTTTAAGCTTAATCGAAAATCGGGAAGTGGGTCAAATTTTACTTGCAAGATTTGATTACAGACAGACAGACTGTGAGAAATGAATCAGTAATTAAACGTGGTTTGGACTCATTTGATTCATCTTGAAAGCTCGTTTTAAAATATTTTATTAAAATAATTACTTGTTTTCATTACATTACATTAAATATCAGTCAAATACCAATTTTCTCGTCGTGTTTATATATTAGGTCACAGTGTCATAAGGTAACATAGAATATGATATTACGCATGTGATCTGGTTGTAAGCGATCTTTTCCGTGTTTGATTCTTCTCACGCTTGGCCTATAGAAGATATTATGTACCAATTATGTCACATGGTCTTAATATTACATCTCTGTGAATATTCTTACATGATGAACAAGTAATCCCATGCTGGTCTGGGAGAAATAAAAAAAACTTAGAATGTACCAGCTGCTTCTCTTCCCACGCAGATCGTAAAAGCCGATCGAGGGAATGGGCAAAATGCAAATCATGTTAACAGGCGATGCGGCTAGCAACCCATCACTGTATTGATTGCTTTTCCATCTTCTCGCCCACCATGACGCTAAAAGTGGCTTTTGGGTCTTGCGGCCCTGGGCTCTGCATAGAATCGCAAGACCCAAAATGCTCTGTCTGCCCCATTAGGGATAAAGACGTGATAGTATGTATGTATGTATGTATGTATGTACAAGTAATAAACTCAAATCACGGACGAAAGAACGAACAAACCTAGTACAGGCTCACGCCTATAAAAGGGTTCTCCGACACTATGTATAAATAAATATATAGGGACAAATTACACAGATTGAGCTAGCCCCAATGTAAGTTCGAGACTTGTGTTATGGGATACTAACTCAACGATACTTTGTTTTATAACAAATATATATATAGAAAAACATCCAAGACCCAATACAATTTGAAAAAGGCCATTTTCCAACTTGCCCTGGCTGTGGATCGAACCCAAGACCTCCGGATTGGCGGTCTACAGTGTTGACCATTACGCCACGGAGGTCGTCTGGATGTATAACAACTTAACACGCTCAGAGCCATGTGTATAATTTTTGATGCACCTTGATTGTTTTACTATTGTGTCTGGAATCCATGGCGGTCAATAGGTTAAATAAAATCTACCAATACATTATTCGGCATCGTGTACGAGATACCAGGGGGGTTACTCCATTAAATACGTACGATATAGTGACGTCCTATATCTATGTCAAACCAAATTAGACTTTATCATCATACGTTAGTGCGCAATGTCGCGTAACACTGAAACGCGGATACGCAGTAACGTCTGTCTTGCGTACTGCTCTTATAGTAACCCCCGTGAACCTCTCTACCTATATCTAGATTTTTCTCTTAAACTCAAAATAATTGATATGATGCATACTAAAGACTATACATACATACATACTATCACGTCTTTATCCCTAATGGGGCAGACAGAGCATTTTGGGTCTTGCAGTTCTATGCAGAGCCCAGGGCCGCAAGACCCAAAAGCCACTTTTAGCGTCATGGTGGGCGAGAAGATGGAAAAGTAATCAATACAGTGATGGGTTGCTAGCCGCATCGCCTGTTAACATGATTTGCATTTTTGATTATTCCCTCGATCGGCTTTTACGATCTGCGTGAGAAGAGAAGCAGCTGGTACATTCAAATTTTTTTTTTATTTCTCCCTGACCAGCATGGGAGTTAAAGACTTTATTGCACAAAATAAACAAATACAGGACATCATCATATCTAATAATAATGAAATTATGTTAAACTAGAAGCTATTCTATAAATTAAAACTATTACTAAAAATAAAAACATCAATTTATATAAAAAATCGTTCCCAGATCGCCACCGTCAACAGGCAGAGTCCCCAAGAGGCTGGCAGCAAAATAATATTAACATGATAATGTATATCCAGAAAGATTTCAATGAACACTTTCTAAATATACATTTTCATGTCATTATTATTTTAGGTAAACCTCCATGAGCCCGCTATGTCACATGTGACATCACTTTTACGACCACTTTATAAGCACTAAGGGTTAAGAGAAAAAAAAAACGACGGGTTGCACTCTGGGAGTGCCGGCAGAAGTGAAAACTTGAATATTAACGTTGTGCATTTTTGATATACAGCAGGCGCAGGCATACATTTTCATACATTTTTTTACCGCGCCGTAGAAAGAGGGGGATACTCCCTCTCCTACGCCGCGCCAGCTGTCTACTCTCCATCCGTCTTACGAATTTTCGATCAGGTCACGTGTCCTGACGCGAGTTTAACATTTTTTACCCATTCCAAAAAAAGTGCACAACGCTGCTAAAGAAGTTTTCACTTCAAAAACAAGATATAGGTAGAGAGCCGACCCAGGTATCTCATTGGCCAACTGTACCTACCTAACACATTATTCAACATCGTGTACGTACAAAATTGATTTTTATGTCGCAAAATACTATTACTCTTACCAGCCCTACTGCAACCAAACATTGCAACACTGCGTTATGACATGACAGACAATCACATGAACAGTAAATGTTTCCAATGGCTGCAAACGCCGCAACAAGAATTGGTTCAAATATTTGTAGAACAACCTTGACACTACACCGCCTACGGCAGAAAAAATATTTGTTAGTGGTACAAAACGAAAGAGGAAGCGTTTATCTCAATTTAATTAATTAATAAAAATATTCCATGCTGTTTGCTGGTCTGGGAGAAGAGATAAAAATTTGAATAAATATTAATAATGGCAATATGGCAATAATTTTTCATAAGTAAAAACCGACTTTTTCCCGAAACTGCACAACCGATTTTGATAAAATTTCTATGGACCCGCCTGACAAGTATGCCTTTTCAAACAAAAGAAGAAAAAAAATTTTTTCCGTCCAGGCTTCTTCAAAAAATCAGTAAACATACATAAGAAAAAAGATTCCGATGAATTGATATATTCGTCCTTTTTTGAAGTCGGTTAATAAACATGCAAATCATGTCAATAGACGATGCGGCTAGCTAACACTTTTTTTTCCTTTTTTGGCACCTTATAGCCAACCTTACATTAAAAATGGACTTTCGATCTTGCGGCCTTCATTTGATCTGCCCAGGGCCGCTACACATCGTCCAGTCCTTCGATCAGCTTTTACGACCTACTCAGGAGCTTTCTTTTCCTATAGACCAACATGAAAGTTTGCTTTCTTTTTGATTTAAACAAACGTGAGATACATACATTATTCTATATTAAAAAAATATATTTTAATATTTAACGTTAAAATTTTGCAATAGAGATGCAAAATATAAAATATCGAAAATATTAGATAGCATTAATTTTGTTTAAAAAATTTAAAGAAACATTCTGCAGATATTTTCCTGTTCACCTTTCTGATGACGTGTCATTGTATTGTAGTGTAAACTTAGAGCATTTCATTTTAACTAAATATAAGATTGTTTCACTTGTACCACACGAAAATGTCGCAAGTTTACGCATTGTTGCCTTTACGTGTCAAAGTGTTAGCAAGTCTCGTAAAGTTCCCGTAATAGCATGGTTTCAGGTATGGTGCGTAATTTGCTAAGCGGATTACGAATTATATGAGTAAATCATCATCGTCATCCACAGCTTAGATCCTCCCACAGCTGGGAATAGGCCTCTCAATACTACTATACACGGTGATTTTTTACTGGTTTTGGAGCCGAAGGCCACTTAATAAGAATCGTTAATAAGACCTAATTAACTAGTCAAAATAAAAATTCAGAACCAAAATTTTTTGACTAAAACTCGAAAGTAAAATCGTGAGATCAATAAGTAATGCCGCCGCCGCCCGGCCGCCGGGGCCACGCGAGTTCACGCGACAGTTTTGGGCAAGTGTACTAACTACGTGGTCTCGATCGAAAATCATTTTTGTAACTTTTTTATCTTATGTCATACACAAATTTTTCTTACGTATATGGATAGAGTAATTTATTTACTATACGAGATTTTATTTTCCAAAACCAATGAAAAGTCAGCGTATATAAATACATAGGAAAAAAAACACTTGTCAGGAACAAGTGAATTTATTTCATCTCAGTGCAAGGTTTCTCGTTTGTCTTTTTTGGTCGCGGCTCTCCAAATATGTCCTAATTTAGGGCCCTGTATAAGTATAAAAGGCATAAATTTTAAGTATCCTCCATATTATTGCTGTGCTAAACAATTTTAAAACATAGTAAATTAAAGTGTTGTTACTACAAGGAATGTTTTAATCGATAACTCCTGTAAAACAATATCGCCAAAAACTGATTTGTATTACTCTTGACTTCAAATTAATGTCTTCATATTAAAGGTCAAATAAAATATGCGCTGCTTTTAAAATACATATAACAGTAGGCAAAAATCACAACATACATAAGTATATTTGTAAGCACAGTAAGTGACAAATTTGTTCTCTGTTTCCAGTTGGCGATATGCCTGGTGGGCGCAGTGAGCGCGCAGTACGATGACGATCGCGCCCCGCGATACATCGCCTCCGAGAGCAAGCCCACCTCCACACCGGTGCCAATCCTCAAGCAAATCAACAGGTAACTATTCATCTACTTACAGTCTAGCTAGCAAGTCTAGATATGGAGCTAAGCAATGGCACTTGTCACGCTCCAATATGCCTGGGGGCACAGTAAGTGCGGAGTGAGTGCACAGTAAGTGAACAGTGAGTACACAGTGAGTGCACAGTGAGTGCACTATGAGTGCACAGTGAGTGCTCAGTATGATGATAATCGCGCCCCGCGGTACATCGCCTCCGAGAACAAGCCCACCTCCACCCCGGTGCCAATCCTCAAACATATCAACAGGTAACTATGTATCTATTTACAGCCTAGCTAGCAAGTATAGATATGGAGCTTGTCAATGGCTACAACTTGTCACGCTCCGTGTGCCTGGTGGGTAGAGTAAGAGCAGTCTGGCTAGTTCCAGCCTTAACATCCGTCATTCCACATACCAGCAAGCTACCTCTAATTGGTGATATTCCCCAGACAGTCTGGAAATCCTTAAACAGGCTCCGGTCTGATACTGGGAGATACCAAGAAAATCAAATGGAGTTACTACAACATCAGCTTGTGTGACTGTGGGGTCATTCAGTCCATGGACTACCCTTATGTCATGTTCCAACTGCCCGACTCCCTGCACAAGGTAGATCTCAATAGGTTCGATGACGTTAAGGGTGATATTCGTACAAATGGCCTTACAACCAAGGAAGCTTAAGACCTTGCAAAATGCTAAATGGAGAAGAAAAGCTGGAAAACGAGCGAATGAAAAAACCCAAGTTTCACCGCATTACAGCTGAGAATGCAACTAGAAACACGCTGAGATGAGAAAAAGAGAGACTGGCAGGAAGTATCCTCTAAATATGTAGTTGAAACAAAAAAAATATGACTATTTAAGCTTTTCTTTCCCTAAAGCTTGACAGGGAGGGAATATTCTTTTGGAAAGTGATTATTGCAACTCCATTGCCCAGCGGCGCAAATATTCATCTCTAAGTGGAGATTATATATATTTGTGCCGTTTGGGACCATGGGGCCCTAGCGCGAGGAGACTTTTGATAGATAGATAGTTAGATAAATTCACCCTTAAGTACAAAAACTACTTATAGTGGCTCACCTGATGGTAAGTGGTTACTGACTGAAGCCTGTTGACGTCTCCAGCACTAGCGGTACCACAGGAGCGTTACCGACCCTAAGTTCTCCTACCGACCTTAGTTAGGGAGCCTCGTGTTGTATCTCTGAAGGAACCACTGCATAAGCTCGCTTTAAAATGTGCTGTGGAAATCTTAATATATGAAAACCTATTATTTTCCAGACACAATGAGGATGGCTCATATACGTATGGGTACGAAGCTGCAGACGGCTCCTTCAAGATCGAGACCAAAGCGCAGAATGGAGAGGTGAAAGGCAAATACGGATACAAGGATGATACTGGCAAGGTAAGTCACCAATTCACACTCTTTGACGTTTGCAGCCCATATGAGTTATGAAGACCATTCGTTGTAGACTCCCGTTTAAAATAGTGCTCTTGGACCTGATTTGGGTCGGGATGATTGAACATTATTCAGGAACTTGACCTTCTTCGGTAGACTTAATTATTTTTACTGAGGAATGGTGGATGTGGCTGAGAGGGCACGGACAATGCGACAACCATGTAGTGTTTTTGTTTTAAAGCTGACCCCGGTGTAACGGAAAAGAAAAAACGAGGACAAAGAAGACTGAGGGATGCTGGACTTAGACAAGAATGTCTATACCTATGTATACAGGCAACTGGTATTATGTAGGCATAGTTCTTACGTATGATATTCTAAAGGCAATTTCAGTTAATGGAATAAACTTATATCGCAGCTGTAGCCTTAAAATCTCAGAATGCCGAAGTGAAGGGCATGTCCAGGAACAAGGACAACACCTGCGAGATGTAGTTCTGTGACCTCAAGTCTTTGTCACGTACGGGCAATTTTGTAGGAATGCAAGTTGACCGTTAAAATTATTTGACGAGCGTTGCCTGTACAGGATAGGTACTTTATTTTTTAAATGTATAAAATCGATTTAGTCCAGTAGTCTTAACAATAGGACTACAGGCAAATCGGTTGACTGTGACGTAACAGTAGTTCTAATTACTAGAGATTCTTTTGGGCTTAGAGTGATTTTGGTGTGTATGGGAGATGATAGGAAAACATCTCAAACTAAATTTGTTTGAATCATTGTTTTCATTTATTTTTTCTTAATAAATCATAGTAGGTATATTTATACGGTACGGTATTTAATATATTTTTTGGGCTCTTATACACGAGCGAAAGATGCCCGAGACAGGTTGGCAACTATCGCCGATTGTCGAAACAGTCGTGTGGTGTGACACATTTCTATCTATCACATTACAAACTACCGCTGCACACACAACAAATGTAATCTGTGGGCTTACTGTCTGTAGGTCTGTACAGTAGAACTCGTAGAAGTAGTGATAATTTCTAAAGCGACACCGAGCATTGTCAGCACTTGGTTGGGTGACCACAAGTAGTAGAAAACATTACCGAACTCCTCAGCGCTTTGCTCACACAAAAAACAACAAACAGTTCTTATTCTTCTTCTTATCGTGTGTGTTAATGACTAACACTAGTGTCAGAGTTTTTAAACCGCCTTAAGGGCCTCTGACATGGTTTTAGGTAACGACCAATGTCAAAGATAGTGACCGGGACCGACGGCTTAACGTGCCCTCCGTTGCACGGATCATCTTATTTATCAGACAATCAGGTGATCAGCCTGCAATGTCCTAACCAAACTAGGACAACAACACAAAGTCGTTGCCCCCGCTGGGAATTGAACCCGCGACCTCCGGGTATGAGCCAAACGCTCCAACCATTACACCACGGAGGCAGTTAACAACAAACAGTGATAAATAAATAAATAAATATATAGGGTACAAATTACACTGATTGAGCTAGCCCCAAAGTAAGTTCGAGAGTTGTGTTATGTGATGATGTATATTAATTTCAGGTGCGTGTCGTCGAGTACGGAGCTAACAAGTTCGGTTTCCAACCGTCAGGAGAAGGCATCACAGTGGCGCCCCCCACTCTAGTCGACGAGTCCGCCAGGGAGGAGGGACAGAGGCCCAGCAAGTCACAGGTATGAAATTTATCTTCTATCACAGAATTAATGAGAGTACCTCCGCTGCCGGCGCCGGCTCCTAAAAATATCACTATTAGGAACCGGCGGTTATACTGCCGGCAGCCGAGATTTAAAACACCGGCTGCCGGTGCTAGCACTTAAAATTTTCCGTGAAGTGTAGGTTAGGTTCGTTAGGTTTCCTGTGACCAAAACACGAGCGAGCGACTCAAGCTAAGGGCGAAAGTAACACAGACACAGATCGTGATATACCAGCGCCGGCAGCCAATTCGAGCACCGGCAGCGGACGCACTCCCATAAGTATAATATACAGAACTAAATCTTTTAAGGTCTCGCGCAATATGCGTCCTCGTTGCTCGTCCTCGCTCCTCTCTCCCGTTCTCGCCTCGTGGAGGGTGTTGAGCGGGTGGCTGCCGGCGCCTGGCCGCCTCCACAAGGCCAGGAGTGCTATTTTTCATTGAGGGACTCAGCGAAACACAAAACGTGCAGTTTTCCAACTCACCGCTCGCGTAAAATACAAATTGATCGTATTTTTGAAACCGTCGTGTCAGATAACAACGATAATTTGTCTATGCTTTTCTAAAAATTCGAACATGAATAAAAAAGCAACGTGAAATGGAACGGATTTCCCATGATTGGTTTCGATGACATATCTACGCTACAAATGTCAAAATTACGAGTGGTCAAGACCACTCGTTCCAAATCCTTCGCAAACTACCGGTTCAAAAATGCGCCCGTTTGGAAACGCTCGCGCAAACCCTTCGTAATGTGACAAGTGATTTCAAAAATACGTCTCCTGAAGTGCTATTTTTGAAACGCGGAGTCATCTAAACTAATGGTTTTTCCATACAAAAAATCGTTCGATTAGTGACTCCGCGTTTGAAAAATAGCACCACAGAACGGGGGAGATGAGTGCAGTGCGCATATTGCGGATCTTAGGAGATTCCGTTCTGTATATGAAAACTTATATTATTTCTGTGCTTCTGTAATAATTTATTTCATGGTAGATTTAGTTCAACTGACTGAACCACTTTCCCCAACTTACTTTTATATATCTAAATTGTAAATTATTTTAAGGACAAGCGTTTTGCAACAACCACTGATGAAAAGAAACGCCGTAAGAAACCAATTAAGACAGCATTGGTCGCCAGAAAGGCTTGGTCAGTTTACAAAAATAATAAAGAAAGAAAGTGTTTATGCATTGCCTAATATGTTATTACAATATAATATATAAAGCTAGCGAACGAGTGACCATATCCAATTGCCAGACTTATTAATACTGAGAAATCATAAAAACGAAGCAGAGTTGCCCAGTCCCTCCTGGTAGCACGGCAAAGGCTTGAAAGACTTCCCTTTTTCATTTTACCTGATTATTTTTTTGAAGAGAAAACTTCTTTAGCGGCTTTGTGCACTTTTTTGGAATGGGTAAAAAATGTTAAACTCGCGTCAGGACACGTGACCTGATCGAAAATTCGTAAGACGGCGCAGGGCGCTTGCGCGAATGTTCGTTGTACAGCGTGCTACGTGCATCCATGGATGGTGACAGCTGATGGCTCGACCGTTTGTGTAGTGGCCATACTGCTGTGTATTTAAAAATGATTTTGTTGAAAATGAATTTGGTCATGCTTGTGACATTTGTGACAGACTGTGGTTCAGAAAAGATTTGAAATATTTTATACTGATAATTAAAGCAATTCGTGCAAAATTATTCCCTAACCATTCCAAAATATCAAAAATGCACAACGTTATTATTCAAGTTTTCACTTCTGCCGGCACTCCCGGAGTGCAACCCGTCGTTTTTTTATTTGAAAGCCTTTACTATCAAGTTCCCATTTAAAGATGAAATACACGTTAAAGAACTTTGGAGATATGGAAGAAACTTTTTTTATAAACTGTGATAACTTTTTTTTAAAAGTTATTTATAGTTTTCATTTTTCATTCCAGGGTCGTTCCGAAACTCTTTTTTAGACAATCTGAAAACTAGTTTTTGTAGAAAAAAATTATACTTTACATGTTTCATTCCAGGGCCGTTCCCAATACCGAGCCCCCGTCCAGCAGCAGGCCATAGACTACGACTACGAGGAGCCGGCGCCTGCGCCCGCGCCGCGCCCCGCCCCCCGCCCCGCGTACCGCGCCCCGCAGCCGCAGCCGCAGCAGTACAGACCAGCGCCACAACCGGCGCCCCAGCAACAGTATAGACCAGCCCCTCAACCACAGGCACAATATAGACAGTCTTCAGCGCCTGTTCCTCCTAAGGTGACAGCTTTAAGAAATGTATGATTTTAGTGTCAAGCTTTGTGCCAGATCTTAATCTGTATTTAACTCCATTTTTACAGTTCCGTACCCAAAGGGTAAAAACGGGACCCTATTACTAAGACTTCGCTGTCTGTCACCAGGCTGTATCTCAAAAACAACGATAGCTGGACAGTTAATTTTTTTATCTATCTAAAGCAGCCTTTATATTATCCTTTCAGGACATAGGCCTCCTCCATATTTGAAATTTTTACAAACTATGTATTTCTGTTGCCGCTATAACAACAAATACTCAAAACAAAATAAAATAAATATTTAAGGGGGGCTTAATACAACAAACGTGATTTTTTATAGATAATGGTACGGGACCCTTAGTGCGCGAATTCGAATCGCGAATTGATTCGCACTTGGCCGGTTATTTCCTATTCATATCAAAAAGATACATAATACGAAAACTAAAACAAAAATAATTATTTTAATCCGCTCAAAAATAAGCAAGTTATTAGCCTTTCAAATCTAATAGAAGGCGAAACTGTCAAGCAGGTAACAGAAAAACGATGCACATACCCGCGTGACGTCACGGCCATTTGATTTCGTGCGTACGAAAGAGATAGCGAAATGTCCCCAACACACTCCCTCTCTTATATTTAAAGAGTTAATTGCAGCCTTATTAAACCTGATTATCCAATTTCATCGCTGTTTTCAAAAAGACTTCAAGTTAGTGTTATTTCGTGTTATAAAATATTGTCCAACAAGTTTATTTCCAATAGACAAAATAAAAGAAAACCCCGGCGACACCATCTAATGATAACTGGCGGAACTACATAATAAATTGATATCATAGCGCCATCTATTGTTTGTCAGGTAAATTACAAACCCTTATTTTGAAGCGTTATCACAAAATAACTTTCAAACGACTGAACCGTATTTCGTCAACCATGGCTAAGAAACACCGCAAGGGAAGTCACTTTTACGTAAAAAAATGGTCCATTCGTTCGAGTTCACTATGAATCCACAGGCAGACACACAAAAAGACAGACAGACAGACACTAGTGTCAAACTTATAGCACCCCTCTTTTTGTCGAAGGTTAAAAACTTAGTTTTAGTCGAATAGGCACATACCTACATAGCAACTTAATCAGCGCTACAAAAAAAAACTTGAGAGGTGTCAAGGGACACCTGGATGGAACGAAGTTCCTTTCAATTAATTAGGAGAGAGAGAGACAGACAAAGAAACACGCGCACGCCGCACGGCTTACAACTATAGCAAAAAGTGTCGTTACAACTTTTGGTCTTAATTTTTTCCGTCTTTCGCAACGCGCGATAAGGAACTTCGTTCCAAAAACATAACCTTAGAACAGCAACTTGTCAGGCAGATACATACATAATATCACGCCTGTTTCCCACAGAGGTAGGCAAAGACTATGGACCTCCACTGGCTATGATCCTGACAAACCTCTTTTGCTTCATAAACTCATCAATCTCTTCTTTACTTGCCTTACTTGCCTTCTTTTTTTAGAAAGTCTGCAATTTGGTCGCTGAAGGTTGATCGAGGTCGACCCTTTCCTAACAAGCAGATAGATTAGGAAATCTCAATCAGTATACGTAAATTAATCATTATTTTTGTCATTCCAGCCCCAATTCTTCGCCGGCGCCGCTCCCGCCCCCGCAGCCCCCGCAGCAGCCCCCGCCCCCTCCTTCAACGACGCGTTCTTCCAGCCGTCGCCGCAGCCCGCCCGCCAGTACAAGCAGCAGGACTTCAGGCCAGCGCCGCAAGCGCAGTTCGCGCCCAAGCCTCAGATAGAGTACGCACAGGAATATGTGAGTTTTGTTTTGTTTTCCGTATGTCTAAGGCCAACACTGGTGTCAGATAGCCAAACAATGATGCAGAAGCACGTGCCTGTAGAAATATGGATGTAGAGAACATTGTAGTGTATTCCCAAGGAGGGTTAATGTTATATAATGTTCTCTGTGTTGTGTGAGTTTTTTTGCCCAGAGCTTCTCTCATTTAAACATATCCGTCTTATTATTAAAAGGTGAACTAACTTTACTTCTCGTGAAAGGAGTAGAGCTTCCGTTCCGTATGCTAGTACTTGAAGAGCTAGATGGTCCCGCGAGCGTAATGGGGCGTGGTCACAAGTGACTTAAAAAAATCTGGAGCTCATCCGTGCTTCAAGCCGTTGTTTCTGATATCATTGTATGGCAGTCGTCAGGCTCTCGGTTATCGGTACTCCTTACCACCTTTCTTGAAAACATCTAAAATTTGGTCGCAGAACGTTCATCTAGGTCAACCCGGTCCAGTTCTCCATCCATATGCGCACGATAAATATACCTTTGAATATGAATTTAATTAGGTAACAAAATAAAATCACTTCCAGGAGCCAGCCCAGCCAAGGTTCGCGCCGTCCAACCAGTTCCAGCAACCGAGAAACGCCCAGCCATTCTCCATGCTGGACCAGCTCCTGAAGGAGTACGCTCTGCCGCAGGGGGGTGCCGCACCCCTGCACGACATCACCTTCGGCTCCTATTAGTTTAAGGAACACTCTCTTTGTAAATATGTAGAATACTTTTGTACCTATTAGATAAAAATACGAAAAATATTTTTGGTTTTTTTCGTAGATTTCCTTTTTAAGTTCCTGACAAAAAAGAAGGGTGTTGTAAGTTTAAAGCTAATGTCTGCGTGTCATTCTTCTGTGGCATCGTAGCTCTCGAAAAGATTGACAGATTTCGATGCTGTTTTTTACGTGAAAGTTAGGTTGCAGTGGTTCTCAGTAATGATTGACGAAAATCAGTTCAGCCGTGTAAAAGTCATTTGGGGTTAACGCTTGAAAGGGCTTTCTCTAACAAATAATATATACATACATACATACATACATACATACTATCACATCTTTATCCCTAATGGGGCAGACAGAGCATTTTGGGTCTTGCGGTTCTATGCAGAGCCCAGGGCCGCAAGACCCAAAAGCCACTTTTAGCGTCATGGTAGGCGAGAAGATGGAAAAGCAATCAATACAGTGATGGGTTGCTAGCCGCATCGCCTGTTAACATGATTTGCATTTTTGCCCATTCCCTCGATCGGCTTTTACGATCTGCGTGGGAAGAGAAGCAGCTGGTACATTCAAAGTTGTTTTATTTTTCCCAGACCAGCATGGGAGATAATATATGGCTACGAATATCTAATCCTACTTGTCATATGGAGCTGTATCCCCACCACGCAAGCCTCTCCAAGAACCGGGGTGAAAATACTTCATTTTATCACGAATAATATTTATAAAATAAAATAATACTTATAAAATTAGATGGAAAAGGATTCAAAATAGTGATGGGTTGCTACCCGCATCGCCATAATTATTTACAAGTAATTTAAGTTATTAGTATAGTTTTAGTTATTTTCTTGTTTGTATATTATTTTGGTTTTCATATTCCTAAATAGTATTAAATATACGTTCTTATAGCTGTCGAAATGCATCGTTACACACTGGCGATGCAGTTTTCTTGGCAGGCTTCCTCGCAATGATTTCCTTCACCAATGATCGATGAGAAAGTGACCGCGTGTAGTACAAACTCAGCCGATTCAGGATTCTTTCGAATGAGGGTCTACTCTCACCGAAAGAGAAGCAAGGAGAAGTTTCAATAGGCAATTATCCTATGATGAAAATATAAATCAAAATCTTGTTAGCTTATCAGAAAACATTCTTTTAAACCAATTTAACCATTTGTTTATTTAAAAATATGTATGATTTTTATAATAAATCATAAATAAAATAATTAAATTTTCACGTTTGACCACGTGACTGAAAACGCACGGGATTGGCCGAAGCAAACGTGACGTAACCTGCTTGTAAACAGTAATGTCAGTCGAAGATTTGTACGGAGTTTTAGCGTTTTTATTCGTTTTTATCAGTGTTCCTAGTGTTCCTACCTATTTGAGACTAAAAATAAGAAATTACCTTAATTAATATAAGATGGAGACCAACTTCGTCATAGCTAATAGTGGAAACCTCCCTAGAATAGACGCGATCATGGCCTGTTTTTTTTTTTTAAAACAATCCTGATTTTTACGCTGCCGAATTAAAACACGTTAGAACAGCAAAGTAAGTATTATTATTATATAGACCAAGTTTACTTCTTTATAAAAGATCATTTAGACGGATTAAGTTTATCGCCTGTTGCATACTATTATATTGAAGTAATAATCTCTTCCATGCTGGTCTGGGAGAAAAAGTAAAAAGTAGAATGTACTAGCTGCATCTCTTCCCGCGCAGATCGTAAAAGCCGATCGAGGGAATGGGCTAGATTTTAATCATGTTAATAGGCGATGCGACTAGCAACCCATTACTATTTAGATTTCTTTTCCATCTTTACGCCCACCATTACGCTAAGCGTGGCCTTTGGGTCTTACGGCCTTGGGCTCTGTCAGTCCCATCAGGGATATATACGTAAAAATGTATTTGCATCATAAATTATTTGTATGGCTGACGGTTCGTTTAGACAATGCAAGTTATCTATGGCTTTAATAATGCTTTTTAATGGCTTTAATAGGCTATTTTTAATAATCTGGTATGCAACAGGCAAAAAAATTATCCGTCTAAATGGGCCTGTGTTCACCTAAAGTCATTTCTTTCCTTCATTTGCCTCAGCTTTATGGCGTGTGGAGAATTTTATATTACGCTCGGATACGGCTCATCTTCAAATTAGTGTCGACTCGTTTGTCTGTAAGATTTATTGAAATTAATAACACATATACACGTCTTTATTCCTAACGGCGTAGGCAATACCCAGGCACTAAAACCCGTACAGCGTGGTGATGGAAGTTTAGATGAATATGTTATAAAAATAACAAGTTGTACACCATTTTTACCGATTTCGTAAAAAAGTGATCTTTTTTATGTATGTTCTACTTATTATTTGAAGATGCCTGGACCAACTTTTTTTTTTAAAGGCGTATTTGTTAGGTAATCTCATAGAAATTTTATCAAAATCAGTTGTGAAGTTTGGGGATGAAGTCAGCTTTTGGAATTTTGGAAAAAATATTATGTACATCTTTTCGCTCGATTGACTTCTTCGATCTGTGTGGAAAGAGGAGCATCTGGAATATTCTACGTTATTTCTTTTATTCCAAACGAGCAAGAAGAACGTCTGTCATCATTGTATTTAATTATTTAAATGGCAGATTCAGTCCTGCAACATTCTCACCCGAACTTCTATATCTAAAGCAAAGAAAAAAATATATAAAAAAAAATTGTTTAAATTCCAACAATATCTGTTCAATTAAGTAGATGCATTGCCTTGTAGAAAGTTGTCAAGTTTCAAAGAACATACTCATCAAAGCTCCTATTTCAAAGGGAAATAATTGGCCAAGTGCGTGTCGGGCCACGCGCAGTATAGGGTTCCGTAGTTGTAAATGCCAACTTGCAGTCTAAAACGGCTAAGTATTGAATTTGCATGAAATTTCTTTTTCGAGTACATTTTATAAGTTGATCACCTATAACTTTTTAATTTGTTACCCCTACTTAGCTCTGATAGTTTTCCTTTAAACTACATTATATATACTATAGCTGTGATTTTTTTCACGTGTCCATATATAACCGTTTAGCAGATAGATGGGGGGGACACTTGACTTTAACAAAAAAAATTACTTGAAACCTAAATATTTCAAACACGGATCCCTAAATCGAAAAATGGTGTTCCCATAATATTTTTTTATTTTTTCTCATAATATTTTTGAAAAAATCTATTCAACGATACCCCACACAGTATGTTTGTAGAGAAGAAAAATATTGACTTCCTCTTTACTTGTATGGCAGTTACCCTAAAAAAAATTTTTTTTCCATATTTTATTTTACGACTTTTTTGCCATGATTGATATACATATCCATGCCAAATTACAGCTTTCTATTACTTCTAGTTTCTGAGTAGGACCGCGGACGGACATACAGACAGACAGACATGGCGAAACTATAAGGGTTCCTTGTTTACTACGGAACCCTAAAAAGCAAAAGAATTGTTTAACTTCTCATACAATTTCTCTTAATAGATGCTCTGCATAAAGTTGTCACGTTTCATAGAATATAGATTTAGATGGCACGTCGGAAATATAGTACCTATGCCGTGATGAATTGTGGCTTGTAGACGAGTGAAGACTTTATCGACACATGAGAAGAAAAAGATGCTGCCAAGATGCAGTCGTATTCTATACTGCCATTTGAGCTACGCTAGATGCTATTAAGCAGCTCTAATCTGACACCAGTTAGCAGATATCTAATAACGCATTTGATAAGAGAAAGAAAGAATATGTACTGCCGACACACCATGTCTCATAAAGAAGCCACTCGAAATAATAGCGAATCAGTCCTACTAGTGGTAGAACTAACTTAGTAGGACTACTGGGACTAACTCGATTTTTATTCCAAAATCGGCCACTTTTGGCAATGTGCAAAGAAAAGCTTCAAGTTCTCATTTGAAACTGTAAAGTTCATAAAATGGTTTGAAGGGTTATCTATTACTATTAAGGGCATACTGAAGACAGTATTTTAAATGATATCTCCATTCCCTTTTCAATAATTTAGTTAGTTAAAATATTTAATGCACCAAAACATAAAGTTACAGAGTAATAGATACAAACAGATATCAAAAGGCAAGGCCTAATTTTAAATGGGTTCAGCACTGTACCCCGAAAAATTCATGTGTCCCCTCACCGACACCTCATACCCGTTTGCACTAAACATTAGTTAGGCGTGTTCTAGTTAAGATACACCTAAGCCTAAGAACAGACTAGCTAAATCTTTTGTTTGCAGTGACAGATTTGTCTTTACTATGTCGTAGCTTGGAAAGACAAGCTGACAAAATGCACTCGTATTCTATAATACCATTTGAGCTACGTTAGATGCGATTAAGCAGCTCTAATCTGACACCAGAGACAGCTATTGACAGACTTGAGAAGAAAATGAAAAATACTGCCATCATAACTGCCTCCGTGGTGTAGTGGTTAGAGCGTTCGGCTCATACCCGGAGGTCGCGGGTTCGATTCCCGGCGGGGGCAACGACTTTGTGTTGTTGTCCTAGTTTGGTCAGGACATTGCAGGCTGATTACCTGATTGTCTGATAAGTGCACGTTAAGCCGTTGGTCCCGGTCACTGTCTTTGACATTGGTCGTTACCTAAAACCATGTCAGAGGCCTTTAAGGCGGTTTAAAAACTCTGACACTAGTGTTAGTCACTAACACACACGATAAGAAAGAAACTGCCGTCATCACACGGCTGCAGAAGTCACTCGAAATAATTAAGTATTCATCTCGTAAAGCAGATATTAAGGCCACGATTGGATCTACATTCCATTATGCAACGCTGGGAACACACATGTCTTAGTATACCGGGTTCCCATACCACAATATGTCCCACGGCCTGCAAAACAGTAACAATAGTGTGCGTTATTATGGAGCTTGTGCAATAGTAATTATGCGTTTGTGACATTCGGTGCTGTGCTACTGGTTACCCGATTCGGGGAAAGAAGGTTCTCGTAGTTTGGTTTACATACTACCTACGCAAGACACCTACTGACACTTTTTTCGTAGTAACTTGGGTTACAAACTTGCGATCCAAGCAAAAAACCTACTGATATATATTTTAGGGTTCCATATCCAAAGGATAAAAACGGTACCCGGGAAGACATTCGTACTCTGTCTGTCTGTCTGTCGGTCTGTCACTATAGGCTGTATCTCATGAACCGTGATAACTAGACAGTTGAAATTTTCACAGATGATGTATTTCTGTTGCCTTTATGGATAAGTGGACTCCACAGGGCAAGCGAAAAGTAATCACCTAAGTCAAGTTATATTATAATACTATTAAAAATTTAAGAAACAACTCAGTACATTGTTGGTGACTATGAATGCTTCTATACCAATAATGAATTCCCTGACTTTAGATTTTGACATGCGGCGCTCCATTATTATTAGTAACTTAATTACTCCTTTATCATTGCAAATCACTTGACTATTCTTGTAATTTAGAAGCATGCATGTTAAAAAGAACAAGATGATTGTTGGTGCTACACGCCTGTACAATCAAATTAGGTATGAATGACCTGTAAAATCATTTTTTTACCGTGTTTGCCTGCAAATAAATTCATTTCATTAGGTATATTTCTATGTTCAGGTATGAATGACAAGATGAACTCAATGAAGGTGACATTTAACCATAATTCTGTTGTTTTACATACCGCTTTAAGTAGCTGACCATCCTGTTTGTGCAAGAAGTCAGTGCGTGAAGGCTGGCTATTGTGAGCATTTGAACAGATTAACTACGTCTTGACTTTTACGAGGTAGACGAGTGTGTATGCATCAGCCACAAAAGAGATATGATTATGGGGATGTACATTAACATATATACATACATACATAATACATAATATCACGCCTGTTTCCCGCAGGGGTAGGCAGAGACTTTGGACCTCCACTTGCTACGATCCTGACAAACCTCTTTTGCTTCATCTAAACTCATCAATCTCTTCATACATGCCCTTCGGTTACGGGTACTTTTTACCTCTCCTTTTTTTAGAACGTCTGCAATTTGGTCGCAGAAAGTTCGCCGAGGCCGACCTTTTCCTACTGTTCCCTTCACATATATATATTACATATTAATGCGAGGAAAGAAAATATTAATTCGTTTTTAATAATTTTTAAGTGCCTTCTAACATTTAGTGTTTAAGTGATTTTTATTACTAACAAATGATGGACTACAATTGTCTGAAATATCTAAAGAAATGAATGAATGAATTAACCCCTTGTATGCCGGAATACCAGACACAATAGTTAAACAATGAATTCTTGATAGAGAGAGTAGATCTACGCAACGGCTTACGAGAGGTTAAATACTATGCTGGTATGGGAGAAAGAAAAAAAACTTAAAATTAACCACCTGCTTCTCTTGGCGATGCGGCTAGCAACTCATTACAATTTTGATTTATTTTTCCAACTACTGCGAGTTTTATACTGGGTCAAAAATAAATAACTCGGTAGGCACAGACACTTTCGACATTTTCGAGCCCGGGACACTCTGGGGCGGGCTCTTCGATTAGTTATATATTTTATACTCATTATTTATTTTTAGTTGTTTACTTTGTTTTAATTGTATGTAGTTTATGTTTTATTATTTTTTTAATTTAGGTAGGTTATTTAGTTTTTAGTTAAATAATTATTGTGTCCTGTATTTATTTCTATAATACAATCTGTCACAATAAAAATAAACCTTCACAAAATAGTGTCACTTTTCATTGATCATATATACATGATTTATCCTCTGGCTGCTCTGGCCAAGTATGGCTCTGGTAGTACAAAGAGGATCGTACTCCTGCAGTGGAAACTAAAAAGACCTAATAATGATGATGATGATGATCCATTTTTAACATGATTTAGATTTATACATACATACATACTATCACGTCTTTATCTCTAATGGGGCAGACAGAGCATTTTGGGTCTTGCGGTTCTATGTCTGCATAGAAGCCAGACCCAAAAGCCACTTTTAGCGTCATGGTGGGCGATAAGATGGAAAAGCAATCAATACAGTGATGGGTTGCTAGCCGCATCGCCTAACATGATTTGCATTTTTGCCCATTCCCTCAATCGGCTTTTACGATCTGCGTGGGAAGAGAAGCAGCTGGTACATTCTAAGTTTTTTTTATTTCTCCCAGACCAGCATGGGAGGCAGCAGGCAGCATAGATTTATAAATGCAAAAAAACTGAGTATAACGTTACGCTTTTGTTTTTATACAAATCTAATAGAAAGTGTTTGTGACGTTTAGAAATAAGTGTCTGATTTAACTTGTGAGCTAGCGGATTCCGTATTAAGCAATTTCTATCCACATTTACTTTCTTCCAGATACCTGTACCTTCAGGTAGGTACCTTAATGTCCTCGTTTATAGTTGTGCTACATTATTTATCAGGTATCTGCGATGTGGGAGGCGTTAGTGACACTGATGTATCACTCGGAACAACGCCTTCAATTCAGGCTAGCATTTCGAGAATGGACATTGTCATAACTTGTTTCCAGTGATGCAATTGAAACGGAATTATGATATTCAGACATTACTTGCAGAAAAATATTGTTGCCGCCGACTCATTTGTTTGCAATACGTTTTATAAAATTGCTATTATGTCATAGAAAATTACTTTTCGCGAGGGATATCTTGGTGGTATAAAGTTGAATTATAGAGGTACAAACAGTACATAAGTATTACATTAAATTTTGTGTGCAAAAAGTATTGAAATATTGAAGGAGGTTTTTTTTGTGTTTTAGTTTTGTGGTTGGTTTATTTTTCTATTTATTGACACTGCGTAGTACCTAAACGATTAAGTTAAGAAAATAAAAAAATAAATTATAAAATTCTAACAGCCTTTTCTTTAAATGTTTATCTTTACCGTAGTCTCGCCAGTTAATATCTTCATATGTTTTGAAATTTGAGTAATTAGTACTTATCTATTGTTATCGCAAATGAACATGTAATTCTCACGATTGTAAATATTAACAAGATGTGTAGTGTTTAAGAAACAATCCTGAAGATGCAATCTAGATTACGAATGTGGGATTAGCAGCACAATGAAACCACAGCTCTTGTTTAGAATTCATTACTAAAACTTACAAAATATTTACATTATGAGTATTCTACTGGTAATTAAAATATCACGGAGTAAATGGCTCATTTCCTATTCTTTGTTTGACCAATTTTTTTTAGTTTCAAAAGCAAAAAAAGTGATCTCAAATCTATCACATTCCAATAAACACTAAATACTTAAGCGCGGATTCGTGAGAAATTAAGATCATAAAAGATAACACGAATTTGAAAGCATGGAGAATAGGAAATTAGCCGAATAAATTAAAAATACCTCATTGCCTCTGCATCGCTCTCTTGGCTTCGTCCATGGACCCTTCTTCTCCAAGGATCTGGACGTTCCTCACTTGCTTTCTGGGTGGGGCCGCGGTGGTAAGTTCGGTAGGAGGCGCCGGGGTCGGCATGAAATCGGGACTGATCGCTAACATCAACATCTTCAGAAGTAGGGCTTCTCGAATCTCAGGCGGCAGAAATTCTGGACTTTCCTCAACACGATTCGAAGAAGCACTAGCCGTGTCATAAGGCCGGTTGTACACACGTCTTCGAGGTATGTATCGCTGGCTTTCATACTGAGGATTATCGTAATTCTGAACCTGATTTGAATACACTTCCTGCTGCCTGTACTGTTGCTGATCGTATCTGTAGTCGTATCGTTCGTCATCAGGGTATTGTCGAGCCATATTCTCATACCTGTTGTAATGATACGGGTCTTGTCTAAACAACGGCAGAGGTTGGTAAGGCGGCCCTGGCGCTACGATCTGATCCATAAGAGCTTGCAGTCGATTCTGTCTCAAAATCAGAACCTGGAGCAGGCGTTTCAAATCCCTAGTACTTACTGGAGCTGATATGGAATTCATTTCATCTATTGGTTCGTAACGGGGTTGGAATAGTACTTGAGGTTGAGCACGGTATGGATTTACAAATCTTGCTTGATAACCCTGGATTGGAACTCCTCTTTCATCAACTGGTATAGGGATAATACGAGTCACTGGCCTTACCTCAAACGGTGCCTCTGTGTGACGTAACACTGTTGCAGCTTCAGAGGTAGTTGCCTTAGTTTGAGGAGCCGGCGTAGTTTCTCTTATAAACTGAGGCTCCAATATTTTGTTCTGATACTCGTAGAGAAAGGGCCGCTGGTTTCCAATAGGCACTGGTGCTCCAGGGTTATCTTTTAGATACTCATTTGTACGGAAATGAACTGCAGCTTGTGGTCTTCTGTATAATGGCTGTTGGTAAGCATTTTCATCTGGATCTCTTTCAGGAGGAATGTGTATCACTGGCACTGGGTTTGAAGTCACTACATTTTCCTGATCAAAAACACGTCCTGTACTAGCTTCGATAGTCGTTTCTTGATCCTGACTCGATGCTTGTTGAAACTGCTGCTGTATTTTCTGCCTCGCTGCTACTAAGGAATGAATGGGCACGAGTCTTGCTCGAGGAGTCGTAGTGGTGAACAGAGGACGCACAGTTCCCAGCGAAAGATGGCTTCCGTATACATCAGTCGAATCATCACCAACAGATTGCTGCAAACTGATCATACGAGGATTTGGGCTGGTCTCAGTTAACTGTCGACGAATGGTATTTGCTTTATTTGGGTCGCTTTCAGGTCCTTTTTCAGTGACATGTTCGTAAACCGGTTTCACTGTCGAAGGTATCTTTGTAGTCGTTTGTTTCGTAATCAGATCATCACTCACTGTCGTCATCGGCTTTAGGATTTGTGTCCTAGATTTAACACTGTCTTCCGATTTGGGTTTGTACAAGTTAAGGATGTTACTTGTAGTTTCCTCCGCTTTCTGCCTTTCAGTTGTAGTGTCAGCATTTGCACCTGGTCTTGTTGAACTGGGATATAATCTTCTCCTAGGAATATTTTGAATCACTGTTCCTCTTGTAGTAAAACCACTTCTAGTAGGATAAACGACCGTTGCAAGTGGCCTCCTGGTGGTTGATGACACTGTTTTATTCACTCTAACTACCATCATTGGCGTAGGAGTGGTAGTAGTTGTCGTTGTCACTGGCACAGGGGTGGCATCGCTCGATGATGAATAAGTCACTCGTTTAATCTCTCCATCTTGATCAATATATCCAAAAGTTCCTTTCACGTTTCCCAAAACATCCCTACTCTCAATTTTGAAGGTCCCGTCATCGGCTTCATAGCCAATAGTGTAGGATCCATCGTCGTTAAGCCTCCTGATTTGTTTGACAATTTCTACTTTGGACGGGTCGCCTGTCTCGCTGGCTTTCAGGATTTCTTTGGTGGTGTTAGTTGGTGTTTCAGTGGTGGCATCTTTGGTGGAGTTGGTGTCGGCGGAGGCTGTAGTGAGACACACGAGTAGGAGGAGGAGGATCATCTCGGCAGGCGCCGCAGCATGTCGCGGCTTTGTTAACGCTGCGCGCGCCGCCGCGCTCGCCTATATAAAATAAAGCCCCACTCGCCTCCGCGCCGTGCGAACAACTTGCGCAAACATACCCCATTGTTGTCATTTCATTATCTGAAACGGAAAATCTTTTTTCTGTGCATCTACTTATGTAGTAAGATCCCAATTGTTTAATTGTCCGAGCCATTTTGTAAAACTGCAGAGTTGTGGACACTTTTTTAAGTTTCAGCAATTGTGGTAGGGAGGAGGTCATGTGTGTTCGAACAATTGTCTAATATTTAATTGCTCGATTGTTTCTAAAATATTGCTAGTTAATTTATGCTGTATAAGGTGTTTGTTCTGGTGTTCCCACGGCAGTATTCAATGTCATGTTTAATTGCGTTGTGCAGTTTTTGGGTCGGCGTGAAATGAATGTTTGGTTTGAAGTGGCTCCCTACGATTCCGCAACCAACTCTAAAATTGGTCAATTCTATTTTGTTTGTGGTCACATCAGCATTCATAAGAGAGATATCTTGTAAGTCCTTTAATAGTTTTGAGCCAAATACAGTCTATGAACAATTTTGGTACCACTGATTGTTTCTCGAGTAAGGGAAATATTATTTCATTTGTCGTGGGAACTTGTTCCTGTGTATAATGAAATGAGTCCTTAGTACTTTGTTATTGTGTTGTGTGTAAAAACAAAGGTATTGTACGTCCAGTTGCCTTCAATTCGACATAATTGAAATGTGTTTTTAATGTTTATTACAGTAATAACATTCGAAAAGCTGAAGTAAATTACATTTGAACGATAACTACAACTAAGTAGGTACGTGCTATAATTGGATACTTTCCTGGGTCAAAAATAAATTATTTGGTACTGTTAATTAAGACAATAAAAGTCATAAAATATAATCACTTATTGATCATATCCATTTTCAATGAGAAAAAGTATCTGATTTGAGCTGTTAAAAAGTAGCGAATTAACTATGAATACATACATACATACTATCACGTCTTTATCCCTAATGGGGCAGACAGAGCATTTTGGGTCTTGCGGTTCTATGCAGAGCCCAGGGCCGCAAGACCCAAAAGCCACTTTTAGCGTCATGGTGGGCGAGAAGATGGAAAAGCAATCAACACAGTGATGGGTTGCTAGCCGCATCGCCTGTTAACATGATTTGCATTTTTGCCCATTCCCTCGATCGGCTTTTACGATCTGCGTGGGAAGAGAAGCAGCTTGTACATTCTAAGTTTTTTTTATTTCTCCCAGACCAGCATGGGAGTTAACTATGAATATATTTCTAAAATCTCAAATTATATTTCTTACCTTCTATAAAAAAAATCTTAGGTAGGTTTTAACATGGTATAATAAAACAAGGTATTCTCTTCCCGAGATGAAACTTGACTACGTCATGAAAGTGTTGCCACTGAATGTTTTTTTCAGTAAATTTAAGGACTTTCTCAATTAGTTCATGAATATGAAATAAAATAATAAGTAACTTAGCTATTTAGTATCTCGCGATTCTCGCGTGATTCATCAATTCAATATTTTATAAATTGATATAATTGATTATTAATTTGAAATTGGTATATAAAGTTCAAAAATGCATTACGCTTGGGTAATTCAATTTCACACAGTGGCAACATATCAAACTGATGACGTAGACAAGTTCCACCTACGTCATCAGCTGTCACGGGAAGAGAATACCTTGTTTTATTGTACCATGGGTTTTAATATCTTTCACTCCATTGTCTACCTACGCGCGCACTATCATGCTGAAATATGCTGAAAGAGGCTTTATGTCTTACAAGATATAGTTTTTAATAACCAGCCAAGTGCGAGTCGGACTCACGCACGAAGGCTTTCGTGCCATTATCTATAAAAAATCATGTTTAGATATCGTGCTAGGAATTACACTAATAATGATTAAAAAGGCAAAAGTCTGTGAGTGTGTATGTGTGTTACTTCTTCACGCGTAAACAGCTGGACCAATTTTGATAAAATTTGGTACGCAGGAAGCTTACACCCTGGATTAAGATAAAGGCTACTTTTTATATATGTATCTAGTGTATATATATTTTTGAATTGAGCTCTTTTGTTTGACATCAAACACGGTATGATTTGATTCATTTCTTTTTAGTTATTTACTTTTTTGCCAATAGAGGGTGTGATATTGGATTTATTGTGATGTCACATATCCTATAACCAAAGATTTAGAATATACAAGGAGTACCTATAACCAGGGCACAGCCTGGCTTCCAACGATACCTCATTTAATTTTGTTAAAGTACCATGAATATCATAAGAGATACAACACAGATGAAAAAAATACATACATATGTACATACAAAGCGGCGAAATACATAACCCTCCTTTTGGCTTCCCTGTAATCGGCTTAAAATGCCATAACTATAGACAGTATCACGTATTGGGTAAAAACGTGCATCAGTACCTGTCATTAAAGCCATTTTTAACCGTTTTCCAAAAAGGAAGAGGTAATCAATTCGGCGCGATCTTTTTTTTTACGTATGTTCACCGATTATTTTTTGTTTAAATATGTATACTTGTCAGTGGTCCTATAGAAATTTTATCAAAATCGATTGTGTAGTTTGGGAGTGAAGTCGGTTTTTAGTTTTAAAAAAATATATATTATAGGAAAAAGCCTTGTTAGAGTGCTCGAAAATATTCAACATGTCATCATATCGGTTGGTTCTTATATGCCAACTGCGCGGGATGAATTTTCTTTTCTAATTTTTCGATTTTTCCATACAAAAAACTGTTTATTAATTGAGCCCGCGTTCGAAAAATAGGAACACAGCGAAAAAACAAAAAAAAGAATTATTAGTTTGAAGAATTCCATTTTCAAACTAATAATATCTTTATTTTTGTGTTGATTTGTTTATTTTTTTTTTGTATTTGTAATAAAGCAGCAAATAAAGGAGTTTATCTATCTATCTATATAATAAACAAAGAGTGTAATACATAAAGATTGTTTTCCACGGTATGTAACTACGCACTGACACTTCCACTGATCGTGAGATATGATTGTCACGGAGAGATTCTCTGCTAACCAGGGTTGGAAATTTCAAAACTAAAACCGACTTCAACACCGAACTAAACTACCGATTTTAATAAAATTCCTATGTTACTACCTGTCAAGCATGCCCTTTTAAACGAAAAAAGAATTACTTTTAAGCTATCGCGTTAAATCATTACTACATTACTATAAATTGAGGCACAGGGGAAATAAAGTAATGCGATACATATATTTATACATTGATCCAGGCGTCTTTATGCAATCGGGGAAGATATCTACATAAAAAATTCATAAAAA
Source organism: Acrobasis consociella (assembly GCA_963555685.1). Classification (NCBI taxonomy): domain Eukaryota; kingdom Metazoa; phylum Arthropoda; class Insecta; order Lepidoptera; family Pyralidae; genus Acrobasis; species Acrobasis consociella. Next base: position 19,007,910 of record OY743117.1, read on the forward strand.
TTGATCCATAGTCAATCCATAGTCTCTGCCTACCCCTGCGGGAAACAGGCGTTATATTATGTATGTATGTATGTTAAAATTGATAAACTTCTCCTTTTTTGAAGTCGGTTAAGAACTTAGTTCAATATTTTAGCTCCGGTTGTAAGTACATCGTGTAAATCGTCCCGAAAAAATGCCCCACATGTTAGGGAAAACCCCCCGTAGTTTCAAAGTTTATCGATTACCAGACTATTGATATACACGCCGAAGATTACGGATGCATAAGTTTCTGCCATCTAGTCTTGAAGAAGAAAAAGTGTAGAATATACCAGATGACCCAAAATGCTTGGACAAGTATACTATAACGTTTTTATCCCTAATCGGGCAGATTAGGGATAAAAACGTAGTATACTTGTCCAAGCCCTTCCGTGGATGTCGTAGAAGGCGACTTAGGAAATACAAGCCGAACGAAGCTTGCAAACATCAATAAGACCTCTCTACCCCGTCTGGCCAGCGAGGAGAGTGTAGGCCAAAGTCCCCTGATTGCTCTTGCCAAGTATGGCTCTAGTACAGAGAAGGTCGTGCTCCTGCAGTAGAGACAAAAAGACCTGATGATGATGAAGTATACACGTATGTAATGAATTCACAAAGCCAGGTAACCCTGCAAAGTAAGCTAGCGTGCAGGCATGCACTTAGTGCATTGTGCGTAGGATCTGTGTCAGTGTGAGTGATAGTATCTATTGTATAACATGTTATATGACTACGATTACTCACTTATATCTTTATAAGTACACGTCTTTTAATACCACAATTTTTTTCTACTTAGAGTTGCCGCTTGAGGGTCCACTGTCGATACACTATCGGTATTTAAATAAAACCAATATGTACTAGCGATCTTCTTCTTATCGTGTGTGTTGGTGACTAACACTAGTGTCAGGGTTTTTAAACTGCCTTAAAGGCGTCTGACATGGTTTGAGGTAACGACCAATGTCAAAGACAGTGACCGGGACCGACGGCTTAACGTGCCCTCCGAAGCACGGATTATCTTACTTATCGGACAATCAGGTGATCATCCTACAATGTCCTTACCAATCTAGGACATACATACTATTACGTCTTTATCCCTAATGGGGCAGACAGAGCATTTTGGGTCTTGCGGCTCTATGCAGAGCCTAGGGCCGCAAGACTCAAAAGCCACTTTTAGCGTCATGGTGGGCGAGAAGATGGAAAAGAAATCAATACAGTGACGGGTTGCTAGGCGCATCGCCTGTTAACACGTTGAACGCCATGTCGGACACCATGTGGTCGACAGCATACTTTCCCCTGGGGCCGTACCAAAAAATAAAGAACGTCCTAAAATTGATAGGGATTTTTTTTTAAAATATCGATAAGAAATAACCTAAAAATAATGGGCAACTTATAGAACAGAGACGTTATGCATTATTTTCTGAGATGTTAAATGGAAGACACCAGTGTCCGTCACGGCCTGCTAGAACGTCCAACCGTATTTCCTTGCGCGGGCGCCGCGCGGGTCCTACTGTCGGCTCCCCCTGCACTATGCCGCGCCGCCCTCACCTGCGAGCCCCAGCGAGCGAGACGCGCTTCACTCCTTCATTTGCCTTTGCGTTTGCATAGGAGAAGGTCGTGGTGTTATTGAAAATTAGGGTTCCTTTGGAGTTACTCCGCCATGACAACAATATCGTCGGCAAATCGATGGTGAGTGATATACTCGCCATTGATGTTGATGCCAAATCCTTCCCGTTCCAGAAGCTTAAAGGCTTCTTCCAGTGCAACGGTGAACAGCTTCGGAGATATAACGTCTCCCTGTCTTACACCTCTATGCAATGGAATTGCCCTCGTGCACTGCTCCTGTACTCGGACTGACATAGTGGCATTACTGTATAAGCATTTCAACAATTCGATATACCGATAGTCAATACGACTTCGCTAAAGGGACTGAAGCACGGCCCATATTTCGATCTAATCAAAGGCTTTTTCATAGTCCATGAACCCCAAGCATAACGGCCGGTTATACTCCCTCGTCTTCTCTATAACCTGCCGCAGCGTATGAATGTGGTCCAAGGTACTAAAACCTTTACGGAAACCGGCTTATTCGGTAGACTGGAAGGCATCGAACCTGTTTGCGAGACGATTCGTGATGACCTTCAAAAACAAATTATATACATGACTCAGAAGCGTGATAGGCCTATAGTTCTTCAATAGGGTGTTATCTCCCTTTTTGAAGAACAGGACCACCACGCCCCTGCTCCAAGCTTCCGGCGTTACGCCCTCGAGCAGAACGGAATTAAAGAGCCTCAGAAGGACTTTCAGTACCGCCGTTCCGCCCGCTTTCAGAAGCTCTGCTGTAATTCCATCCTCGCCCGGCGCCAGGGCCAACCTAATCTCGTACAGGCTGATGTCCGGGATATCTTCGGTATAGTGTCGCGTTAGCTTGGCTCTTGGGTCTTTAGCCATTTGTTTACTGGGTTGTGAAACTGAGGTATACAGCTGTCCATAAAACCTCTCAATCTACGCCAGACGGAGGACGTCGCGCCGCGCCGTCCTCCGTCTTCAGCTTCATCAATCGACTTTGCCCAACCGACATAGCTCTTGCAAACATTTTGGAGCCTTTGTTCTGCTTTATCGTCTCCTTAATACATTTAGTATTAAAAGGAGCGGATGTCGTGTCGCAAGGACTTTTGCTCTTGCTCCCTTTGTAAGTACTTACATACATACATACACATTCATTCGAAAAGCATAACCCTCCGTCTGTCGCAGTAGGATAAAAAAGTAATGTTTCATATTTACTTTTACAAAATAAGTCGAAATATTGGTAAACCGTAGAATTATTCACGAAAAGGTAACTTCTTACGTTAATTATTACCTACGGAACCCGGATTACTTATTGGATACGTGCTTGACTGATAACTATTATAATTCTTATGACTTTCTAGTGCAATATAAAGGCAAAAAATATGTTTACCTAACTGTAACCTCACTAAATTAAAAATCAAAAATCAAAACACTTAATGTAATGCGCTCAAAACAGTTTTTGGACACATCTTGTTGAAAAGCCCATAAATTCTAAGTCCTTTAAATTTTTTTTGTGCCAAGTGACCAGATTGTACTGTGGGGCCGCGCGGATCACTTCCCCTTGTAAAAAGAATCGAAACGCTGTCTGCCGGCCGTGTAAAGGCATTTAAAGTCATCGAGGGTACGCGGACACACGGTGTTCGCCGCGGCGCCCTGGACCCGATATGATGCGGTCACATGGTGTCTGCCGCGGCCCACTGGGCTAAACATGGTTTTAAGTCTGGCGTTCTACGTGTAAAATGATTCGCATTTTTGCCCATTCCCTCGATCGGCTTTTACGATCTGCGTGGGAAGAGAAGCAGCTGGTACATTCTACGTTTTTTCGTTTCTCCCAGACCAGCATGGGATAATCTAGGACCAATCTAGGACAACAACACAAAATCGTTGCCCCCGCCGGGAATCGAACCCGCGACCTCCGGGTGTGAGCCGAACGCTCTAACCACTACACCACGGAGGCAGTTACTAGCGATAGTCTATACCGATAGTATCGGTCGATAACGATGAACAAACTATCGATACTACCGATAGTACATGAACTATCTATACTATTCGATTCCCGGTCAGGACAAGTTGGAAAATGGCCTTTTTCAAATTGTCCTGGGTCATGGATGTTTATCTTTATATGTATTTGTTATAAAATATAGTATCGTTGAGTTAGTATCCCATAACACAAGTCTCGAACTTACTTTGGGGCTAGCTCAATCAGTGTAATTTGTCCCTATATATTTATTTATTTATTTATTTATCGATAGTTTATGGAACGCAATAAGTTATATTGATAGTATCGGTCTAGTATTGTTGGTTATTAATATCAATAGTATTGTTCTAAAACAGCTATACATACATACTATCGATAGGCCTATATGTATTTTGCCATATTTCGATAGAAACTATCACTTCAAACCCCGTGATACCTCACAATAGAAAATCTTTACTTATAACATTAAAACACTAAGTAATAAAAACTTACATTTCCAGCTTTATATGTAAGATAATACGGCTTCGCTTGTTGTGAAAAGTCAAAGAAAATTAATTTCGGATTTACTTTAGCATTAGTACAATTTAATAGGTTATTACATTATTATTTACATACAATGAGACTTCGAGCTAGAGGTGCGAGTCTCAAAATTGTGGTCAATCAATGGTAGCAAGGGGGGATATCAAAAATCATGAAATTTGTGTCACGTAATTTATGGATGACCCCTTAGCAGCCAAACAGGCATACGGCCCACCTGATAATGAAAACAACGTAAAGTGGCGCCCTCTTTTATGATAAGCCGTTGCTCATAGCTGCAAGTACGGTACTAATAAAATCTATTGTTAGTTGTTCTAATGTGAACAAGCAGCATATAACATAGGAACTTTATATAAACTTATTGAAACGACAATAGGTGGCGTGGCCCCAGTTTTCTTTCAGAAAAGGAAACTCCTTTATTTCTTTATACATAGATCTTTATATGTATACTTATAGGATAGGTTTATTTTTCTGTGTATGTTTTTGAAAATATTTAATAAAAACTACTACTGAGTAGATTTTTTTTTTAAACAGCAAGACAATTGGTTAATTAATGACGTTGCAATTAGCATTTATGTTAGGGATGTTTATCTATTAATGTAAAGAAAACCCTGTCCGTTCCGTTAAGGTAATGTTGCGTAGCTTGTGTAGGTTCCATTTATCGGGTTCTCTCATCAAAAATACAAAATTAATAGCCTACCGTTCCAAAATGTATGGAGCTGCAGATTTCTTTTTGCGATTCAGGGATGGGAGAAACCGATAAATACAACTTACACAAGCTACCCGACATGACCTTTATGGAATCGGACAGAGTTCTTTTTTACATATTATATACTTATGTATTTGTTATAAAATATAGTATCGTTGAGTTGGTATTTTAAATACTTATAACTTACTTATTGTTGGGCAGATAAAAACAATCATTGTTGTTTTAGGATCATGTAATTATTGATATGAATAATAAAAATAATTGATTGAAATACCGTATTTTTTAGTAAATAATACTTAAGAGTCCCCTTACCCTCGACCAAAATACAACTTTCCATACAAACGTAGTCTACGTTTTATTTCAAAACGACATGTCCGATTTGGGCAAAATTTTGTAATTTCAAAGATATTGCAATTATCTAGGTTTATAACTAGTTTCCTACAGTAAACATATGAACTTAAAATAGAATATAGTGTTTTATATCATTTTTGACCATTAGTATGGGAAACTTCTAAATCGTTATATTTTCTTTCCAGTTCATAATTTTAGTATAGGAAACCAGTTATAACCCTAGATAATTTCAATTTCTTTACAATTACCAATTTTTACCGGAATCTGACATGTGGTTTCAAAATTAAACGTAGACTACGTTTGTATGGAGAAGTCTAGGGTAAGGGGACTCTTAAGAAAGAGAGACGAAGCTCATCAAGAGGCCTTTACACAGCGATTTGTTCAACAAATTGGCAGTAAGGTTCTCGAATGTAGGACACCCACCTGCTAGATGGTCAGACGACCTGCGCAATGTTGCAGGAAGGCGCTGGATGCAGGCCGCTTCCGATCGGTCGTTTTGAAAATCCTTGGGGAGGCATATATGTCCAGCAGTGGGCGTGTGGCTGATATGATGATAATGAACCTAAGGGTAGTTATGGATACAAAATAGTTTGATTTTTTAAACAGGTGAGGTTTAGGGTGAGGTGTAAAGTTTCAAGAGGATACAGAACAAATAAAATACTTACTATCCCCATCTATATATTTATGGGTCTTGGATGTTTATCTATATATTTATTTTTTATAAAATATAGTATCGTTGAGTTAGTATCCCACAACACAAGTCTCGAACTTACTTTGGGGCTAGCTCAATCAGTGTAATTTGTCCCTATATGTTTATTTATTTATTATTATATTATTATCTATACATATAATAAAACAGTCAACATATTATGTCTGTACATTTAGTATTTTTGACTGAAATGGATAGAGGGACACTTAAAAAGAAAGGTTTTTTTTTTAAATTTTTTGTCTGTCTGTCTTTATGTATGATAACGCTAATCTCCGGAAATACTGGACGGATTCGAATAAAATTTTTGTTATATAGCTGTTAAGCCTGTGCAACATATAGGGTATAAATGGTTTTGGAAAATGGAACATCTGATGCAGAACTATAAGGGTCCAGCTAAACTATAAGAATGACGCCTTAGTAAAAGTTGTTCAGCCTGATAAGCATTTTCCAGAGACATAAAGTCCACGCGAACGAAGTCGCGGGTTTTGGCTAGTACTTTTAAAAAGTTTATGAATTTAACGTAGGTAGGCGATATACAAAGGTTATATGATAAAAATTACATATTATTATACTTTGAGTAATGGCTTCAATACAACCTTCACATTTACCAATAATAGCTACTTGGGAGATGACCTGATACTGATAAGCTCTTTAAGTGGGTGTTATAAAGCATTATGTTTGACTAGCTGTACCCGCGGGCTTCGCTCCCCGAGGGAATTTCGGCATAAAAAGTACCCTATGTCCTTCCCCGAGACTCAAACTTAACTCAAACTCAAATTTCATCCAAATCGGTTCAGTAGTTTAAGAGTGAAGTTATATCAAACAAACAAAGAAATATACAAACTCACTTTTATATTTTGCATTTATATTATTAAGTAGGATAGGATAGGATTATACAACGTAGAAGGCACCAGTGGCGGAGCCTCCTTAGAAGCCGATTCCCATCGAGTTCCCTTAGGGGCTTCTAACATATATGCATTTATTACTAATAACAATTATAACCTTTGTATATCGGCGCACTTACTATTTTCATAAGCCGTAAACTAGTAGTATGACTGGATTGCACACACCCACATATTCAAAATACAAAAATTCCCTCTGGTTATTGAAATACACTCACAAAGATAAATGCATAAATACGCTCAGATACATATTATTCACACTAAGTTATTAAAAATAAGCCGGACATGGAACGGCTTATTATATAGCTGCACTAGTCCAAATCCTCACCCGACGCTACTGGAAGGCACATACCCATAATAAATCGAACTACGGGCTATAGGTACTAGATCACATATTATAATGATAATGAAATAAAAGTCAAAACCCAAAAAAAATGCTACATTCTCATACGAATTGCCCGGGCGGCTGCAACCTTTAGTATGGAAGTTCCGAAATTTTTATTTTATTTTAGACTGTTATTTTAATTTCATGACACTATAGTGATCTAGTATAGCCCGTGGTTCAATGTATTACGGGTATGTCCCATTCACGTTGTTCGTCGGTCGGATGCAATTTGAAACTGAAACTAGAATATGTTGGTGTTTATATAGTGTAATAATTAGACCTACCGCATCTAGCTAATCGAGACCTTTGGCTGGTTCTATAAATTATTTATTTTAAGAATCTTCTTGGGATGAACCAGCTGCTTTTCTTTTCGCAAATTGTAATAGCCAATAAAGGAAATGAAATCACCACTATTCTCATCAATTGGATTCTCCTTTTGCACTTTCACGCCCAACATACACTTAAAGTGAACATCGGGTCTGTCTATCCCTAAGCCGAATATGATTTTTTATAACTAAAAAGAACCTCTAGACTACACAAATGATTTTAACAAAATTTCTATGGAATTAAATTTCCATTCAAACAAAAAAGAATTTTTCAAATCGGTCTAGGCGTCTTTGAAATCGGTGAAAATACATTAAAAAATATATCGCGGCGAATAGATAACCTTCTTTTGTGTTGTTTAAAAATAAATCATTTCAGCCGCACAACGTCCACTGCTGGACATATGCCTCTCCCAAAGATTTCCAAAATGACCGATCTAGAGCAAAAAATTAAATAAAATACTCCAATTATTATAAAAATATAATTTATTATTAAAACAAAATATTACAAATAATTATTTGTAAGTTTTTACAGAGCGCTCACGCTTCGCGGACTATCACGCACAAAAACATTAACTTATTTAATTACTACACTAGCGATACTTAGGTACTGATTAGACACAGTTATGTACACGATTGGCGGCCGCTTCCCGCGAAAAAGGGTAGCGAATGACCGATACGCAAAATGTCATGAAAAAATCATTTTCGCTAAAAATCAGCGAAATACCAATATTACCTATCAAAGTTTGGCTTGCTTCTAGCAGAGATGTCTGTTACACATTGCAAGAATGTAATTTTTTATAAATATCAATAACCATAGAGAACAGGATTATTCATATTTGAACTCCTACCATTCACATCACAAAAAGAAAACTTGATAAAAGTGATTACTTAGTTTAATGTTCACTTATGTATCGTACGTATATTCTAATCAAATAAATAATCAGAATCCTCCTACACCTAGGTTATTAATTAATTTAACGAATTTTGTAAGTCTAATTAATTGAAATAGAAACAATTTCGTGTTTTATGTGACATTTTGCGTACCTGACATATTACGCTTAAACCCAAACTAGAATCGAACACTTTAAGCACTCGACTGTACTTAATAGAAGTTCTTGCATCCACATTTATCGATAAACAAGTCTTTTAGGACATGCCGATGTATAAAAACCAAGATAAAATTATGAGCTGCAATTGTTTACCAAAAACTGTCGATGCGAACCTCAAACGGACCCCATGGTTAAACTAGCTGACCGACAAGATATGGCCTCCTGGTGTGGTTCGGTCGGTCTTTAAATTAACTATCCTAACTAAAACTGGATCCCGTGCCCTCTAAGGAAAGCATCGATTTGGCCTGTCGATGCGGACTCGCCACGCGGCGCAACGTAGTAGAACTGAGGTTGGGCGGATACTGCTCTTTGGGGAGCTTGCGACTGGGATGCGACACCTAATCTCTGAGCCTGGGCCCTGGCCGCAGCACGGTCCCTCTGTAACTGACTCTGCTGCAACTGTTGTTGCTGAGCGAACAACTGTTGGGAGGACTGGAACTGCGCTTCGGCTTGCTGCCTCTGGTATACCTCTTGAGGGTTCATGTGCTGGATTTGATGTCTAAACAGAGGCACGTTGGGAGATTGAGCTCCTTCTAGAGAAATTTGAGGTGAAGGCACAAAAGGTCTGGGCGACGGCTGTTGCTGCGCGACGTAGGGCTGCAGTCTCTGATTCAAGTTCAATTCTCCCTTAGTCTGAGGAAGAGTTTGGAATAGTTGTGTGTTATAAGATCCACTTGAAGGATCGTAGACTAATTCTGTTGAGTACAGAGGATTACCACTAGGAGCTGGGGCAGATAGAGTAGATTTGGTAGGGTTGCCGACGGCAGCTGTTGTTGTTTGCAACTGCTGGTTCTCACGGTGGAACTTGGCGAATTCAGCTGCGAAATCTATCTGCCCAGAGCTAGGTCTGCTGGTCGTGATAATAGCAGGCGCGGGGGAAGGCGAGTAGTTCGGTTCTGGGCTATATTGGATTTGTGGTTTGGGAGTTACTTGCACCAATTGCGGCCTGAATGTGGTCGCTGGGGGCAGAGCTCTAGCAGTAGTCGCGGGTAATGGCCTAGGAGTAATAGCGATAGGTTGTGCTTGGTAAGCTGGTCTTCTGACTGGAGTTGGGCGTTGAACAACCCTTTGCCTGATGTGCTGCAGAGGTTCCTCTTCAGCTTCGTCTTCATCAGCGTCTCTGAAGTCGTTCTGGAAGTAAGTAGTCGTAGGTCTAGCAGTCGTTGGCCTGAGAGCTGGCCTGGTCGGGTAGTTGGGGACACCGTCGTCTCTTTCTCCGGAGTCTGGTGCCGCTGGCTCGTTGTCCTCTTCTTCGTTAGGCTTGTTGGGGTCGCAGGGGTTGCCGGAGACGTAGGTGAACTCTCGCTTGTTGCCGTCCGGGTCGACGTAGCCGTACTTGCCGCGGACGACGCAGTCAGTGCCTCGGGTTTCCTCCTTGAACGAGCCATCGGCGGCTTCGTAGCCGAAAGTGAAACTGCCGTCATCGTTCACCTGAAATTGATAACGAATATTGTTAAATCGTTCACTGAATGCGGCATTAATTTAGTATGTATACAAAAAAATTGTTTGAATACCAATCCTTGAAAGCAAAGCAAAGATTACATTTGAAGAACTTGCTCATAACTTAATGTTTTTATGCTGTATTGTCTCTAAGTACATATTTTTATTTTACTATTATGAAGGTACGCTTTTCAGCCACGGGTCCATGGGGACCCGTTCCTTTGAGGCGTTCATAGGGCCAAAGCGAACATAAAGAGGCCTTTTAGTACCTTTTTATCTTAAATGTGAGATGGCTGCATCTACGGAGGTCTATCCCTTAACAACCATTGAGATACACTATAGCTGCCGAGCTATTGCCAGGGAGGAATTGACTTGGTTTAGGCTATGTGGATGTGATGTTAGTGGACCGGATAACTGGGTTATGGAATGAGATACGGACATCTACCTAAAAATCTCTCACAATAATTTTAGCCTGGTAGATGGTGACTTGCTGCTCGTTGGCTACACTGCCTGTGGGTACCCTAACTAGCCACGAAAATGCGGCCAGGGCGCAACACAATGTGAGCAGCTGAGGGTGTTGAGAGGTGCGGCTCCGGTTTCACCATCACGGGGCTTACCCTCGAGAGCGGGTTTCCCCGTTCTTACGCCATTACGTGCAATACACTTCCATCCTGGAGCGTATGTCCTGCTCTTGCGACTCCACTCTGGCCGGCCGGTTAAGACAAGACAGAAGCTTTGCAAGGGGTTGTGTTACTGTGTGTATGTGTGTGTGTAAGCGCATGTGTGTATGGTCCCCCTAGAGGTAGGGTACGTGGTGTCGCCACTTACCATCAGCTCGCCACAAGCTGCCCTGTGTTGACTGACTGCACTGGGAATCCCGTGGGCGATGGGGTCGTCACGTCCCGACCCCGTTATTTTATTGTACTTATTATTCTACATCTACGAATCGCTGTCCAGTCAACAAACGAAATAACCTTTCTAGTTTTAATATACACTACGATGCCACAGACAGACAGACAGATATTAGCGTCAAACTTCTTTAGGAAGCGGTAGGTAGTAAACTTAGCTATAAGTAACCATCTTGACGTCAACAATTGTGCAACAAAACAAAGACACGATGATAAAAAGGATATATTTAAACGGACTATTCCCCTCATTTTTCTCGGAGTTTAAAATTGGTTTTGTTTACCTTGTTGTAATTCCTAATGGTCTGCACGGGAGGCTGCTTGTTGCTCTCGTGTTGAGAAGGTTGCTTCAGCCTGGACTGAGGCGCTCGCTGTCTGGGCTCGTACTCATCGTCTAACCTGTCCGATGCCCGGTAGATGGCGTCGTAGGTGTCTGTTGGGACTAGCACCACCTGGAATGTGTTTTAATGTAAGTTAGTACTTAATGTAAGTTATTCAGTTTTGACTGCCTCCGTGGTCAGGTTGTCAAGGCATTCGCCTGGTGATCAAGTCGTGGGTTCAAATCCCACTGGAAAGAATACTAATCATAGTAAACCACATCCCGAGGGTAGCAGCCAAGGATTCGAACCTTCGGAATCCTGTCTTTTTCGGAAATCGGAGAAGCTCGAGAAATATTTATGCTACTGCGGAACAGTGTTAAACTTAAGTGCACCTAAATAAACGATTTTTTCATACAAAAAATCATTTGTTTAGTGACTCGGCGTTTAAAAAATGTCCCCACGGGTTTATCTAACTTGCAAGTGTTAAATGATTGCTCCCACCGTCTATCCTTATACTTTTTTGAGACTATCACACCTCCGTGACGTAGTGGTCACTATGCTAGTCCGCCACCCAGAGGTTCTGGGTTTCCTTCCTGGTCAGGGCAAATTGGAAAATGGCCTTTTTTAAATTGTCCTGGGTCTTGGATGTTTATTTATTTATGTATTTGTTATAAAATATAGTATCGTTGAATTAGTATCCCATAACACAAGTCTCGAACATACTTTGGGGCTAGCTTAATCAGTGTAATTTGTGCCTATATATTTATTTATTCATATATTTATTTACCTGGTTGCCAGAAGCTCTCTCTTGCGGTAGGGAATCATAGTCATACGGGTCTTCCACGGGTTGCTGCTGTATCCGCGGGCGGGAGCGAGCGCCTGCAGCTATCCCTGTCACGGCTAGTAGACATATTACCTGGAAGAGAGAGAGAGGTATATGTTAGTAGAGGTATTTGTGCTAGAGACAACAGAATTGGGTCGGAGCTGAGAAAGACTAGTTTCTTGTGGCTTGTGTTTTGTACCAGACTGTATAAGGTCTTAAATAAAAAAATACTGAAACTATTTTAAGGGTGAATTCAGTCCATGATACTGAACAATTTTCCCCAAGGAACACGTATCGAAATATGAAAAGATTTTTGGCCTTCCATACAAGTTGACAGATATTTGTATGGAAAGCCAAAATTTATTTTATTTAACTATATAACTAGTCCTTACCTGCGGCATTGCTGTGACAGACATGCCGCAGAGAAGGTACTAAACATTGTAATTTAATATAAGTTTTTGTTTGTTTAATTTAATATAATTTACATTTGAATAATTTTTGACATGTATTTTAATATGGATCTATGTTGTCCGAAATAAATGATTTTATTTATTTTTATACACAAATATGGAATCGAATGAGGGAATGGGCAAAAATGCGAATCATTTAAACAGGCGATGCGGCTAGCAACCCGTCACTGTATTGATTGCTTTTCCATCTTCTCGCCCACCATGACGCTAAAAGTGGCTTTTGAGTCTTGCGGCCCTAGGCTCTGCATAGAGCCGCAAGACCCAAAATGCTCTGTCTGCCCCATTAGGGATAAAGACGTGATAGTATGTATGTATGTATACACAAATACAAGTGTTAAGGCGGACTTAAAGCCTAACCTCCTTATTCATAAAAAATACAAACTATCAATGCCAATTTTTAAAGCGGACAAAACATGTTTTTAATCAAATAGGTTTAGCAAAAGGTTGTTTATTTTTATGAATATGAGGGTAGGTTTACTACCAGTCAACCAAACGGGTGAAGTGGACAATGAGAGGAGTAGTCTAAAACTTGAATAAATATATGGTGAAAAAATACTATATATAAAAATAATAATCAAAACTACATAATACACACTATAAGCATACACTAAAATAAACAATACCTACATATACTACATAAATACACTATGACATATAATAGCTATTAACCACGAGTTTACGAGTTGTCTTTACAAGGGCTTTTAATAGTTTTAATTTCACACCTCAATCACAGACAAAGTCACGGGCGTGAGCGATCATAACATAATTAAACAAAGTTCAAGAGCGCTGTCTTTGTAATTAAGTGTAATTAGAAGTAATTATAAGCAAGGATAACATTCGACATAATTACCTGTTGCGAAATATTACTTAGTTTAAACAATGGCGAGAAGTTTTAATTTAATTAGGAACAATGGGGATCTGATTCGCTTCAAAATGCGGCTTAAATCTTACATCATACAAAGTGCCTTTTATTTTATTGGAATAAAAATAAAAATAAAATATTTAATTATAAAATTTTTGACACTGAACACAAACCTAGCAGTAAAGCTGTATCTGGAGAGTCCCGCTCTTTAAGATCTTAAATATCATTACAAAGTCATTAAATTAACTGCCTCCGTGGTGTAGTGGTTAGAGCGTTCGGCTAATACCCGGAGGTCGCGGGTTCGATTCCCGGCGGGGGCAACGACTTTGTGTTGTTGTCCTTTTTTAATTAGGACATTGCAGGCTGATCACCTGATTGTCTGATAAGTAAGATGATCCGTGATTCGGAGGGCACGTTAAGCCATCGGTCCCGGTCACTGTCTTTGACATTGGTCGTTACCTAAAACCATGTCAGAGGCCTTTAAGGCGGTTTAATTTTTTTTTGACAATAGTGTTAGTCACTAACACTCTTTCTAATAGATAAAACTGGCTGAAAATGATTGTTAAGAAAAGATACTTCGTCATGTTACGTTAGCCATGCTGATTTCATGTCGTAAAATGAAGAGATTTTAAAACTTTCTAGAAATCTTTACCATGAAATACCAACTTTTTGTGCAAGTCACATCGTGAGACTTTAATTGATTTCCAGGTATACTCATAATTGAAGAAATCGGTTTTATTGCGAAAATATTAATTACATTGCATGCTGGTCTGGAAGAAAATGAAAATGCGATTCATGTTTACCAGCGATGCAGCTAGCAAGTAGCAACCCATCACTATTTTGGTTTTTGGCGTACGCTAGATGACAATATTTTTTAAATACCTATTCAACGATAACCGTCACGGTAGGTTAGTCGAGAAAATATATGACTAACCTCTACTTGTGTGGGAGAAAGTATTTTTTTTTTCAAAATTTTATTTTCCCCTTTTTTGTCATGATTAATACCAAATTACAGCTTTCTAGTTACGCTTATAGTTTTTGCGTGTAAAACCGCGGACGAACAGAAAGACATGGCTAAACTATAAAAGAACCGAACTAGCCTTTTCCTTAGCCTGATGTGAATTCTGACCCACTTCTGGGCCTCTGCCTTTACCCAGCCCCTATGTAAAAAAATAATTGTTAAAAATAAGTAAATATTAACTAAACAACCCACGTATAAACAACAATCTAAAATTAGTTCTATTTTTCAAAACAACCACCCAACGCCTGCACAACATTACAACTAAAACAAAGAACAATGTTATAACTAAGTAGTGATGAATCACCTGTCAAAACACAAATTTCGGATGACACCTAAGGTTAATTACCATGCTAACTCGACAAGTCAATGATTACGTGGTTACGAAACTTCGGAACTCATCCGTAAGGTCAATATCATCGGTCGTTAACCCACGTTACGTAACCAGGGTTTTAGTTACGAACAAATCCAAAGTTTAAAATTATGTAAGGTTTAAAAAAATAGCTAAAAGGCAAGTTAAATATTATTCATCATCATCAGGTCTTTTCTCTCCACTGCAGGAGCACGACCCTCTCTGTACTACCAGAGCCATACTTGGCCAGAGCAGCTAAGGGACTTGGCCTACACTCTCCACGCCACGCTGGCCAGACGGGTTGGACGGGTCTCATTGATGTTTGTAAGCTTTGTTTAGAATGTATTTCCTAAAGCGCCTTTTACGACATCCACGGGAGGACTTGGAGTGGTCCTATTCCACTCTGCCGGAAACCACGACGGCAAAAGCACACAAAGTTTGCAAGAGCTTGTAACTTTGACATCTACAAAGTAACACCTAAATCTATAGATACTCAGGCAGACAGCATTTTGTGTGTTGCGGCTCTAAGCAGAACCCAGGGTCGTATATAAGACCAAAAGGCCACATTTAGCATGTATTTTTCTACAAATTTTAACAATTGCAGGAAGAGAAGCCGCTGGTACGTTCTAAGTTTTTTCTTTTCTCCCTGACCAGCAGGGATAAAATCTGATAGATAGAATAATACTTATTATCAGCCCTATCACAAAGTGCTTCCAAATCCTAGGTATGCCTGTCAATAGTGTATCATTACTAAAGCACGTGGCATGCGACCCAAATGTTCAAGATATAGCTGCATAGCTGCATAGTAACTTTGTGCCTACATTCCAACATGCAATGTTACGGAACTTATGTCGATTTTCTGAACATCTAGTATGTTTTGGTTTCTAAAATACCACCACGACTTATTGATTAAAGGCTCTTACAGACAAAAGACAAATGCCCGTCGCCGACCTGTGTCACCTGACCTGAGCATACTGTTGCTAGTCTGTAAAAGCCCTTAAGTAAGTCATAGTGATAAAAAATAAAAAGTAAAAACAAATGACATGCGACCTACATAATATGTGGCAAAATGTGCGACCTTGGCTCGTACAACTGGTGTAGGATTTTTTAAGCTGCCAAGGCGTTAAAGGCATCTGACACAGCCTGACGATTGTCATACAATGATGACAGCCGAGACCAACTGCTTTACGTCGTCAAGCTATGTTAGATGCCTTTAGGCAGCCAGAAAAATCTGATACCAGTGTTGGCCACTTTTTTTTATTTAGCCGTATATTTTGACTTCATTTTCATATTGGTCACTTAGTATTCACACAAAAAACAGTGTGTTTGTGGGAGTATGTCTTCGCTCTATCTCTACGTGTATAGATGTATGTGCCCATTGTAATGTTATAGCTGTAATATCGCACGATAATTGCAGGCGCCTGCGCCGCTTACTGCGTGGCGACCCAGTTTAGTGTTACATTTGTGGGGCTAGGGCGCTGTGACGACATCGCGGTTAGGTGTTAGAGTGCTTCCCATGACTTACATAGAGGCTTGAGGAGCTATGGCTTAGCAATGGAAAAGCTATACAAGGATAAAGATTGTCTGCTCTCTTTTTCTCCCTATGTTTTTAACACAGAATAGGGATGTGAACTAACTGTTTTGGTTCATTAGATAGATTATTAAAAAGTGTGGTATACGCATTTTCCTTTTCTCTCAGTAATAAATAATGACGAAGATACAGCGCATTTGAATTTCGCGTGACGTCACGATTGGCTGCGATTTTTAACCAACGGTGACGAAAATTACCCCCACTCCGAAGCTTCAAATCGCTGTATCTGCGTCAATATTGACTATATAACAGAAAACACCGCTAGAAAATGCAAAACTTAATTCTTTTCTGCTAGTGACGAAAACTCGAAAGACAAATCACCTTGTTCTGTCAATTTTAACGTCAAGGGTAATGTACAAACTTAATTACTTATGTACAGGACATTAAATCTTTAAATGACATTCAATTTTGAAAGAGCAAGTGCTACATTTAAATATCTAGCAAATTACGCGATGTTGCCAAACGTAAGAACATTAATAATGCTTATTTGCAAGTTTCAGTAATTATAAAAAAAATTACGACGTTGAAATCTTCTCTATTACAAATGCTAGCATTAACTTAGTTTTGAATTTAAATTTCCTGTTTTACAAATGTTCTGTTTCATTCGTCACTTATCCTATGTTGTTTTGTCTTTAGAAGCTCGATGGCCAAACGGGTATGTACACATTATAGAGTTGAGTTTTAGTACATTTCCACAATTATCACATGTTTTATCATAAAAATCTTCCCTACTAAATCAGTCATTCATATGTGAGTATGCTATAAAATAGGAAAAGGATGCAGACTTTTTATGCAGTGAGTATTTTCCTGGGCCAAGAAAAAGTACTTTGTACTTTTTATAGAGATTAGAAGAAAGTGTGTAAAAGAAAGTCGTTTGTCATGATCATAATATCCATTTTCAACGTGATTTTAGATGTTGTATAGCAGAAAAACTGATATGAGAGCGCTATTTGACTCCAAAAAACGATGACGTCATCTGCCTGTAATTCATACAAATCTGGATAAGGACTAAGTTTACAAATTTTAGTAACAGTAAGTTAAAGTAATTACAGATATTTACTTTCTCCAAAAACTTCAAAGTGCCTTATCGACATAAACAACAAATACATGTCATTAATTATAATGTATAGTTTTATGAAGATTGATATATTTTCCATTTATATCCCATACTGGTCTGGGAGAAATGAAAAAACTTAGAATGTACCAGCTGCTTCTCTTCCCGCGCAGATCGTAAAAGCCGATCGAGGGAATGGGCAAAAATGCGAATCATGTTAACAGGCGATGCGGCTAGCAACCCATCACTGTATTGATTGCTTTTCCATCTTCTCGCCTACCGACGCTAAAAGTGGCTTTTGGGTCTTGCGGCCCTGGGCTCTGCATAGAACCGCAAGACCCAAAATGCTCTGTCTGCCCCATTAGAGATAAAGACGTGATAGTATGTATGTAGGTATGTATGTATATATTTTTTAATTCAAACTTGCGTAAAACACAGACATTATGAAAATGAGTATCGCAAGCAGGTGCGGTGTACGGGCCTTTCGTCACATTCGCCTTTATGAAGACCTCCGGATGAGGTCGAAACATATAGCCCAGTAACTAGGGGTTACATATTGTGTTAGTCGTACGATTGTGACGTCCTATTTCTATGTCAAACCAAATTAGACTTTATCGTCATACGTTAGTGCCCAATGTCGTTTGACACTGAAACGCGGATACGCAGTAACGTCCTGCTTAATGCTTTTGGAGTAACACTCCTGATTATAAAGTCAGCCTGAATCGTTTAGTAGTTTCACAATTGGATCTGATTTCATTATGTCTTCACTTCCACAAATCTTCGATAAACACTTGATTTGACCTTCAGAAAGTGGCTTGATAGAGTTATAAATTAGCTATCACATGTCTTAGTTACTTAATTACAGTGGAAAGAGTTAATGTCATGACAAATGTTCACTATTTATTGGAGCAATCAGCAATCAGCTTTTTTAAATCACCAATGATACTCGTTTGGTGATTTAATTAACCTTATACGACCTTTAATAAAGTAGGACCCATGATTTCATAGTACTTTCATATCTATTTACAGGAAATGAATTGTTTTTTTTTATATATCTACTGGAATTACGTAGTTTAAAATAATAAAAAATAAAAATAGAAAAATGTTACGATTTTTTTATGTTTTATTATCTTTTTTGAGAATCACGGGTCTTTTCACCCCGGTCCTTTGAGAGGCTTGCGTGGGGATACAGATCCAACACGTAGAGGCCCTTTGGAGAAGTTGTTGTCATGTGGCGCTCCCGCCAAAACCCATTCCTGGATATACCTATGAAAGGTGTACCCTTGAATAGGTTTTGGCAGAAGATAAAACTATTGCATGAAAAAGGGAAAGGTTTAAGGATTATGGAATGAATTTAGGATGGATTGATGCTGGGATATTGCAATAGAATTTTATGTTTTATTATTATTATTATGTTATAAAACCGCTTTTATGAATTATGATTATTTATATTTTTGATATGAAGCAATAACTACAGCTAGCTTAAGAAAAAATGTAATAAATCTTTTTACTACCGAGTTAGTTGATATAAAGTGTTATCGTAATCAGAATAATTAATTTACTGTACCTTCAGAAAATATTTTCTTTTACCTGGCTTTTTTCATAACGCAAACAAGTTTAAACTAGCTGTGCCAGGGACTTCGCTCCCCGTGGGAATTTCGGGATAAAATCTATCTTATGTCCTTCCCTGGGTATCAAATTATATTCATATCTTTCATCTAATTAGGTTCAGTGGTTGAAGCGTTAAGAGGTAACAAACAAACAAATATACAAACTCACTTTCGCATTTATAATATTAGTAAGAATAAGGATAAGGATTTATTGCCGTTTCTAGACACTTTATTAAATTAACCCTTTAAATGTCGGACGCCCGGAGCGGGCGTCTAATGTATTGTTTTACTATTGTGTCTGCTATGTCGACAGTCGAAGGGCTAATAAAACCTTAATATAATACAGTATACATACATACATACATACTATCACGTCTTTATCCCTAATGGGGCAGACAGAGCATTTTGGGTCTTGCGGTTCTATGCAGAGCCCAGGGCCGCAAGACCCAAAAGCCACTTTTAGCGTCATGGTGGACGAGAAGATGGAAAAGCAATCAATACAGTGTTGGGTTGCTAGCCGCATCGCCTGTAACATGATTTGCATTTTTGCCCATTCCCTCGATCGGCTTTTACGATCTGCGTGGGAAGAGAAGCAGCTGGTACATTCTACGTTTTTTCTTTTCTCCCAAACCAGCATGGAACCGTTTCTAGACACTTTATTAAACGAATAAAAACTTAATATAATACAGTATAAGGCCTATATTTACCAGTGGACTGATATGATGATAATGATAAAACAATATAACTTTCACAGGAGGTACTTGAGAACTCGAACTAGACAATGACGTCATTCCTTCAATTGCTCACTTTTTCGTACACTTTCACCGCGTCTGTCAAGTGGGTGTCATTAAAGAAACTGACAAGGTGGGTCCGGAGTTATGTCATTTTATTTGTTTTATGATTTACTTACATACTGAGAGAATGTTTGAGTGACTCCTAAAAGATTTCAACTTCTCTTAGTTCTTTCCTTAGCTTTGCCGTTCAGAGTTAAGTATTACATACATAATGGAACTCATAAGGTCCCGCGCTTTATGCATCCCCGTTCCACGTCCCCGCACCTCTCCCCCGCTCTCGCCTCTTGAAGTGCCATTTTTGAAATGCGGAGTTTTTCCATACAAAAAATCGTTCGTTTAGTGACTCCGCGTTTGAAAAATCGCACCTTTGAAGAGTGTTGAGCGGGCAGTACCTCTATGAGACGAGAACGGAGAAGAACGGGGAACGGGCAATGCAAGAATATCTTTAATCTTTAATCTAAGGCAAAGATAAATTACTAACGTAAAAGATACCAAAAGAAGGGCAAAAATGCGAATCACGTTAACAGGCGATGCGGCTAGCAACCCATCACTGTATTGATTGCTTTTCCATCTTCTCGCCCACCATGACGCTAAAAGTGGCTTTTGGGTCTTGCGGCCCTGGGCTCTGCATAGAGCCGCAAGACCCAAATTGCTCTGTCTGCCCCATTAGGGATAAAGTCGTGATAGTATGTATGTATGTATGTAAAAGATACCCAACGCCATAGAAACTATTGGATGGGCCCGTAAGTAACTGTATTAGAGGATATTAGATACCCATTGGACGAATCTATAAATCGGACATATCACACAGATTGAGCTAGCCCCAAGGTAAGTTCGAGACTTGTGTTATGAGATACTAACTCAATGACCAGAGCAGCCAGAGGACTTTGGCCCTCTCCACGCTGACCAGACGGGTTGGAGAGGTATCATTGATGTTTATATGTTGTCTTGTATTTCCTTAGTCGCCTTCTACGACATCTACGGGAGGACTTGGAGTGGCCCTATTCTACTCAGCCCGAAGCCACTCGGCATAGGTACATTACGAGTAAACAATACCTACACACCTCCAACGCTTACACTAAACTAGTTAGTTAATAAGTTTATTTAAATCCTTGCGTCATACAAACGAGTTAACAGAAAGAAACAGCCATTAGAAACACTAAGCATTCAACGATTGTCTTCACGCCTATTCTCTGCGGTAGACAATACGTGTTCACAACAAACATTGCCAAATCAATGATCTTCATGTTGCAATAGTACTTTTCAGTAGGACAGTCTTATTAATGATAAAGAATTAATGTAAGAATTACATACAGAATGCAATTTCCTAAGGTCCCGCGTAATATACGTCCCCGCACCGCACCCCTCCCCCGTTCTCGCCGTTTGGAATGTGTCTACACCCAGCGGGATCACCTGTCTGGCAGACTGAATGACTGATGCAGATAATTAGATCTGGATATGTTCTACTAAATTATGCTCAAAATATAATTTGTTCCGTATTAAAAACGGAAATATTAACTTTTTTAACTTACCTCCAGCCAGCGGGATATTTACCAACGTTACGTCCGATGAAATTTAAATTGGTATCAACTTTTAGATCTGGTGTTGTTATGTTCACTAAAACAAAAACCATTCTTCTAACGTCCTTACTTCAGCCACAATCAAGCTGCAAAAAAACCTTCAACTAGCGGACTTTTCCTCATAATCACATTATTTTTGTAACTTTTACACTAAATTAGTAAAATATAAACTATTTACAACTATTTTTAATTTAATAATTTTAAGGCAAGATATGCGAATAGGTAATTTAAGTAAAATTATAGTTGTAAATAGTTTATATTTTACTAATTTGGTGTAAAGGTTACAAAAATAATGTGATTATGAGGAAAAGTCCGCTGGCTGGAGGTATCTTTAGACGTTAGAAGAATGGTTTTTGTTTTAGTGAACATAACAATCACAGATCTAAAAGTTGGATACCAATTTAAATTTCATCGGACGTAACGTTGGTAAATATCCCGCTGGCTGGAGGTAAGTTCAAAAAGTTAATATTTCCGTTTTTAATATGGAACAAATTCTATTTTCAGCATAATTTAGTAGAACATATCCAGATCTAATTATCTGCATCAGTCATCAGTCTGCCAGACAGGTGATCCCGCTGGGTGTAGACACATCCGTTTGTAGGGTGTTGAGTGTGAGGACATGGAACTGGGACTTATATCGCGCTCCTTAGGAGATTCCGTTCTGTATGTAATAATTACATTTATTCTGTGTTAATGATGCCTACTCTGGCTATCAACATCATCGTCATCTCTCATCGGCCCACTGCTAAGGGTTTAGTCTGCGTCATTACAATTCTATTTCTGGCGTAAGCGATTCAGTTTTTTCTAGACAAGCATTCTAAACAAAGCTTGTAAATATCAACCCGTGCCCGTCTGACCAGCGCAGCGGGGATAGATTAGGCCAAAGTCTTATGGCTACTCTGGCCAATTATGGCTCTGGTAGTACAGAGAGGGTCGTGCTCCTGCAGTGGAGACAAAAAGAACTGATGATGATGATGATTAATCAGTTAGTCCATAACACATACAAATTGTAATTTTTTTTTACTTTTAAGCATATGCACAACATTTCTTATAATCTAATACCCAACCCACGCTGTTATTTATCCCTATCCTTAGAATGTACAGCACATTGGCCAACGGCGAAAGTGACGACGCATTTTAAATATAAAGTAGGCTCACTACCAGCTATTGGCCAACTTTAATTAAGTAAGTGTACTCCAACTGGTCCGTTTCGTGTGGAAACGGTGTCGTAACAGAATGGAATGTTATATTTTTCGCGCAATTCGGATGTGTTCCGAATTTTGCGTTCAACAGACATTCAAACTCACAAACATTCAAACATCCAAGAAGTAGGATTAGCTGAAATTTTGGACTTGATCTACTATATAAGAAAAAATGCTTTTCTTTTTCGCACAATTCTTAAACACCGATCTAGGAAATCGGCGAAAATCACGAGTGTTAAATCATGTCTAATCCTTAATTTTTTTACACCTATCCCCTTCGGACCATTTCGTAGGTAACTTCAATACGTGAATAAAAAATCCCATTTCCACTTATCACCTTTGCGTATTGTGTCCCTACCCCTAGGTTTTCTACCACCTATGAACCATAGACTGAAAATTAAAAAACAAAATGGTAAAAAATTAAAAAAATGTTTATAACCGGCTCTGGTTGGGGAACGAACCCAGAACCTCGAAAGCAGTGGACAAGCGTGATAACCATTACTTACGCCACAGAGTTCATTAATTTTTAAAATAAGTAATAAATGTTTTTTACCTAATATCTTCACCCCTTCTACAAAACCGATTTTGATAAAATTTCTGTGGGTGATATTTTTCAAATTGGTCCAAAAGTCTTCGAATTATCAATGAACATAAAAAAAGATTCCGACGAAAGATAACCTTTTTTTTGGAAATCAGTTAAAAAGTGACCCGATAGTCCATACCTTTTTTAGACAAGTTGCAAACAAGAACTGACATCTATGCCTTTTTTTATCCAATCAGTTGGTAAATCTTACCTACTTCGCATGACTAGCTCGCTGAATATTCACGCAATTCTCTATAGCGACTGTATACATGTCACTATTAACATAATAAGGTCGGTAAATCAGACTATTTGTCACGAAATATAACTTTAAGCGGTTATTATGAATATTTCATACGCTCGTGGAGCGTAATGTTGACTTTTAGTCGAGCATCATCAGGAAGGATGTTAGAGGTTACACGACAGTTTTGTTTGCCTAAACATACATACGTACTATCACGTCTTTATCTCTAATGGGGCAGACAGAGCATTTTGGGTCTTCCGGTTCTATGCAGAGCCCAGGGCCGCAAGACCCAAAAGCCACTTTTAGCGTCATGGTGGGCGAGAAGATGGAAAAGCAATCAATACAGTGATGGGTTGCTAGCCGCATCGCCTGTTAACATGATTTGCATTTTTGCCCATTCCCTCGATCGGCTTTTACGATCTGCGTGGGGAGAGAAGCAGCTGGTACATTCTAAGTTTTTTTTTATTTCTCCCAGACCAGCACGGGAAAAATAAAAAAAATAAAGTTTGCCTAAAGTCACAGAAAATTATATAAATATTACATACGATAGGAAACTCCTAGAGGCCCGCGCAATATCCGTCATCAAACATACTGTACTGAGTCAGTAAAAAAATATTATATTACTCTGACACATTTTTTATAAATTTTTTCAAATGAGTAATTTTTGACCACTTTCAGCAGTAGACATAAGAACATTTGAGACTGCTTACTCCGAATTAGTTTTAGACGAGTTTTTTTATTATTTAGATATTGTTAGGGGTATTGTCATCCCGAAATCAGACTGCATGTTAATCTGATGGGTTTGAGTAGATCCCAAATCCCCTCTTAGGTTCTCCTACTCTAAGGCCCTAACACCTAATGTCCCTTGCGACACTGCCTGACATTTCAACAAAGGCTCGTTAGCCACCTGTTGGCGATATAGATTAGCCAAACTATCTTTTTTGTGGCTTGGCCGTGACTTACAACATGTGATATGATCTTAAAGTACCTGCATAGAAATGTCAGCAATATAGTTATGTAGATAACGTTACGATTATAATGTATCCGCTTATACCAGGTGTTAGTAATAACACACTCGATAAAATGAAGTATTACGTTATTGAAGGTTCATCAAAAAAAAAAACTCAAAATGGGTGGACTTACTCGTATCATTAAAAGCGATTTCATCCAGGATTACAAATTATGGATGGAACCAGGAACTTAAAAGGAATGTTGGAAAGTCTCAGGGAGGATGGAAGAAGTAATCTAGGATGGATAAAATAAAGTTGCAACCAGAAACGCGAACCGAGACTAAATAGCTGAAGCAGTTTACGATTTGGCATCACAGAATTATATAAGTGCCTATTACAAACAGAACAGAAGCTCCTAGGGTCCCACTCAAAATGCACCCCTGTTTCCCGACCCCGGACCCGATTTCGTGTTTTTGGGTGCGTTAGAAGGCGAAACTCACACATTAGAATGTGCACGGATGTATAGACTCGTTTGTAGTAGTAGACATGGATGTTAGTTTGCTTCTATGAAGTGCCATACCAGCGCTAATGTTTTGCGACCGGCTCCTGACCTGACTTGATGATTTCATGATACTATAGTTATCTAGTATATCGCGTGGTTTGATTTATTAAAAGTGTGTCAAGTTGTATTTTAAGCTGGAAGCTCAACGGTACTAAATCTTAACATACGGCAAATGATTAGGCAAATCATTTTCCGTCGAGTCGACCGTGACTTACAACATACGATTTGATAAGATCTAAGCTTTATGAGTAGGTGTGTGTATGAAATGCCAACAGTAACGCTAAGTACCTATATTAACTTGAGATAACCATATTAGGCACATGTACCTACAATTAACATCATTTTAGCCGCATAACGTCCACTGCTGGACATAGGCAAAGATTTCCAAAATGACCGATCAAGAGCGGCCTGTATCCAGCGCTTTCCAGCAACCCTGGTCAGGTCGTCTGACCACTATGTGGGTGGGTGTCCTACGCTTCGCTTGCCAGTTCGCAGTCGCCATTCGAGAATCTCTTTGCCCCATCAGTCATTGGTTCACGCTACGTGTCCCGCCTACTGCTGCTTCAACGAGTTAATTCGCTGGGTTATGTCAGTGACTTTTGTTCTCCCACAAATTTTCCTAATAGACTAAGAGGGACCCTCTTAGTCTATAATATCAAATTCGATCATGTAGACAAACATCGAGCATAGCCCTCTCCATAGCGCGTTGAGCGAGCCTTTGAGCCTTATTCCACCAATGATAACAGTCTGAACTACACCCCTGCCCACTCCCAAAGCTCAAGTTTTATACCACTTTTGATCATTAATCCAAAATTCGCCTGGGGATGTTTAACAAGCGAAAGCAGTAGTATTCCATTCAGATGCCGGACCAATATTTTTTTTTAAATCTATATTTATTAAAGAGGGTTTTATCTAAGAAGAATATGTCACCCTCAGAGGTGCATCTGACCAATATTGTGCTCCTTAAAAGGATGGTAACAGCTTTATATCGCCAGTTTTTGCGAGGTCCATCCAATAGAGCTATTGCAAACTTCCTTAAGTGTGCACGGGCAAGAAAAGCTATAAACCTGCTTACGTAACAAGGCTGTATGTGACATTATCAATTAATCAACATTTTCACCACATCGCCGACGGCGGTGGTTGCGCCCGGTCGTGAGTTGCTTAACCTGCGATTGCTCTGGTATTCGGCAGATTTGGGTGGTCTCATTGAAGTCTTAATGGCTATTATACGATAATTTTATGACGTTTTGCGGTTCACTACCCAATAAAGGGGATTGGCGGTATGAATATTGCAATGCGGCCTTGATTTTTTAGTGTCATACTTTTTCTTTGGTGCAAACTTTTACCTGCACAAAGTTTTGTTTGCATGAAATATTAAAACAAGTTTCACGTATTTTTTCTTGGAAAATGAACTAAAGGATCAAATGTTTATTCAGGAATTAGGCCTTTGCCTTTTCCACACACTTTTACACAAGTTGATGTCAATTTTCACACTGGAAAGACAAAATTGACTTGCTAAGCCTGCCAAATAAAAATGAAGATCTTTCTTCTTTAATTGCCATATTCAAAATTTAAGAAATAATTTTGTACATTTGGTGATTGAATGCATCTATACCAATAATCCCTTGACTTAAAATTTTGACTTTCGGGGCCCTAAATTAAAAACATTTCTTATTCTTGTAATTCATTTAACTTGTATTTAATAGTGAATATTATTATTATATTCCTGTAAATTCCAAAAAAATTGCATGCCGATTGTTGGTACCACGCCTGACCTGTGAAATCATATTTCATACCGTGTTTGCCTGCACATAAATTTATTACATTCGAATTCATCCTTTGACTATTTTGTTTAAATTGATTATTAGTTTAAGATTTATTTTTCTCAAATATTGATTAATTCATTTAAACGCAAGTAGTCTAAGTAGCAACTCGTCTAAAACGCTCATTGTCTAATTGGCGTCGTCACAACAGAAAGTGGTCTAAAGATTAATCTCATCCAAAAATGAGGTGGTCTGCGTTTGACGCAACAGGCAAAGCTAGTTAATCGAGACAATTTCGTAAAACTGTTTTGAATAACGGTTTGCCAATTTGAATCTGCATACCGGCACTGCGCCCGCTTTGCTTTTTCGACCAAATTGGCGCAACCTCCCGCCGGATGGTATTGTCATCCTCCTCATCTACATATGTACCTTGCAATATTTCCTTAATACCTAGTGGTATATACCCATGCTGGTCTGGGAGAAATGAAAAAACTTAGAATGTACCAGCTGCTTCTCTTTATTTCTTTATTTTTACTTACATGCACTAATACATTACATGGTTAGTAGGTTAATAAGTACATGAACCCTGACAGGGTGTTGCGAACTAAAAGTATGTTGACTTGAGTTTATATAATAATAGTGGTTTTAGATTCAGGATATGTCAAAAATTGTTAGTGATTACATTGAATGTCAGCAGAGATACATAGAACTTTTATGTTATAAATATATATAAATAATTGCCGTTCATTTCAGTTAAGTTTGATTACATTTTAATTTAATTTTAATGAGATGTAGTTTTTGTAAATCCGAACATTTAAAATATCTTAACAATAATATTGCAATAAAAAAAATAAAAAAAATTTAAAAGAGGAAAAAAAAATGATTAATATAAATGTCAGTATAATAATGGCTGTGGCTTGAGAATTCTTTAAACTAGTTGTGTAATTTGTCTTCTAAGTACTCTTTGACAGAATAATAACCTTTTGTCAATAACAATGTTTTTAGTTTTTTATTAAAAGTTTTGTCATTATGTTCTAATTGTAGTGATTTTGGTAGTTTATTATATATTTTGATTGCACTCACATATGGTCCGTTATTGAATATGTCCAGGTTTTTTTTCGACGGTAGTGCCAGTCTATATTTATGTTGTGTGTGTCTTTCATTTGCGTAAATATGTGTTTATTTTTTCTCACGAATGTGCATATGTCAAGGATATAAATTGAGGGTAGTGTCAAGATATTTTGTTTTATGAAATACGTCTTGCAGCTATGTCTGTACGGTAAGTTGCACAGTATGCGTAAGCACTTTTTTTGCATTAGGAGTAGGTCGTCCGCGTGGACTCTATTGCCCCAAAGCATAACACCGTATTTTAGCCAGGAGTACGCGTAGGCGTAATACGCTGTCAGAGCAGTTTCATAATTTGTGCTTACTTTTAGAATGCTTAGTGCGTATACAAATTTTGATAGTTTATTTTTGATGCTTGTTACATGTTTTTTCCAGTCAATGTAAGAATCTATTGTTACGCCTAGGAGTTTGAAATTATTTACTTCTGTGATTTCTTGATTTTCAAAAGATAATTTTAAGGTGAGCGCTTTTTTTGCGCTCTTCCCGCGCAGATCGTAAAAGCCTATCGAGGGAATGGGCAAAAATGCGAATTATGTTAACAGGCGATGCGGCTAGCAACCCATCACTGTATTGATTGCTTTTCCATCTTCTCGCCCCCCATGACGCTAAAAGTGGTTTTTGGGTCTTGCGGCCCTGGGTTCTGCATAGAGCCGCAAGACCCAAAATGCCCTGTCTGCCCCATTAGGGATAAAGACGTGATAGTATGTATGTATGTATGTATATACAACACCCGTAATACATCGAACCACGAGCTTTGCTAGATCACTGTAGTATAAAGAAATTAAATTATCAGCCAGAAATTAAATAAAATTCGGCATTTCCGTACAAAAGTGTGCAGCCCCCGATGCAAATTGTATTGAAATGTCGGTAACGGTAAATGGAACTGGCGTTAAATCATGGAAATGGACGAGGGAGTAAAAACCGCATCGAAATCGGTCTATCACAAACAGACAGACATTGGCATCAAACTTATAACACCACTCATTTTTACACACATACATACCTACATACTATCACGTCTTTATCCCTAATGGGGTAGACAGAGCATTTTGAGTCTTGCGGTTCTATGCAGAGCCCAGGGCCGCAAGACCCAAAAGCCACTTTTAGCGTCATGGTGGGCGTGAAGATGAAAAAGCAATCAATACAGTGATGGGTTGCTAGCCGCATCGCCTGTTAACATGATTTGCATTTTTGCCCATTCCCTCGATCGGCTTTTACGATCTGCGTGGGAAGAGAAGCAGCTGGTACATTCTAAGTTTTTTCATTTCTCCCAGACCAGCATGGGAGTTTTTACACACATCAAATACATATAACGTAATGAACAGCTTTAGTCTTTAAAGGAATAATCGACTACTCAGCCTGCCATGTTGGGAATAAAGACGTGCTTTTATGTCTGCAAATTGAGGAAGCAACATGTTTCACTAATGGCGGGGTATTGATCTCCGATTAACCCCTTGCAGCTTGTATCTAAAGCGATACACTTAACCTTTGCCTCGCATGGAAATAAATAACAAGAGTTTGACAACATTTTTCATGTTACTTACTCGTAACTTACGATTCACGGTAGTTCATCACTTGCATTTAATGGTTGTTAAATTACAGCAAAATAAAGTCAAAACATAAGGAGTATAATTTAAATAACTAGTAGTTCGCCGCGAACTTAGACCTCGCGATTATTTTTCGCAATTCAGTTTCCTAAATAACCCCTAGATGGCGGTATCCAAAGTTAGAACGCGCTATGGCTTCGTTTGCTACATAATCGCGGACATTTTTATTAATATTTCAAAAACTACTGAACCGATTTTGATGCCCGACGAACTTGAAAATTCTATTGATGTTTCCTACATGCCTACCAAGTTTCATCAAAATCAAACCATCGGTTCGGCTGCTATCGCGGTACAAACATACATACATACATACATACAATGTGTGTTCGCCCCCAACTCGATTTAGAGACCTCACTCGCTTCGCTCGCTCGGTCAATAATTGCATTAGCACCGCTTGCGCATGTTAAGCAACACCGAGCATGGTCCGCTCTTTGACGGGTGATTAAAGTGGCAAACAAATTTTTTCGAGGTCTTCCGAGCTTCGGAAGACATAATAAGCCGTTTGTCCGGTTATCATCGTTAGATGGCAGTTGTCAAACTACCTCAGATACTTTTTAGGCAATTTGAAAACTTGAACTCTGACACCAGTGTTAGCCACTTACACAAACGAAAAAAGAGAGTAATCAAACAGACAATTTATAAAATCTTGGGAGCATTGTATTGGAAATAAGCTTTTAGCTGATACTTGATAGATACATCGAGTATTGTTGTCTGGTCTGGGAGAAATAAAAAACTTGGAATGTACTAGCTGCTTCTCTTCCCACGCAGATCGTAAAAGCCGATCGAGGGAATGGGCAAAAATGCAAATCATGTTAACAGGCGATGCGGCTAGCAACCCATCTCTGTATTGATTGCTTTTCCATCTTCTCGCCCACCATGACGCTAAAAGTGGCTTTTGGGTCTTGCGGCCCTGGGCTCTGCATAGAACCGCAAGACCCAAAATGCTCTGTCTGCCCCATTAGGGATGGAGACGTGATAGTATGTATGTATGTATCGAGTATTGGTTGAGTTGCATCTTACAGTACGGAACAGCCCTTTTTATACTGCTATTTGAAACGTCATTTTCTAAAGCGAGAAAGAGCGACGGAATGCCATGGAGCTAGTGACTCTAGCAGATGACGGTTCTGAGCGACAGAAAAGGATAGTAGCCCTTACTATGGGTCTCATAAGATACATACAGCGGGCTATGGAGAGGGCTATGCTAGGTGTTTCCCTACGTGATCGAATCAGAAATGAGGAAATCCGTGGGAGAACAAAAGTCACTGACATAGCACAGCGGATTAGCTCGTTGAAGTGGCAGTGGGCGGGACACATAGCGCGACGAACCGATGGCCGATGGGGCAAAAAGGTTCTTGAATGGCGACCGCGTACTGGCAAGCGAAGCGTAGGGCACCTACCTACAAGGTGGTCAGATGACCTGACCAGGGTCGCTGGAAAGCGCTGGATGCAGGCTGCTCTTGATCGGTCATTTTGGAAATCTTTGGGAGAGGCCTATGTCCAGCAGTGGACGTTATGCGGCTAAAATGATGATACGAAAGTTCAAAAGACAAAAATCCAACCCTAAGTATGCTGAAATATGATGTCGACTCTATAAATATACTACGTCAATGGCCGTAAGCTGCAAAATTACCCAGTATAGCCACGGTTCCTCGTCATTTGCCCTCATCATTGCACGATTTATTTGGACAACGATTTAGCACTATCACGATATCTACTGGTGTTATAATGTCTTAACTCTTTAGTCCACCATAGTTATACTTATCCAACTCAAAACTCAAAATACCTACTTTATTTATCATTAAGTAAATATTTCGAATAATTATTGTCAATTTTGTTACCTATTGATTTTAATATTCATTTTGACGTCAAATCAGTAAGTAAATGATTTGATTAGTATGAATAGTGCAAACATTTATGACAATAAGTATAAATTAGAAAAAAAAACTAGACACGCGGAAGCTTGGCAAGCCAAGTTCAGGTTAAGAAATGGCAAAGCAGCACCCTTGAGTAAAATGATACTCCATTTCTGTGAAGTGTCATACCTGTAACTATAGGTACAGTGCCTATTCTAAATTTGTCAGCCTATTCGTATTTCGCCATTTTTTCATAAGTGAATGTAGTAACTCAGTCAGTAAACTTATCTTGCTGTCATACACACTGGAAAAAAATCTATGTCATATCAATCATCATCTATAATTTTTAACAGATTTTGTGAAAAGGTGGTATTTCAACTATTAGGCAACGTCCTCTTTATCAGCCACATTACCCAACTGTCCATAAAAAGAGCAAAGCTGCGTGAATACATCGGCAACAATGTCGAAAGTAAAAACGGATGTAAATTGTCATTTGATTAGAGCTATTTACTTGTCGTTTGTGTGAATGTGACTTTTCCTCGAAGACTCACGCAACGGCGGCTTGTCTCGGCGACACAGCTCTAAAAGAAATATGAAATGATGTTTTTATTTTGAGTCATTCGTAGTAGCGGACTGGACGAGGTGGCATTTGCCCGCCGGACCCTCTGCGCGGTCTCTGATGTAAATATAAGAATCACGAAAATGGGGAAGTAATGAAAATTATAAAAACGCTTTAATATTTTTCTGTTGTAAGGAATAATATTCCTCTTTACCAAAAAAGAGGAAGATATTTTTGTTCAGTCAATTCAATGTAAAAATAATAGTCAATTCAGATCTCCTAAAATGCACTTCAAGTAGGTCGTCACTAATTCTTAATTTTCGTTTATTCTTTATTGGAATCAGGGACTCATTCTTCGTTTAGTGTTTTCCTTTTAGCATCTATAAAAATATAATTTTACTATTTTTCACACAAAAAACCCTGGCATTCGAGTCCAAGTGTGCGAGCACCCCGCTGCACATACCACAAAAACCTGTCACAACACAACAAGTCCGACCCTGATCATTTTATCATTTCACCACAAAATCTAATTGCCTCATAGTCTGCTCTACAACCAAAGCTGCAGTGCAGTTTGTTACCGCTTCTTCTGCACTAGCGCTTTGGAAGCGGTAGTAAACTTAGCTGTAAGTAACCATTTGACGTCAACAATTGTGCAACAAAATAATGATGATTATTAAGAGATATTATAAATATCCTATGATAATAAAGATATATTTGAATTGAATTGAAAAAAAAAACAAAACACCATAATAACTTTTACGCTCGATTACAAAACTTTACAAATCGATTGTAATTCAATCCATCGACAATGGACACGTGTTCAGCTTTCCCTACATTCGGCATGCCACCGGCGACTGAGAAAGTGTTCTTGACTTTGCTGAAGGCTATAGTGCACGTTGAAACGCTATACTTTATTGACCGAGCGAGCGAAGCGAGCGAAGCGTCTCAGTTTCGAGATTAGCCAAAAATTCTTTTGTCCGTCTGTCTGTCTGTCTGTTCTCGCCTACAGGTCGCATTTCTAAACCGATTCTCATAAAATTTTGTAAGCAGGCTCAGCAACTACATTGAATTTTTTTGTCGAGCCAGTTTTTTGAAATTTTTCAAAATGGCGGATATATGGGGGTTTAAAATTTTAAAACTGTCATATTTCCGCCATTTCAAAATATTTTTAAAAATGTCATTAGACTTTTTTGTTGCCATTATAAAAACGATATTTTTTTAACTGAACAACTTTTTTGTCTGAACAACTTTTTTATACGTTATACTTAAACGGGTTTAGCGTGACTCGCGAATTCTAGCTAAGCCGTGACGGATATACTATACAAATCTTCTTAAAAAATATACATAAACTATTTAAGGGTGAATTCAGTCCGGGTTACTGAACAACTTTCTTAAAAATACATACACCCTGGGGTCCACGAAGTAATTTCTCTGAATAACTATTATGGTTATTATTTTGAGTTTCATAAGTAGTTTTATAAATTTTATGATATTTAACCGACTTAAAAAAAGGAGTTTTGCTTATTTTACGATTAGTTTTTTTTTCAGTTTTTGCTTATTTTGATTGATTGTTTTCTTGTTTATTAAATTTAACAATCTTGTAAAGCGAACTTTCGTTCAATCGCTATCGCTGCTTGTCTGTGCTTCTGTTGCAGTATTAGTAATTATGTTACGAACTAACAAGAGATCAACAGCAACCAAAGCACGCGAAGTAGCTTTACGAAGAGAGTAAGAAACCAATGAGCGAGCAGCGGCATAGAGCCACGGCAATACAAATAAACATATAAACGAAAACCCATTAATAGTTTTCTGGTTTTTCCAACAACGAGCTGACTTTGTCATTTGAAAAATGATGGGTCATTTTTCGGTGAAAGACTACTGGTACAGAACTGAATTTCAGCATCACGGTAGACCTCATATCCATGGGATTGTATGGTTGGAAGGTGCTCCTGCGACATTTCAGAGCTAGATCGAAAGTCATTTGAAGAAAGGGTTGTGATTGGCAACTATTTTGGAAATTTGGTCACAACCATGTATCCGCATATCGGTAAACCTGCACCGATAATTCATCCAAATCAGGTACATTATTCTTTCTACGTTCGTGGCGAACTACTAGTTTTATGACTTTTCATGTTCATCATCATCAGGTCTTTAGTCTCCACTGCAGGAGCACGACCCTCTCTGTACTACCAGAGCCATACTTGGTCAGAGCAGCCAAAAGATTTGGCCTACGTACACTCTCCTCGCTGGCCAGACGGGTCTCATGATGTTTAAAAGCTTTGTTTGGCTTGTATTTCCTAAGTCGCCTTCTACGACATCCACGGGAGGACTTGGAGTGGCCCTATTCTATTCTACCAGTAGCCACACGACTAATTATGTCCTTTGTACTGTATCTTCTATACATGGTATTTTTTTGTGTGTGTAAGTGACCAACACTGTTGTCATTTTTTATAAACTACCTAAATGCATCTGACATTAACTTGACGACTA
The DNA here is from genome assembly GCA_963555685.1 of Acrobasis consociella. NCBI lineage: Eukaryota > Metazoa > Arthropoda > Insecta > Lepidoptera > Pyralidae > Acrobasis > Acrobasis consociella. Next base: position 19,042,242 of record OY743117.1, read on the forward strand.
CCATAAATCGATGAAGCCGCGACCAACAGCATATGCCTTCTGAAGCACGAAGGAACTCTAAAAGCGCTACACATCCAAATTAAAAATACTTATATTTCCAACGTGTTTAAATTATGTCTTAACAACATATTAAAGTCCCTATTAGTTATTAGTTTAACAATTTATCGCACTATAAGTCATGTTATTACGCACTTAGACACTAACAGCAACACATTACGTGGTGCGATAAAATTATATATCAAAATACCACTTCGCAATAAGTCAAGTTTAAATTGCTTGCGTCAGCCACTTTTTCTAGGTATTTCTGACACTTTTTTTCATACCTAAATGTGCAACCAGGCTTTAAAGCAGCGCAACTGAATAAATTATTAGAAAAAAAAATGGAGACCAATCACTCACATGTAATGGATTTTTAAGAAATAATTTGAAAGAAATAACTGGCCAAGTGCGAGTCGGACTCTTGCACGTAGCGTTCCGTGCTATAATCTATAAAAAAATCACGTTTGTTTTATGAGAGCCCCGCTTAAATATTTAATTTGTACTGTATTTAGTATTTGTTGTTAAAGCGGACAGATGGAGAGGAGTCTCAGATATAGGATCCCGTTTTTACCCATTCGGACGGAACCCTAAAAATGAAGGCCACAAATCAATTTTAAAGTCACTTGAACAAATTTTCTAAAACCAGTAAACTTATTTCACAACGAGCTACCGAATCGATTATTACGAGAATCGATAAAATTACATGTGATTGCACAAGCAAGGCTAAAAACTTAATGTGTTATTATGGCAAGCTATTTTTACATATATATATATATCTCGTACTTGAGCCTTTAGCTTCATATCTCGTATTCTCGTAATACATAAGTTCATACACTATCACGTCAAAGTCAAAGTCAAAATAATTATTTATCTTTGGATATTTGTATTTTTTTGAAGTGAAAACTTCTTTAGCGGCGTTGTGCACTTTTTTTGGAATGGGTATAAAATGTTAAACTCGCGTCAGGACACGTGACCTGATCGAAAATTCGTAAGACGGCGCAGGGCGCTTGCGCGAATGTTCGTGTATGTTTATGTTACAGCGTGCTACGCGCATCCATGGATGGTGACAGCTGATGGCTCGTCCGTCTGTGTAGTGGCCATACTGCTGTGTTTTCACTTCTGCCGGCACTCCCAGAGTGCAACCCGTCGTTTTTTTTTAAATTAAACATTCTTGCTTAATGCCTGCCCTATTAAGACCTGCCGAAACCCCCATGCCATCCACCGTTTCTGAAGACGGGCGAAGTCTGGTGTATGTGTCTCCCTCCTGTTAGCCTGTGATACTCTGGTACTTACCTGAAAAAAAAAAAAAAAAGGTTAGTATTTCTGCACAAGTGCACACACATAATAAAATAACTTAACAATTAATCTCTTTTCTCCAATGAAAAACATTGCCTCCGTGGTTCAGTGGTCGAGGTGATTGCCTTGTGATCCCAAGGTCATGGGTTCAAATCCCACTGGGAAACATACTTTGTGAAAAGTGGTTTCCAGTCTGGTTAGGATAGAAAGAAAGATGATTTCGTGTTCCGGAAGGCACGTTTAAACTGTAGCTCCCGAACGCCTTTGATTATCTAGCGTTTGATTATCAAAGTACTCAAGGATTGGTTCTGGTTTACCCTTTGGATTGCGGAGGTCAGACGGCAGTCGCTCTGTATAAAAACCAGTAACCTCGTCAAATCTCCTTGGTTAGGTAGCGGACCCCGGGCTGTGAAGCATTATTGCTGAGAATGCAACCGAGAAAATACGCTCAGATGATAATGAAGACGAATGTCCTATGAAAAACAATAATTTGATTTGACCTCTTAGCATTTTCCTTTCGCAAGATTTTACAATCGCCCCTTAATTTGTTGAATGTAGCTCTTAAAATAATTAGACGTCTTCCCCATCAATTAAAGATTTTACGATGGAACTCTCAGATCACAGGATCAGATCAATTTACAATGGCACAATGCGAAGGCACCATTTTGCAATATTTCCAGTGAAGTGCGCTAATTTTCATATGCACCTGCCATTTTTCATGAAATATTTTTCGGAACGTAGTTCCTTATTGCGCGTTGCGAAAGGAGGCTAGACGGAAAAAATTAAGACCAAAAGTTGTAACGACACTTTTTGCTGTAGTTGTAAGCCGTGCGGCGTGCGCGTGTTTCTCTGTCTACCTCTCTCTCTCTCCTAATAAATCGAAAGGAACTTCGTTCCATCCGGGTGTCCCTTGACACCTCTCAAGTTTTTTTAAAACAAAATAACTAACTACCTTCATTCCGATGACAATCACAGAAAGGCTTAATAATAATTTTACCAAACTACTCAAGTGATTTTGATAAAATATCTATGGGACCTAAACTTCGCCTTTTTTCTAAAATTCAGTTGAAAAACTAACTACGTTTACCGATTTTCACAAACAAGTCTTACATACTACTAATATTATAAACGTGAAAGTTTGTATGGATGGATATTTGTCACTCTTTCACGTGAAAACTACTAAATGGATTTTAATGAAGCTTTACAATAATATAGCTTATACATCAGGATAACACATAGGCTACAATTTATAAAGATACTAGATGTTCCCGCAAGCTTCGCTCCCCATGGGGAATTTCGGGATAAAGAGTACCCTATGTCTTTCCCCGAGTCTCAAACTATATCCATACCAAATTTCATCCAAATCGGTTCAGTAGTTTAGGCGTGAAGAGGTAACAAACAAACAAATATAGTTTCGCATTTATAATATTAGTAGGAAGTAGGATAGTAGGATTGTGTGATAATCCTGCGCAGACGAATTCGCGGGCAGTAGCTAGTACAAAATATACGCAGGTATGTTTGGTCTTTCTATAGTAAATTGTTTTTTGATAACAAGATTTATGTTTTTTTAAATCAATTACTTACTATGCTTGTTTCACAAACACAATCTGATTCATCGATTAGTCGTTAGGCTCGTTACACAATCTAGATATATTCAGGTCTAAAAAAATCTAAGGCCTTGATAACGTGATTAAAAAGTAATGACACATTGTGTAATGGCATGTCTGTCTGTACGTACAAGACATAATGATACACTAGCATGATTTACGATCTTGACAGAAAAATAATAATTAAAGTATGCACTGTGCTTGTCAACAAAAAATAATCGGCCAAGTGCGAGTCGGTCTCGCGCACGAAGAGTTTCGTACAATATACTATTATACAATGTCCTTTTTTATTAAGTACAAATATTGTAAGGGGTGAATCAGACCATCATTTTGAACAACTTTTCCCAATAAATGTATATCGAAATAGGAAAAAAAAATTTTTGGATTTCATATAAATCGAAGTAGTCACGTGATATCATTACTATTGAAAATGAAAATTATTTTTTCGGATCTCGATAAAAATTTACTGGGACAAGTTGTTCAAAATTATGGACTGAATCACCCCTTAAAATATTTGTACTTAATAAAAAAGGACATTGTATATAAAACATCATCCTACTAATACCCTATCCTACTAATACTATAAACGCGAAAGTTTGTAAGTATAGTTAGATGTTTGTTACTCTTTCACGCACAAACGGCTGGACCAATATTGATAAAATTTGGTACGCAGGAAGCTGAGACCCTGGATTAACACATAGGCAAATTTAGGCGCGGGTAACACCGCAGGGCGCGCGCTAGTCTGTAAATATTTTACTGTCGAGTTATCACGGTTTTTGACTTTCCATAATTTGATTTGGCTTTATTTTACAACCAGCTGCCTGTCTGACGTCAACCTTCCTTGGGTAGGTAGCTATTGTAGCACGAGGTTTTTGTGTTATATATTTTTAGTCGCCTTTTACGACGCCTATTCTAGCCAGGAACTAACCAGGATACGTAAAATTAATGCACAAAAATAACTGCCTCCGTGGTGTAATGGTTGGAGCGTTTGGCTCAAACCCGGAGGTCGCGGGTTCGATTCCCAGGGGAGGCAACGACTTTGTGTTGTTGTCCTAGTTTGGTTAGGACATTGCAGGCTGATCACCTGATTGTCTGATAAGTAAGATGATCCGTGCTTCGGAGAGCACGTTAAGCCGTCGGTCCCGGTCACTGTCTTTGACATTGGTCGTTACCTAAAACCATGTCAGAGGCCTTTAAGGCGGTTTAAAAACTATGACATTAGTGTTAGTCACTAACACACACGATAAGAAGAAGAAGAAGAATGTTCTTAAGATAGAAATCTGTTATTTTTAAGAGATTTTGTAATTATTATAACTCTAACCAAAACTTTACATACAATACCTCAAGATTTCAATCTAAGTTGCATGTCCATGTTAAACATTAGTATATCTGCATAAATATCGCTCAAATCATACACATTGTATGTTAAGCTTACAGGAATCGATTACATAAATCGAATCGTGAATCGAGTTAAACGATTGCAGCACTATCGATATTCGATAACGATTTAGCGTGACACTATTGACAGGTTTGGATTTATATCAGTTTTGAGGAAGAGTGATGGAAATGAATCTACTTATTTTCCCATAACAGTCAAAAAACAAAACAAAATTTCGATATTCCGATACAAACTGCCTGGGCGGCAGGGGCTTTTATTTTTTATTTTTGACTGTCATTTTAATTTCGTCATACTATAGTGATCTAGTGTATAGCCCGTGGTTCGATTAATAACGGGTTGTATGAATACAAGATGTTTCACTTAGTCAAATTAATCATTGTCATCAAACAGCTTACCTACACAGAAAAGATATAACGAAATACTACATCCATTTTTTCGTAATTGGGTATTTTCCTGGGTCAAAATAAATAATTTTGTACTGAAAAAATAAAAGATCACAAAATTATGTCCCTTGTCTTTTAGCGTGATTTTAGATTTATTATTGCAAAAGAACTAATAATAAGAGTGCTATTTTACTCAAGAAACAGTGACGTCATCTACCTGTTGTATGTTTTCACGTTTAGAAAAAATGATCTGATTTGACTTGTTGAAAAATAGCGAATTAAGAATTTAGCGGCCAAAGCAAGTTGGAAAATGGCGTTCTTCAAATTGTCCTGGGTCTTGGGTGTTTATCTATATACGTATTTACCATACGTTATTAAATCTATCATATAATAACTAGCTCCCATAAAATGAGTGTAAAAAGTGACTAATCATGTTACATCATAACTTTTCTTTTCTCTTAAATATTCACTTCTCCCTTTACCCGAAGGTTGACTGGAAGAGATTGCTATGCGATAAGTCCGCCTTTGTATCGTATATCTGTTTTTTTTTTCTTTTTTTCTATTTCCTTTTGTTTATGGTGCAATAAAGAGTATTTGTACTGTATTTACAAAACAAAATAGGTACTTTATGACTATATCGTGTCCGAGATATTGAAATAACGTAACGTTAATGAACTGGCAACTTTTATAGCCCTTAAATATCACATCACATACTTAAAAGCTGTCATTACTAATTACACGTAGTAAAACCTACTAGGTAGTATCAAGTCAAGGCCTCAGAACCTGTAAGCTCACTTAAGCTTTCCATTTCACATCGATCTCGCTAATGAGAGCCGTGGTCACTGCCGGGTCGACGAACCAACTAATAACTTACAGGTCAATGCTGTCATTGATCAGGGAAGATTTTTTTAACATAGATAATAAATACATATAGGTATAGAATGATTATATTTCCAAGTACCTATTTATCCGATTTCCAAAAAGAGGTTATCAATTCGTCACGATCTCTTTAGAATTTCGTACCCAAAGGGTAAAAACTGGACCTTTACTAGACTCCGCTGTCCATCTGTCCGTCCGTCTGTCTGTCTTTCTTCTTATATTTAAGAGCTGGGCTCTTGTCGGTGGAGTGCTTTACATGTCTCTCTTTCTTCCGCCAAGTTCTTAACCTCCTTATATGTTTTTACATGTCTGTTTGCCACTAGGCTGCATCTCATGCATCTTGATAGCAACAGATACTAAAACAACAAATACGAAAAACGAAATAAAATAAACTCCTATACAACAAACGTGATTATTTTATAGATAATCGTACGGAACCCTTTATGCGCGAGGCCGGTTATTTATTTAATTTTATAGTGTGGCAAACCTATTTGCACTCATCATGCTTTCTATCTTTGACCTGTCATCTTCATTGGCTGCTATTAGTGCCGCCATCCCCCTAATGAGAGATAATGATAATACACTACCGGGTCAATAAACTTTCAGGGTACCTAAGTGATCAACTTAGGTCATCGTGCATAAGGCTATAAAGACTCCGTCAGCCGAGCGTATTTTCCCGGTTGCATCCTCAGCAGTAATGCTTTAGAGCCCGAGTCCGCTACCTGACCGGAGATTTGACGAGATTACTGGTTTTTACACAGAGCGACTGCCGTCTGACCTTGATTTTTGATTCTGGCGACTGGGACCGCGGTCCGAGTATTTGCGGTCCCAGTTGACGGCATCCTCTCCCAACGACCCACTGCTGGACATAAGCCTCCTTTTGTCCGCGCCATTGAATCCTATTCCTAGCCTTAGCTATCTAGTTTTTTCCAACAAGCCATACATATGCCGTCTTATTTTGAAATTAGGCCTAAATTTATTACTTGGTTTAAACCATTATCCACCTAAAACAAGTTGCCATTGACATATGATATAGTGCTACTTCTTCCTATATTTAAGAGCTGGGCTCTTGTCGGTGGAGTGCTTTCCATGTCTCTCTTTCTTCCGCTAAGTGCTACTTACTAGATGCCAACTTGATTTGGGTGGATGCTGGTTTAAACCTACTAAAACGGATGGTGTTTTTTTTTCATAGGAGGGAGCTATGTTACGATACTCAGGTGAATTTTAAAAACACTCTAATCTTAAAGCCGATCAATGTGCACTGGTATATCTATCGACGTTTTTCCATGCACATCAATTACGCTGATTATCATGAGAATGCCATCCGCGGCGCTCTCACACGTTACTTGGGAAACAAAGAGTGGCGCAACTGAGCACCGATACTCAATGAATTAAGTAAGGACCCATTTACCGGTGCGTAGGTAATAAGACTGCAAAAGGACGCATCTACAAGTCTCTAGATACGTCTTTTATGACACTTTCTAAATATTTATTTATTTATTTTATTTTTGATTAATAGACCTGCGGATGAGGTCGAAACATGTCGGTAGTATCTGACTCTATTATATATATTACGTGAGTAACCTGTTCTCTAAGTATTATTTATTTATTTATTTAACTTTATTACAAAAATTGTAATAGGCGGACTTAAAGCCCAGGGCCTTTTCTACCAGTGGTTGACTGGTAATGCCGAAAAAATCTAATTTTGAACGACAAGGCACATTATAATTTGCTGAAAATAAGTATGAATGTTGGAAACACCATGATAATTGAAATGTTAAAAGTCCCTATCGATCCCACGTTTGCAACGAAAAATCTTAAATAAATAATTAATTAATAAATATAAAGGGACAAATTACACTGATTGAGCTAGCCCCAAAGTAAGTTTGAGACTTGTGTTATGGGATGCTTACTCAATGATACTATATTTTATAACCAAAAAAAATATAATAGAATTTTCAAAATTCAAAATATATAGATAAACAACCAAGACCTTTCACAAATATGGGATTCTGAGAACTACGATTTTTTATATTTAGTTTCTCCAAATTCTATTATTGGATCAAAAAGAAATTGAATAACCACGAACTCCATGCTTAAATTCAAAATGGCACCTACATTTTTTCTTAGTCGATTTCTATTACAGTTCTCTTACAATCACGCGCAACCTTCACCTTCCATCACATTTATCATTCATTGTCTCTATTTCATTAAGACCATTCTCTCGCAGCTGATTGATCAAAACACAGTAATTAACGATCAGGCATGGTCGAACAATTCTCGAAACAACTATGACCATTAGCGTCCTTCTAATGCATTTATAATTTTAAATTAAGGTAAGGGCATATGCCGTGTGGTTTTCGGCAGAGTAGAATAGGGCCACTCCAAGTCCTCCCGTGGATGTCGTAGAAGGCGACTTAGGAAATACAAGCTAAACAAAGCCCAATAACATCAATGAGACCTCTCCAACCTGTCTGGCCAGCGTGGAGAGTGTAGGCGAAGTCCTAGCTATGGCTGCTTTGGCCAAGTATGGCTCTGGTAGTACAGAGGGGGTCTTGCTCCTGCAGCGGAGACAAAAAAACCTGATGATGTAAGGAAGGAGATGATGATGATGTAAGGGCACAGTCGTAGCAAAGATAATATAATTACTAACGTAACAGACTCCTAACGCCATAGAAACTATAGGAGGACCCGTAAGTAGGCAAAACTGGTAGGTGCGGGTAAGCACACAGAAATGGCAGCACACACGACTAGCAAAAAAGTGAAAAAGAAAGTGTTGACTATGCTTTTAAAAAGTATTGAATTTTATATAAGTCATATTTAGCGAATAGGGGACTACTTAATTTAAATTTAATTATAATAGTAATAAGGGATTTTGATGTTTTAATTATTACTTTTAGAGCAATCTAGTGATAAGGAGGACAAATGATTATGTTTTTAAGGCGATGGGTAGATGATCGACGTGATACGAGAAGCGATAACAGGTTTTTAAAACAAAGATCTTTAACATTACGGCAGGAGTTGACGAGATGCCTTCCTTCTACTTCCTCTAATGTCATATCATCGTCATCTTCATCGCTTTTTCCTGTTTGGGGTTGGCTCTGTATGTCTGTTCTCTCCATTTCTTTCTACCATGGACCGCATTTTCACTGCCCCGTTTGTTTCTTCATACCTCTCAGTTTACCCTCCCACATTCTTTTCAAGTATTTCTTGATTTTCCTTTTCCTCTGACGTCAACTATTACTCTCTCTCTCTCTAATCTCAACCCATTCGCAGTTGCAGTCGCAGCTGTATAATATATATTTTAACTACAAAACCCATTTTGACAAAATTCCTACAGGACCATCGGACAAGTATTTCAATCAAAAAAACATAATTTTCCAAATTGGTCCAAGCGTCTTCGAGTAATCAGTATATACATAAATAAATAAAGTTTCCGACGAATTGATAACCTCCTCCTTCTTTAATTTCAGTTAAAAAGAATGCCACAGAGAGGGATACATCTCCGTCGACAAGAATAGTTCGGTTCGGAACAGTAGTTCTTGAAGTATAGATTTGACAGATATTTATCAATATGGTCGCGGCCTAACTCTGTGACCTCGACCTTTGCAATATCGATGTGAGTCCCAACAATCGATACATCATGATCGCATCTTATGACCGCCATTGATCACTTTCTCTCCCCAATTGACAGATGGCCTTGGCAGAGATCTGGCTTTTAGAATAGTTTGGCGGTACACTGCGACTTTTTTGGTCTTATCGACTTATAAAATTAACTATTAATTAGGGTAGACTTAGAGGACACACAACACAATTTAGCATACAATCTATAGTAGTATCTGGTGCTGTACTGCAGATTGTCATGTGTGTAGAAGTGTTGTGGCCCACAACACAACACGTACACGGCTGCAGTAGAGCAAAAGATTATTGCTGCAGATTGTATGCCAAATTGTGTCGTGTGTAGCCACCTTGAAGTCCACTTTAATTAATTTTATAAGTCGATAAGAACAACAAACATCACAGCAACAATCATCACCTTAATGCTTATGTATTCTCTACCAGTCACCTTATAGAAAAAACAGAAATTAATTATCTATCTACAGTCTACAATAGATACTAAACCATGAAAAGATTTGATTGTGTGTCTGTTTGTTTGTAGTTAATAAAATCATAAACTACTGATCCCATTTCAAAAATTCTTAACGCTGCATTATCAGCAAGCAACAAAGCACGTAGCGTCTCAGTTTTAACATTGGTCAAAAATGCTTTTGTCCAGCGTATGTCCGGGTATTCTCGCCTACAGGCTGCATTTCTCAATCAATGCTCGTGAAATTTTCTGAACACGTTCGAAAATTATACAGAATTTATGACGATTCAGGTTTTTTAAAAAATTTTAATGGCGGACATATTAACTTTAAAAATATCATATTTCAGACATTTTGTATTTTTTTTAAATGATCATCCTTTTTGTTACCCTTATCATATATTTAGACGCAACTTTTTTTCTGAACAACTTTTTTATCCGATAAACTTCAACGGGTCAGGGTGACTAGCGAGGTCTACAGCTCATAGAGCCACTGGTTTATCTTTCAAAACGCGGCCAACACCACGTGAAACAGCTACTTCTGTGACAAAGTAGTGAGAATTGTATTAGTTTTAAAAAGATTTTAATGTTGAAACACTGAAGACCCCAAATTGGTCCATCACAATGTAATATAGTAATTTCTCAACAAATCATCACCCAATTATGCTATACAAAGCCCAGTCTCAAGCCATAACATGTTAATTACGTATTGTTTAAAAAATAAAGTTTGTAATTACGTCAAAATAAATGAAGTTATAGCATATTGTTTGATGGGTCTTGTATGAAATTGTGCGTTCTGCATCCCAATGGGTCGACTGCCTCCGTGGTTTAGTGGTTGGAGCGTTCGGCTCATACCCGGAGGTCGCGGGTTCGATTCCCGGCGGGGGCAACAACTTTGTGTTGTTGTCCTAGTTTGGTTAGGACATTACAGGCTGATCACCTGATTGTCTGATAAGTAAGATGATCCATTCTTCGGAGGGCACGTTAAGCCGTCGGTCCCGGTCACTGTCTTCGACATTGGTCGTTACCTAAAACCATGTCAGAAGCCTTTAAGGCGGTTTAAAAACTCTGACACTAGTGTTAGTTACTAAGACACACGATAAGAAGAAGAAGAAGATGGGTCTGACAAAATCATCATCATCCTCACGTATTCCCAGTTGCATCTACAGCGGTAACGCTTCAGAGCCCGGGGTCCGCTACCTAACCTAGGTGATTTGACGTGGTTACTGGTTTTTACACAGAGCGACTGCAATCTCAGCTCCTTTAGAACCTCTCCTTGGATAGGTTTGAGCAAACTGTAGATAGCGTTATTCGCGAACCACAGTTTATCGAAACACGTAATCATCTTACATTTCAAATAATCAGGTGATTTAAGCCTGCAATATCATAACCAGACTGGAAACTACTTTTCACAAATCCTATGCACTCCCATGCTGGTCTGGGAGAAATAAAAAAAACTTAGAATGTACCAGCTGCTTCTCTTCCCACGCAGATCGTAAAAGTCGATCGAGGGAATGGGCAAAAATGCAAATCATGTTAACAGGCGATGCGGCTAGCAACCCATCACTGTATTGATTGCTTTTCCATCTTCTCGCCCACCATGACGCTAAACGTGGCTTTTGGGTCTTGCGGCCCTGGGCTCTGCATAGAACCGCAAGACCCAAAATGCTCTGTCTGCCCCATTAGGGATAAAGACGTGATAGTATGGATGCTTCAAAGTAGGATTCGACCTGGTGAACGCCTTGACCACCGAACCACGGAGGCAGTCGCAATGTCAATGGTTCTGACAAAGTATTCTGGGTATCGCGGGTCGAAGACTAGTCTAAGCAGTCAGAGCCCAGGGCCGCAAGACCCAAAAACCACTTTTAGCGTAATGGTTTAAAAAAGGAATTAACTTGGTTCCCCCGATCGACTTTTGATTCAAGACCTACAGGGGAAGAGAAGCAGCTGGTACACAGAAGTTTTTTTTCTTTTCAACCAAATCAGGATAGAATAATAAGCATACAAGAATCCCACTTAGCTGTCCCATCGTAAAACAGCTTCTAAGTAAGTACTTAAATAAAGTTAATTGGTTAATTATTTAATCTTCATTGGCGTCTGATGCTTAATGATGATATAAATCAAGCTTTATTGCCGTATAAAGTAATACAGAACTTGTATTAATAATATCCTCATTGGTATAAGTATTCGTTTTGCCGGCAGCATCATATCCCAAACTGCACAACTAATTGTGATAAAATTTTACCCTTAAGAATACCCTTTTCAGTAAAAAAGAATTCTCCATATCGATCAACGTCTTCGAATAATCTGTGAACATATATAAAAAAAATCGCGACGAATTGATAACCTCCTTTTTGGAAGTCGGTTAAGAATGTCTCTAAAGGTTCTGCAAGTGTAGGATCTGTATCCCAACGCAAGCCTCAAAAAGACCAGGCAAACCTCCGTTAAGCCTTTTATTTAAGGCATTGAAATGTAAAGAATAGAGATTGGTAATGGAGAATAGGGATTTAAACTGAATAAAAAATATATTATCTTAATAAGTCCATCAATTAGATTATACAAAATTATGATCCCATATTTTTTTATTTGGCAAAGTACTAAAAACACACAAAGATACAACGCATTCAAGTCTCTAGTCAGTCGATCGCCTATGTCACTGCTCTTTTAGGCATCGTTAAAAATAAAATAAAAATACTAGAAAATTAATAGAAAAATACCTACATTACGACCACTACGCAGTGGGAAATTCAGTGATTGAATCGTTTGTCCAGAGTTATAAGAATGAAATTAGGTATCTAAACAAAAAGGTGCTCAGTTTTGACGCGAGCTAAATTAAACCATATCGCTAAGCACATTAAGTAGATATTTCTTTTCTTAGCTGAGTACTTCTGTATGTGAGTGTATGTGAGTACTAGACCAGTACTTATTCTGTGCCCACGTGTGGCCAGCTAAGGTGAGACGACCAGTCGTAGGCAGGGTCAAGTCTAGTGAAAGTCGTCTCATTTACGAACGAGTGCTATACGATCTTAGCCATTGACCTTACTCGTTAGATCATCGCAAGAGCAAGCAAGATTATGCAGTGTGGTTTCCGGCAGAGTAGAATAGGACCCCTCCAAGTCCTCTCGTGGATGTCGATGTGTATATCGATGTCGAAGGCGACTTAGGGAATACAAGCTAAACATACATACATACATACTATCACGTCTTTATCCCTGATGGGGCAGACATAGCATTTTGGGTCTTACGGCTCTATGCAGAGCCCAAGGCCCCAAGACCCAAAAGCCACTTTTAGCGTCATGGTGGGCGAGAAGATAGAAAAGCAATCAATACAGTGATGGGTTGCTAGCCGCATCGCCTGTTAACATGATTCGCATTTTTGCCCATTCCCTCGATCGGCTTTTACGATCTGCGCGGGAAGAGAAGCAGCTGGTACATTCTAAGTTTTTTCATTTCTCCCAGACCAGCATGGGATAGGAAGCTAAACAAAGCTTATAAACATCAATGAGACCTCTCCAACCCATCTGGCCAGCGAGGAGAGTGTAGGCTGTCTTCTGACTGCTCTGGTAGTACAGAGAGGGTCGTGTTCCTGCAGTGGAGACAAAAAGACCTGATGATGATGTTAGTTCATCGCGATTTCAAACTTGGGCAGACATACATACATACTCACACGAACATACTTACACGTAACATACGCTGGGTTCGATCCCCAACAAGGGCTATTTGAAAAATGGTATTTTTCATATGACAACAACTCGAATTTGTATGAAATACGAAAACGTGACTTCATACTTTTTTGAAGTCAATATCAGTTTTTCTGCATTGATAAATCTGTATAATACGTATTTACTTTGAGGCTAGCTCAATCTGTGTAATTTATCCCTACTTATATACTTATGTCTAAGTAAGTATATTATTACTCTGCGCTCGCCAACCCGCCTGCGAAGCGTGGCGAGTATGGCAAAATGGAGGTACAAAGTACATGTATTTAAAATTTCATTAACCTCTAAAGTACTCAACCTTAATAAGAAATGGTGAAGAAATACCACGTTCACGAGTAGTTTGAGAACGCCTAAAAACTCTTCATCATCAAGTCTTTTTGTCTTCACTGCAGGAGCACGAAGCACGACCCTCTCTGTACTGCCAGAGCCAAACTTGGCCAGAGCAGTAAGAGGACTTGGCCTACACTCTCTACGCTAGCCAGACGGGTTGGAGAGGTCTCGCTGATGATTGTAAGCTTCGTATTAGCTTGTATTTCCTTAGTCGCCTTCTACGACATCCACGGGACGACTTGGAGTGGCCCTATTCTACTCTGCCGGAAACCACACGGCACAACCTGAAAACTCTATAAAAGTATTAATAACCCTCTATTTTTAGTTGGGTTTTAGGTCGTTTACCACTTCTGTAGATAGATAATAAGAAGAATAATAAAATGAATATAACTTTCAAAGAAACCTACTCTCTTGCATGCTCTATTTCCGTACACTCTTGCGCAACCGCGAATTTGCAAAAACAATACATGCGGGTTCTAACACAATTAAAAATGTTGTTACGCAATTCTGATACATACACGTTTTTAACTGTCAGTTAAAACTGTTGGTCTACTTTCTTTTCTCTGGTTATTCTTTGGCAGATTCCCGAGTAGAAGATGTACTTTTTCAATTTCATCAAATTCTTCATCGTCATCATCAGGTCTTTTTGTCTCCACTGCAGGAGCACGACCCTCTCTGTACTACCATGCCATACTTGACCAGAGCAGCCAGAGAACTCGGCCTACACTCTTTTCGCTAGCCGGACGGGTTGAAGAGGTGTCATTAATCTGCTTATTTTAATAAGCTTTGTTTAGCTTGTATTTTCCAAGTCGTCTTCTACGACATCCACAGGAGCACTTGGAGTGGTCCTATTCTACTCTGCCGGAAACTACACAGCAGCCGGAAACCAAACGGCAGTTCAACATCATCTAAGTATGGTACACGATGTACTGGATATTTAATGGCGAAAAATCACCAGAAATTGTATCTGAATGGCTCCTTTGAGATGGCAAAAGAAAGAGAGGAGTTTAAAAGACGGGACGACAATTATTCGTCTTCATAACCACTCCTACCGCAAGCGCTAAAAACTTAACTTAAAAACAGAGAAATTGTCCCCGTAACACACGTACACCGCCGCCAAACCGATTATATTACGTAAGCATAATTTTCGCGTGCTCACGGACCATCGACAGACAGACAGACGCACAAGCCGTGACGGTAATGAGTCCGGATCTAACACGCACGTTATGTACTTCAAATTGTCATATTAGCTGTTACCCGCGTCGTAGTCATGATATTTTTGTCGGATTCGGTCCCCGGTTAAGTCAAGATAGACAATGATCTTTTTTAGACTTGGGGGTTGGATGTTTATGTACTTATGTATTTGTGATAAAATTTAGTATAGTTCGTATCCCATAACACAAGTCTCAAACTTAAGGCCCACTGCTGTTACATAGAATAGGGGTGTAGACTCTATATTATCCACAATAAAGGACCCTATTCTTTTGCTTCGGAAGTAGTAAAAATTCTGTATCCCTTTAAACGTACAATTCATTTCAATCAATCAGTTCAGATATTTTGTCTTGAATGCGGATGAAAATAAACCATGTTATTATTTAAAAACACGCGGACTAAGTGCTTTATTTATGCAGCATAGAAACATTCTAACAAATCCGAAGTCTATTAGCAAACAAATAAATAAAAATAAGGCGATGTTTCGTACTAATTAATATTGATATGACATTTCGTCCATTCTTTCGCCACACACGCATCACGACAAGTTTAGTAGGTCAATGTCCACTTGGCATTTTTGGCTATTTGTTGAATTTAATTAGTTATTGATGATCTATAAATTATCTAGACGTAAATGGGATTTAATTGACTAGTTTAGCATCGATTTATTGAAGCCATATTGAATAAATTTTATTATAACATTCGTAATGAGTGTTGACGAAGCAAAAGAGGTTAGCAAGTGGAGATCCATAGTCTCTGCCTCCGCAAATGGGAAACAGACGTTAAAATAAATATGAATCTTATACCTTTAAACGAGCAATTCTTGTATATTTATTTATATATACAATATCCTTTTTAATTAAGTACAAATATTTTAAGGGGTGATTCAGTCCATCATTTTGAACAACTTTTCCCAATAAATGTATATCGAAATACGAAAAATATTTTTTCAGTTTTCATACAAATCGAAGTAGTCACGTGATATCATTACTATGGAAAATGAAAATTTTTTTTTCGTATTTCGATATACATTTATTGGGAAAAGTTGTTCCATATGATGGACTGAATCACCCCTTAAAATATTTGTACTTAATAAAAAAGGACAATATATACAATGTCCTTTTTAATTAAGTACAAATATTTTAAGGGGTGATTCAGTCCATCATTCCTAACAACTATTCCCAATAAATGTATATCGAAATATGAAAAAAATATTTTCATTTTCCATAGTACTGATATCACGTGACTAGTTCGGTTTGTATGAGAAGCAGAAAATTTTTTTTCGTATTTCGATATACATTTATTGGGAAAAGTTGTTCAAAATGATGGACTGAACCACCCCTTAAAATATTTGTACTTAATTAAAAAGGACATTGTATATTTATACATTTCTGTGATCTCGAAAACGGCTCTAACGATTTTGTTTTGGGGGTAAACAATCGATCTAGAATAGTCTTATGTTTGGGAAAACGCGTGTTTTCGAGTTTTCATTCGTTTTTCTTGCCACGCAGAATATGGTCTATAATATGGTATATACGCTTAGCTCAGTGGTTAAGGATGCTGACCGCTAGAAAGAGTGTTACGGGCTCGAATCCCACTCGGTGACTTACTTTTTTTTATGTTTAAGATAATATATAATTTTTTATTTTGTACTGTTTTTAGACAAGTTTAAAAAAATGTAGTTAATGTTTGAGATGTAACCGACCGAGAAAAGCTCGGTCACCCAGGTACTGTATGTTTAACGTTCAATCAATATTGTATAAGATTATATATTCAATAGAATTAACATAAAAGTTCACCTTTATAAAATTCGTATTCGAAAAAAGAACAATCCTTTTTAATTTTTCCTACTTGACTACAGCGGAAATACCCACATATTTAATTTAATTTTTATAAATAAACTTTTAGAACATAAACAAAAATAATAGAATTAGGTACTTACGACTTGCATCAGATGATACAAAACAGCTGACCCAACACAGAAAGTAGGATATAAGATGCAAAAAACGTCACAATTTGAGAAGAGAGTATAAACTTTCACATTTCAAACTCACATTCACAATATATCGTTACACATACATAAATAATACACATACACACTTTAAATATATATTTTTCGAAGATTTATCAGTCCTAAATAATAATTTTCTACAGTTTCTTTTACTTTTGTTATAAATTAAAGTTTATAATAATGGAAGAAAAGTTACAAACATTTTAACCAGCAGCCAAATTTTTTGAGCAAGTTCTGTCCATGATACTGATAACTACTCTTCCATAAAAACTATAAACGAAAACCGAAAACCAAAACTCGGCTTTCCAAACAAATCTGCGCTCGGCCAAACAAATTTAGTATGGCAGGTCATTACACATACTTTTTTTTTCTAACCGTTTAGGTCCCATAGTCTTTATCACGTCTTTATCCCTAATGGGACAGACAGAGAATTTTAGGACTTGCGGCTTTTAGCAGACACATTCCAGGGACGCAAGACGCAAGGATTTTTCGAGATTTCCCCACCACTCTCCCACTTCTCTTCAAACCAATATTTGAAATGCTTATTGTTGCAACGCCTGCAACCAATTTGCTTGCTGTTTTCAGAAAAAAAATTATTTTTGTATTTGCTTAGTCGCCTTTTGCGACATCCACGGAAAGACTTGGAGTGGCGCTTGTAATCTGTCGGAAACCACACGGCAACAGGACTGGTATTTTTAATTCGTATAAAATATCATCTAGTCTAGAATGAACGCATCCAAATACTCTATAAGTCGTGTATAAGTGTGTTACAGTCATAAACTTAATACTTATTTATAGCGTATACGAGTACTAGAGGCAGCGCGCGGCTGCGCCCGCGTTAACTACTCGAGTGAAGTCGCGGGCGTGATGCTATATAGCCAATAGCCTTCCTCGATAAACGACCTATCTAATACCGAAAGAATTTTTCAAATCGGACCAGTGGTTCCTGAGATTAGCGCGTTCAAACAAACAAACAAACAAACAAACTCTTCAGCTTTATATATAAGTATGGAAGTATGGATATTGTGTTATTAGAAGAGAATTCACATGCACCGTCGATGTTTAGACCTTTAGCGGGGTTCAACTGAATGAAGTTATAGAACCTGTTTGAGACATTGTATAATATCACCGCTTGTATGTAATAGCTAGGCATATACTAGCAACTGGTTAGTACTTAGGTAATAGCGGTGGGGGGAAAATGTCTTACTTGAACGGTCTATCAAGTAAGATATTTAAAACTTTCCAAAGTATAAACTGGATTTCTTTTTAAAGAATGGCAACATTTTTAGAGCAAGTTCAGTCGATTATACTAAACTATTTTTTATCGATTAAACAAATCGTGTTCCCCTTCCCAATATCCATTAGGCTGAACGCTGATTTGTATCAGAAGCCGATTCTTTTTTTCAGTTTTTCGATAGTTGTTTTTGTGATAAGTAGTTCAATATCACGCACTGACTAAAACAGTTGCTGGTGTTTATAAAGTAACCGGGCCTCGAATGGCGATCACGTACTGCAAAGTGAAGCAAACACCTAGGTCGCTTCACTTTACATTACTTTCTTACGTGTAAGTGACCAACGCTGGTGTCAGATTTTCAAGCTCGACATTTGACATAGCTTGACGATGCCATACACTGATGCCTAGCCTAGACCAAAGGCTTATCAAAAGCGGGATACTTGTAACTTTATGACGTCAGATGAGTTAATACGGATCAGCAAGAACCGAATTTACTTTAGGGCTAGCTCCGTCTGTGGGAAATGTCCCTATAAAAGGTCTAACAAAATATAGTGAAACTTTTTTATAAATTCAGTCCGTTATAGTGAAAAACTTTCCCCAAATTGTATTTATTTATTTATTTAAGTTTGTGACGTCAGATTAGTCATACAGCAGGAACCAAACCACACACATACACCCAGTAATTTATGTATGAATGTATAGCAGGCGGCGGCTGGGGTACACGGCAGCCGTCCTTGGGAATGTTCCTTGTAACTTTATGACGTCAGATTTGTCATACGTATCAGCAGGAATCACATGTATACCCCAGTAATTTATGTGTGAATATATGGCGGGCGGCGCTGGCGTACACGGCAGCCGTCCTTGGGAATTTTACTATATTGTTTATTTGCTAAAAAATATGGTATCGTTGAATTAGTATCCCTAACACAAGTCTCAAACTTCGGGGCTAGGTCAATCTGTGTGATTTATCCGTATAATAATAAATGTATATTTATTTACTTATAACTTTGTGACGTCAGATTAGTCATACAGCAGGAACCAAAGCACACACTTACACCCAGTAATTTATGTATGAATGTATGGCGGACTTTATGACGTCAGATTAGTCATACAGCAGGAACCAAAGCACACACTTACACCCAGTAATATATGTATGAATGTATGGCGGACTTTATGACGTCAGATTAGTCATACAGCAGGAACCAAAGCACACACATACACTCAGTAATTTATGTATGAATGTATGGCGGGCGGCTGGCGCTGGCGGACACGGCTCAACCTTGTGCCGATCCTTTCTAAAGCCGGTCGTAGGTCGCTGCGTGTGATACGGTCATACGGCCATACGGTGTTACATACATACTATCACGTCTTTATCCCTAATGGGGCAGACAGAGCGTTTTGGGTCTCGCGGCTCTATGCAGAGCCCAGGGCCGCAAGACCCAAAAGCCACTTTTAGCGTCATGGTGGGCGAGAAGATGGAAAAGCAATCAATACATACGGTGTTGATACTGGAATTTTTCGGGGTCCTGTGCTGCTCCCATTTGAAATAAATTATTTTAAAGGAAACGGAAATATTTAAAAATTGTCCTGATCAAGCCCTATATATAACTCTTCGAACTACATATAAATTATATGAACTACTGTTTATAGTTAGTGAGAACGTACTAAAACTTTTCTTCGCACATCAGCCAAAAGTGCTTAGATCAATGATCTAAGTGTATGTACCTTCATGTATACCTACATACTAACATCTTTTTTGTCCTTTAGTCTCCACTGCAGGAGCACGACTCTCTCTGTACTACAAGAGCCATAGGTACTTGGCTAGAGCAGCCAGAGGACTTGGACTATACTTCTCTGTTATATGTTCTGTAGTTCTTTGCTGGCCAGACGGGTTGGAGAGGTGTCATTGGTGTTTATAAGCTTTGTTCAGCTTGTAATTCCTAATTATGTATTACCACATTTACCTTTTTTCCCATTCTCTCGACCTCGTCGTCTAAGTGGCCAATATTGGTGTCAGATTTTTCAGGCTGCTTTAAGACATCTGACATAGCTCGACGACATATTTGACATAGCAGCCGTATAAATTAAATAAATCTTACGGTAATTACCATGTGTATTGAATAGTAAATTGAATAGTATTGTCTCCCATGCTGGTCTGGGAGAAATAAAAAACTTAGAATGTACCAGCTGCTTCTCTTCCCACGCAGATCGTAAAAGCCGATCGAGGGAATGGGCAAAAATGCAAATCATGTTAACAGGCGATGCGGCTAGCAACCCATCACTGTATTGATTGCTTTTCCATCTTCTCGCCCACCGTGACGCTAAAAGTGGCTTTTGGGTCTTGCGGCCCTGGTCTCTGCATAGAACCGCAAGACCCAAAATGATCTGTCTGCCCCATTAGGGATAAAGACGTGATAGTATGTATGTATGTATTGAATAATAAACCATTAACCCAGAAGGCTGATGGTATAGTAAGTTATTTGTATAAGAACAGGTTTTTAAAATATCACCGGAAAATAGCGTAAAGGTGAAGCCGTGACTCACAGATAACGAGTTAAAAGCTTCACATCGCATATAACGCAAAATACTTAATCGTACTTGTTCCAATAAAGCTGGGCTCACACTGTCTAAATTCAGATGGTGAGTTTATATGCATTGCCTGTTTTGTAATAGTAGTCATAATGTGTGGTGTGGTATCTGGCAGAGTAGAATATAAATAAATAAATAAATAAATATGGCTTCGATCGTTGTGTCTCCACTGCAGGAGCACGACCCTCTCTGTACTACCAGAGCCATACTTTGTCAGAGCACCAAAGGACTTGGCCTACACTCTTCTTGCTGGCCAGATGGGTTGGAGAGTTCTAATTGATGTGTATAAGCTTTTTTTAGCTTGTTTTTCCTAAGTCGCCCTCTACGACATCCACGGGAGGAGAGGTCCATTCCATGGACTGATCCATTATCAGAACATAAATGCGTGTGCACTTTATGTGTACGGTTGCATATCGCTATTGGTAACCAGATTACCAAATCAATGGCGACAGACTCAAATAATTAATTATACATACCTTTATCTTATCTCAGTGCATCCTTGTTAAAATAAATAATTTATTATACCGCACTCGGAAATGTGTGTGTACGGAATGATGTTTTCGTGTAGATTTATTGTAGAATCGTGAATCGTGATGCTGGTTAAAACTGGTACTTACCTGGAAAGAATAAAAATAGAATTAAATATGGGTGCTAAGCAAATAGTCATAAATTATGGTAAATAGATATTTGTACACCTTTTAAATGCGAATTTATAGAAATAATTAGCATATGATGGATGATACACCGTCAGAAAAATAATACAATAACAGATAGTAGTAAAGTAAATCTAAAATGAAAATTACCAAAACGACTTTATATACCTATAAGATCTAACAAAATATATGCTAAATAAGGGTACATAATATAACAATATAATATTAACTAAATAAATACAACCCAAAATTAATTAACAATAACTTATTTAATTATCTGCCGTCACAAAATATATCGAAACTATTTTAAGAATTCAGTCCATGATACTGAACAACTGTTCACAAGGAACGTACCTATAGAAAAACGAAAATTAATTTGGGCCTTCCATATAATTGACCGACCATCTGATCCGAGGTTGTATTGTATTTTTTTAAACTAAAAACCGACTTCTACCCCAAACTTCACAACCGATTTTGACGATGACCGACTATGGACGATGAACACCTATAACAAGTATTCCCTACAAAAAAAAGAATTTTCCAAATCGGTCCAGGCGTCTTTGAATAATCGGTGAACATACATTAAAACTTCCATGCTGGTCTGGGAGAAAAGAAAAAACGTAGAATGTACCAGCTGCTTCTCTTCCCGCGCGGATCGTAAGAGCCGATCGAGGGAATCACTATTTTGATTCCTTTTCCATTTTAACGCCTACCACCATGCTAAGCGTGGCCTTTGGGCCTAACGGCCCTAGGCTCTGTCTACCCCGTCAGGGATATAGACGTGAAAATGTATGTGTATCATACATTTAAAAAACTCGCGACGAATTTATAACCTCCTCCCTTTTGGCACTCAGTTAAAAACAAAGCTAAGTACCTACTGCTTCGTAATACCACATTATCCTACTTAAAACTGAATTTATTTACCTACTTAAGAGTCCCCTTACCATAGACCAAACTACAATTTTCCATACAAACGTAGTCTACTTGTTATTTCGAAACTACATGCCCGATTTCGTAATAAATGTAATAGTTTCCTAATAGATGATAAAGTAAGTTGTAATTTTAAAGATATTGCAATTATCTAGGGTTATAATGGGTTTCCGACACTAAAAATATTAACTTGAAATAGGTGTGTTTTATCATTTTTGACCATCAGTATGGGAAACTTCTACATCCATTTTTTTTTCAGTTCATAATTTTATACATACATACATACTATCACGTCTTTATCCCTAATGGGGCAGAAAGAGCATTTTGGGTCTTGCGGTTCTATGCAAAGCCCAGGGCCGCAAGACCCAAAAGCCACTTAGCGTCATGGTGGGCGAGAAGATGGAAAAGCAATCAATACAGTGATGGGTTGCTAGCCGCATCGCCTGTTAACATGATTTGCATTTTTGCCCATTCCCTCGATCGGCTTTTACGATCTGCGTGGGAAGAGAAGCAGCTGGTACATTCTAAGTTTTTTTATTTCTCCCAGACCAGCATGGGAGCATAATTTTATAGAAACCAATTATTACCCTAGATAATTGCAATTTATTAGATATATGTGCTCACACGTTGTTGTTGGTATATGCAATCTATTTGTTGTAACCAAACTGGTTGCGAACTAGCTGTGTTGGTTAGACCGCACTCAGCTTTGTTTACCTCAGCCCGCATTGCATAGGCACGTAAGAAATAATGATTGTATTAGGCATTGTAAAATATTAAAACAATGCAAAGTCACAACTTCAAGGAACTAAGCAAGTAGATAGGTAAGTAATACTTTATAGTAACTATATCTAATAAGCTTTGTTTAATTAGAAATGTAATGAAAGAATCATGGAGCAAAATCGTAAACGAAAAAGAAAACTACATGTAATTGTTTTTGAAATCGGTTAATAGTCCCTTAGTCCTCAAGATGAACCGTGTAGGTACACAATTCATCCTATGACTTAGGGACATCGTTACTGTAAGAATATGACTAGTTCCTTTTGCTCTGATTTGATTAAAGAAGCTATTTATATTTAGACCTATTTCTAATAAAGCAACAATTTTGACTTATGCTTGAAGTTTTCCACCACAAGATTTAATAATACTTAGAAAAAGGACCTACCTTTTTCTAAGTATTACTAAATCTTGTTTTAAATAACTTAAAGTTACGCGACTTAAAACTTGTACGCTATTCGGATTGTTTCTTCTAAGATGCACGCATGTCATGTTCAATCACATGCCGTACACCGTGCGTAGGGGCGTCAAGACTATAGCCGAACTAAACGCGATTAAATCGATTACACTGATTACCACTCAAGGTGAGTGTAACCACATGGTTTACACAGAAGTGCAGTTTATTGATTTGCGAAGCTTGCGTTTCACAACGACGGCCTTCCATTCAACGCGAGCAAACCGTGTGAGAAATCAAAACAGAGGCGTCTGTAACAATAAAAGTGAGGTCGGGCTCCTGACGCAATGTTTTGTTGGTTTTAAACTACTTTTCGGAAATTGTAATCTTCCCTATTCATTGAAGCAATATTTTGGGCGCATTAACATGGTACGGTCAAGAGGTGAGATGACGAACATCTGGGAAACAAAATGGTTAGCGACGACCTAGAAAGATGTAGGTAATGTGTAAAGCTCGACATCAAGGAAAGGGGGGTTAGTACTGATATGGTTAATGTTAAAAAACTATGGAGTGGGTTGACATGCAGAGCCGACCCCAAATAGGCAGAAGGCGAGTAACATGATGATGTGAGCTGAGCATCCCGTGGGCGACTTTGGAACGAAAGAGTTCCTAAACGACGTTAGTGGTAAATCTGATGGGAGAAGGAAGACCCTCGACGACCAAAACTCAGTTATAAAGTACAATGTTAGAATACATCAAGATCTTAAAGAACCTGTAAACTTAGTGTTAGGAGCTGGCAAGAAACATCCAAATGTAGAATCAGAGAGAAATTCTTGATCAAAAGAAGACCAACGGTGCTGAAGTTTGTGGAAATATTAATAACAACATTAATAAAACCTTGCAAATTCTGGTAAATCGTCAATTTAAGAGACAAATCTCAGCTTGAAATCAAACACCTTACATGCAGATACGTTTTTGTTGTTTTGTGAAACAAGAATGATTTTCCCAAGAGACGAAAAGACAGATAACAAACCAGAAGGTTCTAAAAAAACGTGAATTATTAAAAAGGTAACTGAAAGTGATTGAAAACTGTGGAGGGAGTTGACATACAGAGCCGACCCCAAATAGGGACAAGGTAAGGAAGATGATGATAATGAAAGTGATGGCTTTTGAATCCTAAGTTATGATTTCATTACATGTGTCACATCGATGCTTTTCAGTTTTTAGCATGTTAGTGACGTAACCGCCGACAACTGTTTTGCATAACAACGTTAGCAACGCGACAACGTAACGCACGTTGTTTGTTGACACACGCCTGTTAATTGTATGCTTTCTTTAGAACTTAATAGCTTATTGTTTGCTTTCAATGATTTAATGCTCTCCAAGAAATATTTTGAAATTGCTATAAAATGTCAACATTGCAGTTTCAGGTTTCTTTTTTCATAATACGATATTTAAATCAATTATTTTTATTATTCGTATCAATAAGTAACATAATCCAAAACCATAGTGATTTTTTTGATTTGCCCAAAAATTAGTAAGGTATAAGCTTCTAAAATCTGATGGAAGAAACTGTCAAGTAGCAGAAAAAGGATGCATTAACAGCGCTCTTGACGTCACTGCTTTTAGGTCTCGCGCGTACAAAAGAAATAGTTAGATGTCCCCACCATGCTACCACTCATATATTTGAAATGCTGATTGCTGCTTCATCAATTAACCAATTTTCTTGCTGTTTTGAAAAAAATATTTTATAAGTGATATTTTGCCTTTTTTTTTTGTTTATATTTAAGTGTGAGTGAAGACTTACAGTGATGTCAAATATTTGAGCTGCCTGACGGCATCTGACGTTTCTCAAGGACTGTAATCTAGTGTTTCTTTTTATTTCATTTATTTCAGACTATCGTCACTTCTTCTTATCGTGTGTGTTAGTGACTAACACTAGTGTCAGAGTTTTTAAACCGCCTTAAAGGCCTCTGACATGGTTTTTTAGATAACGACCAATGTCAAAGACAGTGACCGGGACCGACGGCTTAACGTGCCCTCCGAAGCACGGATCATCTTACTTATCAGACAGTCAGATGTTCAGCCTACAATGTCCTAACCAAACTAGGACAACAACACAAAGTCATTGCCCCCGCCGGGAATCGAACCCGCGACCTCCGGGTATGAGCCAAACGCTCTAACCACTATACCATGGAGGCAGTTAACACTATTTCACTAGTTCACTTTAACAGAGCTGATTTTTTGTTTTGCTTTTTTGTTTGTTTTATGGAATCCTCCTACCCCACAAATTTTGGCCCAAACTAAAAAACAGCGCCACGTGGCAAACTGCCATTAGCACATATCTGAGCTGGTCATTCTTTCAGCAATTCGTAGTTGTTGTTTTTGTCGGTACAAGTTGGAATAAATACATCATCTGTGAAAATTTCAACTGTCTAGCTATCATGGTTTATGTTGTACAGCCTGGTGACAGACAGACGGACAGTGAAGTCCCATTTTACTACCCCTACCCGTGGAACGAAACCCTTAAATGATCAGAGATTATCAATCTTTTCTTCAACAGATACAAGCACTTTTCGCACCTCTTCCCTCGTGATACACCAACAACAGAAGAAGAATAACTGGTGTTTCTTAACCTCATGGTACTAAGCCACGTTATGAATAGGACCCAGACACGCAAAGATCACAAGTTCGCCTCACGGTGAGAGCGCCACGGGATCGTGAGTCGTTGCATTTGTTTATGCTCACGCTCTTTGTTTTGTAACTAAATGTAATCTCGTCAGAGAAAACCATGGTATACATAGCTTTTACAATATATGGTTTGGTTTAAAAGGATAGAAATAAAATCTGCATGGGCTTCGATATATAAATAGAACTATTTAAGGGGCACCTCAGTCCAACGCCATTCCGAATAACTGTCAAAATACGAAAAATAAATTGTAGTAATCTATTCATGTTTCAACACTAGTAGCTCTGTAAGCTGGAAGCTGTAATCTGTGCCATTTTTACAAAATCAAAAAAGCCAGCCAGTTGCGTGTCGAACTGGCCAACGAAGGGTTCCGTGCCTATAAAAAAATATTGTTATATGTTGCCCTACGTTATTAATTTTATTATGTTTTAGTAGTTGTTATAGCGGCAACAGAAATACATTATTAGCGAAAATTTCAACTGTCTAGCTAGCTGTTCATGAGATACCTGCCTGTTGGCAGATAGACGAACAGACAGTGGAGTTTAAGTAATAGGGTCCCGTCTTTATTTTGGGTACGAAACCCTAAAAACAATATTTTTGCGCAGATAACGTTTCTGAGATATTCTTCTTAAGTCAAAGTCAAAAATCATTAATTTATCTTTGGATGTTCGTTTTGTATCACTTGATAATTGTTATTTTTTCTTTAAATTTTATAATAAGAAGTTGTAGACGTCAGATCATTTACTTACAGCTAAGTTTACTGCCGCTTCCTAAGCGCAAATACAGAAGAAGCGGCAACAAACTGTACTGCATTATTTTCTCCAAAAACGTCAACTTATAATTTGTTTTATCAGCGTTCGCTGTTCGCTCCATATAATCTGCAGGACTTCCTTGCTCACTGCACCAGTTGTCGCGAGGCTTTCTCCTCGTTACGCAACTGTTCCTTGAAATCGAGACTTTACAGCTGTTTTATAACTGGTTGTAACTTAGGAATGTGGACTGTAATTCATTCCTATCGTAAATTAAACCTTTGTAATAAGTAATGATCTATATTTACTTTAAATAGTAATAAAGCAGGTAGTCATTTTGTTGACCGAGCGAACGAAGCGTCTCAGTTTCGAGATTGGCCAAAAATGCTTTTGTCCGGATGCTAGTTTGTCTGTTTGTCAGGCTGTTTGTCATCTGCTGTGTGGTATCTCAACCGATTCTCGTAAGCAAGTTCGATGAATTTTATGTCGAGGTAGGTTTTCGAAATATTTTTAAATGCCGAAAATATGGAGATTGAAAACTTATAAAAATATATTGTTCAGCCATGTCGAAAATTTTTAAAATGTCAAATAATTTTTTCTAAACAACTTTTTTGTCCGATAAACTTTAACGGGTTAGGGGTGACCCGTGACGCGAGTTCTACATCTCATAGAGCCTCTAGTATCTATGAACATTACAGTTTAACGTTTATAACTCACTGTTGCAAGCAAAACGAAACGGTCACGCCTATTACTCCTATTCAATTTATTTATAAAAATATTAATGACGGAATTAAGATCTAGGGATTTTTCTACCAGGCGACTATTTGCGTATAATAAACATAAGTACATACCTACAAAAATACGTAACGCTACATAAACAACATAGATATTTCATATGCTACTGTTTTTAAAGAAAATTTCGTTATGTATCCGTGGTTAGACTGCATTGTTAAATCTTGCAGCGGGGGCTGCAAGATCTAACAATGCAATGCAAGGCCCCCCGCTGCAAGATTGGTCTTAGAAGAGAAAGAGAGAGAGAGAGAGAGAGAGAAAGAGAGAAAATCATCAAATATTGTAAAATCATTATCTCAAATACAAAAGAAAATATTCGATGTATTTTGCACAGTAGAACGGAACCATTTGTCTGCGAACTCAACCCACACTTGACCGGTTGTTTATCTAGTTTAAACATCAAATGACTCAGTTTTATTCAGAACTGGGGATGTCATAATTCGCGAATGCAACGGTGGGCCAGCCGTGGGCGCGGCGTGGGCAGATGGCGGCGATAGTGAGACAATGGCAAAGAAATTGTAAAGAAATTACCATTCGACCTCGACATGGAAACACGGTGTCTGTGTGTTGATGGTCATTTGTTTTGTTTGACATGTGTGCTTGTTTAGTAATGTTCATCATCATCATCATGATCATCAGGTCTTTTTGTCTCCACTGCAGGAGCACGACCCTCTCAGTAGTATCAGAGCCATACTTCTTCTTTGATTGAGCTTTCTTCGTAATCTCCCGAGATGAGTATACAGAACACATCTTCTCCTGATCAGGCGGCTTTGTGTTGTGGTTTTTTGTGACTCCTATTTTTGGCTCATGCTTGATATATTTTCTTTATTTCAACTTCAGGACAACCAACGTCATTTTTAGATTATTTAAAACTGTAATGTCCGATGCTGGTCTGGGAGAAATAAAAAAACTTAGAATGTACCAGCTGCTTCTCTTCCCACGCAGATCGTAAAAGCCGATCGAGGGAATGGGCAAAAATGCAAATCATGTCAACAGGCGATGCGGCTAGCAACCCATCACTGTATTGATTGCTTTTCCATCTTCTCGCCCACCATGACGCTAAAAGTAGCTTTTGGGTCTTGCGGCCCTGGGCTCTGCATAGAACCGCAAAACCCAAAATGCTCTGTCTGCCCCATTAGGGATAAAGACGTGATAGTATGTATGTATGTATGTAATGTCCGATGATGACTTACAAGAAAACCTTACAGAAAACACGGCGTTATGAATGAGACTCCGTTGTAATTGTAGGACAATGGCAAAGAAATTGTAAAGAAATTACCATTGCAAATGCGACCTCGACTCACAAAGATGCGGGTGTCGACAGGTTGTCACTTATTAAGTACGCTGTGACAGATGTGTTTCAAGTTCATTTGTTTAATTAGTAAGTATGTCACTTTCATAACCGCATTACCCTTTATACAGGTTTAAAGGCTGACGTAAGCTCTTTTTAGGGTTCCGTAGTACACAAGGAACCCTTATAGTTTATCCATGTCTATTTTCTTGTCTTTTGAAGGTACTTCTTTTGGCGCGATTGGGAAAAATGATGAGAGTGAATTTTTACGATGCGCGCGCACACATATATATATATAAGACCTTACAATAAAAGCTTTTTCGTATAACTCAAATCTTTATACTGTTTTATATGGTAAGTAAATACGGATAAAAAATTTCTATCTGTACAATATCAGCTGATCAAGACTGTGATGTAATGTAAGATCTTCTGCAATGCACAAAATATAATGCATTGAATATTATTATTTCCAAAGAAAGGAACAACGAAGACATAGAGAGAGTAAGAATTTAAAAAAATGTCTGTTTGTTAATTTTTGTACACGCTCATTTCCGGAAATACTGAACGGATTCGAATTAAACTTTTTTGTTATATAGCTGTTCGGCGGGTATCAGCTAGTATAATATAAATTAACTATATATTGTTTACATTTCGTTTATTATGAAATACAGGCTTATAACGTCATAGTATCTTATATGTTCTTATTCTTCTTCTTATCTTTGATATCAGATTTTCTGCAATAATAAATCTATCACGTTAAAAATGGATATGATCAATGACAAGTGACATTATTTAGTGACATTTTATTTTCTCAACAGTATCAAATAATGTATTTTTGACCAAGGAAAGTACAAAATTGTTACACTATTCTATCGTGAAGCTACCTATACTTAGCATCATCATCAGGTCTTTTTGTCTCCACTGCAGGGGCACGACCCTCACTGTACTACCAGAGCCATACTTGGCCAGAACAGTCAGAGGACTTGGCCTACACTCTCCACGCTGGCTAGACGGGTTGGAGAGGTCTCACCGATGTTTATAGACTTTGTTTAGTTTGTATTTCCTAAGTCGCCTTCTACGACATCGGGAGGACTGGGAGTGGCCCTATTCTAATCTGCCGGAAACCACACGGCTATACTTAGAATAGTCTCAATCATTAACCAAATAAAAAAGTCCCGTTTACACAATCAAAAACGTTACGGCAGATGCAATAACCCAGTAACGTCCGCGCAAGATTAATAACGTGGTAAACAAAGTACCTATAGTTCTAAATACCTTACCTAGCGTGATTGATATGATCTATTGTCAATTATGATGCGATCTCTGCTTGGTACAAAAATGTATTGCTTAACTGTTCACAATTGAGAGAGTGAATTGATAAACCTTAGTTTTATTTTATAGAATACTCAATAAACATTTTACGCAGGTACTAGCTGGTGCCCGCGACTTGGTCTGCGCAGGATCACACAATATCTTTATAATTGTAACCTATGTGTTATTCTAATGTATAAGCTATATAAGTGTAAAGTTTCATTAAAATCCATTCAGTAGTTTTTAAACAAACATCCATCCATACTTACAAACTTTCGCATTTATAATATTAGTAGGATAGGATATAACACTGAGGTGCACACATATTTTAGACAGGGAAGGGACTAATCTTACCTTAATTACAAGAACGAACCAAAATAAGGGTGACACACACAGGCGGCATTCTACGTGTCTGTAAGAAATGCACGCTGTTGTATATAAAGTATGAATTACTTTTTTGATACAAAGACCTTTCAGGTAAATTACATAAGTATAGGCACCTTTTTAGCATCAGGAAATTAAATTGAAAAATTTAATGTTTTTTAAGAAAAAAAAACTCCTCGTGACTATGCAGTATTCTTTAGGGTTCCGTACCCAAAGGCTAAAAACGGAACTAAGACTCCGCTGTTTGTCTGTCTCATGAACCGTGACAGCTAGACAGTTAAAATTTTCAAAGATGATGTATTTATGTTGTCGCTATAACATAAATACTCAAAACAGAATAAAATATATAAGTGGGGCTTCCATACAATAAACGTAATTTGTTAATAGATAATGATACCGAATCCTTCATGCGCGAGCACTTGGCCGGTTATTTCACAATTTTACCAGATATATTTTTAATAATAATTAGTAGTTCGCCGCGAACTTAGACCTCGCGATTATTTTTCGCAATTCAGTTTCCTAAATAACCCCTAGATGGCGGTATCCAAAGTTAGAACGCGCTATGGTTTCGTTTGCTACATAATCGCGGACATTTTTATTAATATTTCAAAAACTACTGAACCGATTTTGATGCCCAACGAACTTGAAAATTCTATTGATGTTTCCTACATGCTTACTAAGTTTCATCAAAATCAAACCATCGGTTCGACTGCTATCGCGGTACAAACATACATACATACATACATACATACATACATACATACATACATACATACATACATACATACATACATACATACATACATACATACATACATACATACATACATACATACATACAATGTGTTTTCGCCCCCAACTCGATTTAGAGACCTCACTCGCTTCGCTCGCTCGGTCAAATATATAAGTACGGACTTGTATGATGGCCACTAACTCAACCTGATCGAACCCGGAACCCTTGGGTTAGCACGGTGACGAATACGACACGGAGGTAATGAAACCGAAGTTTACTTGTCACGCATAAGTAAATAAATGTCGCACTCAACCTATAAATAACTCGTTATTTACAATTTAACTCTAACAAAAGCGCAAAAAGAGCAATTCCTTTTAACAAAGCAAATGTAGCTTATCTCATTGTCAGGCCGAGGCGAGGTCGGCTGGAGGCCGACTGGTATTAAAACGATGACCCCACGGTAAATATCGCGATTAGTATGATAAATACTTAAGAATTAATTAGAATTGTATCACAAGAAGACAAGCAAGATCAACCGGAAAAAATATTTGAATAAACAATAAATAATACAATCGCTATGTGGTTTTCGGCTGAGTAGAATAAGGTCACTCCAAGTCCTCCCGTGGATGTCGTAGAAAGCGACTTGGAAATACAAGCTAAACAAAGCTTACAATCATCAGTGAGACCTCTGCAACCCATCTGGCTGGAGGGTGTAGGCCAAGTCCTCTAACTGCTCTGGCCAAGTTTGGCTCTGGCAGTACAGAGAGGGTCGTGCTTCGTGCTCCTGCAGTGGAGACAAAAAGACTTGATGATGAAAAGTTTTTAGGCGTACTCAAACTACTCGTGAACGTGGTATTTCTTCACCATTTCTTATTAAGGTTGAGTACTTTAGAGGGTAATGAAATTTTAAATACATGTACTTTGTACCTCTATTTTGCCATACTCGCCACGCTTCGCAGGCGGGTTGGCGAGCGAGGAGAGTGCAGGCCAAAGTCCTCTGGCTGCTCTAACTAAGTATACATACATACTATCACGTCTTTATCCCTAATGGGGCAGACAGAGCATTTTAAGTCTAACGGCTCTAAGCAGATATAGCCCAGAGCTGCAAGACTCAAAGGCCACTTTTAGCTTGATGTGGGCAAGAAAGTGGATGAAGGAATCAAAATAGTGATGGGTTGCTAGCCGCATCGCCTATAACATGATTCGAGTTTTTGCCCAAGTATGGCTCTAGTAATACAGAGAAGGTCGTGCTCCTGCAGTGGAGACTAAAAGACCTGATGATGATGATGGAACAATAGACATAGAGTTAATATAAGTATTACATACAGAATGGTGTCTTCTAAGGTCCCGCGCAATGCGCCCCCGTTCCCCGCCCCCGCACCTCTCCCCCGTTCTTGCCTTGTGGAGGGTGTTGAGCGGGCTATTATACAGAGCGGGTAATGAGTAGCGGAACTACATATTCCAATTGATATCCATAGCGCTATCTATTATTGCCAGGCAAATTACAAAAACCTAATCTTTCAAGCGTTACCCCCCAGTAACCGATTTTCATCAAATATGTCTAGAAAAGGGTCGGCCTCGGCGAACATTCTGCGACCAAATTGCAGACGTTCTAAAAAAAGGAGAGGTAAAAAGTACCCGTAACCGAAGGGCATGTATGAAGAGGTTGATGAGTTTAGATGAAGCAAAAGAGGTTTGTCAGGATCGTGGCAAGTGGAGGTCCATAGTCTCAGCCTACCCCTGTGGGAAACAGGCGTGATATTATGTATGTATGTATGTATGTCTAGGATCGACCGCAAGAGAACACGCAGTAGCGTACAGACACATAGAATTTGTTTACCCTGTGCCACCCTAATACGAGTAGATATAATATTGGACACTAGCGAAAAATTTATTTTGCTTATGTGCAACTGTTCTCGTAATTCAATTAATTTGTTTCGTAATTGTATTTGTTCTTCCCATCCATGGGAAGAGCTTGCAGCAGACAGAGATGAGTGGAAAGACAAGGGGGAGGCCTTTGCCCAGCAGTGGGACATAATAAAAGGCTAGTAAATAAAATTGTGTTTGTTTTCGTAATTTAAATAATTGTGCACGTCATTTCTCTCACGTGAAATAAAAATTATTGTAATCGGTCCATCCGTTCGAGAGCTACGATGTCTCAGACACGGGTAGACAAGACACACAGACAGACATAATTGTCAAACTAATAACACATTCCTTTCTTTTCGGGTGTTAAGAATTAAGTCAACGACACAATAAGCTAGTTTCCTTGGTCAAAAATAAATTGTTTGGCACTGTTAAAAGAATAAAATGACACAAAATAATGTCACTTTTCATTGATCATATCCATTATCAACGTGATATAAGATTTAATAATGCGGAAAAACTGATATTAAGAGCGCTATTTGGCTCTAAGAAACTATGACGTCATTCGTTTTTATTTCATACCAATCCCATAGAAAATGCTTGTTTTGACGTTTAGAAAAAAGTGTCTGATTTGATTTGTTGGAAACTTCTTTATTAAGAAGATCTATATATAAGTCTATAGTATCATAGTATATTACACTTTATCCAAGCTAATGACCTCGAGAAGCGCTAGCGCTGTACTCGTCTACATATACTGTATTGTATGGTAATTGCTAAACTCTGGCCAGCGGGCGAGAGTGAATGAAGACAAGTGACCTATACGGCGGTCACGACTCGGCCAGACGGCGGCCGTGCGACTGCGGCCGGAGAATATTCCAACTTAAGGGTCCCCCGACCCTAGACCAAAATACAACTTTCCATACAAACGTAGTCTACGTTTTATTTCAAAACGACATTCCGATTTGGGCAAAATTTTGTAGTTTCAAAGATATTGCTATTATCTAGGTTTATAACTAGTTTCCGACACTAAAAATATGAACTTGAAATAGAATATAGTGTTTTATATCATTATTGACCATTAGTATGGGAAACTTCTAAATCGTTATATTTTCTTTCCAGTTCATAATTTTAGTATAGGAAACCAGTTATAACCCTAGATAATTGCAATTTCTTTACAATTACCAATTTTTACTGGAATCTGACATGTGGTTTCAAAATTAAACGTAGACTACGTTTGTATGGAGAAGTCTAGGGTCGGGGGACTCTTAAGGCTTTTATTGATTATAGGAATATACATTCCTTCTTATTATAAAACGAGGACTAACTTTGTTACCAGGTTTAAACCATCATCCGCCCAAATCAAGTTGGCATCTAGTAAAGTGACACTATTTCATCTGTCAGTGTCAACTTGATTTGGGTAGATAATTGTTTAAACCTAGTAACAAAGTTAGTTCTGCTTTTATAATAAAACGGATTAAGGGAAGCAGACTAAACGTTATAGTATAACTAGTTGTGCCCGTGGGCTTCGCTCCCCGTGGGAATTTCGGGATAAAAACTATCCTATGTCCTTCCCTGGGTATTAAACTATATTCATATCAAATTTTGTCTAAATATGTTCAATGGTTGAAGCAATAGGTTCAGTGGTTGAAGCGTGAAGACAAACAAACAAATAAATATATAAACTCACTTTCGTATTTATAATATTAAGTAAGTAATGATACAAAGAATGTCGCGTGGAATAAATTTACATTTGAAAGTTTCTCTACAAGATCATTGGTAATATTTGAAATAAAAATAGTAAAGTACATATAATAATATGTACTATACCAAAGAAAATATAATTACTAACGTAAACTATACTTATGATTATAACAGAGTTCTAGTATACAAGTAGTATACAAAGACCCGCAATCATCGTCATCAGGTTTTTGGTCTCCACTGCAGGAGCACGACCCTCTCTGTACCAGAGCTATACTTGGCCAGAGCAGCCAGAGGACTTTGGCTCAAAACTTTCCCCAAAAAACAAATTTCTAAATATGAAAAATAATGCGTCTCTGTCTGTGGCATAGAAGCGCCTAAATGAACAGGACGATTCTGATGCATTTTGTTAGCTGTCTTGAGATTTTAATGGATATCGGTTCAGCGGTTTATAAGTTTATGGCGGCAAACACTTGAAAATTGGGTTATTTTTTTAAATTTGCCTGGCAAATAATCTTGTACGTTGCTGCCTTTCGAAATAAAATAACTATCTTTCGTACGGAAACAAAACCTAACGGACGTCCGCCATCCTACATCTTACAGACATGTCCGAACTGATTGCTTTTTAATCTTTCATCAAAATATCGATATCCCTCTCTCGCTTTCCCTGACTGTTTTCTCTTTCACACGGTCTCACTTCCTCATTGTGTGCGTTACGCTATGGGAAAAAAACTTTCTGGTCTGTTAATGTTTAATAGTTTCTTTTATTTAATGTAATTTATTGCAATATTCTCTAACAGAAACCATTTCACTCTCATGCGTTTCAACGTAAGTTTGTAGCTTTATGTTTTTACATAATTTTCTACAATGCTGTTCTAGTGTGTCAGCTGCCTCTCTCTTCACGCAGATCAAAAAAGGTTATGAGATATGGGCAAAAATTTTGAAGACCATGTTAACAGATGATCTAACTTACAACTAAAAATTTTTAAATAGCTAGCTGTGCCCATGGGCTCGCTCCCCATAAGAATTTCGGGATAAAAACTATCCTATGTCCTTCCCTGGGTATCAAATCTCATCTAAATAGGTTCAGTTATAAAAGCATGCCGTGAAGTGATAACAAATAAATATACAAACTCACCTTTACATTTATAGTATCAGTAGGATATATTAATCTAAGCATTCGTTAATATGTATTTTGTTTTTTTTAATTGATATATTATTAGGTATACAATACAGTTTTTCGAATTTAATATAAAGAATTAAAAAAATCCAAACTCGAGAAAGGTATTGTATGTCGCAGCCATGTGATTAAATTAGCCAGCTAATTACGCCTAGGCAATTCATTAAACGCCGGCATTCAATAACTTAATAGTCCTCTTACCCTAGACCAAACTAACACAAAAACTATAATTTTATATCGAAAACCAGTTATTACCCTAGATAATTGCGATTTCTTTAAAATTTCAAATTTTTACCAGTATCTGACATGTGATTTCTACGTAAAACGTAGACTACTTTTGAATGGAAAAGTCTAGGGTATAAGGGGATTCTTAAGAACTACTAACTTAGGACTACACTGCCTCCGTGGTGTAATGGTTGAGCGTTTGGCTCATACCCGGAGGTCGCGGGTTCGATTCCCAGCGGGGGCAACGACTTTGTGTTGTTGTCCTAGTTTGGTTAGGACATTGTCTGATAAGTAAGATGATCCGTGCTTCGGAGGGCACGTTACGCCGTCGGTCCCGGTCACTGTCTTTGATATTGGTCGTTACCTAAAACCATGTCAGAGGCCTTTAAGGCGGTTTAAAAACTCTGACACTAGTGTTAGTCACTAACACACACGATAAGAAGAAGACTAACTTAGGAGATTTCGGTCTGTGTCTAATACTTATGTTAATTTGTGCCAGATGACTTAAGTATACATACATATTATCACGTCTTTATCCCTAATGGGGCAGACAGAGCATTTTGGGTCTTGCGGTTCTAGAGCCCAGGACCGCAAGACCCAATGGAAAAGCAATCAATACAGTGATGGGTTGCTAGCCGCATCGCCTGTTAACATGATTTGCATTTTTGTCCATTCCCTCAATCGGCTTTTACGATCTGCGTGGGAAGAGAAGCAGCTGGTACATTCTAAGTTTTTTTTTATTTCTCCCAGACCAGCATGGGGCTTAAGTATATAGATAAATTTTACATGCCAGTGTGCAAGTAAGGTCATAAAATAGGTTGAAGGGCACTAGTGAAATTACTGAGTTAATACCTTATGAGGAAATGTAATTTTCGCCGTGGAGTTTGTAAGGTCACAGAGTAGGAAGAACAGTTGATTGTCTTTGCTGACCTTTTATTTACTATGGGTGTTAGTTACACTGTGACCTTATAGGGAAAAGAGGTACTTTTTCTGAATATGCTAAAAGTAAAGATTTACCGCCTTATTCATAAAAAATACAAACAATTGCTGAACCTATTTTAGTTAAAGTATGTTTTGGTCTCTTTCTTTTAATGTCAAATATTAAAAGAGGGAGAGGGACAAAACATGTTTTTACTAAAAAAGGTAGGTATAGC
Source organism: Acrobasis consociella (assembly GCA_963555685.1). NCBI lineage: Eukaryota > Metazoa > Arthropoda > Insecta > Lepidoptera > Pyralidae > Acrobasis > Acrobasis consociella. Next base: position 19,079,847 of record OY743117.1, read on the forward strand.
AAACCGTTGTTATTTTTTATAAATATGAGGGTTAGTACATATGGGTCAAAAATCGGTTTATAGTCAAATGCCAAACATATTTACAGTTTTGGATTCTATTGCGTTGATAAAGGACTCCAAACAATTTTTTTTATATATATCTTCCACGTGCATGTACAGACAAACATACCTTTTATATAGTTTTACCTGTCCTGTTGTCGGTCTGTCTGGCTGTAATCCTACTAATATTATAAATGCGAAAGTGAGTTTGTATATTTGTTTGTTTGTTACCTCTTCACACTTAAACGACTAAACCGATTTAGATGAAATTTGGTATGGATATAGTTTGAGACTCGGGAAAGGACGTAGGGTACTCTTTATCCCGAAATTCCCACGGGGAGCAAAGCCCGCGGGTACAGCTAGTCAAATATATATATATATATATATATCTCCGTGTGATAAAAATCGTTGCAACCGTTAAAAAACTATAAGGGGGGAACGTTTGGAAGTCAGGGCTTTTTCTTGCCTAGATTATAAACTTTTACTAAAATGGTGTATGTAGAATCTACATACATGCAACACGTCGATATGTCAACTGCTGATGATATTTATTTATTCATTTATTTATTAATAATAAACTTTTTACTTAAATCGTGTATGTAGAATCTACATGCAATACGTCGATATGTCAACTGCTGGTGATATTTATTTATTCATTTATTTATTAATAATAAGCTTTTAACTAAAATGGCGTATGTAGAATCTATGTACATGCAACAAGTCGATATGTCAACTGCTGATGATATTTATTTATTCATTTATTTATTAATAATAAACTTTTTACTTAAATGGTGTATGTAGAATCTATGTACAGTACATGCAACAAGTCGAAATGTCAAATGCTGGTGATATTTATTTATTTATTAATAATAAACTTTTTACTTAAATCGTGTATGTAGAATCTATGTACATGCAACAAGTCGATAAGTCAACTGCTGGTGATATTTATTTATTAATAATAAGCTTTTAACTAAAATGGTGTATGTAGAATCTACATGCAATACGTCGATATGTCAACTGCTGGTGATATAACGTGATGTAAAGGACACCGCCGGTTGCCACACGAAGTTTATTGGTGCAGTGACATTTGCAGATGCCTGGTGTTAAAGCAAGTTTGTTTAATGATTCTAAAAGATCCGGTACACGATACATCACGTTTACAAGTTATTTTAACTACATAATAAGTGTACAGAAACTTAATACTTATTTGAGAAAAAATTACATCTTTTTATTTAATATTTAGGTTTATTTAGGTCAAATCTTGCAATTACATTTTCAACTAGTTATCCTCAACCGATTGATCTGAAATTTTGCACACTTATGGACGTTGGATGACAATATAATATTATGGAGACAATGAGTTATTCTGACGATGCAGCCGGGAGGTATTCAAAAGAACTCAGTTACAAAACAACATGACTTCATTGAGTAGAATTCGTTTTATTTGTCTTGACGAGCACTTTTATGATATAGGACGTCTCTCTTGAGTTGCAAATTTAACGTTAAATTAAACATTCATATACACATACAAGAAACATTGCAAGTTAAATAAAAGCTTGTAAAAAAAGATGTCCTCTCGCGATAAAAGAATAATTAATAAAAAGTATACCTTTCTATACCAATTATTAAGTTACGTGAAACTATGTCAGTAGATCACCAGGACAAATATTCTTTATCGGCAAGCAATTTAGTATTATTATAAAAAGAATCGCGAAATCCTTTCGAGTGCATTAACTTGATATGAATCGGTTGCCAATCGACAATTATTGAATATTGTATAATCTAGAGTAAGGCGGTAAGGTCTCGTCTACATAGCTTTTGTTCTACTATAGGTACAAAATCGTTCTTTTTAACGATTGTGTTATATGTTTGTAACGCATTTTGAGTCTTGAATTACTTAACACAAAGGCAATCAAACTATTTGGACATTCTGTCATTTAAACAGCTATGTCCTGGAAGGTTTTTTTACAATAAAATTTTCGTACAATATACAAAATCCATAAAAAACTATTTCACAACACAATAACTAAAATTAATTTGTGAATATGTTTAAAATAGATAGTAAACGTTTATTTATAAAAGCTAAACAAAGCTTGTAAATATGAATGAGACCTCTCCAACCCATCTAGCCAGCGAGGAGAGTGTAGGCTAAGTCTTCTTGCTGCTCTGGCCAAGTATGGCTCTGGTAGTACAGAGAGGCTCGTGCTTCTGCAGTCGAGACTAAAAAGATCTTAAAATGATAACAATGAAATATTAAGAAATTAGCATTTTTCGGGATCACCTGAAGGTTGACTGGCAGAAAAGGCCCTAAGTCCGGCTGTTATATCTTTAAGTTAAATAAATAAAAAGCTGTTGCTATTGCGTCTTATGTCTAAATAAAAATTAAATATGTTTTTGTAAATCTCCTCTTAAGAGTGAAAAAGTGACCGCCAAAAGTGACTACGTTTGGCGGTTAAGTGGATAATAACTACAACGAAACAAAATTATAATAATTAATGTTTTAAAAAGACATACTTTAATAATAACCACAGATTGTCCGTCGGGATTTTTTTAAATAATAGAGCGCTGCGTACGCTCTTAATATGCGTACATGTGAACAAGGCTTTACTGAATTGTGTAAGGATTGTAAAGTGACTGACCTGCCGGCTGGCCGTTGTTACATATTTCTGTCTCTGCTTGAATGGTTCTATCTTCGTATCAATCATAATTGTACCGACGACCAATCGTTAAATCTGTACATATAATAAAACAGTAAAAAAAATGTCTGTACATTAAATAAACTTTCAAAAAAACGTTGGAGACATAGTAATACTGTATCTTTAAAAAAATTACTGTTTTTTTGTTTTTCTGTTTGCAAATACTCGACGGATTCGAATAAAACTTTTTTGTTAAATGGGCAACATATAGTGTATAATTGATTTTCGGAAATGGAACACATAATGGTCCAGCTAAACTACAGGGTGGCCAACTTGGAGGTATACAACTTTTTTTTGCCGCCATTTTGTTTTGGCGGTAAATATGACAGTTGTTGCATGAATATTACTTTGTGTAGATACGGCAAATTTATTATGGAGCGTTTTACGACGAAACAACGTGTTTTAATTATTAAAACGTTTTATGAAACATTAAAAAGAATGTTTCGCGGTCGATTAATTTCGAGAAACAGTGACATTGATTGGTCCCCAAAATCGCCTGATTTAACAGCTCCTTACTTTTTTTTGTGGGGCTATCTAAAGGGACGTGTCTATGCTAACAGGCCAATGAACCTTCAGCAATTAAATCAAAATATTCGAGACACAGTCACTGAGATAACGTAGGAAATGTGTGAAAATGTGATGAAAAACGCGATGAAAAGGGTTCACATCTGTGATGCTGCTAGAGGGACATCTCTGACATTATTTTCCATGTTTAACTGCCGGCCCTAAATATTATAATTAACAAGGAATACTTGATATATTTTATATTTCATAGAATAAAAATACAAAACTAAAGTGTATACCTGTTATTTGGCCACCCTGTATAAGAAATATAAAAATTACGCCTCAGCAAAAGTTGTTCAGCCTAATGAGCATTTTTTGAAGTTGTAAAGGCCGCGCGGGCTTTTTGACTAGTAATAAATATAAACAGACAAATCATAGATAAAGATCACATAGATTGAGCTAGCCCCAAAGTGAGTTCGACACTTGTTAGTTAGAAAAATATAGTAACGTTGAGATAGTATATTTTTCTAACAAATACTTTTTATAGATAAAAATCCAAGACCCAGGTTTAATAAACTTTAAAATATTTCCAGCTTTATCAGTTAAATATTTAGTAACTGTGCTTGTTTTTTTTTTTTTTAATTAAATAATACATATCTCTGACGTCACACTAGGGAGGTTTTTAAATTGTCTAGTCAAAAAGTCATGACATTCCTGTGAGTGTGCGCGGAAAGAGAAGCAGCTGGTGAGCTCTACGATTTTTGTTTTCTATCAGACCAGAGTAGAAGCGATGCTAGATTATTTTAATAACTAGGTAGACTCAACTTCGAATACATAAGTATAGGTAGCGCTCCTCCAAAAGTCTCCTACAATAGATAGGCAATTTTTTATCCTCAGCACCAATAGTTCTCACGGTGACTGAAAAACTGCGTTATCTACTTATTGTTCTTCCTCTTACATACATACTGATAGCGGTAACCACTTAATATACTACCTCGCTGCGAATACTACACTTCTTTAACTAGTGACTTGGTAAGAAGTAAGGTGTTTTTGAAAAAAAAATAAGTTTTCAATCCCCATATTTCCGGCATATTTTTTTTATACGAAGGCAAGAACAGCCGAACATTAAATTAAAATAAACACCTTTATTTCATCTTTTATAGTCTGGAATATAAATAAGAAAACCTTAAAATGTACTTACTGCTTTATTTCACTCGCAAATCATAAAACTCAATGGCGGGAATGGGCGAAAATACATCACCATTTTGAAAGCTCTTCTATTTCATCAGCGATTATTAAGCTAAAATTGGTTTGAGCTGGAAAAGAAACAGCTAATTTATTAACTAACTTTTGTAATTTTTACCCAAATATTATTTTCTGAATTAAAACAAAAATCTTTTATTTCAATTACCTAAAAACGCCATATACGGCTAATTGTCTTAAATAAGGTTGCATTCAGAGATGCACCGTGGGAATGCCACTGTCTCGTACGCTCCGCCATCCTTGGATGTGCTCGATTACGAAAAACGGCCATTCTGAGAGCTTTCCGAATATATTAATGTTCCGGTTTTATTTGTCAAGGCTGCGTTGTTGGCAAGTGATTGAATTAAGCTGATAAGTAAGTCAAATTAGTATGACATGCAATTTTAAGAATATGTATAATACTGAACAACTTTCTAAGGAACATATGTCGGAATATAAAAAAATATTTTTTGGGTTTCCATTTAAACTCGGATCAGCTGATCGGTCAACTTGTATACATACATACATACTATCACGTCTTTATCCCTAATGGGGTAGATAGAGCATTTTGGGTCTTGCGGTTCTATGCAGAGCCCAGGGCCGCAAGACCCAAAAGCCACTTTTAGCGTCATGGTGGGCGAGAAGATGGAAAAGCAATCAGTACAGTGATGGGTTGCTAGCCGCATCGCCTGTTAACATGATTTGCATTATTGCCCATTCCCTCGATCGGCTTTTACGATCTGCGTGGGAAGAGAAGCAGCTGGTACGTTCTAAGTTTTTTTTTATTTCTCCCAGACCAGCATGGGATGGTCAACTTGTATGGGAGGCTAAAAATTACTATTTATATTTCGATACGTGTTGGGGAAAGTTGTTCAGCTTCATGGACTGAATTAACCCTGAAAATAGTTTCAGTATAAGCTGTATAGTGTATAGGAAATAACCTTCCATACACAGGCCATTGTGTATGGTAATAATTATGACGCAAATAATAGATAAGTATCTATTACTAATCTAAACTAATATATTTGTTAAAATAAGAAAATAAAATTTGTTGTAATTATTATTAATTATTTAAGAAATTAAATTATTCTTGTCATGTAAAAAAGGGTAGTAGAATAAATGGCTATTATATTTTATTATTGTGTTTATCCAAACTATTCTATATCGATAAACATTTTTTAGAAAAATGGTTCAAAATGATGGTCTGAATCACCCCTTAGAATATTTGTACTCATATTTAATTTATAAGCACTGTACAACAACTAAGGAAACTGAATTTTGCGATGGCACTTACAAATTAAAATAAGTGTATTTTGTGTAATCATCATTTCAAGTCAACCTTTTTTTTGAGAGACCTACAACTTGGCTAATTTACAACAACAATATAAACACAGTCATATCTGTTGATAAAACGAGTTAGGTTCGAATGGTCTTAAATGCAAATACACTCCACAAACTTTTTCAGCAGCACCAAATCAATCCGCTAGATGACAGCAAGTCAAATCAGTCAATTTTTTCTAAACGACAAAACAAACATTTTCTGTGAGAAATTGTATGATATACAAAAGTGTGACGTCATGCTTACTTTAAGTCAAATAGCGCTGTTTATATCAGTTTTTCTGCATTTATAAATCTAAAACCATGTTTAAAATGGATTTGATCAATGAAAAGTGGCACTAATCTGTGATTTTTTATTTTTTGAACTGTACTTATATTTGACCGAGTCATCTTACAATTTTTGTACGATACAAGATCGGTAATTACAAAAGATAACAGACGGGCCAGATATTAGAGCGATAGCAAACAGTTTGAATTGGTACAGAGGTGCTATTTTTGAAACGCGGAGTCACTAAACCAACTATTTTTTGTATGGAAAAACCATTAGTTTAGGTGACTCCGCGTTTCAAAAATAGCAGTTCTGGTCTTATCGCAAACTGCATGTAACGCGCTCGCGGGTTTATTTTATGTCACATTTCTTGTTTTAATTATAGTTTCTGGTGCGAGATAAATCTTACTAGATTCAATGGAGGAGTTATCTGTTCAATCACATTATTATATATAGATTATATCTTGAATTTTAACAAAATATCGGGCCCGGAGTGAGTTAAATAATCTATACATCGATCTATACATATAATAAAACAGTAAAAAAAGTATGTCTACGGTAGATATATTTTCAAAAAAAATATTGGGGCCGATAGAGACAGAGTAAGTTTTTTTTTTTAATCTTTTCTGTCTGTGTTTCTGTTTGTTTGTTTGTTTGTAGACGCTAATCTCTGGAAACTGGACGGATTTGAATAAAACTTTTTTTGTTTTATAGCTGTTAAGCCTGGGTAACATATAGGGTATAAATGATTATGGAAAATGGAACACCTGAACCAGGACTATAATGGTCAGTAGTAAAAGTTGTTCAGTCTGATGAGCATTTTCCAGAGACATAAAGTTCACGGAAACGAGGTCGCGGGCTTCGGCTAGTTTTGAATATGATTTGTTGTTAAAACGACTTCGAAAAAGAATGAGGTTATCAATTCGAATGTATATATTTTGTATGTTAACCGATGACATAAAGACGGCTGAACCAATTTGCAAAAAAGCTGTTACCTCTTCACGCTTTAATGACTGAACCGATTTAGATAAATTTTGGTACGAAAATAGTTTGAGACCCAGGGAAAGACATATCATATACCAGCTGAGCCGGCGGGCTCGGCTAGTCCTATCCTAATATTCCTAATATAATATTATAAATGCGAAAGTGAGTATGTATATTTGTTTGATTGTTACCTCTTCACGCTTAAACTACTGAACAAATTTTGATGAAATTTGGTATGGATATAGTTTGAGACTCTGGGAAGGACATAGGGTACTTTTTATCCCGATATTCCCACGGGGAGCGAAGCCCGCGGGTTCAGCTAGTATAATATAATATAATTCACTTAACGCTCTTAGCGTTAAGTCCGCCAATTGTAAACAATTTTAATTGTGGATCAATAAAGTTTAATAAATAAATCAATAAATAAATATTCTTAATTTTCGCAATTCGCATTCACAAGCCAAAACTGATATTTAGCAACCCGAGACATTTTGCAAAGTTCTAGTCGTCTCAAGATCCACAGATAACGTATGAATGGAGATGAGTCATAGAGATGTAGACCAGTGCCAAAGTCGACCACAGATACTACAAGCGTGGTCGAAAGTCACGAGACATCACGAGAAGTTTACGACATTGTTCATTCAAGTTGTATTTTAGTTCTCAGAAGTTTTTTTTTTTTTGTTAGCTTTTCATTTCATACTGCTGGGCAAAAACCTCCCCTCTTTCCTTCCATAACTCTCTGTCTCTGGTTTTAACTTTCCAATCCTGTTCGAATGCTTTCAAGACGTCTGCCCATCTCGCCTTCGGTCTACCTCTCTTTCTACGTCCATCCGTTGGGATCCATCCTGTGGCTATAAAAAGTTATTTTTTTTAATTTAACTACTTGCTGATGCCTGCGACTTTGCTACTAATCTTATTGTACAGGCGTGTTGCACCAACAATCGGCATGCATTTTTTTTTTTAATATTTATGCTACTAATTTACAGAAATATGATAATAATAGTCATTATTAAATAATCCCATGCTGGTCTGGGAAAAATAAAAAAACTTAGAATGTACCAGCTGCTTCTCGTCCCACGCAGATCGTAAAAGCCGATCAAGGGAATGGGCAAAAATTCAAATCATGTTAACAGGCGATGGGGCTAGCAACCCATCACTGTATTGATTGCTTTTCCATCTTCTCGCCCACCATGACGCTAAAGGTGGCTTTTGGGTCTTGCGGCCCTGGGCTCTGCATAGAACCGCAAGACCCAAAATGCTCTGTCTGCCCCATTAGGGATAAAGACGTGATAGTATGTATGTATGTATTATTAAATAATATCATGCATGCCAAATGATTTACAATAATAAAGAATAAATTTAGTTATGTACTAATAATAATAATTATGTCTAATGATTTCTATATGGGGCGCCGCATGTCAAAATTTAAAGTCAAGGAATTCATTAATGGTATAGAAGCATTTATTCACCAACAGACGTGGACACATATGCTCAACTGGCTGAACAAATAAGGCGTCATTTTCATATTTCTTACAGTTTAGGTTTCCAAATCGGTCCAGCCAGGCGTCTCTATAGAAAATCCGCTACTTTTCAACAACTCAAATCAGACTGCCTCCGTGGTGTAGTGGTTAGAGCGTTTGGCTCATACCCGGAGGTCGCGGGTTCGATTCCCGGCGAGGGCAACGACTTTATGTTGTTGTCCTAGTTTGGTTAGGACATTGTGGGCTGATCACCTAATTGTCCGAAAAGTAAGATGATCCGTGCTTCGGAGGGCACGTTAAGCCGTCGGTCCCGGTCACTGTCTTTGACGTTGGCCGTTACCTAAAACCATGTCAGAGGCCTTTAAGGCGGTTTAAAACTCTGACACTAGTGTTAGTCACTAACACACGATAAGAAGAAGAAGAAGAGATTTTTTTTCTTTAAGTTTTACAGATTTTTTCTTAACATCAAAACAATAATTTTCTTTGGGAACCACAGGAGAATCTACAGGAATCGAAACAAAAATTGACAATTATCAAGTGATCCAAATATAAATAAATGATTTTTGACGACCTTCGTGGCGTAGTGGTTACATGCTAGTCCACCCAAAGGTTCCGGGTTCGATCCCCAATCAGGACAAATTGAAAAATGGCCTTTTCAAATGGCCGAAATGATTCAAATCTCGGCCGAAAGCCACACAACCAAACTGAATCACAATAGTTGCTGAGACGAGTACTTTAAACGCATATATTCTCACAAGTTTTTACGTTTCGAGTTGGAGGCTCTCATCGGGTCGCGCCAGGTCGCTGTCGCTACGACCTGATTCCCAGACGGAGGACCCGGAAGACATCTGCATGCGTTTGAAGGCTTCGACGGCTTGTTAGCGTGATTTATTTCAAGTTACATTTTATTTTAATGTATTATTCCTTTTAATATCCATACTTCCATACTTTGACTGATATTTTATTTCCATTATACCATAGTGATCTAGGTGAGAACCTTTTTGCCGATAGGGCAAAAAGGTTCTCGAATGGCGACCACGTACAGGCAAGCGAAGCGTAGGACACCTACCCACAAGGTGGTCTGACGACCTAACCAAGGTCGCTGGAAGGCGCTGGATGCAAGCCGCTCTAGATCGGTCATTTTGGAAATCTTTGGGAGAGGCCTATGTCCAGCAGTGGACGTTGTGCGGCTGAAATGATAGTGATCTAGAATAGCCTGTGGTTCGATTTAATATGGGTATAACCCTTCCACGTTGATTTCCTCTCGCAAGTCAGCTGGAAGAAATTTCCTTAGAAATAAATAGTACCTATGTACTATGTTTACTTTTATAAATGTTTTATTTGTAAATTTTTTAGAGTAGGTATGTACATGAACCTATAAAATTAAATTGTATGCCTGTCTGTTACCTATTTACGCATCAACCACTGAACCGACTTAAATGAAATTTGTGGTTATGAATATAGTTTGAGACCCGGGGAAGGACGTAGCATAGTTTTTATCCCAAAAATCATCCATTGATTAAAGAAATGAAAAGGAAAGTGGAACTTTGTATGGAGAATCCTATTTTGCCATACAAAAGACTTAGTTACAATTTTACGAAGACAAAGTCGCGGGTAAAAACTAGTTAAGTAAAAGTTTGCATGTATGTTTTTTCCGCTTTTACGCAAAAAGGCTAAACAAAAAAAATTATGTTAAAGGAGATGAGAAGGTATTATAAATGTCATCAAATATATAACATCTATTAGAAGTGTATATGTAACGGAAAAGCAAGGCCTTATAGATTCCGCGCGCCATCGAAAGTGAAACCAGAAAGTGAAAACGAGGGAAATGCCGCGCTGCCTGCTACGTTAAGGTGCACTTTGAGTTGAGCGGCAAGCGGCAGCGGCAGCGGCAAGTGCCGCGCGGCAACGGCACTAATAGTTACTATAGTTTCGTATAAAACTTTAGAACCACGCGACTCACGGAGACTTAAGGATGTCTCGGAGAACACAATAGGGATGACTTTGGTCCATCGGTTAGATTATTAAAAAATACAGTACACGTATTGTTTCTTTTTTCTGAGAAACCAAAAATGGCAAAGTTACAGCGCATTGAAATTTTGCGTGACGTCACACTTAAGCACGATTTTTACTTAGGTGTGACGTCGCAAGCCCCCACTCCGAAACTTTGACGTGTCTTTGTGAATTTTTACTTTTTTGGTAAACTGAAAAATACGGGTCCATTATTTTTGGACAATCTAAAAGACGGACTAATTACAATCATACTTTTCGGACTCTGTCGTCACCCCTATTTTTTGCCAATTTATTTCCATCCAATGCGGAAATGCCACCAGCCTCTTGGGTTCTTTTCCCTGAGATGGCAGCGATTTAGCCTCAATTTTTTCATAAAGTAATTTACAATAGGTTTCTAAAATATTTTTAATATGCTTATCGTATTTACTGATGTTCAATAAAGTTATATTGTATATACATATATGTTGTCAAAGGTGGTCTAAGGCCTTTTTCGGACAAAAAAATGATATTATGGTAGTGTATATCTTTATATAAGCTAGAAAGCTTATTTTAAAATGCCCGCACTACACTGGACGCGTTGATGTCTTTTGTACCGCAAATGTATGTTCGTCTTCTTTTAAGATAAAGTATTTCCTTTTAGAACTTGACAAAAAAGAGGTATGTCATAAGTTTGACGCTAATATCTGCCCGTCTGTCTGTCTGTGTCAGCTTCTGAAAAAACATGTTATGTTTTATCATGTTGTGTTTTTTTATCTTGTTTCTTTATGTTTTATCCAGGATATCAGCTTCCTGCATACTAAACTTCATCAATATCGGTGCAGCCGTTTGCGCATGAAAAAGCAACAAACATACAAACACAAACTTTCGCCTTCTTAATTGTTTCACAATGTGATTCATAAACTGTCACAAAAACGTTAAAGTTGAAAAAACATGTTATATTTTATCATGTTGTGTTTTTTTATCTTGTTTCTTTATGTTTTTTCCAGGATATCAGCTTCCTGCATACTAAAGTTCATCAATATCGGTCCAGCCGTTTGCTTAATCAACAAACACACACACATACAAACTTTCGCCTTCTTAATTGTTTCATAATGTAATTCATAAAATGAAACAAAAACGTTAAAGTAACAAAATCGAAAGTTGTAAGTAAAAGAGAAGCTTTTGTAAAGCTCCCAGCCGTGGGAATGAACCGCGGCCGCCGCGACCTTGCGCCGTGAAAGCTCTCCCAGCGCCCCACATTGCTTACTGAGGCTTTAATTGTTAAGCTTTTATTAACTTTACATCATTCCTTTGAAAATTAAAGATAGACAGTTTCATCATTACTAGGTCTTTTAGTCTCCACTGCAGGAGCACGACCCTCTCTGTGCTACCAGAGCCATACTTGGCCAGAGCAGCCAGAAGACTTGGCCTACACTCTCCTCCCACTACACGGCCTAACTAACTTTAACTAAACTAACTTTAACTGCCTCCGTGGTGTTGTGGTTAGAGCGTTCGGCTCATACCCGGAGGTCGCGGGTTCGATTCCCGGCGGGGGCAACGACTTTGTGTTGTTGTCCTAGTTTGGTTAGGACATTTTAGGCTGATCACCTGATTGTCTGTTTGATAAGTAAAATGATCCGTGCTTCGGAGGGCACGTTAAGCCGTCGGTTCCAGTCACTGTGTTTGTCATTGGTCGTTACCTAAAACCATGTCAGAGGCCTTTAAGGCGGCTTAAAAACTCTGACACTAGTGTTAGTCACTAACACACACGATAAGAAGAAGCAGACCACACGGCCTACACCATTCCTTTGAAAAAAGAAAGAAAGAGATAGTTTAAATGCAGAAAAATGCTTGTCATTTCAATGTTGTTGAGAGTACTTACTGATGACTACTACCTCATTCGCTTGGCTTTTCATACAAACTCGGATCAGCTGATCGGTTAGTTTATATCGGAGACCAAAAATACTTTTCACATTTCAATGTGTGTTCCTTGGAGAAATCTGTTTAGTATCATGGACCGAATTCACACTTAAAATAGTTTCAGCATATTTTGTTAAACCTTATCCGTCTTTTAATAAAACGCAGACTATCTTTGTTACTAAGTTTTAACCATTATCCGACCAAATCAAGTTGACATTTTCAGATGAGACAATGGCTTATTACTAGATGTCAATTTTATTTAGTCGGATAATGGTTTAAACCTAGTAACCAAGATAGTCTGCGATTTATAATAAGACGGTATATGTCTAAATCAAATCATTATTCTAAAATGAAGTTTCAATAAAAAAGCCATAGATACAACAGTACCCATTGTCCAATTACCGAAGCACTTCGCATTTAATCATATCTATAACGATAACAGCGATCGACGCCATAAAATGTAACAGCTGCGCTTGCGCAAGTTACGTTATATGTAGCGGAAAACCAAGGCCTTATTGATAATCCGCGCGGCTCCGACGAAAGTGAAAACGAGAAAAGTGAAAACTGTTATAAGAAACGTACCGTTTTTATAACTTTATAATAACGATGATATTACATCACCATAATTAGGTATGCACATTATTTCTTGGCTGTATATAACGTCTCTACCCTGTGTTGTAAATTGTCCTCTTATTTCAAGGTTGACTGGAAGAGATCCCTATCTGGGATAAGTCCGCCTTTGTACTGTTTTTTACTTCTAACCTGTATTTTTGTGTGTTGTGTTTATCTATATCTACACATATAATAAAACAGTAAAAAAAGTGTGTCTGTACATTAAATATATTTCCAAAAAAATATTGGGGGCGATGGAGACGTAGTAATAGAGTAAGAATTAAAAAAAAAGTCTGTCTGTTTGTCTGTTTATACACGCTAATCTCCGGAAATACTGGACGGATTCGAATGAAACTTTTTTTGTTATATAGCTATTAAGCCTGGGCAACATATAGGGTATAATGATATTGGAAAATGGAACGCCTGATGCAGAACCATAATGGTCCAGCTAAACTATAAGAGATATAAAAATGCCGCCTTAGTAAAAGTTGTTCAGCCGGATGAGCATTTTCCAGAGACAAAGTCCACGCGAACGAAGTCACAGGCTTCGGCTAGTGTACAATAAAGATTTAACAAACAAACAAACACACGTCTAACATTATTATAAAACTACTAGCTGTACCCGCGGGCTTCGCTCCCCGTTGGAATTCCAGGATAAAAAGTACCCTATGTCTTTTCCCGAATCTCCAACTATATCCATACCAAATTTCATCCATATCGGTTCAGTAGTTTAAGTGTGAATAGGTAACAAACAAACAAACAACCAAATATACAAACTCACTTTCGCATTTATAATATTAGTAGGATTTTAAGGTTATGATGATAGTTACATAAAGCATATAAACATCAATGAGACCTCTCCAACACATCTGCGAGCGAGGAGAGTGTAGGCCAAATCCTCTGGCCATGTATGGCTCTGGTAGTACAGAGAGGGTCGTGCTCCTGCAGTGGAGACAAAAATACCTGTTGATGATGATGATGATGATGATATATAGATAAACATCCTAGACCCGGGTCATTCTGAAAAAATATCATTTTTCCATCTTGACCTGACCGTTTCAATATATTTTGTTAGACCCTCTGCTTATTACAATAATATAATAAATAAATAGATTCAGAAAGCAGTACTCCTGGACACGACACGCATTGTCAGGAGGTTCCTCTCTCTGGGGCCCTGACCACCGGTAGCTTGGGCCTTACCCCTGCTGCCAGTGGGCAGTAATATTAGGTTTTTTATAATGTGTTTATATTTTATAGATATATTATAAAAAAAACATAATATATGTTTATAAACAAATAAAGAGATAATAAATACTAAAAAAATAATAATTTAATATTTCGTTCATTAAATAAAATTTTACTAAAGTCTTATATAACTGTCCATTGTTTTCTTTGTGTATAAATTAATCATTGTTTTTTGTTTACTATAAAGTTTTACTTATGTAACGTATCATGTAGGAAAACCACCATATAATTTGTTGAAAGTGAAAACAAAAAAGTAAACATGCAAACTAACATAACGAAAACAAAGTTGTTTTGTTGCCAAATTTTATTTAATATAGCCATCTGTTTATTGTAAAATAATAGTACTTATACATTTTATTAATACACCAATTAAATATTTTTCTATCTTTCTTTTTTACCTGGGCGACTAAGCTTCACTCAATAATAAAGCGAGGTTCTACGTAACCTAGCTAAATCGGTTTTCAGTCTAGAAATCCTCTATATACTCAAATTTATAGAAATCGTTGGAACCGTTTTAAGAGTTCCCTTACCCTAGACTTCTCCATACAAACGTAGTCTACGTTTAATTTTGAAACCACATGTCAGATTCCGGTAAAAATTGGTAATTGTAAAGAAATTGCAATTATCTAGGGTTATATTATAACTGGTTTCCTATACTAAAATTATGAATTGGAAAGAAAATATAACGATTTAGAAGTTTTACTAATGGTCAAAAATGATATAAAACACTATATATTCTATTTCAAGTTCATATTTTTAGTGTCGGAAACTAGTTATAAACCTAGATAATTGCAATATCTTTAAAATTACAAAATTTTGCCCAAATCGGACATGTCGTTTTGAAATATAACGTAGACTACGTTTGTATGGAAAGTTGTATTTTGGTCTAGGGTCGGGGGACCCTTAAAGAGTCTCATTCTATACGTGATAGTTATTATGAATATACATTATAAATTTACAAAAATTGCTCATTTATAGACCCGCGCAGTTAAGGCAAGTTGGAAAATGGCCTTTTTCAAATTGTCCTGGGTCTTGGATGTTGTTTATATATATGTATTTGTTATAAAATATAGTATCGTTGAGTTAGTATTAAATTACAAGTCTCGAACTTACTTTGCTCAGTCTGTGTCATTTGTCGCTATATCTTATACCTTTAAACGAGCAATTCTTGTATGTATATATATTTATTTATAAATTTCTGTGATCTCGAAAACGGCTCTAACGATTTTGCAAAAAATTGGTATACGGGGGGGTTTTCGGGGTAAACAATCGATCTAGATTAGTCTTATGTTTGGGAAAACGCGTGTTTTCGAGTTTTCATTTGTTTTTCCTTCCACGCAGAATATGGTTGCTAATTTTCTCGCGCCGGCCGCCATCCGCTTAGCTCAGTGGTTAAGGAGGCTGACCGCTAGAAAGAGTGTTACGGGTTCGAATCCCACTCGGTGACTTCCTTTTGTTTTTTTTAATGTTTAAGTTTATATATAATTTTTTGTTTTGTACTGTTTTTAGACAAGTTTAAAAAAAATTAGTTTATGTTTGAGATGTAACCGACCGAGCTAAGCTCGGTCACCCAGGTACTATATTTTTATATATAAACGGGGCTTTGCACGAACCTTTTTTGTTACGTAACGTTTCTTAACTCCTGTTCAAAACGTCAGACATAACAAAAATATGGATAATGTGTTCAAACGCGATAGTTAAATAATCGGCCAAGTGCGAATCGGATTCACGCACTAAGGGTTCCGAACCATTATCTATAAACATTTGCATTTGTTGTAGAAATATTCATTTTAATTTGTTTTTAGTATTTGTTGATAAAGCAGCAACAGAAATACATAATTTGTGAAAATTTCAACTGTCTAGCTATTGCGGTTCTTGAGATACAGCCTGGTGACAGACAGACGGACAGACAGCGAAGTCTTAGTAATAAGGTCCCGTTTTTACCCTTTGGGCACGGAACCCTAAAACCAATACAATAAAACTAAACACCTATAGTTAAAATACTTTTAACGCTAACTAAACTAGTTTAAGTCGAACCTTGACATTTTCGCTAATATATGTACTAATATGAATGTACCTTGACCTATATATGTAGTTCCCGATGTTCAAGCTGAAAAGGCTGTTAGTTTCTCATGTACGAGGGTCGTTGACCCGGATCGACTATTGTCCTTTCTAGAGCTTGCAGCCTCCATTGCCCAAGATCTGCATGCAAATACTACGAGCTGTTTCAAATGTAAAAACAATCCTATCCTACTAATATTATAAATGCGAAAGTGAGTTTTTATATTTGTTTGTTTGTTTGTTTGTTACCTCTTCACGCTTAAAATTTGGTATGGATATAGTTTGAGACTCGGGGAAGGACATAGGGTACCCTTTTTTTCCGAAATTCCACGGGGAGCGAAGCCTGCGGGTACAGCTATACATAACTGCATAATATTAAATACAGATACTATACATATAATAAAAAAGTAAAACTACATATATAAACTGGGATTCTTTCGGCGTAATCTTCCCAACAGTGGTCGTTCCGAAACGCTAGTAGTTTTTAGCTTTTGCACTAAAATAATATTAAAAAAAAAATACTTTCAATTTGAGATAAATTTATTCTATGGTGATGCGGAAATATGATTAGAGTAAGATTTTTTAAATGTCTGTCTGGTTGTCTGTTTGTATTCGTTAATCTCCGGAAATACTGGACGGATTCGAATGAAACTTTTTTGTTATATAGCTGTTAAGCCTGGGCAACATATAGGGTATAATTGATTTTGGAAAATGGAACACCTGATACAGAACCATAATGATCCAGCTGAACTATATGAAATATAAACCTCCTCCTTTTTTGAACTCGGTTGAAAAGGAACACTATTCCCAACTTAGTCGGTTAAGTTAAAAATGCAAATACATATAATCATCGTAAATGTAACAGAAATAACATAAGTAAAAGTTATTATTTATAAAAATTTTAACATCTATTTATTCTTGTTTCCTACTGTTAAAGTATTTTTTTTTGTAACTAAGCAAAAACTTAAGTTTATGTAGAATTAATTATTAATTGTTGAATAAATAATGCATATTTTAAATTAATTACATAATGTTAATTGGCAGTCGTTTCTTTTAAAAGTGTGTTGACAAGTATAATTTACAAATTGTTTTTATTTAGAATCAGTTATTTTTATAGATAATAGAGGATTTAGTCATTTTTATCTCCTAACAATAAGTCATTTCAATAGAAAAATTAATTAATCAAAAAACTCAATATAATTTTTTATATTAAATAACACAATAAATATATTTAAAAAAAAACAAATACGTAGCCGTTTAACAACGTACACAGTTATACAATTAAATACGCTAATAAAAAAAACCCTGAAAATTTTCAAACACTGAAAATCCACATGCAAACATAGAACTGTGGTTTAGAACCACCATCAGTGGTGCGATTTTTCAAACGCGGAGTCACTAAACGAACGATTTTTTGTATGGAAAAACCATTCGTTTAGGTGACTCCGCGTTTCAAAAATAGCACTTCAGACCTCGTCCAGCAAAGGAAGCCCAGCGGTGGACTAAAACTACACACTTAACACTGCACTGCACAGACCCAGGCGTTCTAAAACCACAATCCTATGCACCATTTGACACTTACGTAAATTTTGGCGGCCATTTTTGAACACTTTTTTTTCACTCGCGGTACGGGCGCATGCGCGAGAAGGCTGCGCGGCGAATGGCGCGCCGGCGCGGGCGCCTACTATATAACCTCCCCCCCAATCTATTAACTATTAATTACACTTTTCACTGGACGAGGATTGATCGGGATAAGCTTCCTGGTGAGCTTAAAGCTCTCTAATTATCCCGAATCTAATAAGAAAGCGAGTTGAAAGCTCTGTCATTTTGGTACATTATACAAATAAATCATTATCATCAGGTCTTTTTGTCTCCACTGCAGGAGCACGACCCTCTCTGTACTACCAGAACCATACTTGGCCGGAGCAGCCAGAGGACTTGGGTTGAAGACGTCTCATAGATGTTTATAAGCTTTGTATTTCTCCTAAGTCGCTTTCTACGACATCCACGGGAGGGCTTGGAGTGGCCCTATTTTACTCTGCCGGAAACCACACAGCAAATAAATATATACGGACAAACACATAGATTGAGCTAGCCTCAAAGTAAGTTCGAGACTTGTGTCCTATACTAACACAACATTTTTATAACAAATACATGTATTGATAAACATCCAAGACCCCGGTCAATCTGAAAAAGATCATTTTCCATCTTGACCTGACCGGGGATCAACACTGGGACCTCCGGTATGACAACGTAACATGACCACTACTAGGCCACACCACAGAGGCCTTCAATACGTGTTTATTCTATGATTTAACTAAACTTAAAATTCATAATGAATATTTTAAAGTGTCATTGCATATTCAACTGAAATGAATAGTTTACAACAACAACACGTAATATATCTAATATTTCCACAATAAAATATTCTAGTTTTGAATTCCGATATGATGCAAAACCCTACATTACCGCTGTGTTAATAAAAAATCTGCACATCATCAGTAGTCTTTAGGCGCCATCCACCACTGAATCGCCAGAAACTCTTGAAATAATAAGTGGACCTATTAATTGACTACCTGAAATGGAGCTGGACGGGCCACATGTTAAGATACAGAAAAAACAAATGGTCAAAACAAGTAACACTCTGGTATTCCAGGAATGGAACCAGAAAACAGGGCTGCCCAATCACGCGTTGGAAGGACGACATCTGCATAACACTAGGGCCATACTGGACTAGAGTGGCAGAGGATAGAGCACAGTGGAGAGAGCTGGAGGAGGCCTATGCCAAAAGGCACACCTTATTTTATTACCACCACCACAAAATACTCATATACAGGGCCGTAAAATGATTCTTAAATAACCGACCAAGTGCGAGTCGGACTTACGCACGAAGGGTTCGATTGTCTTTATGACGAAAGGTACAATCCATACTTATATATAAAGCTGAAGAGTTTGTTTGTTTGTTTGTTTGTTTGTTTGTTTGAACGCGCTAATCTCAGGAACCACTGATCCGATTCGAAAAATTCTTTCGGTATTAGATAGGTCGTTTATCGAGGAAGGCTATAGGCTAT
Source organism: Acrobasis consociella (assembly GCA_963555685.1). NCBI lineage: Eukaryota > Metazoa > Arthropoda > Insecta > Lepidoptera > Pyralidae > Acrobasis > Acrobasis consociella. The sequence goes on from OY743117.1 coordinate 19,099,300, forward strand.
ATTGCATCACGCCCGCGACTTCATTCGTGTGGTTAACGCGGGCGAAGCCGCGCGCTGCTTCTAGTTGTCTATAAAAATCACGTTTTTCTGTATGAGCACCACTTGAATGTTGATATCATACTATTTTTGCTTTTCGTATTTGTGGCTAACACTGGTGTAAGATTTTTCAAGCTTTCTTGCTCTTGTGACACAGCTTAACAACATAATATACAACAATGACAACCGAAACCGACAGTTTATCGCGCCTTCCAAAGAAGGCTATCATCTATCTTCTGTCTTTCTGTCTCCACTGTAGGAGCACGACCCTCTCTGTACTACCAGAGCCATACTTGGCCAGCGCAGCCAGAGGTCTTGGCCTACACTCTCCATAATGGCAAGATGGGTTGGAGAGGTCTCACTTACGTTTATAAGCTTTGTTTAGCTTGTATTTGCTAAGTCGCCTTCTACGACATCCACGGTAGGACTTGGATTGGCCCGATTCTACTCTGCAGGCAATCACACGGCAAATTGATTAAAAAAACATTAATTTTCCTGTGTTTGTATAAACGACATGCATTTTTTATTGTTATTAGGTATATGTTCATTTTGATAATCAACTCACTACGTAACTCGTGATGTAAATGCTTATTTATATTGCTAATTTTATTGTCTTCTTACTTTTACTTTAATTTACGAATGTTTATTATAAACAGTCGTCTGCCCAATCTAATAAGGCTTACTCATATGACGTAATACACTTTATGCTCAGTGAATCAGTTTCACCTATTACATTAATTACGTTAAAATTTCACTTTTCTTACGGATACTGTATATAGACCAATTAAATCTGATGCTATCTATTCCTAGAACTCAATTGTTTTATCTATGAACACATTTAATAAAGAGCATTCCAATAATTTATCTATCTACTTATCTAATCTTTGTCAACTATAAGCCTATAATTAATAATAAAATAATAATACATAATGTTTATCTCGTGGTTTATCTATTTTTTTTACAATCCGCTAGATGACAAAAGTCAAATCAGACACTTATTTCTAAACGTCATATTGTATTGTGTTGTTTATTTATTATAGATTGTATGTTTGTTTATGTATGTATATACATACTAGCAGTCCATCCCGGCTTCGCCCGTGGTACATACATAGCCTATGTCACTCAGGGATAACATACCTATCCAACAGTGAAAGAATTTTTAAAATCGATCCAGTAGTTTCGGAGCCTATTCAATACAATCAAACAAACAAACAAACAAACAAACAAACAAATCTTTCCTCTTTATAATATTAGTGTAGAAGATTAGTGTAGATAAATGTATATATATTAAGGTATATGTATGTATATTAATTAATAAAATATATGTAGGTATATTCCTGGGTTCGATCCCCAGCCAGGGCAAGTTGGAAAATGGCCTTTTTCAAATTGTCCTGGGTCTTGGATGTTTATCTATATATGTATTTGTTATAAAATATAGTATCGTTGAGTTAGTATCTCATGACACAAGTCTCGAACTTACTTTGGGGCTAGCTCAATCAGTGTAATTTGTCCCTATATATTTATTTATTTATTTATTTATTTATTTAATTATTTATTTATTTATTTATTTATTTATTTATTTATTTATTTATTTATTATATTAATAAGGTATATGTTAGATTTATTTAGGTAATTATTTTGCGCTGCATCGAAAGCTCTGTTTATCCTTGGTTTGTAAACAATTTTATCTTGTCTGGTTACCATGCTAGTCCGCCAACCAGAGGTCCCAGGTTCAATCTAGGGCAAGTTGGAAAATGGCCTTTCTTAAATTGTCCTGGGTCTTGGATGTTTACCAGTATATATTTGTTATAAAATATAGTATCGTTGAGTTAGTACCCCATAACACAAGTCTCGAACTTACTTTGGGGCTAGTTCAATCAGTGTAATTTGTCCCTATACATTTATTGGGAAAAGTTGTTTAAAATGATGGACTGAATCACCCCTTAAAATATTTGTACTTAATAAAAAAGGACATTGTATATATATTTATTTATTTATAATTTTATACTGTCGATCAATAATTTTTTTATAAATAATATTTTAGAAAGATGAGGGTGCCAAAAGCTTATTCGTAACTAGTACTTACTCTAAATTAAGTCACTAGGTAGTGTAGGTAAGTAAATTTTAAAATTCAGCAGTCGTGTACTAAACTGCTTTAAAAGTGTACAAATAGGAAGCGATTTCACGTAATAGATTTATGCAGTCTGGCAGTCTAGAATGTGTAAACAATCAAGATAGCTAGGCTCCTAGCAGATTTTAGGTTCCTCTTGGAATCAAGCCACATGAGAAATAAATACACACATACTTACTTCCTTGTATGTTTATTCTTACAATTAGTAACATAACAATGTTTAAAAAACCCCCAAGGCAAAGATAATAACTAACGTAACTGATACCCAATGCCATAGAAACTATTGGAGGCCTAACTGGTAGGTGCGGGTAGGCACACAGAGATGGCAGCACACACGATTAGCAAGAAAGTGTTGAATGCTTTAAAAATATTTATTTCATTTCATATAAGTCATATTTAATTAAGTAGAGTTCTACTTTAATTAGAAAATTAATAAAAGATTTTAATGTTTTAATAATTACCTTATAGCGGCATCTAGTGACAGGGAAAAGAAATTATTATTTTTAATTAAACCGTAACTTTTAAAGGGCTTACCCGATTTCCATCACACATAGAAGCACCGCAAGGGAACTTGCTAAACCGCATCGAAATCGGTCTATCCGTTCGAGCGCTACGATGCCACAGACAAACACACAGACAAACATTAGCGTCTTTATAACTCCCCTCTTTTTTGTCTTTACTTAACATTCAAAGGTAATGTAAAGCGATTCCTTCCAGACAATAAGTTCTTTTCTGCATATTGATTGCTAACAAATGATGGATCCTTTGTAATCTGATTTTAATAAATGAAATTGAAAACTTGCGATTATCACCGTACAAAAGCATAACGCTTCACACCGGGCGTGCCACCGCGAGACCGCAATTGCTCTAGTTATGTCACCATTACGTGAAATGGAACGGTTATGTGCGGAATGTGGATTGCTCGTTAGCTTTATTGACGGATATTGGAACTGAGGTGCTATTTTTCAAACGCGGAGTCACTAAACGAACGTTTTTTTGTACGAAAAACCCATTCGTTTTGGTGACTCCGCGTTTAAAAAATGGCACTTCTGATACTTAGTCAGAATGAGCCGCGATGTGATGCAGGAACAGCCGGAAAGACTCGGGCTTCGTATCACCACAGACCTCTGTTATGGGATACTAACCTCTACGCCCAAAGCCCCCACTCCGGAACTTTGACGCTCCGTATCTTTGTGATGTCTCCGTATCCGAAAAATATGGGTTCATTATTTTTGGATAATCTAAAGGACGGACCCTGCCCTGTCATCACGGCAATTTAAAATACACATATTTATTCAGTAATTATACAGACACTTTTACAAGTCTGAGTATAATTTACATTAAGTGCAGTGTATATTAAAATTTAAAAGGATTTAAAAAGGTTGGTTGATCTTGCCGATCCCTCGATCTGCTTCTACAATCTATGCTGTTTTTCTTTTCTTCTAGACCAGCATGGTAGAACATAATAGTAAATAGAAATCAATTTATTATCAGCATGAATTAACGGGTTACTAAAGTAGATAGTCAGCAATTGTCTGAAATGTTTCGACCTCATATCATCTGGAAGTCGACTGGACAGGGCGAATGTGACTGGAGTTGCGAGCCGATTTCGTGTACGCGGATCCTCTCCATTCGCCCTGATGAAGACCTCGGAATGAGGTCGAAACATGTCGGCAGTATATTTATGCTTATAATGTCTGTGTCTCACGTTAGTTTTAATCAAAAAATCAATTAATTCGCAGTGCTACGTGGGGATATCACTAATTGAAAAGACAACATGCTCAGATTAATTCGCGGTAAAAAATACTTACATACATACATACATACTATCACGTCTTTATCCCTAATGGGGCAGACAGAGCATTTTGAGTCTTGCGGCTCTATGCAGAGCCTAGGGCCGCAAGACTCAAAAGCCACTTTTAGCGTCATGGTGGGCGAGAAGATGGAAAAGCAATCAATACAGTGACGGGTTGCTAGCCGCATAGCCTGTTAAAATGATTCGCATTTTTGCCCATTCCCTCGATCAGCTTTTACGATCTGCGCGGGAAGAGAAGCAGCTGGTACATTCTAAGTTTTTTCGTTTCTCCCAGACCAGCATGGGAGAAAAAATACTTACCTATTGTTAAAACTGGATGTACTTGATTTTTTACGTGTGACCTGTATAGTTAAAATTATATTAGCTTTTATCGGCATCACCTGTAGGTGCCTGTCACAATTTTCGTCATAAAGTTAAATCTTAATACATAAAACAAAGTCGTGTTAGTTACACTATTTTTAACATAAGAACGATTGGACCGATTTTGATGAAATTTTTTAGACCCGAGTAAGTATATAGGATAGTTTTTATCCCAAAATTTGGGGAACGAAGCCCGGGGGCACAGCTAGTATATAAATAAATAAAATATTTAAAAATTGGAGCTACCTGTAATGTAAGATTTTATTTATTTTATAATATATTTATTATAAAATAAATAAAAGTGGTCAGGGGTGCCATTCCTAAATTACCAGTCCGGTAGTTTAATGGATATGTCATACGGGTACGCGGACCCGGCCTCCCGAGCTGCTATGGACTCACTCCTTTTGTCTTCCGAGTCAGTAGTATCCCTTAACCTTTTGTCCTATCCCATTCCCAATTAATCCTGTCCTTATATATTTATATCTCTTTATATGTTACTTTCTCCCTGCCTTCTTTTTCCATGCCAATCCAAGGTCTGCCGTGCCGAGGGATGCGTGGCTAGGGGCGAGCCTAGTCTCGAGCGTGCTGTTTTACCCTGGGGTCGGGCGCCCCCAGAACAAGGCTAGCCTTCGCCTGACAAGGGGCTCTGTCAGGTGCGACCGAATAGATCCCCATTACTCGTGGGAACGCAATGATCCAGAAACATTTAAGCAATCCGTATGGCGGCGACGCGGTTCGCAACCCGTCACGTCCCGTTTCCCGCAGGTGCGAAAAGCGGTCTTTGGACAGCCGCTTGGCTACTTTGAATATAAGAGGAGGAATGAATGGTAAAATAGATGAGGTATATCAGATGATGAGTGAAAGAAAGATTGATGTGCTGTGTGTAAATGAGACGAAACGGAAAGGATGCGGAACCACTGAGAGTGGTTCATTCACGGCATATTGGTCAGGAGTACCAGAAACCGCCAAAGGCTGTCAAGGAGTTGGCCTCATCCTTTCCAAAAGAATGACAGAGTGTGTGAGTGAGTATGAATTTGTAAGTTCAAGACTTGTCTGGATTAGAATGAAAGTTGGGTTGAATCGAATATTTATATTGGGAGCGTATGCGCCTACAGAAGGTAAGTCTAAAAGAAATAAAGAAGAAAGAAAGGAATTTTGGGATAGTGTGAATGATGTTCTGAGTGGTTGCAAAGACAATGAGAAGATAGTTATGCTAGGTGATTTTAATGGATGGGTTGGTATTAAGCGAGATGGTTATGAAAAGGTATTGGGTTTGTTTGGCGATGAAAGGGAAAATGAAAATGGGAAAAGTTTGCTTGAGGTATGTCTGCAAAAGAATCTTTGTGTGACAAACACTATGTTTGATCACAAAAAGATTCACATGTACACAAGGGAGGAAAACGGAGTGAAGAGTATGATTGATTTTATAATAGTGGACGAAAGAATGAAAAAGAATGTGATTGATACAAGGTCTTACCGTGGAGTAGGGATTTCTACAGATCATTATTTGGTAATCTGTAAAACTAGAAACATTTTTAAAAAATGGCGAAATTTTATATCTAACCCCTCCAACAGGTTGGAACGGATAAAAGTTGAGAAATTACAAGAGGAAGATGCAAAAAAGAAATATAAATCAATACTAATAGAAAAATTTAAAGGAATAGAGGACGAATGTGAGATAGAAAACGTGTGGACAGTATTAAAAGAGGGAATGATTGACACCGCTATTGATGTATGCGGTATGACAAAAAGAAGAAAAGGCAAGGATGTGGTAAATGTATGGTGGGACAAGGAAGTACAAGACGCTGTAAAAAAGAAGAAGAAAGCATGGAAGGATTGGTTGTCAGTACGAGCTGATCGAAGAAATCAGAATGCAAGGGATAGTGATGTATTTGCAGCAAAGCAAGAATATAAGAGGATGAATGTGATTGTGAAAGAGATAGTAAAAGAGAAGAAAAAAGAACAAAAGGATGATTTTGATATAAGGTTGTCTCAAGACTTTAAAAGTAATATTAAATATTTTTGGAAGAGCGTTAAAACAGCTAGAGGTAAAAATACGACCTCTGAGTTAAACAAGATCAGAGACAAGAATGGAAGATTATTAGTTGGGTTACAGAGTGTAGTAGATAGATGGAAGGAATATTTTGAAGGACTGTTTGAAAAAGATGAAATGAGAATACCGGAGCCTGAAAATGACGCACAAGAGAGTGATATGCAAAATTATGATGAGGAAATAAGTATGGATGAAGTAGTGAAAGCATTAAATAGTATGAAAATGGGAAAAGCTGGAGGGTATGATAGGATTACTGTCGAAATGCTGAAGGCTGGACAGGGCATAGTAGCAAGTCAGTTGTGTCACCTTTTCAATCTTTGTTTTAAAAACTGTGTGGTGCCAAAAGATTGGTGCAATGCGGTAATTGTACCGCTGTATAAAGGAAAAGGTTCACAGCAAGACTGTAAAAACTACCGAGGCATTAGTCTTCTCAGCGTTGTCGGCAAATTGTATGCAAAGGTCTTGATAGAAAGGGTGGTGAAAAATACAGAAGAGAAGTTATGGGATGTACAAGCGGGATTTAGAAAGGGTATGGGATGCACGGATCAGGTCTTTTCTTTAAGATGCATTTTAGAGAAGCTTTTGGCCAAAGGTCGAAAAGTCTATTGCATCTTCGTAGATTTAGAAAAGGCCTATGACAGAGTGGTGAGAAATGAATTGTGGTCAACATTGTCTGCGTATGGGCTGAGCAGCCATCTGATCCGAGCACTGAAATCTCTTTATAGGAATTCCAGTGCTTGTGTCAGAATTGACAGCGAATACACAGACTGGTTTAACATCGAAAAAGGTGTTAGACAGGGATGTGTAGCGTCGCCTTGGCTGTTCAACTTATTCATGGACAGTTGTTTGACAGATTTGAAAGATGATGAATGTGGTGTTAGAATGGATGAGTTATTAATCAAATGCCTTCTCTATGCCGATGACCAAGTAATACTTGCGGACTCAGAGGAGGAATTACAGAAGATGATAGCTGTTACGAATGATGCATTAGAGAAAAAGGGTATGAAAGTTAATGTCAGTAAAACCAAAGTTATGGTGTTTGAAAAGGACGATAGTGCAACAGAATGCAATATTTTAATAAATGGGGTGAAAGTTGAGCAAGTGAAAGAGTTTGTATACTTGGGATGTATGTTTACAAGGGATGGTAAGCACGAGGGTGATGTTGAAAAAAGAGTGAATGCGGGTAACCAAGTGAATGGAGCGTTGTATTCCTTTATGAGCAGTAGGAAGGTATCAGACAAGGCACGTCTCGCTGTTCATAAAGGAGTACTGATACCTACTTTAATGTACGGTAGTGAGAGTTGGGTATGGCAGAGAAAGCATGAAAGTAGAATAAATGCAGTTGAAATGCGAGCGCTGAGGAGTATGTGTGGTGTTACTTTGAAAGATCGAATACGGAATGATGCCATAAGGGAGCGGTGTGGAGTAAAAGAGGATGTTGTGACAAAAATAGAGAAAGGGATGTTAAGATGGTTTGGGCATATAGAAAGGATGGATGAAAAGAGATTGACGAAAAATATTTATATGACGAATGTGAAGGGAACAGTAGGAAAAGGTCGGCCTCGGCGAACTTTCTGCGACCAAATTGCAGACGTTCTAAAAAAAGGAGAGGTAAAAAGTACCCGTAACCGAAGGGCATGTATGAAGAGATTGATGAGTTTAGATGAAGCAAAAGAGGTTTGTCAGGATCGTAGCAAGTGGAGGTCCATAGTCTCTGCCTACCCCTGCGGGAAACAGGCGTGATATTATGTATGTATGTATATCCTTACTTACATGATGGGCTAAGAGAAACGAAGAATTGTACCAGTTGCTTCTTCTGCTGCACAGCTCGTAAGAGTCGATCGAGGGAATGTGCGAAAACTGCATTATGCCAGTAGGTGAAGCGGATAGCAATCAGTCACTATTTTGATTCACTTTTTCTACCTCCACACCCACTATCACTTAAAAAGTGGCCATGGGATTCTACCCATTCTGTTTTTCGTGTGCGTTAGTGGCCAACAGTGGTGTGGTGTCAGTTTTTTTAGGCTGCCTAAAGGCAGTAGTGGACGTAGCTTGACGATTGCCTTCCAAAGCATGAAGGAGCTCGGGAAATTACCCCTAATCCGTTAGAGATAAACACGTCATAGTGTATCTGTGTATCACGTATTTCCGGTTATACATACATACATACTATCACGTCTTTATTCCTAATGGGGCAGACAGAGCATTTTGGGTCTTGCGGCTCTATGCAGAACCCAGGGCCGCAAGACCCAAAAGCCACTTTTAGCGTCATGGTGGGCGAGAAGATGGAAAAGCAATCAATGCAGTGATGGGTTGCTAGCCGCATCGCCTGTTAACATGATTCGCATTTTTGCCCATTCCCTCGATCGGCTTTTACGATCTGCGCGGGAAGAGAAGCAGCTGGTACATTCTAAGTTTTTTCATTTCTCCCAGACCAGCATGGGAGCATTTCCGGTTATAAGATCAAAATATTTGTAATTAGTTGATAAATTCAGGGCTTCTTAACTCATTACAAATTGCAGCCGCAAATTTTTTTTAAACTTGCACAATTTTATTTTAACAATTTTAAACAATTTCTTACTGTATAAAACGGAAAACAACACGCCAGCACCCGAACAACTCATTCGAAGCGCATTCCAGAACTACTCGTAGTACAGAATAAATTTGTTTAATATATTACCACCGCAACGTTTTCCTTTTTGTTTTGTTTTTTAACACTCTCGGCGAACAGACCTACCTATAGCTAGAAGACGACTTACCAAATGAAATATTTTAAAGAGAGTGCGATTACTTGTTTGGATTTAAATTGCAGATTAGCTAACTAGAACCGCAATCATTATTTAGATAAAATGGTCGTAAATACCGTTAATTCTAATGTAATTACATTATGTAACAACAAGTAGGTTCCCAAAATGCTCTGTCTGCCCCATTAGGGATAAAGACGTGATAGTATGTATGTATGTAAGTAGGTTCCCCTTACAAAATTTATAAATAGACTGAGTACAGAATCTTTTGATATATGTTTTTATTAATCAAATCTTTTTAAATTACAAAGGTACGAAAGGTGGAGTTCACTCTTATGACTTATCAACCAATCAACCTTTGTTATCATCATCATCCGGTCTTTTAGTCTCCACTGCAGGAGCACGACCCTCTCTGTACTACCAGAGCCATACTTGGCCAGAGCAGCCAAAGGACTTTGGCCTACACTCTCCTCGCTGGCCAGATGGGTCGGAGAGGTCGCATTGATGTTTATATGCTTTATTTTAAAGATTCGGAAATATAGCTGTTTAAGTATAAATATTATATATATATATTACTGTTGTCTATTCACATAGTCTATTGTCATATACAATTCTTTATCATCCGTTATTGTTTCTTAGTTAGTAATTAGTTACTACATTGTTGTAATATAAAAGTCATATTAAAACTTAAAATTTTTTTTTGTGTAAATAATGTATAGAAGCAGTTTCACAGAGCTGATTTTGTTATTATTTTTTTTATTTTTCTCTTTTTGTTTTGTGTAAGCCATCTCAACCCATTTATTTTGGCACCAGCTGAAAATCAGCGCTGTGGCAAACCGCCATCAGCACATAGCTGAGCTGGTCGCCTTTTCGGCAATTCGTATTTGTATGTTTTATTGTATTTACCTATATGTAAGCTGTAATGGTTTTGATTGCCGAATAAAGCTTTTCTTTCTTTCTTTCTTTCTTTCTTTCTTTCTTTATTTAGCTTGTATTTTCTATGTCGCCTTCTACGACATCCAAAGGAGGACTTGGAGTGGCTCTATTCTTCTCTGCCAGAAACCACACGGCAACGTTGCATACTTGGCATAATAAAAACACATTTATACTAATAACTTGGACATCTAGAGACTGTATACTTAATAAAATGTCCCTTGGGCGCCAAGTCTTAAGTGACATAATTACGTTATAATTGCTCAATGTACATGCGATGTGTTGAATTATTTATATTCGGTTTACGTGGCGTAACGCTGCCGATAGAGTGATTAGCATGTGTACTCGTGAACACGAGCGAATCCGGGTGCTAACAGTTAGGCTTCTTTTATTATACATCTCATTTTTGGTACTCACAATCCGCTAGATAACAACAAGTCAAATCAGAAACTTTTTTCTAAACGTCAAAACAAACATTTTCCAGGCGATTAACACACTGCCACAGAATTAATAATAGTATTACATACAGAACGGAAACTCGCGCCGTCCCCCGCAATCTGGTGTCCCCGCAACCCTTCCCCCGTTATTGTGAGGTGTGAGTGGCAGTAAAACAGGGTTATTGGTAGTCGCACGATGGCATTACGCGAGTCACTTAGGATTATTGAATTATAATGGTGAGAAACTGCGCACATTATCATTGTTTATCCACGGAAAACAATAAATAACCAAAATTTTATAGACTTCCGAGTGATGAAAACAGGTAAGCAAAGCAACAAATTCTGTGGTGACGACCCTGATTGTTCAACTCACACATTTGACGTGTACACGGACGGATTGTTTCGTTTGTAGTAGTACTAGGTATATATGCTGCTCCGTTTGTATGAAGTGCCATACCTGTGACACTGCACCGCGCCCCGCTGCGTAGTGCGGGGCCGCCATACAAAAACGACGCGCGGGGACGCGGTGTCAGTGTGTTGGACTGTGCGTGTTTTCTATACAAACGGAGATACTTACAAGCAACAACGTTAGAACACGCATTCACGCGCTACGCTGCGTAGTGCGGGGCAATGTAAGAATCGCCTAAAACTTTTATGAAATACAAAAGCGTGACGTCATGCCTTTTTGAAGTCAAATAGCGCTCCCTTAATGAATCTAAAATCATGTTGAAAAAGGTTATGATCAATGAAAAGTGACACTATTTCGTGACGTTTTGTTTTATGGACTGTACCGAATAATTTATTTTTGACCTAGTGGTCTAGATTGACCCACACGTTGTGCTTCTGTAAGGCTCGGGTTCGATCCTCGTGAGCCACAACTTGTACCACTGAATTTGTACTCGGTCATTTTTAACTGTCACCACTTGCTTCTAGTGAAGGAAAACGTCGTAAGGAAACCTGCACACTAGCTGACTAGTTTGTAATAATAGGCTATTTTACTATGTATGTTTTTAGTAAATATATTTTATAAAACATAAAATACCACTAAAAATAAATATTTTTTTGGAAACAGAAAAAAAATTGTTAATTAATGAAGAAGTCATTACTATTTCAAATTTAAGAGTGGGAGCGTGGTTGGGACATCTAACTATCTCTTTCGTACGCGCGACACCTAATAGCAGTGACGTCAAAAGTGCTGCACGTGCATCCTTTTTCTGTTACTTGACAGTTCAGTCAGACAGAAAGTGTTTTACCTTTTATCAGATTTTAAAAGCTTATAAATTACTTTTTGGCAGCTTATAAATCATTTTGTTTTCATACATACATACATACTATCACGTCTATATCCCTAATGGGGCAGACAGAGCATTTTGGGTCTTGCGGTTCTATGCAGAGTCCAGGGCCGCAAGACACAAAGACACTTTTAGCGTCATGGTGGGCGAGAAGATGGAAAAGCAATCAATACAGTGATGGGTTGCTAGCCGCATCGCCTGTTAACATGATTTGCATTTTTGCCCACTCCCTCGATCGGCTTTTACGATCAGCATTTTGTTTTCAGTTTCGGATTATGTTAGTTATTGATATGAATATTAAAAATAATTTAGTAAAATACTATATACATATTTAAATAAATGTTTTCACTAGATGACAGTCATTGACGTCAGATGCCTTCAGGCTATTGAAAAATCTGACACCAGTGTCAACTATTAACACACTCGAATTCACTCGATAAGTAAGAAGTTAAGGGTGATACTGTTTCCATGTGCGCAGGGTGTCACTTGCGTAAAGCTGGTCCGACCACAACTATGTCGAAACGCCACCGACACGGGACACCTCGCCATTCATGCAATAAAATGTAAATCAATATTCGTACTAACCTCTAAATCAATAATATGCGAAGAGAAAATTTCGCCACAAGTGAGATTTGAACTCACCCCATTATCTGTATACAAGTTTATTAGCTAGGCAAATTAAAAATCCCGACACCATCTAGAGATAAATAGCAGAACTACATAATATGCTAAACAATTTATAAAGATATTGTGTGATCCTGCGCAGACGAAGTCGCGAGCACCAGCTAGTCAATTATGTGAAGAGAAATATCGCCACTACTGAGATTTAAACTCACACCATTATCTGTATTCAAGATTATTTGAAGCAAATAAAAAAAAAACCCACACCATCTAGTGATAAGGGGCTAGAACTACATAATATTCTAACCGATTTAAAGTGACGAATAATAGATGGCGCTGCGGAATATCCGTAGCACCATCTGTAATATGTAAGGAAAATTACATAACCCCGAATTTGAAGCGTTTGTTTATAAAGCTTGATTTTACATAAGATAGAACACAGATTCAAATCAGAACAAATAACATACAACGGTGGACTTATCCCGTATAGGGATCTCTTCCCAGTCAACTGGCCAAAAATTGAGAGGAATATTTTTCATTATCACCCAATAACTTTTAAACGACTGAACCGATTTTCATCAAACATGGTCACGAACCACCGCAAGGGAAGTTGCTGTCACGTAAAACAACTGCACTGAAATCATTTAATCCTTTCGGGCGCTAAGATGGCAGACACTGACAGATAGACAGACTTTAGTGTCAAATTTATAACACCCCTTTTTTGTCAGGAGTTAAAAACGTGGTCCGTTCATAAACCGAGCCATTACCACCAGAATATGTAAGTGTGTCGAGTATTGTTGTCACCTCACTTTCGCTGGTCAAGGCCGAGAATCGAACCCATACACCGTATCTAGATCGGATATTCTGAGAATAATAACTACTTACAAATAATGTAAAAGGATACGGTTGTGAAATAAAATGCCGCTCACAACAAACGATTTTTATTGAGCTAAAAGTTTCTTAATTCCTGTACCTACTTATATTTATATTATATTTGTTTCCCATGGGGGTAGGCAGAGAATATAGATTTCCGCTTAATACGATCTTTGCAAACCTCTTTTGCTTCGTCAACACTCATAACCCTTTTCATGCATGCTCTCCGGTTATGTTAGCCTAGACTTTGCACGGGTACTTCGGATAATTATGTCGTATACAGAGATTATAGATCTCCACTTGCTGCGATCCTGACAGACCTCTTTTGCTTCACCTACACCACAGGAATAGCACTTCATAGAAGCGGAATAGCATTAATTCCTACTACTTAATTCAATTGTGAGTTGACGTCTTTGGAGAAAATGCTGCAGTGCAGTTTGTTACCGCTTCTTCTGCAGCGGTTTGGAAGCGGTAGTAAACTTAGCTGTAAGTAAACTTTTGACGTCAACAATTGTACAACAAAACAATGACGATTATTAAGAGATATTATAAATATCCTATGATAATAAAGATATATTTGAATGAATGAACTACTGCAAAGGAAAATATACATCCGTGCACCCGGCAATGTCTGTTCGCCTCTTAACACCCTCCAAGGCGAGAACGGAGGAAAGGTGCGGGGACCGGGAACGGGGACGCATATTTCGCGGGACCTTAAAAGTCAAAGTCAATATTTTTTAATCAATGTAGGAAAAATTTATCTCTTAATGAAGGTAATTTAAATGTTTTAGTGCAAAAACTGAAAACTACTAGCGTTTCGGAACAACCACTGCTGGGAAGATAACGCCGAAAGAAACCCAGTTCAGTATTGGTCCCTACCTAGCCTGATGGGCTATGTTACAATTACAATACAGGTTTACACTTAAGCTTTACATTTAAATTGTACATTTACAATTTGCAGTCAACTTCCCAAGAGTTTTTTCTGCTCAGAGTTTCTATTCTGTATGTAATACTTAAATTAATTCTATGCCTACACTCTGTATTCTATATACCTACCTATTATCTGTGTTTATAGAAGGCTAAAACCATATTTCATACCATATAGTTGAAAGCGTAGTAAGATACAGATACATTTTCACGTCTATATCCCTGACGGGGTAGACAGAGCCCAGGGCCGTTAGGCCAAAAGGCCACGCTTAGCGTGGTGGTGGGCGTTAAGATGGAAAAGGAATCAAAATAGTGATGGGTTGCTAGCCGCATCGCCTATTACCACGATTCAAATCTCGCCCATTCCCTCGATCGGCTCTTATGATCTGCGTGGGTAGAGAAGCAGCTGGTACATTCTCAAGTTTTTTCTTTTCTCCCAGACCAGCATGGAAGGTATAGTAAGAATCTACTTTAATTATATTTAGGCCTTTATCTGCCTAAGCTTAGTATGCCTTGGATGGCGTTTGAGTATTACAAATCTATACATATAATAAAACAGTAAAACAGTAAAAAAAGTGTGTCTGTACATTAAATATATTTCCAAAAAAAAAAATTGGGGGCGATGGAGACGTAGTAATAGAGTAAGAATTTAAAAAAAATGTCTGTCTGTTTGTCTGTTTGTCTGTTTGTCTGTTTGTCTGTTTGTCTGTATGTCTGTTTGTCTGTTTGTACACGCTAATCTCCGGAAATACTGGACGGATTCGAATGAAACTTTTTTTGTTATATAGCTATTAAGCCTGGTCAACATATAGGGTATAAATGATTTTGGAAAATGGAACGCCTGATGCAGAACCATAATGGTCCAGCTAAACTATAAGAGATATAAAAATGCCGCCTTAGTAAAGGTTGTTCAGCCTGATGAGCATTTTCCAGAGACATAAAGTCCACGCGAACAAAGTCGCGGGCTTCGGCTAGTCTGAAATAACAATGCAAGATTGGGCAATTCGTTAGAATTCTTATCAGCATAGGCTTTCAGAGATACGCGGCTGGATTATATAACAGCTTACATTTAACAAACAGTTGCAATCATTTGTCTCAAGGGCACACTCTTAGTGGTGAGAGATATAAGGCCGTATTCACATGGCGTATTTTAACGCAACGGACGCTTTTACACTCAACTCAGACTATGTCAGACTCATACATCTATATCTATACATATAATAAAACATCTATACATATAATAAAACAGTAAAAAAAGTGTGTCTGTACATTAAATATATTTACAAAAAAAATATTGGGGGTGATGGAGACATAGTTATAGAGTAAGAATTAAAAAAAATATGTCTGTCTGTTTGTCTGTATGTCTGTTTGTCTGTTTGTACACGCTAATCTCCGGAAATACTGGACGGATTCGAATGAAACTTTTTTTGTTATATAGCTATTAAGCCTGGGCAACATATAGGGTATAAATGATTTTGGAAAATGGAACGCCTGATGCAGAACCATAATGGTCCAGCTAAACTATGAGAGATATAAAAATGCCGCCTTAGTAAAGGTTGTTCAGCCTGATGAGCATTTTCAGGAGACATAAAGTCCACGCGAACAAAGTCGCGGGCTTCGGCTAGTCTGAAATAACAATGCGAGATTGGGCAATTCGTTAGAATTCTTATCAGCATAGGCTTTCAGAGATACGCGGCTGGATTATATAACGGCTTACATTTAACAAACATTTGCAATCATTTGTCTCAAGGCCACACTCTTAGTGGTGAGAGATATAAGGCCGTATTCACATGGCGTATTTTAACGCAACGGACGCTTTTAAACTCAATTCAGACTATGTGAGACTCATACATCTAAAGTAAGATTGATTTTTTAGGTAAGTTTAAACTTTTACCACGGAACACTAACTCAACGATACTCGATAGAGTAAAACACTGAATACCAAACAACACAGAATTAAGAAAGTTTTCCGGCAGTGAAGAATAGGGCCACTCCAAGTCCTCCCGTGGATGTCGTAGAAGGTGACTTAGGAAATACAAGCTAAACATAGCTTATAAACATCAATGAGATCTCTCCAACCCGTCTGATCAGCGTGGAGAGTGTAGGCCAAGTCCTCTGGCTGCTCTGGCCAAGTATGGTTCTGGTAGTACAGAGAGGGTCGTGCTCCTGCAGTGGAGACAAAAAGACCTGATGATGATGATTGCTGGATTTTAATAATTATGATTAACAGCATTCATATAAAAATTATACAATTAAAAAGCAAGTAGATATTCTGAACGTGCTATCAGTATGAGAGGTGGTAGAGGAATGTTTAGGAATGATGAGGAAGAAATGTGTGCAGAATTCAAAAAATTGAATTTAGAAATGAATTTTGAATGAGGAACGAAAATGATGGAGAAATGAGGTGGGTAATAAGAAATTTACATGCAGTATCGTTAAACACCCAGACCCAGGAAATTAACGCGTTTTCATCCATAACGAGGTAGACAGAGCCCAAGACATAAGATCCAAAGACCACATTCAGCATGAAATCAATCAAAATAGTGATGGGTTGCTAGCTACATCGCCTGTTAATATGATTGACAGAAAATCCTTGGGCGGTGACGATTGTCGCTTCAAAATAACTCATAAACTATAATTGAATGTTAAATCAACTAATTTATAATCTAACCAATTTTCTCTGCTACCCAATCCCATTATTCGCCTTATCAAAGGTTGCTTTACAAAAACCGGAAAGTCAAATCGTAGCAATTACATTAACAAAGCAAGGCCGCGAATGTCCGCATGTCTGTCCGTCGGGGTGTGCGTCACTCGCAAACTTATTTATAAGCTTTACTAGTACTTAGTGATTTTTTATGAGTTGCTTGCGAATTCTTAGTATTGCACTGTAATTTATGTATAAATCAGTGCCAGGAATTGCCGTACGGATTTTAGTGTAAAATGGAAATACTTCATTCCTTATTTATCTTGTGAGTGTCGTAAGAAGCGACTAAAGGACTAAATTCAAAAATCTCAAGCAACAACTGATTTTTTATGAGACCTCATCCAGACAGCCAGTTCTGAAATTTTAGAATGTACCAGCTGCTTCTCTTCCCACGCAAATCGTAAAAGCCGATCGAGGGAATGGGCAAAAGTGCAAATCATGTTAACAGGCGATGCGGCTAGCAACCCATTACTGTATTGATTGCTTTTCCATCTTCTCGCCCACCATGACGCTAAAAGTGGCTTTTGGGTCTTGCGGCCCTGGGCTTTGCATAGAACCGCAAGACCCAAAATGCTCTGTCTGCCCCATTAGGGATAAAGACGTGATAGTATGTATGTATGTTTACTTTCCAAAAAGGTTATTGTGTACCCAAAAGTACCAGCATAGTTTATAGTTTTCCAAAACTAAAAACCCACTTCGCTCCCAAACTACACAACCGATTTTGATAAAATTTCTAAACCTCCTGACAAGTACATCCATATATTTAAAAAAAATCCAAATCGGTCCAGGCGTCTTCAAATAAACGGTGAACATACATAAAAAAAAGTTTGCGATGAATTGATAACTTCCTTCTATTAGGAACTCGGTTAAAACGGCGTTGACTTCTCAAATGCTGTTAATTTTTTCTTCATTCTTATAATAATGTCTTTTTTGTTAGTTTCCACTGCAGGAGCACACCACAACCCTCTTTGTACTACTAGATCAATATTTGGTCAGAGCATCCGGAGGATTTGGCCTTCTCTCTCCATTAGATTAGGAGGTCACGACAAATTTGGTAACGATAAGGGATATGGCTGACTCTGGTTTTATAGAATAAAGAGCACCTCTCTGATGCAAAATATGTTGGTCTGCCTGCGTGAAGTGGTTGCGTTACTTAGATATGGCGCCTGAAAAGTTGGTTATCGTGACCAAAAAAAAATGATAAGGGATATGGCTGACTCTTGTTCCACAGGATGAAAAGCACCTCTCTGATGCTAAATATGTTGGTCTGCCTGCGTGAAGTGGTTGCGTTACTTAGATATGGCGCCTGAAAAGTTGGTTATCGTGACCAACAAAAAATGATAAGGGATATGGCTGACTCTTGTTTCACAGGATGAAGAGCACACCTCTCTGATGCTAAATATGTTGGTCTGCCTGCGTGAAGTGGTTGCGTTACTTAGATATGGCGCCTGAAAAGTTGGTTAGCGTGACCAATAAATGATAAGGTAAATGGCTGATTCTGGATTCACATAATGAAGAGCACCTCTCTGATGCTAAATATGTCGATCGGCCTGCATGAAGTGGTTGCGTTACTTAGATAGGGCGCCTGCAAGGTGAGTTACCTAGACAAAAAAAGAAAATTATAAGGTAAATGGCTGATTCTGGTTTCACAGGATGAAGAGCACCTCTCTGATGCTAAATATGTTGGTCTGCCTGCGTGAAGTGGTTGCGTTACTTAGATATGGCGCCTGAAAAGTTGGGTATCGTGACCAAAAAAAAATGATAAGGGATATGGCTGACTCTTGTTTCACAGGATGAAGAGCACCTCTCTGATGCTAAATATGTTAGTCTGCCTGCGTGAAGTGGTTGCGTTACTTAGATATGGCGCCTAAAAAGTTGGTTAGCGTGACCAATAAATGATAAGGTAAATGGCTGATTCTGGTTTCACATAATGAAGAGCACCTCCCTGATGCTAAATATGTCGATCGGCCTGCATGAAGTGGTTGCGTTACTTAGATAGGGCGCCTGCAAAGTGAGTTACCTAGACAAAAAAAGAAAATTTTAAGGTAAATGGCTGATTCTGGTTTCACAGGATGAAGAGCACCTCTCTAATGCTAAATATGTTGGTCTGCCTGCGTGAAGTGGTTGCGTTACTTAGATATGGCGCCTGAAAAGTTGGCTATCGTGACCAAAAAAAATGATAAGGGATATGGCTGACTCTTGTTTCACAGGATGAAGAGCACCTCTCTGATGCTAAATATGTTAGTCTGCCTGCGTGAAGTGGTTGCGTTACTTAGATATGGCGCCTGAAAAGTTGGTTAGCGTGACCAATAAATGATAAGGTAAATGGCTGATTCTGGATTCACATAATGAAGAGCACCTTTCTGATGCTAGATATGTCAATCAGCTTGCATGAAATGGTTGCGTTACTTAGATAGGGCGCCTGAAAAGTTAGTTATCTTGACAAAATAAGAAAATTATAAGGTAAATGGCTGATTCTGGTTTCACAGGATGAAGAGCACCTCTCTGATGCTAAATATGTTGGTCTGCCTGCGTGAAGTGGTTGCATTACTAAGATATGTCGCTTAAAAGTTAGTTATAGTGAACAAAAGAAAAAAATAATAACGTAAATAGCTGACTCTAGTGTCACAGAACAAAGAGTACCTCTCTGATACAAATTTTGTCGGTCTGCCAGCGTGAAATGGTTGTGTCGTGAAACTTAGATATGATGCCTGAAAAGTTGGTTATCGTGATGAAAAAATAATGATAAGGTAAATGGCTGACTCTAGTTTCACAGGGTGAAGAGTACTTCTCTGATGCTAAATATGTCAGTCTGACTGTGTGAAGTAGTTGCGTTACTTAGATACAGTAGCGCGCGTTCATACAAACACATGAATTTGTCTACCCTGTGTCACCCTAATATTGATGCCGTAGTTCGCAAATGTACTAACTACAAAAATTTTGGTTTTTACTTTTTTAGTACCAGATAAATTAACTCTTTCTACCAAAAACTTAGTGTTACAGTTGTACTTTTTAAGATTCCGGCGTTAACCATAATTAGTATTATTGTTAACGCCGGAATTTTATTTTTATAAATTCAATCTTCAAGTATTGACTGATTTCAACAAAATTTCAAAGTCTGGCGTATCATACCCATTTATAACATTAACACACGTGTTAAAGTTATGCAAGTGCATAATTTGTTACCGATTATTTGAAGGTGCCTTCACCGATTTGGAAAATTCTTTTATCGAAATCGGTTGTGTAGTTTGGGGGTGAAGTGTTTTTTAGTTTTGAAAAAATATTTGCCTGTTAACATAATGAGGTTTAGTGCAGAAATGGACAAAAGTTTATTTTACTATTTTTGATATTAGACTACTATAATACCACAATTTTTGGATATAATGCAGTCAAAGGACTAGACTCTTGAATAGACGTGAAATTATGTAATTATTTTTGTGCCGTTCTGGACTAAACTTTAGAAAACTTTCTAAATTAAATGCTCTTCTGAAAAGTTGACAAAACTGTTGTTAGTACAATTGTGAACTGCGGCATGTATATATAATATCAGATACTAACGATAGATGTATTTTGCTCGATATGCAGCCGTTCAGAGTCAGTCATTAACCTTATAATTTTACTTTTGATCACGATAACCTACTTTTCAGGCGCCATACCCATATCTAAGTAACACTAGCACTTCACGTAGGCAGACCGACAAAACAAACAAGACTTCACCAACAGATTTTGTATCAGAGAGGTACTCTTTGTTCTATGACACCAGAGTCAGCTATTTACGTTATAATTTTTTCTTTTGTTCACGATAACCAACTTTTCAAGCGACATATCTAAGTAACGCAACCACTTCACGCAGGCAGATTGACATATATTTAGCATCAGAGCGGTGCTCTGCATTCTGTAAAACCAGAGTCAGCCATTTGCATTTCCATTTTTTTGCTCACAATAACCAACATTTCAGGCATCATATCTAAGTTACGTAACCATTTCACGTGGGCAGACTAACATATTTAGCATCACAGAGGTGCTTTTCATTCTGTGTAACTAGAGTTAGTCAATAACGATATAATTTTTTTTTGGTCATGCAAACCAACTTTTCAGGCACCATATCTAAGTAACGTAACCACTTCACGCAGGCAGACCAACATATTTGGCATCAGAGAAATGCTCTTAATCCTGTGAAACCAGAGTCAGCCATTTACCTTATAATTTTCTTTTTTTGTCTAGGTATCTAACTTTTCAGGCGCCCTATCTAAGTAACGCAACCACTTCATGCAGGCCGATCGACATATTTAGCATCAGAGAGGTGCTCTTCATTATGTGAAACCAGAATCAGCCATTTACCTTATCATTTATTGGTCACGCTAACCAACTTTTCAGGCGCCATATCTAAGTAACGCAACCACTTCACGCAGGCAGACCAACATATTTAGCATCAGAGAGGTGCTCTTCATCCTGTGAAACAAGAGTCAGCCATATCCCTTATCATTTTTTTTTGGTCACGATAACCAACTTTTCAGGCGCCATATCTAAGTAACGCAACCACTTCACGCAGGCAGACAAACATATTTAGTATCAGAGAGGTGCTCTTCATCCTGTGAAACAAGAGTCAGCCATATCCCTTATCATTTTTTTTTGGTCACGATAACCAACTTTTCAGGCGCCATATCTAAGTAACGCAACCACTCCACGCAGGCAGACCAACATATTTTGCATCAGAGAGGTGCTCTTTATTCTATAAAACCAGAGTCAGCCATATCCCTTATCGTTACCAAATTTGTCGATGCCGGCTATAAAGGTTGGAGGGGTCTCATTGATGTGTATAAGCTTTGTTCAGCTTGTATTCCCTAAGTCGCCTTCTACGACATCCACGGGAAGACTTGTAGTGGTCCTATTCTACTCTGCCGGTTACCACACGGCAATTCTTATAATGAAGTATTATAATAAGCTTCTATCGAAGAAGCTTTGATAAACGATGCAAATCATTACCAATGTATTATCTCACAAGACTAATGTGTGTGTTAACACTACTAATAGTCCCTCATTACAATGATGGATACCGCGATAAGTGATCGGTATAACAGGTAGGTATGGCATTAATCAAATGAAATGGTATACTAACCTATTATATTGAATTTCGTAACCTTTCCTGGTATCTCTAACGATTTGTATTGAGTTACGTTAGTGTTATACCTTACTGTATCCGGAAACAATTTTTTGTTTTTGTATTTTTTAGGGTTCCGTACCCGAAGGGTAAAGACGTTACGGGGACCCAAAAGTTTGACGTCCTTGGAGAAAATGCTGCAGTGCAGTTGTTACCGCTTCTTCTGCACTAGCGCTTTGGAAGCAGTAGTAAACTTAGCTGTAAGTAACCATTTGACGTCAAAAATTGTGCAACAAAATAATGACGATTATTAAGAGATATTATAAATATCCTATGACCATAAAGATATATTTGAATTGAATTGGGGCCCTGTTACTCCACTGTCCGTCTGTCTGTCCACCTGTCTGTCTGCCTGTCTGTTACCAGGCTTGTATCTCATGAAGCGTGTTAGCTAGGCAATTGAAATTTTCAGAGCTTAAAAAACAAAATAAAATAAATATTTAAGTACTAGCCGAAGCCCGCGACTTCGTTCGCGTGGACTTTATGTCTCTGGAAAATGCTCATCAGGCTGAACAACTTTTACTAAGGCGGCATTTTTATATCTCTTATAGTTTAGCTGGACCATTATGGTTCTGCATCAGGCGTTCCATTATCCAAAATCATTTATACCCTATATGTTGCCCAGGCTTAATACCTATATAACAAAAAAAGTTTCGTTCGAATCCGTCCAGTATTTCCGGAGATTAGCGTGTACAAACAGACAAACAGACAAACAGACATACAGACAAACAGACAAACAGACAAACAGACAAACAGACAAACAGACAGACATTTTTTTTTAAATTCTTACTCTATTACTATGTCTCCATCGCCCCCAATATTTTTTTTGGAAATATATTTAATGTACAGACACACTTTTTTTACTGTTTTATTATATGTATAGATGTCTCTGGAGGTTCCTTAGCTTTTAATCATATGTGGGAGGAAATTTCTCTGAACGACATACATTTTTGGTCCTAATACAGGTAGCGGCACGAAACTCTAGCGCTGACCTTGCTTGCGCAGAAGTCAAAAAGTAATACTGTACCCGTGCGCAGTATCCCCTCTTCACCTCACTCAGCGCTAAACTTACGTGCCGCTACTTATACCTGGGGGTAAATTCGAAGAAACGCCAATGAACGTCGCTTCCGAAAATGCATAACTACATAATGGGCCTATTAGTTAAGAGTGACGGCTGAATGTTGTGCGTCATTATTTCAGGATACGACCGTCCATGAACAGTGACAGTTCTGTGGTCGATTGCCAACAATCGCGGTTTGAAATTACGTCCATTAGGTATGTCTGTCCGTACGCGAGATTACAAATGCCTGTTGATATTGCCCGGGCAGCACTCTGCTCTGCACTGCTGTAAAGTACTTAGCTTTCGTATACACATGTCCATAAAACGTAGAGCTATTATAAATCTACTCATTTTACCCAAAATATCCAAATGTTTTCCTCTATCTGTCATTATTTTGTAGCAGTCTTATTTGTAGCGATATATAGCAGTAAAAAAACTAGGTCTGTGCGATAAACCTATGCCTATTTCATATTATTATCTTCTATTAGGTTTACCGATCTATCTTATCGTCTATTTGATCGGTCATTTTGGAAATCTTTGGAAGAGGCCTATGTCCAGCTGTGGACGTTATGCGGCTGAAATGATGATGATTAGGTTTACCGATTTGCGGGGTTCTCGCAAGAACGTCATGTCGTGGAAATGACTACTTACTCGGAGTTTTGTAGTTGCATTTATAACAAGATTTAATTATAAGGTTATTTTACCTTCTCAAATCCCAGACAGGCCCGTCTGAAAATGAAACTGCGATGATAAACTATTCGTTTTATTAAGAAGAAAATGTATTAAAAATCGTGCAATAGTTTTCTAGGTAATGAAATTCGATATCAAAAAATCTGTATTTTAATACACCCCTAGGGTTTAGAGTGTTGTTTCAACTACAAAAGCCAAGTGCTTCCTCACCGAAAACAACAGGCATTTGTAATCTCGCGTCCGTACGTTCATAATACGGATATTGAGCTAAACGGCCATAAACGTTTCAATTATTGATGTTGGAATGTAATTCGAGTAATTGAATGCAGCTGTGTTTCGGTGCATAGACCAATTGGTTGGGACAGGTTAAATATATTTATTTTTAATATATATAGGGACAAATTACACTGATTGAGCTAGCCCCAAAGTAAGTTCGAGTCTTGTGTTATGGGATACTAACTCAACGATACCATATTTTATAACAAATACATATAGATAAACATCCAAGATCCAGGACAATTTAAAAAGGCCATTTTCCAGCTTGCACTGACCGGGAATCGAACCCGGGACCTCTGGGTGGAGGACTAGCATGGTGAACACTACGCCACGGAGGTCGTCAAAGGTTTGAACTATATACTTAGGTACTAATTTAATATTGATTGATTTGATACTATTCTAAACTTAGGCCATGACTTTTTTATGCATACTCCTAGTCATTCAGTAGTCAGTTATCATCAACCGATTTAGCTGAAATTTGTATACTTGTGTAAGTCGGATGACAATACAATATTATGGATTCAATGAGCTGTTCTGATGATGAAACCGGGAGATATTCGACGGAACACAGTTATAAAACAACATAACCTCATTGAATAGGACTCGTTTGATTTGACTTAACGAGCACTTTATGATAGGCGACTGATCACGTAGACAAAAGGTGGTCGATGGAACTCAGTAATAAAACGACCCAACTCCATCTAGTTTAGGCTTTTTTTTGTCTTAATAAGTACTTTGGCCTTACAATAAAAGCTTGTACAAAAAAAATACTTTATTAAAACCTTATTTATAAAAAAATGGCTACCCTTAAAGTTAAAAAAAGAGCTGCTACATACTTCAAAGTTATGATAGTTTAAAAAACTCATATACATACATGAATTCTAAAAACTAAATACATCGTTTTTGAGGTACTCAAGTAAAAATCATTAATAATGTTTTTTTAAGTTTCTCACTCGAGCGAACTTGCTTCCCACGCCCGTCGCCTTACTTTTTCTGAGAACTTTATCAGATTGTGCGCAGCAGAGCGGAGATTCGTGACCGGTAGTTTAGTCTTTTAAGAATTAGATTCAGTATTGATAATTCTGACAAATTGCAAATGTATCAAATTACGACACTTGGTAAGGAGCTGGACAGCCGGACGGAAGTACAAAATATTTTAAATAATTTATCTGCCTCCGTGGTGTAGTGGTTATAGCATTCGGCTCGTACCCGGAGGTCGCGAGTTCGATTCCCGCCGGGGCAACGACTTTGTGTTGTTGTCCTAGTTTGGTTAGGACATTGTAGGCTGATCACCTGATTGTCTGATAAATAAGATGATCCGTGCTTCGGAGGGCACGTTAAGCCGTCGGTCCCGGTCACTGTCTTTGACATTGGTCGTTACCTAAAACCATGTCAGAGGCCTTTAAGGCGGTTTAAAAACTCTGACACTAGTGTTAGTCACTAACACACACGATAAGAAGAAGAAGAAGTACAAAATATAACTTATAGCATATATTTATGTAATACTAGTCGAAGCTAGCGACTTCGTTTGCGTGAACTTTATGTCTCTGGAAAATGCTCATCAGATTCATTATCCCTCGGAGGAAAAGGTGGTCGTTTAAACGTTTATTGCTTATGAGCCCAGAATGCAGTTTTGCTTTTTAACCAATTTCCAAAACTTCCAAAATAGGAAGGAGGAGGTAATCAATTCGTCGGGCCAGCGTGGAGAGTGTAGGCCAAGACCTCTGGCAGCTCTGGCCAAGTTTGGCTCTGGTAGTACAGAGAGGGTCGTGCTCCTGCAGTGGAGACAAAAAGACCAGATGATGATGATGATGACGATGATGATGATGATTATGAATCAATGTCGACGACCTCCGTGGCGTAGTGGTCACCATGCTAGTCCGCCACCCAGAGGTCCCGGGTTTGATTCCCGGTCAGGGCAAGCTGGAAAATGGCCTTTTTCAAATTGTCCTGAGTCTTGGATGTTTATCTATATATGTATTTGTTATAAAATATAGTATCGTTGAGTTAGTATCCCATAACACAAGTCTCGAACTTACTTTGGGGCTAGCTCAATCAGTGTAATTTGTCCCTATATATTTATTTATTTGATATTAGTTATTTTTAATTAATTTTAGTTAGTTTTAATTTTACTTTGTATTTTGTAATATTATAGATATTATATTGATAGAATTTAAACATAAACGTTTTATTATTAAGACATAGTTAAACTAGTTTTAAAGCGTAGTATAAATAAACAAACAAAATTGCTTATTCAACTAACACGTTCTTACGTACTTGCCAAAACCGAAACGAATACTCTGCCGCGAGCCGCATCCCAAACAAAAGAGTTGCACCAACTATTTAATGCAATTTGAACTCTATTTGACATACAAACAAAGGCTATATACATTGTATGTAAGTTTAATCAGTTGGTTACCACAGTGCGGGCTGTTCCAGATGTGTCAAGGATCACTTGCAAAATTGCTTTCTTTCGATTCGAATTTTAATGCAAATAACCGATACATTACTTGCTAATAGCGAAATAATTAGCTGTAGGTATTTTTAATCCCTGACAAGAAAGAAAGTGTTATAAGTTTAACGTGTCTGTTTGTTTGTGTCATCGCGGCAAAACGAAGGGTTAATGCATCCAGTTATACTATTAGTTATACTTATACGATATAATAGAATCGACAAAAAGAAACAATTTGTTATACTGCTGAATATATTTAATGGAGGGTTGGTTTGGGCCGATTTTGATGAAGATTTTATTGTTTGAAAGCGGACTTGATCGAGATGGTTCTTAGCTATGTTTGATGGTTCATTCAGTTCATTCAATCAGTTTAGTGATTCAAAAGTTATGGCGGCTTGAAACTCGGGGATGTTTTTAATTTGCCTGGCAAATAAACCTGTGTCTTGTAACCTTATTTACACTTAAAGTCAAAGTCAAAAGTCAAAAATCATTTATTGAACTTTCATATTTGTATCACTTGATAATTCTCATAATTATACAGGCTGACACCTGAGTAGTGAATAATACCTACATACATATGTAATGTATGACTATCATGCCTCTATCCCCAATGGTGGGACAGACAGAGTCCAGGGCCGCAAGACCCAAAGCCACCTTTAGCGAAATGGTGGGCGAGCAGGTGCAATACGGAATCAAAATAGTGATAGGTTGCTAGCCACCTATTAACATGATTTACATTTTCGCCCATTCCCTCCCATTTTTATAAGCCTGTAGTGTCCCATTTTTTATAAGCCTGTAGTGTCCCATTGTTGGAAAATAAAGGCCTCAAATATTTATAATAACACGATAAACTTAGCTTGAAAAATAAGAACTATAAAAACACTTTTTCAGGGTCACTGCTCAAACTTTATTCACAAGCACTTGCATTATTAAATACAATGACATTTCAGGTTTATGAAATATTGCCTACATTACTTTGATAGTTTTCGCAAATCTGTGAAAGTAGTGGGCGTTCCAATTGACCTAAAGTAAGTTTATAATTCATTCTCGTTCTCGCTTCGTTTCGATATCGTGGCGCAATCGGAGTAGTACCGCCCTGGGTGAAGTGTAAACTGTAACATGCTGAGGAAAGTATTACGAGAGCGCAATTACTACTGGTCACATATTTTTAGAAGGTTATTGCTCAAATAGCTTTAAAAGTATCTGAGAAATTTTGGTGCCAATTCCGTATGTGTTATGTGTGATATTTATTTATTTCTAAAGCAGATTTATTTGATACAAATTCGATTTACGTCCTGTTGTGCCATTTTTGAAACGTTCACTCCACGTTCTGTACGTGTACTAAACGAACTATTTTCTCATAAAAACATGTATTTAAAACGTTTTAATATAATTCTTATTATTCTTGGGGGCGAAAAACGTAAAGAATATCATATTTGAGCCACTTCTTAAAAATATTCAACATGTCATATAGTGCTACAAGGGGTAAAGGTAATATTTTTAACGCGAGGGTGCTACTTTTATTCTAGAGCGAAACGAAGGGATCCTGAATGAAGCGAGGGATTCATGTATATCACCCGAGATAAAAATATTTCGGTACCCGAGTAGCACCTCTACTTTTCATCTCCATCTTTGAAAGTACTCAATCTGAAAGAAAAGTAGAAAACCCACTATTCCTAATCAGAGTTTAACTGACAGATACTAACCTTTATTTGGTGTCGTTTCCGTTAATAAATACTAAGAAATATTTTTTTTAATGGTGCCCTTCGGATAAAATTTTTACTCATAACTTTGTTTGCGTAGTCCTTCATATTTTTATAAGTAACCTTGATATTCACTATCGGCTTAAACTTATAAAAAAGTATTTAAATTTACAAAAATCATTACATAACCTAAAACTTACCAAAACAATATAACATAAAACTTCTGTAATTATTTATTTTTTGGAAGCATAGAAATATTTACCTACATTCATACATGTTGACGACGATATGTATTCCAAATTTAAAAAATACGACGCCTGTGCCCTTTATTTATTGTTTTAAAACTAAATTCTTCCCTTTTTTTTTTGCTGGACTGCCAAAATTATTTTTTATTTTACATAGACATTACATTCGTCATCGGTTTACAAATTGAGTTTTA
The DNA here is from genome assembly GCA_963555685.1 of Acrobasis consociella. NCBI lineage: Eukaryota > Metazoa > Arthropoda > Insecta > Lepidoptera > Pyralidae > Acrobasis > Acrobasis consociella. Next base: position 19,128,008 of record OY743117.1, read on the forward strand.
ATCCCTAGAGATTTTCTTTTTCACTTTTCAGTCCTGAAATAATCAGCAGTAACTTTAGCCCCGCAAATGTTTTGGAATAAAAACATCGTTTTTCGAGTAGACATACATACATACATACTATCACGTCTTTATCCCTAATGGGGCAGACAGAGCATTTTGGGTCTTGCGGTTCTATGCAGAGCCCAGGGCCGCAAGACCCAAAAGCCACTTTTAGCGTCATGGTGGGCGAGAAGATGGAAAAGCAATCAATACAGTGATGGGTTGCTAGCCGCATCGCCTGTTAACATGATTTGCATTTTTGCCCATTCCTCGATCGGCTTTTACGATCTGCGTGGGAAGAGAAGCAGCTGGTACATTCTAAGTTTTTTTATTTCTCCCAGACCAGCATGGGCGTAACTTTTACACTAGGTAAATTTCAAGGAGTCAAGAGTGGGAGTATACAAAGACATACTCGCGAGATGCACAGCAATTTTGATTGTTGCTTTTCGCAAAAGTATTAAAAAAAAGTTCGCATTAAAAAGGCTCCAGACATTTATTTATATCCACGCTATTCAGCTGCTACCGATAATAAAGCTCCCATTGAAAACCCTGCATTACTGCCAGCCACATTTCACAATGTACACAAATAGGTTCACAATGAGCTTTTTGTCTTGTGACGGCAGCGATTGATGCGGTAGCTGATCCCATGCCTCGTTGCAGAGAATATACGGGGTATTCTTGATACTTGAAATGGTTTTGATACTTAGTAAAGTCCATTTGTTCCCGATGAGTAACACCCGCTTGAGTGCCGTGTTTCCGGCAGAGTAGAATAGGACCACTCCAAGTTCTCCCGTGTATGTCGTAGGTGACTTAAAAAACGACGGGTTGCACTCTGGGAGTGCCGGCAGAAGTGAAAACTTGAATATTAACGTTGTGCATTTTTGATATTTTGGAATGGTTAGGGAATAATTTTGCACGAATTGCTTTAATTATCAGTATAAAATATTTCAAATCTTTTCTGAACCACAGTCTGTCACAAATGTCACAAGTATGACCAAATTCATTTTCAACAAAATCATTTTCATATACACAGCAGTATGGCCACTACACAGACGGTCGAGCCATCAGCTGTCACCATCCATGGATGCGCGTAGCCATAAACACACACGAACATTCGCGCAAGCGCCCTGCGCCGGCTAAACGAAACAGCAGGCGCAGGCATACATTTTCGCCGCGCCGTAGAAAGAGAGGGTGATACTCCCTCTCCTACGCCGCGCCAGCTGTCTACTCTCCATCCGTCTTACGAATTTTCGATCAGGTCACGTGTCCTGACGCGAGTTTAACATTTTTTACCCATTCCAAAAAAAGGCACAACGCCGCTAAAGAAGTTTTCACTTCAAAAATACAAGCTAAACTAAGCTTATAAACTTCGGACATCTTCAACCCGTTTGGCCAGCGAGGAGAGTGTAGGCCAAGTCCTCTGGCTGCTTTGGCCAAGTGTGGCTCTGGTAGTACAGAGAGGGTCGTGCTCCTGCAGTGGAGACAAAAAGACCTGATGTCGTCGTGTCGTATCAAGTATCACTGTTGCTTCCCGATGAGTTCGAGTATTACTCATTGCAACTAACATCCTTCTCAATAAGTACACTGGGTCTTAACGGCTCATTATATTGTGTAGACATTTAGTTAGTACATAGAGAATAAAGTGATCAAAACTTTTTAAAGTGAAAACTTCTTTAGCGGCGTTGTGCACTTTTTTTGGAATGGGTAACAAATCTTAAACTCGCGTCAGGACACGTGGCCTGATCGAAAATTCGTAAGACGGCGCAGGGCGCTTGCGCGAATGTTCGTGTGTGTTTATGTTACAGCGTGCTACGCACATCCATGGATGGTGACAGCTGATGGCTCGACCGTCTGTGTAGTGGCTCTTTTTGTCTCCACTGCAGGAGCACGACCCTCTCTGTACTACCAGAGCCACACTTGGCCAAAGCAGCCAGAGGACTTGGCCTACACTCTCCTCGCTGGCCAAACGGGTTGAAGATGTCCGAAGTTTATAAGCTTAGTTTAGCTTGTATTTTTGAAGTGAAAACTTCTTTAGCGGCGTTGTGCCTTTTTTTGGAATGGGTAAAAAATGTTAAACTCGCGTCAGGACACGTGACCTGATCGAAAATTCGTAAGACGGATGGAGAGTAGACAGCTGGCGCGGCGTAGGAGAGGGAGTATCACCCTCTCTTTCTACGGCGCGGCGAAAATGTATGCCTGCGCCTGCTGTTTCGTTTAGCCGGCGCAGGGCGCTTGCACGAATGTTCGTGTGTGTTTATGGCTACGCGCATCCATGGATGGTGACAGCTGATGGCTCGACCGTCTGTGTAGTGGCCATACTGCTGTGTATTCGAAAATGATTTTGTTGAAAATGAATTTGGTCATGCTTGTGACATTTGTGACAGACTGTGGTTCAGAAAAGATTTGAAATATTTTATACTGATAATTAAAGCAATTCGTGCAAAATTATTCCCTAACCATTCCAAAATATCAAAAATGCACAACGTTAATATTTAAGTTTTCACTTCTGCCGGCACTCCCAGAGTGCAACCCGTCGTTTTTTTAATGTTTAGTCACCTTCTACTCGATGTGCTCAATGTCTACACCATTGACATAGATTTTTAAGCTATTGCATAGCTTCTATCGCGGGCCTTGAGCGCGGGGACCGAATCCAGAAATTCCGTAACGAAAAAACCTCACGCTTCCCACTCCGCCTACCATGTAGGTTGCCGCTTCGTCTCCGTCGTCCGTTTGCGACGTTGCCGTCCTTCCTTGTTTGCAATAGCTTTACCGCGGCAGTCCCCGAGTGCCACACGTATTTTTTTTTGTCTACACAATAAAAAACATTTTAAAAATATCAAAGATATAATTATATAGGATGACAAGGAAAGGTGGCAGGAAGGCTCTGGATGCAGGCCGCTTTTGATAGGTCGTTTTGAAAATCTTTGGGGGAGGCCCATGTCCAGCTGTTGACATCCTATGGCTGATATGATGATGATGACGATAATGAAACTTTTTCTAAAATATTTCATTATCTTTTTTTACTAATCTTTAAAAATGTTTGATTTTGCGAGCTAATCAGTATACCGATTTGAAACTGTAGTGTTCTAGCAGTCTAAGAGCGCAACCTATAACTAAAAGTTCCCAGGTTCGATTACTGCTCGGATCACCTTTAACTCTGACCTTGAACCTGCGACAAAATCTAGGTTTAGTACTTTAGTACCGCAGCTTCTATACCTAAATGAAAGCCTACAAATATATGGGTAAGTATCAAAACAATCTGCCCTTAGATGAATAATGATTCCATGCCGGCCGGTTTTTACGTCAATGCATCTATAACTGTTATTTGGTTTCCTTGTTTGTGCATGTCCATCATGAGTCTACATCTTAATATCTATAAATCATGCTGAAAAAGACATCTCACATCCATCTTCCAGTTGTTCAATTTCACTCCTGTCACACCTGGCCAATCCATCTATTGTAGGACCAATAGTCTGAGACTCCACTGCAGAAGAACTTTAAGATGTGAGATATAATTTTGGTGATTATTTATCGTTTTACATTTGCAAGTATTAACGCCAGTAAGATGTTGACACTTGAAACGTTCGCAGCAGAGATATGGGAGTTCGCAGATAGCAACATCAGGATGCAGATGACAACCCTATCCAGAGAGTGGAGGGGCGATGTTGCGACCGATTTTCTTGGTGTCAAATGAATATATTGTAACTTTTTACTGAATTTATACATCATAGATTATTAATGATTTAAGTAATAATTAGATATTTCATAAAGTACTAGTGATCATTGTATAAGGCTTAACTTTATCTAGCAAAAATAAATACTTTTTATGTATAGCTGAGTGAAATTGTCGCTAATAGTACGCTTCGGCTGGTTACGTAACTGTATAGTTACGGTAGAAGAAAAAAGTCTTCATATGGTACTAGTTAATGAAAGAACTGAACTACTTTTAAGACAAGTATTCTTTCTGACACAAACTGTCTTTTTATGCAACGCGAACAATTATTAACTATTTTCCACCCAAATCAAATTAATGTCAGCGTATAATTATTGTAACCTAGTTAGTAGATTAAGATAAGTAGTCGACGTTTTATAATATTATTAATTAGAAGATGTGCGCTGACAGGACACTTAACCTCTAAGCCGGCACTGGGAGGAATTCCTCCCCACTTCAATTGTTTAACTATTGTGTCTGGTATTGGCGCAGCTTGAAGAGTTAATAGGGAAATGTCGATACTATTTTTAATATCATAAAAAAGTTTGGCATACTGATAGGGTACGCCGATTCTAATGTTTGGATAAGTGATGTTAAATGACAAAGAAATCTTGCAGTAGGCTTGCAGGCTATAAAGGGCGTTGACAAACAAGTCACTAGGTCACCAGTACCAATCTCGATTCACGTAATAACCAGTTTAGGTCGAATGCGGTGACCTCAATGCGAACCGGACAAATGCATTGTCAGTAACGAGCCAGTCATTTAGTGACGCGAGTGGACATCTCAAATTGATGGGGTGAGCACTGGTCAGGGTAGCACAATAGAATTTACACAAGTGGAAAATCGACCTAGTTCATTGTTTCGCACTTTCACAGGAGAGATTTTTTCCACGCTTGCAAAGTAAAGATTTATAAAATAAAGATTTAGGGCTAACATTTGATACGCTAAACTACTATTGTGCAAAAATATTAATTAGGCTAAACGATAATTTCAAATTACGAGTTTAGACCAATAAGTTTCGGCAAAGTCAAATTTGAAATAAAAATTTTACGCGAAACAAAGGGCACCTTCTGGTGTACATGTGGAAACTGATAAAAACGTAAAAGCAAGTTTCTTGCCTGTAAATATAAATAAATAATATATAGGGACAAATTACACTGATTGAGCTAGCCCCAAAGTAAGTTCGAAACTTGTGTTATGGTATACTAACTCAATGATACTTTCTTTTATAACAAAATTACTTATATAGATAAACATCCAAGACCCAGGATAATTTAAAAAAGGCCATTTTCCAATTTGCCCTGGCTGGGGATCGAACCCAGGACCTCCGGATTGGCGGTCTAGCGTGTTGACCATTACGCCACGGATTGTCATAGAAGCCTGTTGCGTACCATATTAATTAAGCAATAGATAACTTGCTTGGTCTAAACGAAACATCAGACATAAAAATCATTTATTGCTTCAACAAACATGCGACATGCCAGAAACTAGCACCTCTAAACGGGCCTTGATTGTTCTTGGACCGGTAAGTACTTACCTAGGCGTTAGGAAAGTAACCCGTCGCTTATCAAAACAAAAAACAATCTTTTTCCTTTTTAAAATTTAATGATAACATAAACAAAACTGTCAGTATTAACTGCTAATTCCTGTGACAATTGGTTCCGGAGGTGACGCCATAGAGGTGGTTCCTGAACAGCCTGTAGGTCGTCCTCAGGATCATGAGCACGCCGAAGATGATGGCTGTACCGATTCCGAGGTAGTACAGCTGCACGGCAGGCTCGTCCAGGGGGCGGGCGCCGGTGGTCTTCAGGTACACGTGGCGCTTCAATCGGTACAACCACGTCTGCTTTTTGCGGCGGAACATCGGGTTTTAGGGTTTTCAAGGCTTATTTTCAAGGTCCATTGCCTTTTACTATTTGTTGGTCCTGTTGGGAAAGTAGTTTTACTTCAATAATTTACCCCCTCGTTCGTAAAAAATTACAAAGGTTTGCTGAACCTATTTTAGTTATATGTTTTGTTTCAGTTTTCAATGTCAAATGTTCAAAAGAGGGAAAGGGTCAGAACATATATAAACTAAAATAGGATTAGCAAACGGTTGTTAATTTTTATGCATATAAGTACTACACCCACTCTTTTAGTTAAAAATGTTACAATCAGCTTTTTACACATATAAAAACAAAGTACCTGAGCGACCGAGCTTTACTCGGTTACATCTCAAACATTAACTACATTTTTTAAACTTGTCTAAAAACAATAAAAAATTATATATAAACTTCAACATAAAAAAAAACAAAAGTATTTAAAAGATTTGAACCCGTAACACTCTTTCTAGCGGTCATCCTAAACTGCTGAGCCAAAACAGATAGCGGCCGGCGTGACGAAATTAGCGACTATATTCTGAGTGGAATGAAAAACCCATGAAAACTCGAAAACACACGTTTTCCCAAACATAAGACTAATCTAAATCGATTATTTACCCCCGAAAACACCCATTTAAAAACACCAATTTTCAGTGAAATCGTTAGAGCCGTTTTCGAGATCACAGATATTTATAAATATACAAAAATTGCTCGTTTAAAGGTATAAGATAGGTACTCTATTGGTTAAAAATGTTACAATCTACATCAGTTTCTTACACATATAAAAATGAATTGGTGTTCATTAGTGTTGCTAAAAGTTGAGAAGGGCTTGACCGATTTGGCTAATTTTGGTTTTTAAATTTTTAACAAGTCCAGAAAAGGTTAATATTGTGAAAAATATATGGAAAAATTAATAGCATAATAATAAAAAGCGGAATTTTGGTTAGGACATTGCAGGCTGATCACCTGATTGTCTGATAAGTAAGATGATCCGTGCTTCGGAGGGCACGTTAAGCCGTCGGTCCCGGTCACTGTCTTTGACATTGGTCGTTACCTAAAACCATGTCAGAGGCCTTTAAGGCGGTTTAAAAACTCTGACACTAGTGTTAGTCACTAACACACACGATAAGAAGAAGAAAAAGCGGAATGAAGTTCGCCCGGTCAGCTTGTCATCAATGAATTACTTTTATCACGCCGGCGACATCGTGGAAGGGTCAGAATAAATACATAATAAGCTAATGCGTGCAGCACTACGCCACTGCGGCGGAAATATTTTAATTTTTTGACAAGAATATGTTTGTATTTTTTTTAAGATAATCATTTTCTAGATCTTTGTTTGACTTTGCATGTTTTATCGTTACTTTCGTATTATTCATATTAATATCGTCTTCTTTCAAATTTCCTTCTAAATTTTATGAGCCTCATCTATGGCACCTTTTTAATATAACAATAGCTACATACATACATACATAATATCACGCCTGTTTCCCGCAGGGGTAGGCAGAGACTATGGACCTCCACTTGCTACGATCCTGACAAACAAAAGCTACATCTTTTTAAAATGTCGTTATGAGTATTGACATATTTCAAGTAAAAATAACAGCTTGTCATCACACAACTTTCTATGTTGTCGCTAACACTGCTGTGTTTTCCATTCTTATAAATACATAGTAGTTAGAAAAGCGACTAAAAAGCCGCTGTTAAACCGAGGGCCTATGTTGCACCATTGTCTAGCACTCTTATTTTACGGTAGTAGGTAATTACGAGGTGTTTGAAAAGTAGGTTACTCGATGATAGTTAGAAGGGAAGGTTAACACTTTATTATTAACCAAAAATAAATATAGGTTAGATTGGACAAGTGTAAACTACTTGTCCAATCTAACCTATATTTATTTTATAGAGCGGGGCATAGACATAGATTTTTTTTTACTACGGTAGATCTATGGAGCGGGGTGACTAAAAAGAAAGAAGATCATATAGCGAAGAGCATAGAATGCATGTGGCGAAGATGAAAATGGTAAGGTGGATGTGCGATGTAACGAAAATAGATAAGATTCGAAACGATAAACGATATATGAGAAAGTTTGAAGGTTGCTCCAATAGTGGACAAGTTGAAAAGCCATCGTCTCAAGTGGTATAGCCACGCCATGAGGAGGGATGCCGAACATCTGGCTAAGAGGATGGTCCATTTGGAGGTGGAGGGCTGCAGAGGGATAGGAAGACCGAGAAAGACGTGGAAATAATGTGTTAGGACAGATATGAAGGAACAAGTTGTACAGGAGGGCGAGGGGCTAGTGCAATTATACAAATGACAGAAAGAAGTGGAAACAGTTGACATATTAACTATATTTGCTCTAAATCCGAACCCAAATAGGGAAGTGGCGAGAAGAATGAAGATGATAATGATGATGATGATATAAACGTCACGCACTTGACCGCAACTTACCTATATTTCTTTAGTTAAGAGTCCCCCGACCCTAGACCAATATACAACTTTCCATACAAACGTAGTCTACTTCTTTACAATTACCAATTTTTACCGGAATCTGACATGTGGTTTCAAAATTAAACGTAGACTACGTTTATATGGAGAAGTCTAGGGTAAATGGTTGGCGGCCACACAAGTGAAGTCAACAGTAAGGAAGTGTGATGTTAGGTGTATTAAAGAGAATCAGATTATTGAACGGTTGCTAGCCGCATCATCGCGCCACCTACCCTAACTACATTTGCGGTGCCTCCCGGCCCTCGTACACAGGCTGTTCCTCAGCGTGCTGGCCACCAATGCGGCCACCAGCACGTAAAGAGATTCAAGATAGTGAAGGGTTGCTAGCAGCATCATCGCGGCACCTACCCTAACTACATTCACGGTGTCTCCCGGCTCTCGTACACAGGCTGTTCCTCAGCGTGCTGGCCACCAATGCGGCCACCAGCACGGCTCCCGTCAGCGCCAGTAAGCTGCACACTTGAACCTGCAATATCGCACAAACACGGTGAATTTATTGGTTTTGGAGCCGAAAGCCACTTCATAAGGATAGTTAGTAAGACCTAATTCATCATCATCAGATCTTTTTAGTCTTCACTGCAGGAGCACGACCCTCTCTGTACTATTAAAGCCATACTTGGCCAGAGCAGCCAGAGGATTTGGTACACATAAGACCTAATGAGCTAAATAGTCAAAAAATGTTGACTAAAACTCGAAAGTTAAATCGTGAGATCAGTTAGTACGCCGTCGGCCGAAGTTCATCGAGGTCACGCGGCAGTTTTGGACGGGCGTAACTACGTGATCTCGATCGAAAATCATTTTCGCAACTTTGTTATCATAAGTCATACACAAATTTGGATTACGTATTGGAGGAATTTATTTACGACATTTTTTTCCATAACCAATGAAAAGTCAGCGTGTATACATAAACAAATCTCATCATCATTTTCCCTGCCTTCTCCCTATTTGGAGTCGGCTCTGCATATCAAATCCCTCCATAGTTTTCTCACATTTACCATATCTATACTAACGCCCCCTTTCCTTGATGTCCCACTTCACACATTCCCCCACGCCTTTTTGCGTAATCCTCTATCTCTCATTTTCTCATTTTCAGCCCACAATAACCCACTGCTGGTCGTAGGGCTGCTCCCGTTCTGTACGTCATTTCCCACGGACCTGTGCCATTCTCATTCACTGATCATCTGACCCGTTGGTAAACGATATTGTAAGGTTAACGATCTATTTGTGTAACTGATCTGTTCCCCTGTCTCGGCCACCACTCGATTATTACTTCGGTTAATGGGCTGCCTTCTCTTGTCCCGCCCATTCCCACTTTAACTGAGTGATCCGTCTTCCTATGTCTTCGACATTAGTTCTGCGGCAGCCCGCCTCTTGACGGTGGAGCAGTTTCCATGTCGTCGCTCTTAAGACATCCTTGTGACCTCCATAGGGACAAATCCACAGAATCAGCTGGCTCCAAAGTAAGTTTTAAACATGTGATGGGACACTTACTCGACGATTCTTATATTATTACACTGGCTTTAACCCGCGAGTTCGTCCGCGTAGAAGTCGAAAATGGTTCTAATAGGATTTTTCGTTCTCATGAAATTGAAGTTAACTCCAGCGAAATTACGAATAAAATTATCTAACTAATCTCGTTTCTCCATACAAACTTTGGACCCCCGTTTCACCCCCTCAAGGATGAATATCGATAAATTCTTTCTTAGTAGACCCCTAGACCTTATGACTAACCTATGTGCCAAATTTGGAGTCTCTGTCAATCATTTTTGCCTTTTATACATACATACATACATACTATCACGTCTTTATCCCTAATGGGGCAGACAGAACATTTTGGGTCTTGCGGTTCTATGCAGAGCCCAGGGCCGCAAGACCCAAATGCCACTTTTAGCGTCATGGTGGGCGAGAAGATTGAAAAGCAATCAATACGGTAATGGGTTGCTAGCCGCATCGCCTGTTAACATGATTTGCATTTTTGCCCATTCCCTCGATCGGCTTTTACGATCTGCGTGGGAAGAGAAGCAGCTGGTACATTCTAAGTTTTTTTTTTATTTCTCCCAGACCAGCATGGGAGCCTTTTATATATATAGATAATAAACATATGTATAGAGAAGTATACCCAAGACTCAGGACAATTTGAAAGGTCATCTTTCCTTGTCCTAGGGATCGAACCTAGAACCAATAACAAGAAATGGGCGAACATACCTTACAGAACCTATCCTTAGGAGCCGGCTTCACATAATTCTTAGCGGTCAAGATTTGCCTCTTGCTGTATGTGATCATATGCACTCCTACTTTTCGAAGGGTACTTGACTTGGTCTCTTTACAAATAGTCTTTACATTTTTATCACACATCCACGAAGAGTATTGGCCTTTTAATTGTACACATTTCTGGGTTATCCTTCGTAAGAATTCGGTAAAGAAGGGAACGCAGGGAATGCATGAAATACCGTTATTTAGAAAAGAATATGAATTAATTTCACATTGTGAATATTGAGATTGCATGGTTATGTTGTTATGTGGTCAAGATGCATTTTGGGATACTTTTTCTTTAGGAAAGAACACTGGGTATGGGTCCCAATTGGGACATTTTTAATGGTTTTATTTCGAAGTAGTGCTGTTTTCATGACATTTTGATGTCTATTGTCATTTATCATGTTTGCCATCTTGTCAGGTATGTAGCGCCGCTATCAATGGCATAAGTACTCAAGAAAAAATAGAGAAAAACCATGGAAAAACCAGAGAGAAAGATGAGATACATACTATCACGTCTTTATCCCTAATGGGGCAGACAGAGCATTTTGGGTCTTGCGGCTCTATGCAGAGCCCAGGGCCGCAAGACTCAAAAGCCACTTTTAGCGTCATGGTGGGCGAGAAGATGGAAAAGCAATCAATACAGTGACGGGTTGCTAGCCGCATCGCCTGTTAAAATGATTCGCATTTTTGCCCATTCCCTTGATCGGCTTTTACGATCTGCGCGGGAAGAGAAGCAGCTGGTACATTCTAAGTTTCTCCCAGACCAGCATGGGAGAAAGATGAGATGAGGGTTAATACATGAAGTTGGAAGGTAAAGGTTAAGGTTAATGTGAAAATACAAGACCTTTTCTCTTTTCACATCAGCGAATCTCGAACTCCACAACAGTACATCTCAAAACATAACCACAGTACAGATTACCAGGACATACCAGGACTGGACGAATTATGTAACAAGATACAGATACATTTTCACGTCTATATCCCTGACGGGGTAAACAGAGCCTAGGGCCGTCAGGCCCAAAGGCCACGCTTAGCGTGGTGGTGGGGATCCCTGACAGGGATAAGTCCGCCTTTGTACTATTATATTTTTGATGTACTTACAATAAAGAATTTACTTACTAACTTACAAATTGTGGTATGTACCATACATAACCATTTGTTAATTTATGTTTCCGTAAATTTCTTCCAAGCTGCTCTGGGACAAAAGAAGAAAACTTTGAATGTACCGGCACAGACTACTAATAAGTTGGTACCGGCTGCTTCTCTTCCCGCGCAGATTGTAAAAGCCGATCGAGAGAATTGGCGAAAACGAGATCATGTTAAAAGGCGAAGCGGCTAGCAACCCAGGCCATTATATCACTATTGTATTGATTCCTTTTTTTAACCGCCGACAAGAAAGATGTTGTTATAAGCAAAAATATTTTTACTGCGTAATAAATAAGTTTGGCGCTAATGTATGTCTGTCTGTCTGTCCGTGTCGTAACGGTCGAACGGATGGATCAATTTCGATGCGTTTTGTTACATAAAAGCAAGTTCCCTTGCGATGACCTTATAGCTATTTTTGATAAAAATCGGTACGACCGTTTTAAAGTTATTAGAGGTTAACTCTTGAAAATCGGGTGTTTTTGCAGTTTGTCTGTCAAATAATAGATGGCGATACTAATACTAGTTCTACTATTTCGTTCCTCCGCTCGTCACTAGATGGCGTTTACATAACAAACTATTGAAAAGGTTTTTAATTGGCCTAGCAAATAAACTTTTTCTCAAGTGATTATATACTCGTCGCTTGTTACAACTCCTCACCAGCCATTACATGAAAAGTGGCCTTCATGACTTGCCGCTCTAGGCTCTATCTGCTGAGAGTCCAAGAACCTGAAAATGCTCTGTCTACCCCATTAGGAGTAAAGACGTGATAGTATAGAATTATAATGATTCATATATCCGCACCTATAACCTTGTCAACTCTCCAACGGACACCCTTGACCTTTTGCCGGTCCACGCTTTTAATTATGTTATTTGGAACACAAATAAAAATAGCTAGGCTCTTTTCGTTCTTAGCTATCCAACGATGTTTGTTTGTTTTTCGTGTGTGTAAGAGAGGAGCTTAGTGGCCCGGGTGTGCGCATTACTAGTGCTTTCGCAAGTAGCGACACCGAGTTTGGTCCGCACTAGGATGGGTGACCACAAGTGACATAACAAAATTCTCGAGCTCGTCCGTGCTTCGGAAGGCAGGTATTAGGGTGAAGCTAAACGAGCGTAATTTTGTGAGTTGTGAGTCGCGTATTTTCAGTCAGTTATTAGTCGGAAGATAACTCATTTTGCGTCGTCGTTTGGCACAAACTGCCTTTCTGTATTAAACCGAATGCAGCAGAAATTTCGCAACTTATTTTCTGCGACTTACAACTCACAAAATTACGCTCGTTTGGCTTCACCCTTGTCCCGGCTGTCATCATTGGTATGGCAGTTGTCAAGCTATGTCACGTGCCTTCAGGCAGCTTGAAAAATGTGACACCAGTGTCAGCCACATTCGAAAAAAAAATAACTAACCTAAAACAGTAAATAAAACTATAGAGTGATTTCATTCGCACAATAAACCTTCCAAACCCGCGAATGCTCGCAGCCTTTAATCGGATTGTCCGAAACGCCGAAAGGCCACGGGTCAAGGCCCCCGTGATCGGCGGTATTGTCTTCCACGCAATCTGATCGACGAGAGGCCACTTCCCTGAATTAGGCACTGACGTTTATGACTAGGTGGTTCGTAGACTTTTTACTGATTTTGAAATACCTTCCTTTACAGTTTATAATCAGTCGACTGTTGGACTTCCAACAAAGTGAGGATTTGGCCATTATAAATATATAAATAAATAAATATATAGTATCACACAGATTGAGCTAGCCCCAAAGTAAGTTCGAGACTTGTGTTATGGGATACTAACTCAACGATACTATATTTTATAACAAATACATATATTGACAAAAATCCAGGACCAAGGACAATTTGAAAAAGGCCATTTTTCAACTTGCCCCCACCGGGGATCGAACCCGGAACCTCTGCGTGGTGGACCAGCATGGTGACCACTACGCCATTATCATCACGCTGGGCAGGGTTGGTGTTCATAGTAGATGGTATAAAGTCTATGCACAGAGGATGCAGAGTTTCGATTGTATAATAATAATAATCGACCAAGTGTGTCGACGTAGTACGACGTAGGGTTCCGTAGTTACGAATGCCGACTTTGAGTTCACGCGACTAATAACGTCAAATAAACTTGTGAATTTGTGTGAAAGTTACTTTTTCAAGTACATTTTATAAGTTGTTTAGTAGATAGAGGAGACACTTGACTCAAACAAAAATTTGCACTATAAAACCAAATATTTTAGAAATGGATCCCGAAATCGAAAATGTTGTTCCCAAGATAACAATATTTTTGAAAGACCTATTTAACATAACCACACACGATGGGTAGGTTAGAAAAAAAATAGACAATCACATTACATGTAGGTACGGTTTTGTTTACCATGGTGCAATAAAGTTAATTTTTATTGTATTGTACGATAATTTTTTTTATTTTATCACCGCATTTCTTTATATTTAATATACATAACGTATACTTATGTCAAATAACAGCTTTCTAGTACTAATAGTCTTTGAATAACACCGCGGACAAACAGACAACATGGCTCAACTATAAAGGTTCCTTGCTTACTACGGAACCCTAAAAAATTGCTCTGTAAATAACTTTATTTCATTATACCCTATGTATATAGACATGGGTATGTATGTGATGACTACACAGCCTTGTGATTATGGCAAATCCTTCTTTGGCTGCTGCTGGTAAGCTGGTAAGCCGTATGGTTTCCGTTTCGGCACTTCCGGCAGATTCGAATAGGCGGACCACTCCAAATCCTCCGGTGGATGTCGTAGAAGGCGACTTAGGAAATACAAACTAAACAAAGCTTATAAACATCAGTGAGACCTCTCCAACACGTCTGGCCAGCGTGTAGAGTGTAAGTAGCCCCTCTGGCTGCTCTGGCTTAGCATAAGAATCTGGTAGTACATACAAACTGCACAAAGAGGGTCGTGCTCCTGCAGTAGATGCTAAGAAAGACCTGATGATGATTACCTGGTAGAAAAGAAAACAATAAAATGTGTGCCCAGTCTAGTGCCATATGGTGTATTTACGTCAATGTCAAGTTTAGATTTGGTTCAGATTATCCCTAAATATGGAGTCCGGCCAAAATTGACTGATTGGCATTCAACGTGTGGTTTTTTGTGAGCTGCAAAGGTTAAAAACTTTGTTAAATTAAATGAAGGTAAATTAATTAATAAACGAAGTACTTTTACGTGAAGTTTTTCTACGTACATTTGCGAAAAACGGCCACTGTTGGCTAATGTGCGTGGAAAAGCTTCACGTTCTCACTTTGAACTAAATAAAATAGTTTTAAGTGTTATCTAGGGCTTGGTCAAGACAACATTTTAAATTATTTCTCTATTTATTTTAAATGGGGACAGCACTGGACCTCAGAAAATTCGCCTTAAGCCAAAGAAGAGGGTAAAAAATATGTTATTTATTTAAAACTTTATTGATCCTCAAGTAATAATAAGAATCTTCTTATCGTGTGTGTTAGTGACTAACACTAGTGTCAGAGTTTTAAACCGCCTTACAGGCCTCTGACATGATTTTAGATAACGACCAATGTCACAGACAGTGACATGGATCGACGGCTTAACGTGCCCTCCGAATCACGGAACATCTTACTTATCAGACAATCAAGTGACCAGCTTACAATGTCCTAACCAAACTAGGATAACAACACAAAGTCGTTACACCCGCCGGGAATCGGACCCGCGACCTCCGGGTATAAGGCTATGAGCCGAACGCTCTAACCACTACACCACGGAGGCAGTTAATAAGGATATGACGTTATTAGTCTTTATGTCTATCCCATAGCAAAATGTTTGTTTTGACGTTTAGAAAGGAGAGGTCTCATTAGACCTCTCCAACCCGTCTGGCCAGCGTAGAGAGTGTAGGCCAAATCCTCTGGATGCTGACCAAGTCGGGTAGTACAGAGAGGGTCGAACTCCTGAGGTGCCATTTTTCTAACGCGGAGTCACTAAACGAACGATTTATTGTATGAAAAAAACCATTCGTTTAGGTGACTTCGCGTTTCAAAAATAGCACTTCTGCATTGAAGACTAAAAGACCTGATGATGATAAAGTTTAAAAAATTGCGTTTTTGGAGACTTCCTTGTTGTATCTAATCTGTGATCTATGGTTTAATTATTACAATACCAACTCAGTAACGTATGCGATTTCCAGAGTTCCTCTGGCTAGGAAGTCGCATTTAAAGCGTAGGCGCGAAAGGAACGAACGGTCAGTCAAGTCACGCCACGTACGATTTAATGGATCTACCTACGTAACTTACTTAAAAAAGCACTATAATAGCTAATGGCACACAGATTATCAAAATTAACCTTTTCACAAAGCAGCGGGCGGCGGTTGTCAAAACAAGACGAATGGTCCACAGACGGACAGACAAAAGGTATTATTAGAGACCTTGACTTGTGAAGTCTATGCGGTTCGTATCAAATCAACATCGGATTAAATTAATTGTGATAATTATCGGCAATAGTCGGTTTGGACCAGGCAGGTAGGTGGAACAAGTTTGTACCTACGCCACGCAAATTAAAAAAACTTGTAACACCATCTAGTGATAAGTGGCGGAACTACATATGCAAAGTGATCATAAGTAGGATAAATAAATCCTTTTTCAATAACCTCTATGGATTGATATCAGTAGCGCCATCTATTATTTGACAGGTAATTAAATAATAATATTAGGCCCGTAGTATCAGTAATACCGGTTTGACGAAGACCGAGAATAAAAAATATACATATAAATAATAATAATAATAATATAACGGCGTCGGGACGTGACGACCCCATCGCCCACTGGATTCCCAGTGCAGTCAGTCAACGCAGGGCAGCTTGTGGCGAGCTGATGGTGAGTGGCGACACCACGTACCCTACCTCCAGGGGGACCATACACACATGCGCTTACACACACACATACACACAGTTACACACCCCCCGCCTGTCTTGCCTTAACTGGCCGGCCAGAGTGGAGTCGCAAGAGCAGGACATACGCTCCAGGGTGGAAGTGTATTGCACGTAATGGCGTAATAACGGGGAAACCCGCTCTCGGGGGTAAGCCCCGTGATGGTGAAACCGGAGCCGCACCTCTTGACACCCTTAGCTGCTCATTGTGTTGCGCCCTGACCGCATTTTCGTGGCTAGTTAGGGTGCCCACAGGCAGTGTAGCCATCGAGCAGCAAGTCACCATCTACCAGGTTAAAATTACTGTGAGAGATTTTTAGGTAGATGTCCGTATCTCACTCCATAACCCAGTTACCCGGCCCACTAACATCCCATCCACATAGCCCAAACCAAGTTAATCCCTCCCTGGCAATAGTTCGGCAGCTATGGAGGACTGTCCGTTAGTGCATCTCAATGGTACATTAAGGGATGGACCTCCGTAGATGCAGCCATCTCACATATTAGATAAAAAGGTACTAAAAGGCCTCTTCATGTTGGCTTTGGCCCCATGAACGCCTCAAAGGACCGGATCCCTATGGACCCGTGGCTGAAAAGTGTACCAACATAATAATAATATTTCTTTATTGCAGACACAAGATCCATAATGTAAATTACATATGTATGTATATGTATAAGTGCAGTCATAGTTTAAAATAAATAACTAAATTAACATTAAACAAAAACTGCTAAAATTAAAAATTTAAATTATTTTAAGTGAATTTCACTTAATGCTTACCATGAGTAAGCCTTACCCAACAATGGTATGTTGTGGTCGTCAAAAGCCTTTCTGCTAGGCTACTGATAATAGAGTTTTTACACCATTAAAATACTCCAACTTTTTAACGTTAATCTTTATCAGATAAAATTACTAACGAATCCTCTATTAACTTTTAAAGAGATGTCCCGATTTTTATCAAACATAGCTAAGAACGACGAAAGGGTACTTGCTTTCACGTTAAAAAACCGCACCGAAGTCGGTCTATCCGTTTAAGCGCTATGATGCCACAGACAGCCACACAGACAAATGTACAGACAGACAGACCGTCAGACATTAGTATCAAACTTAAAACCATCTTCTTATCGTGTGTGTTAGTGACTAACACTAGTGTCAGAGTTTTTAAACCGCCTTAAAGGCCTCTGAAGTGGTTTTAGGTAACGACCAATGTCAAAGACAGGCAAAGAAACCTAAATACAACAACTCAAAGTCGTTGCCCCCGCCGGGAATCGAACCCGCGACCTCCGGGTATGAGCCGAACGCTCTAACCACTACACCACGGAGGCATTTAAAACCATGAAATTAGAGGATAACTTACCTCATGGATATTAACACCACTTTTTGTTGGGGGTTAAAAACGTGTCATGAAACTCATGAATAAGGAAGTTGTAAGCAGCAGAGACCACCTACTCAAATAATCAGCGATACCATATTTATCACTCATTACGTTTTAGTACCTAAAAACATTCCTCATTGACAGTTTGCACAACAATTATATCACAATCCCTAAAAGGGATCGCTGATTGACGTAAGAAAGAAAGCGACGTCCTTAACCGGAGGCCTACGCGGTGAGCATGATAAGTTGATAAGGCCGCAACTGGAATGTGCCCCTTCTAATATGTATGTCACGCATGAGTCATAGTACTCATAGTCATTGAAATTGAAATTTCACTGACGGAAATATTAGTAGGAACCGGATTTTGACGTGTAACTATCTCTTTTTTCCTATGGTCGTAAGCGGCGACTATAAGGCAAGTTACGGCAAAGTCAACTTTGTAATCTCTCCCCTACACCCTACCACTCCACCTCCACCCCTCCCTCCTGAGCATATTGACAAAGGAGGCTAGATTCTATTATTTCCATATAAAAAAAATTGCCAAGTGCGTTTTCTATGAAATTTTCCTTTTCCGAGTTTTATAAGTTGATCGCCTGTAACTTTTTAATTTGTAAACCCTAGTTTGCTTTGATAGTTTTCATTTTAACTTCGTTATATAGGTATACTTCAGCTGTGAATTTTATCACGTATATACAACCTATTAGCTTAGCTGATAGAGGGGGGGGACTTGACTGTAACAAAAATTTTATCCCTAAATCGAAAAATGAGTTAACAAGCTCACAATATTTTATAAGACCTATTCAACGATACCACACAGGACAGGATGGATTAGTTAAGAAATAAAATTGAATCCCACTGTACTTGTATAGAAGAATTACCATAAAAATATTTTTTCAAGATATTATCTATTTTACCACTTTTTTAGTACAATTATAAACCTAGTAATTACCTACATACAGTCTCTGAGTAAAACCGCGGACCGATAGACAGATAGACATGGCGAAACTATAAGGTTTCCCTGTTTACTACGGAACACTAAAAACGTTTGGTTAATGCATAGATCTAGATTGTTTTACTTTTAGATCAATATTTATTATACCATGTTTTAGATCATATTAATTTAGTGACAGACACCTGACACCGCGTCACTCCGCGTTTCAAAAATGCGATCACTAAATGAACTAAACGCATTAAAGCTTTGACATTGACATAAGCTTTGTTTGACGTTGCGTTTTATTTATATTTTTATCTTTTTCACACATAACCTATAACTTTCCAAAATTCAGTGTTTTTATTGTTTCCACCTAAGTATTAACATTATTTACTGTCCTCAAACATGGCACCTACGGTAAACAAACCAAAACAAGCTAAGAAAACACTGTGGGTGGATTGTGAGAGTTGTGGCTGCAGCATAACCTCAAACGACAAAACCGTTCATGTCGAGTTGAATTGCGCGAAAGATCAATTAAAATGCCCTTATATCGAGGATGGGGTGTTGTGTTCATGGCTAGTCCGAGGTGGGGCTCCCCCAGAGGGCGTGCCGCGGGACGCCGTGATGGTTCACCCGTCGACAAGTTCTTTGATAGGGGCGGTCATAGGAGGCCCCTTGCAGATCTGTAGGGACGGGGCGCCAACGCTCGTCAAGCGGATGTGGCCGTCCAAAAACTGCGCCCCGGCTGCCGTGATACTGCCTGCAGCAGGTTAGTAAACAGTTTTCTAATTTTCAATGCTCGGTGGCCCAGCGTTTTGTTTCAATTTTCAATGAGCTCGATGGCCAGGCGAGCGCGACACCGGGCGTAGTACGCACTTGGATGGGTGACCACAAGTGACATAAAAAATTCTCTAGCTCCTCTGTGCTTTTAAAGGTCATAAGACTTTGGTCCCAGCTGTCATGATTGCATGGCAGTTGTCAAGCTATGTCAGATACCCAGAGATATGGGACATATCTCTGCAGATACCTTTAAGCAGCCTGAAAAATCTGACATAAGTGTTTGCCACTTACAAAAACCAAACAGTTTTGTCTGAGACCTATATCCCTTCAAACGTCATCATAGCAGACACAATAGTAAAACAATACATCAGATGCCTGCTCCGGGCGTCTGACATTTAAAGGGATACAGCTTTTTTTATTCAGATAACCATCCATCATACATAATAAAAAATAATCTAGAGAAGTACCTACTGTACTATTTAATCTGTCATTAAGCTTATTTTTTTGAGTTCAGTATACTGCACAAACCTGAAGCGCAAACAGCTCCAACATGCATTAAGTAGGTATTCTATTTCACACTAAAAGTGAACTAGCAATTCTTCTGTCTCTATGCTCACTTCAGACTTGTTGCAGTTGTTATACTTCAACAACTTTTAAGAATTTGATAAATCATATTATATTTATTTAGGAACTAGGCCTTTGCAGGCACTTCATATCATACATTTATTTTATAATTCAATAATGAAAAAAATAAATTTAAAATTACGTTTTATTTTATTATTGTTTTAAATTAAAGAGCTATAAACTTTCTCACAACCTCATTAATTTCAAGAATAATTTTCATTGCAGATTTGTCTGGTGCCTGGTGTGGAGACAACAAGAAAATAAAGGTCTCAGTCGTAGAAGGGAAAGTCCCCAGAGCTACCAGTGTAGCAATCAAGGTCCGAAGCCACAAGATTGACACAGACATTACCAACATTCTAAAACAACACTTTTACAACAACTTTGTGTGTGTTGGCAGCATTTTAGTCTATTATTACTTTGGCAAGAAACTGGAGATTGAAATAGTTAATCTAAAATCTGAAGTCTTAGAAGGAAAGAACGACACTTGGTTCACTTTGAGTGAAAACACCATATGGAGTATGGAGAAAGATTCTGTACCAAGAAGTAAAAAACCTTTATGCTTAGGAGGAGTTGATGATCTCCTTGATGAGATCAAAACATTCATTAAAATCTCCTTCAAACAAAATGGCCTAGCATCAAACTTTCAACCGACCAGAGGTTTACTGATTTATGGACATTCTGGCATCGGAAAAACTGCTATCTGTAAATACATAATCGACAACATGGAATGCCATCACATAGAAGTAAACGGTCCAGCCATATTTAGCAAGTACTTTGGAGAAACGGAAGCCACTATGAAAAGCTTATTTTCGAAAGCAATAGAAAATGAACCAAGTATTATTTTGGTAGACGAGATTGAAACTATATGTCCGAGACGCTCTTCAGGCAGTACAGAGCAGGAACGGAGGATAACATCTGCATTTGTGTCATTGTTGGATAACCTACATCAGAAAGACAGCAGAGTGTTTGTTTTAGCAACAACAAGGAAACCAGATGCAATAGATCCAATGTTAAGAAGGTTTGGAAGGTTAGACAAAGAGATAGAAGTCCCTGTTCCTGATAGACTTCGAAGGAGAGAAATTCTCCACAGTCTATTAAAAGGCCTGCCCAGTAAAGTGGCATCTCAAGATGTAGATTCAATATCAGAACTCGCTCATGGTTACGTAGCTGCCGATTTGGTTAATCTGTGCACACAAGCTTCAATGAAGTGCATAAAAAGAGCTAGTGACATGATTGAGAAAGAAGACTTGATGGGAGCTCTAACTATAGTCAGACCAAGCGCGATGCGAGAATTATTGATAGAAGTGCCTAATGTTAGATGGTCAGATATAGGCGGAATGGATAACTTGAAGTTAAAACTACGACAGGCTGTCGAATGGCCTTTGAAGCATCCAGAAAGCTTCAAGCGCTTAGGAGTTAAACCCCCAGGCGGTGTACTGCTTTATGGACCTCCAGGCTGTTCCAAAACAATGATAGCAAAAGCGTTAGCTACAGAGAGCGGTCTCAATTTCCTATCAATAAAGGGCCCAGAGTTATTTTCAAAATGGGTAGGAGAATCAGAGAAAGCAGTGAGAGATTTATTTAGGAAAGCGCGGCAAGTGGCGCCATCTATAATATTTTTTGACGAGATGGACGCCATTGGCGGAGAGCGAGGGGCGGGGGAGGCAGGGGTACATGAAAGAGTCCTCGCTCAGTTACTGACCGAGCTCGATGGAGTGGTGCCGTTGAAATCTGTGACTATCGTAGCAGCAACGAATCGCCCCGACAAGATGGATCGAGCGTTGCTAAGACCAGGCCGTCTAGATCGTTTGATTTATGTCCCACTACCAGACTACGAAACAAGACTACAAATAATAGAATTGAAGCTTGCAAAGATGAGCATTGGTCGGGATGTGTCAGCAGAAAGCATAGCACGAATAACTGACCAGTTTTCGGGTGCAGAGTTACATGCGGTGTGCCATGAAGCTGCGTTGAGGGCGCTGGAAGAAAACCTCGACTGTGAGGAGGTGACCGCTACGGATTTCGAGACTGTTTTGAATGACTTCAAGCCGAGAACTCCATATTCATTGTTAAAAGTTTATGAGGAGTTTGCTAGAGGACAGAAATTTGGATAAAACCAAAAAGCCTAAATGCTTTACTTTTGTATAAGGATTAAGTGGAACTAACAAGAGATTGTATGAATGGGTGGAATTGTAGATTCAATCTTTTGATTCCTTTTAACCCTTAACAAAAAAGAGGGGTGTTATAAATTTGAGGCTAAAGTCTGTTGGTCTGTCTGTCTGCCGCATCGTAGCGCTCGAACAGATAGACCGATTTCGACGGGGTTTTTTTACGCAAAACCCAAAATGCTCTGTCTGCCCTATTAGGGATAAAGACGTGGTTGTGTAAATATGTATGAAAATACTTTATTGTCCTAAAATATTTATCCATTTGCCTGATATACATTAAAGAGTCCCCTTACCCTAGACCAAAATACAGCTTTCTATACAAACGTAGTCTACGTTTTATTTCAAAACGACATGTCCGATTTCGACAAAATTTTGTAATTTCAAAGATATTGCAATTATCTAGGTTAATAACTGGTTTCCAACGGTAAAAATATGAACTTGAAATAGAATATAGTGTTATTTATCATTTTTGAACATCAGTATGGGAAACTTCTAAATCGTTATACTTTCTTTCCAGTTCATAATTTTACTGTAGGAAACCAGTTATAAACCTAGATAATTGCAATTTCTTTACAATTACCATTTTTTTGCGGAATCTGACATGTGGTTTCAAAATTAAACGTAAGACTACGTTTGTATGGAGAAGTCTAGGGTAAGGGGACTCTTAACAATGAACAATAGTAAAGGTCAATTCAGACAGAGAGAAAAAATGCCCAAGCAATTTACAAACTTATCCATAATAAGACCGTATTCCCATAGCCTGAAGTGTATAAACATTTAAACATGACAAAACGCGTTTTACAGTTCATGCTAATAGCACAGGTATGGCACTTCATACAAACGGAGCAGCATATATACCTAGTACTACTACAAACGAAACAATCCGTCCGTGCACACGTCAAATGTGTGAGTTAAACAATCAGGGTCGCCACCACAGAATTTGTTGCTTAGCTTACCTGTTTTTATCACTCGGAAATCTATAAAATTTTCGTTATTTATTGTTTTCCGTGGATAAACAATGATAATGTGCGCAGTTTCTCACCATTATAATTCAATAATCCTAAGTGACTCGCGTAATGTTAACGTGCAACTACCAATAACCCTGTTTTACTGCCACCTACACCTCACAATAACGGGGGAAGGGTTGCGGGGACACCAGATTGCGGGGTACGGTGCGAGTTTCCGTTCTGTATGTAATACTATTATTAATTCTGTGCTAATAGTTTAAAATTAAATTTCGACTGTCATAAAAAAATCCTCTCCTCTACGCTCCTGTCTGAATTGACCCTAAAAGTAGCCGAACTAATTGGGTTTTTCTGCAATAATACTTACTAATCTGATTTGCTACTAATACATTTTTATTTATAGATATTTAAGCATAGATTTTGATACAAAATGTTAAATAAAAATCGAAGAATTTGTCCCATTATTTATTTATTTTAATAATGTAAGAAATCTTAGAACTAATAGTATAAATAAAGTAATTCTAATCACAAGTTCACTATACAACTCACAATATTGAAATTCTACTATACAAGGGGAGCAACACTACAGTCAATGGCTGGGAATCCATTTGCTGGATTTCAGATGCTGATTGTAAGGGTTCCGTACCCAAAGGGTAAAAACGGAATCCTATTCCTAATACTCTTATGTCCGTCTGTCTGTCACCAGGCTGTATCTCATGAACCGTGATAGCAAGACAGTTAAAGCTTTCACATATGTATTTCTGTTCCCGCTATAACAACTAATAATAAAACAGAATAAAATTAATGTTAAGAGTGGGGCACCCATACAACAAACGTGATTTTTATACATAATGGTACGGAAGTCTTCGTGCGCGACTTGCACTTGAAACTCGAATATTAAATACATTGCTGCTTTTCTACCGACACAATTTTGAAGGATCGTTGCAAAACAGGCAATGTATGAACTCAGCATCTTAAATCCAGTAAAGTGGATTCCCAGCAACACAAAAATCTATTCTCTATCACAAGATCTCTGGTGCCATTTTTCAAACGCGGACTCACTAAACGAACGGTTTTTTGTATGGAAAAATCATTCGTTTAGGTGACTCCGGGTTTCAAAAATAGCACTTCTCGTCACGCCAGCGTTTTACGAGGATTGATGCGTTCGATCGGTAAAAGAATGAACGATAAAATGTAAGACATACAAAAAGGAAGCGCTGGTATCGGTAGCTTTTATTTAAAAGATAAATTCAATTTTAATAGACACTACACGTAATATAAATTATACCTATTGACGTGTAAAAGTGCCTGTAATGATCAAATTACTGCATAAACATTTCAAATTTTCAATCTTTGAAACGAATGGCTGAAGATCATTCATTCTTTTGTAAAAATATATCATTGTCCGTCAACTAGATTATCCAAAAATAAAGGACCCATATTTTTTCGTTTAGCAAACTAGTCAAAATTCACAAAGATACAGCACTTCGAAGATTCGGAGTGAGAGTGATTTACGTCACCTTTCGTTAATAAATCATAGTTAATCGAGACGTCACGAAAAGAAAAAAATACGTATACCATACTTTTTAATAATCCTAATGAGCCGAAAAATTTTTTTCGTCACATCCCTATTTCATCGATCGAACGCACACACCGTTAAAGCCGAACATTCTGAAGTGAAATTTTTGAAATGTGGAGTCACCTAAACGAATTTTCCATACAAAAAATCGTTCGTTTAGTGACTCCGCGTTTGAAAAATCGCACCTCTGGCTGGTGTTCACCATGGTATAATAAAATAAGGTATTCTCTTTCTGTGACAGCTAATGACGTAGGTGGAACTTGTCTACGTCATCAGTTTGATGTGCTGCCACTGTGTGAAATTGAATTACCGGAGCGTAATGCATTTTTGAACTTTATATACCAATTTCGAATTAATAATCCATTATTGATAAATCACGCGAGAATCGCGAGATACTAACTAGCTAAGTTACTTAATATGTTTTTTAATATTCATGAACTAATTGAGAAAGTCCTTAAATTTACTGAAAATAACAATCAGTGGAAACACTTTCGTGACGTAGTCAAGTTCCATCTCGGGAAGAGAATACCTTATTTTATTATACCATGGTGTTCACCTTGTGCAAGACCTCTTCAGACTGCACATAATTTTTAATCACATTGACGGAAGATCTCAAACTGCTGTCGGGCCTATTCCTATTAAGGGCGTACCTGAATTTACGGGTCCAGTGCCGGCCCCACTTGAAATAAATCATTTGAAAGGAAACGGATTAGCTAAAAGTGCCCGTCACTTTAAACTATAAAGAGTAGTTTATAAAATAGTTTGAAGGTTTATGTAGGGCTTGGTCAAGACACAAATTTAAATGGGGTCTCTAATGATTCTTATAAAAATATTTGTAATAAAGTTTGAAATCATGCTTTTTCTCATAATCATAATTTATCATAATTAAATGTAATATATTTTTTTCACATATTTTTTTTCTATAATTAGATTCGTCATAAATACTGATTTTCATAAATAGTAATAATCATAATATAATTTTATCATAATGTCATTACTCATAATGTTTTTAAATTTAATTTTAACATATTTATGAATTCAATTTAGGCCTTGGATCAACAATTGGATCTAGCGGGCTCTAAATAATAATAATATTTATGAGACACATTATCTCATAATACGTAGGTACTTTAAACTTTCGCCCTAAGCTTGGGTCGCTCGCTCGCTCATGATAAATATAATTAACACAAAAAAATATGATCAAAATACATTATGTCAAACTATGTTTATGCCCATAACAATTATGACAAATCCATTATGATAAACCATTTTATGAAAAAATTCTGTATGACCATCTATGATTATGCCTACATATACATACAGACATAACAAACATTATTACAATAAACATTATTTGAATCAAAATAAAGCAACTGGATTAAAAAAAGAAGTATTATAAAAAAAAATATGAGAAATGACAGGATCCCATTTAAATGATATCCTCCGTTTCCTTTCAAATGATTTATTTCAAAAGGGGGCAGCACTGGACCCCGGAAAATTCGTGTAACCCCTTAAAACAGTCTTTCCAAAATAACTACTATCACTAAAGCCCTGGACACCACAGATATTGCAAGTTATCGCGTCTTTAAAACATACACAGTCCTTTTCTTGATCAAAGAGGTTAAGCTCTTATATCTATGGAATGGTTAAACATTCCTTCAAAAACATTATATTGAATTGTGAATCATTTATTATAACACTAAATTTAATAGGTTCAGGGGTTCACATCAAAGGTCTGGTTATAACAGGGTCAATCCGAAAAGATATACTTATCTGTAATACAAACAATTTTGTGTCAATAGATAATAGGCCTTAACTCTAGGAGATAAGGTCTACATTTGTAGTGTTTTACATAAAGTTAAGGCCCATACCATAGTCTTATCCAAACAGTTAAAATAGTACAAATTCATTATTTGTCAGTAATACTATTCATGTTATAATTATAGCTTTTTGCTTGGTCAGATAACAAATTCAATTTATCCTAAGGCGTTGTCCTAATACAACGCTACTACGCGCTCATCGCGTGAATAAATGATGCTACTAACGCGTGGTTTTTCGCAATAGCGTGATTGCCAATCATAGTCGTTTTATAAGGACAAAGCCTGAAGGATCTATCAGACAGAAAGCAGACACGCGGTCAAGCGTTCTACATTCGCTGTATCATATTACGTCACAAAGACATACCTATAAGGCAGGTTAGTCTTACCACGCTTATCAACAATTTTTTTACAACAGATATACCGAACATTAAATTCAATTCTGACCAAAACTTCACGTATAATCTATTGTTTTCTACCATAGACTTTTATCTATGCTTTTACATGATAAATGCAGATTTGTCTTCATCATTTGAGACCTACTTAAAATTGCACATTATCTCATTCGTTTTCATTCTTGCTTCTCATATTACAATATCTATCAAATCATTTAGTTAAATTAACACAATATGATAATAGGACGATCAAAACCCAAGTCATCAACTTAGCATATCAACATCTGAAACCAAATTTTCGTCAGTCTTCTCTAAAAAAAATATAAAATTCGTTTGCGTGTTTTTTTCTACGTTGTCCGTTTTCGAGAGCCCAGTGTTGCCAGGTTATTTTTGATGATACTGATAAATAGAGAATGCAAGTTATGGTTTTGATGATAAATGTTGCCTGCATGTACTGCGACCAAATTTTAATTAAAATTAAGTACTTTTTGGCTTATATATAAATAAATTAGCGAAATAACGTACAAATTTATAACAATGTAGAACTCTGTTCCTACTTTTTTTTTGTACACTAAAGATAGAACATAACAAACACTGTTACCATAGAATAAAGAAGTATAGAAACAAACATAGCCTCAGCCCCGTTAACAATAAAGACGTGATAGTACATCGGCACATGTTTAATCGCAGTACATGCAAAACTTACTATATAACCTAATGTTTAATTTCAAAATTGACTTATACAATTGTCCGATTATCCAATCGTCGAATGAGATGTCGGCTGTGATCATCAGCTCTTCTTAAACTCGAAGCGAAAATTATGAAAATGCAAACAACCAAGACCACAATCAAGAATATAAGACAGTCCGATGCGAGCCTCAATAATCTATGGGTGTAATACAGAACGTAACCGATTATTTTCATTTTCATGAGGGTGCTCAATCCTGAATTGATAGAAGCGGGACTTTGAGCCGTCAGCCACATTACCTCCCTGTCTAGAGAGTCTATATCGGAGTCTAAAGGTAAGTCGGTGAAGTGAGTCGTACGAGATGTCTTATGGGAAGCGAGCTGATCGATAGTTTGCCACGGGGTTGGAGGGGTTCTGACGCTTCTACACGGAGTGAGTCGAGAGGAACGCGTTGGAGCGATGTCTTGTATGATCCGTCTTCTGCTTGGAGTTGAAAATCGAGCAGTAGCATACGTACTTCCTCTCCTAAGTGGAAATCGAGTGGCCTTATTCGACTTCTTTAAAGGTTGATAGGTAGTCGAAGGTTGAGTAAAACCCTGCTTACTCCCCATGATCAGAATCGAGGGTCGAGCGGTGCCCAGCGTACGCTCGTTCCCCGTGTAAATAGAAATGGAGGGTCGAGAAGTGGTCCAGTGGTCGCGAGCCGCAGTTACCTATGGTTAAAGAAATTTATTCTTATAAAATAATCTACAAATTCACTTACAATGAGAACTTAAAAATATTATATTCAGTGGACGCGTACAAAAACTTTTGACG
Organism: Acrobasis consociella; assembly: GCA_963555685.1. NCBI lineage: Eukaryota > Metazoa > Arthropoda > Insecta > Lepidoptera > Pyralidae > Acrobasis > Acrobasis consociella. The sequence continues at coordinate 19,156,569 of OY743117.1, forward strand.
TGACAACGTCTTATAAATTGGTTTGCCGGGTGACACTTCAAGAAACTGCGTTACGCTCCGCTCACGTTATGCGCTCACAATGAGAGCGAGTGAGAGGCAGTTAGCCCGCCTAAGAGCGAGAGAGACAGACATAAAAAGTCGTTGTCACGTAAAACTTTCGCCCGTATACCGACTTTACAGGCAACCAATTTTTAATATTTATTCGACACTAAATAAAGTGTCAATGTGTGCGTGTAGTTAGTGATTGTGAGCGAAGTAAGCGAAACTAGATGTGGCTCACGTTACGGACACAACTATTTTTAAATTAAGTTTTTCTTTGCAGTTACTAATATGGTATGTAAGTATTACTTAGCTTTTACAGATTTTAGTTATTTACAGTATGTATTCTATTTATTGAAGTTGTATTTTGTTAAACTTTTAGATAAATATGTTATTACAATGTTTTATTTAGATTGTAGTTGAGTAAATTTAAATTTATTTAGTTATACACGGTGATTATTCATTGGTTTTGGAGCCGAAGGCCACTTCATAGGCATCGTTCGTAAGACCTAATTAGCTAGTCAAAATAAAAATTAAGAAACAAAAATGGCGACTAAAATTCGAAAGTAAATTTGTGAGATTAATAAGTAGTACCGCCGCCATACACCGACCGATGGCCGGCTGGAGGTCATCGACATCCCGCAGCTGTTTTAGCCAGCGTAACTACGTAGTTTCGATCGAAAATAATTTACGCAACTTTTTTATCTTATGTTATGACATACAGAAATTTGGATTATGTATATGGATAGAGGAATTTATTTACTATACGATTTTTTTCCCCAATGAAAAGTCAGCGTGTATAAGTAGTCAGTTGCCTGGCAACAGCGGCGGGTTTAGACGCGCAGGATCTCGGTGTGGCGGTTGTAGCAGATGGCGATTCAGTCGGGCTGGGTGGCGCCCCACTGGATCTGGTTGAACTCGCCCTCGGCCGCCGTGTATAAGTAGTTAGTTACCTGGCAACGGCGGCGGGTTTAGACGCGCAGGATCTCGGTGTGGCGGTTGTAGCAGATGGCGATCCAGTCGGGCTGGGTGGCGCCCCACTGGATCTGGTTGACCTCGCCCTCGGCCGCCGTGTATAACTAGTTAGTTACCTGGCAACGGCGGCGGGTTTAGACGCGCAGGATCTCGGTGTGGCGGTTGTAGCAGATGGCGATCCAGTCGGGCTGGGTGGCGCCCCACTGGATCTGGTTGACCTCGCCCTCGGCCGCCGTGTATAACTAGTTAGTTACCTGGCAACGGCGGCGGGTTTAGACGCGCAGGATCTCGGTGTGGCGGTTGTAGCAGATGGCGATCCAGTCGGGCTGGGTGGCGCCCCACTGGATCTGGTTGACCTCGCCCTCGGCCGCCGTGTATAAGTAGTTAGTTACCTGGCAACGGCGGCGGGTTTAGACGCGCAGGATCTCGGTGTGGCGGTTGTAGCAGATGGCGATCCAGTCGGGCTGGGTGGCGCCCCACTGGATCTGGTTGACCTCGCCCTCGGCCGCCGTGTATAAGTAGTTAGTTACCTGGCAACGGCGGCGGGTTTAGACGCGCAGGATCTCGGTGTGGCGGTTGTAGCAGATGGCGATCCAGTCGGGCTGGGTGGCGCCCCACTGGATCTGGTTGACCTCGCCCTCGGCCGCCGTGTATAAGTAGTTAGTTACCTGGCAACGGCGGCGGGTTTAGACGCGCAGGATCTCGGTGTGGCGGTTGTAGCAGATGGCGATCCAGTCGGGCTGGGTGGCGCCCCACTGGATCTGGTTGACCTCGCCCTCGGCCGCCGTGTATAAGTAGTTAGTTACCTGGAAACGGCGGCGGGTTTAGACGCGCAGGATCTCGGTGTGGCGGTTGTAGCAGATGGCGATTCAGTCGGGTTGGGTGGCGCCCCACTGGATCTGGTTGACCTCGCCCTCGGCCGCCGTGTATAAGTAGTTAGTTACCTGGCAACGGCGGCGGGTTTAGACGCGCAGGATCTCGGTGTGGCGGTTGTAGCAGATGGCGATCCAGTCGGGCTGGGTGGCGCCCCACTGGATCTGGTTGACCTCGCCCTCGGCCGCCGTGTATAAGTAGTTAGTTACCAGGGACGTGCTGTCCATAGAGACGCAAAGACATTGTCTACCCGGAGCTTCCCTAATATATCCGCATTTTTTATATTATAATAAATTATAAATAGGCCCTATTTTCAAATAAACGCGCGCTTCCCCGTCCGTTTCCCATCGCGCCATATGCAGGCCACCGCCACGTACTAACTTACTTAGGTTATACGTATATACGCTCATGTACTCTAGGGGCTACCTACCTAAAAGACAATTGTTCATCGTGTCTCGATTTGCACACATTCACAACGCATGGATAAGGATTTGCGTCTGTAGTATGATCGTCAACGTACTTCACCCACGCACACAAACATGAAGTATACGCGCACACAACTAATATTTTAGACTTTGGCTGATGAATGCCATTTTTGAAACGCATTAGTAACAAACAAAGCAAATTTTTGTATGGAAAAAAGCATTAGGTTAGTGAAACGCTTATTACAAAAATGGTCCTTATCTTTAAGCTAGTTCTATCTCAATAATCAACGTTTTTTATCTCTTTTCACTTTTGACCAATAAGGAATGATATCGATTTTAGGCCTATTTATTTGTTCAGTGACGCGTACCGAGATGAAATCTAGAATGTTATTGGTTCTCGCTTGTGTTATGCTACCAATTTAAATACGCGAAAGATGTTCGAGGATAAAACGGAACACAAAGATTTTTGTGTTAGTCGTATATATTTGATATTTTTTCTTGTCCAATGATAATTATTTGCATTGTCGCATTACAAATGATTACGTGTTGCGCTCGGCTCTGAACTTTGTTTTGTTTGCGATAACAGATGAAATTAGGAGAAGTTTCTTATTTTTCTTTTCTATTATTACCTCTTTAAAACAGTTTGCAATGGAAAGGTTTCCATGTGAAAGTTGTGCGCCAGGTGTTTTTTTTGCTAAAACTGAGAAGTTACGCGTTTAACCATTTAACTTTTGAGGAAAAAAGTGCAATAATCATATATGGCCGATGCCAGCCTATTTTGGATTAAGTTCAAACAAGCGGTAAGCTAAAAGGAACATTTATTAATATTAAACAATATGACGCGTATAAGTGGCTCTCAGGATGTAAACATACTAATAGGGTCAGTTTGGTCAGAGAGCTTTATTTTTGTCCCACTGCTGGGCAAAGGCCCCACAATTAGTCTACCCTGCAATAATCGGTGATGCACGTCCCTGTTAGTTACCTGGCAACGGCGGCGGGTTTAGACGCGCAGGATCTCGGTGTGGCGGTTGTAGCAGATGGCGATCCAGTCGGGCTGGGTGGCGCCCCACTGGATCTGGTTGACCTCGCCCTCGGCCGCCGTGTACGCCAGGATGGGGTCCTCGATGGCGCGCGGCATCTGCTGGATGTCCCAGATCAGCGCCTGGTGGTCGTCGCCCGCCGTGCAGATGTGGCAGGAGCTGAGGAACGTTATAATAATTATATTGATATAGGAATATGGACTGGATAAAAAAAAAGTATTTTTAGTCCGTCAACTATATTATCCATAAATGAAAGACCCGCTTTATTTCTTTTAGCAAAGTAGTAAAAAATTACAAAAATACAGCGCTCCGAAGTTTTTAAGTGAGGGTGATTTACGTGGTCTTTGGTTAAAAATCGGCGCTTTGAAGTTTTGGAGTAGGGGTGATTCTTTTCTTAATGATCTTTGGGTAAGAATATTAGCTCGTAACGTCACGCAAAATTAAAATGCACGAAAAAGAAAAATACGTGTTAGTACTATACTTTTTAATAATTTATCTAATGAGCAAAACAATCATTTTCTATTATATAACGAACATTATAAAAAATTTGTTTACTTATACAAATTTAGATTCAGAACATGACACTGAGCCACATTCCCTATCAAGGAACTTGGGTACATTTAAATAGGAAAAAATAATTTAAATTCCATACAGACTCGTATAAAAAATCCGTGGTTCGATTTATTACGAGCATGTCTCTTTCACTTTGTTTATAAAAAAGTAATGGGAAAATAGGTATAGCGAGGTGGTCAATATAATAAATATACACATCTTACTTCAATCCATCTCATCCCATCCTCTCCCATGCTGGTCTGGGAGAAATAAAAAACTTAGAATGTACCAGCTGCTTCTCTTAAAGCTGCGTAAAAGCCGATCGAGGGAATGGGCAAAAATGCAATTCATGTTAACAGGCGATGCGGCTAGCAACCCATTACTGTATTGATTGCTTTTCCATCTTCTCGCCCACCATGACGCTAAAAGTGGCTTTTGGGTCTTGCGGCCCTGGGCTCTGCATAGAACCGCAAGACCCAAAATGCTCTGTCTGCCCCATTAGGGATAAAGACGTGATAGTATGTATGTACTTCAATCCACACTACAAATACAGAACAAAAAAAATATATATTACCAATACAAGACGAATAAACTTTACCAATACAAGATGAATAAACTAAGTGGTAAGTTGGAAACGTGGGAAACCTTGCCTGTGCGGAGACCAGGCGATGCCGCACATTGTATAGAAAAAATGAGATGGGAAATTAGGTAGTACGGGGAGGTCAATATAATAAACATACATATACTTACATACAACGAAGAACAAAAAAAATTATTTTACCCATACAAGATGGGACCACTCCAAGTCTTCCCATGAATGTCGTAGAAGGCGACTTAGAAAATATAAGCTAAACAAAGCTTATACACATCAATGAGACCTCTTCAACCCGTCTGGCTAGCGAGGAGAGTGTAGGCCAAATCCTCCGGCTGCTCTTGCAAAGTATGGCTCTGGAGTACAGAGAGGGTTGTGCCCCTGCATTGGAGGTAAAAAGGCCTTGATGCACACACAATCACAAACTAAACTTTACCTGTGCGGGGCCCAGGCGATGCCGTTGACGCAGGCGCGGTGGTTGTTGAGGCGGGCCACGGGCGTGCAGGGCACCCGCACGTCCAGGATGATGACCTCGCAGGCGTCCATGGCCACGGTGGCCAGGTAGTTGGGGTCCTGCTTGTTCCACGCCAGCCGCAGCAGCGGCGTGTGCGCAGGGTCCTACACAAATTGGTAATTTTTCGTATTGAAAAATTTTTCGTATCGGACGTTTTTCATACTGACCGATTATAAATTATGTCATAAGTTTTAATAATTTTTCAGCTTTCTATCCGACCACAATCCAGATGGCGCCATTTGGTTTCCGGCGGTGTAGAATCTTTCAGTGGATGTCGTAAAAGGCGACTTAGGAAATAAACTCTAAACAAAGCATTTAAACATCAATAGGACCTCTCCAACGCGACTGGCCACGTAGGGAGTGTACGCCAAAGTCCTCTGGCCAGGTATGGCTCTGGTAGTATAGAGGGTCGGGCTCATGGAGTGGAGATTAAAAATCTGATGATGACGATGATGATGGTGGACAAAATCGAGCGACGACATACGAAAATACGAGAAACCTTTGCTCACTAGTTGCACAAAGAAGTATTACATACAAAACGGAATGTCCTACCGTTTTATCATAAAACGCAGACTAACTTTGTTACTAGATTTAAACCATAATACAACCAAATCAAGTTGACAATTTTAAATGAGACAAAGGCATATCAACTTGACTCGGTCGGATAATGGTTTAAACGCAGTAACAAAGTTAGTCTGCTTTTAGCCTGATGGTAGGAAAAAGGAATCAGAATGGTGATGGGTTGCCGCGTTTATTAACATGATGCACATTTGTTCTTTGCTCCCAGCCTGGGAGCCCTGACCTCGTATATGATGGTGGAGTGCTCGAGGTGCCGCAGGTCGAACATGCGCACGCTGCCGTCGGCGCCCACGGACGCGAACATGTCGCGGCCGCCGCCCGCGCGGCTGAACGCGATGTCGTACACCTCCTGCCAAACCACGCCACACACCTTATTACTTTTAGTATGGGTGTAATTACTTTTAGTAAGGTTGTAAATAGTTATATGTAATTAGTTTTAGTAAGGATGTAATTAGTTTTAGTAAGTATGTAATTCGTTTTAGTGAGGCTGTAATTAGTTTTAGAAAGGGCGTGAAAACTTTTATAAAGCATGTAATTAGTTTTCGTAAAAATGTAACTAGTTTTTGTAAGAGTAAGAATGTTAAACCCCTTAGTGTCAATTTATGTACAATAAAGAATTTACAATACAATACAATAGTGCCCATTCAGGAACTCAAACACACCATGACGGAGTGACGATACCTGAAAAACAGATTTACTTCAAACTCCAATCAGGTCAATCTGAAAAAGATCATTTTCCATCTTGACCTGACTGGGGAGCGAACCCAGAACCTCAGGTGTCCAGACAGCCTGGCGTGGTGACCACCAGGCCACACAAGTACAAAAACAAACATCCTACCTTGTCATGCGCAATAAGTTGAGTCTTCACATGTCCGGACACTTCATTGACTCGGCCCAGAACTTGGCCCGTCTCTAAGCCCCAGATGGTGCAAGTGGTGTCGATGGAACTGGTCCCGATGAGGTTCGGGTCCACCTCATTCCAGTCGAAGGATGTGAGGGGGGCGCAGAAGTCTGAGTTCTTGTTGTTGTTGAGGACGCACTCGAAGAGAGTGTAGGGCTCCCCAGCGCGCCATATTCGGAGGTAATCGCCTGGGAAAAGTTGGTTTAGATGAGATTTTCGTAGATGAAAAGAAGCCTATGATCAGCGGTGGGCGGAAAAGGGGCTGTAATGATGGTGATAAAATTTTGCTTCAGTCTTCAGTGATACAAGATATTTAAGAGACTTTATTAACTCTAGGAGAGATAAATTTACTTTAAGCTACACGTCTTTGTGACATTCTATGGGTTCGTCTTTGTGACATTCTATGGGTTCGTCTTTGTGACATTCTATGGGTTCGTCTTTGTGACATTCTATGGGTTCGGGTTATAACGAAATTAATTAAAAAAAATATTCACTCATAGTCGAGGATAGATCTGCCTAATTAATAAATAAAATTAAAAACTCTACATGTTGTGACATATTTTCTAATAAAATGTTATTTCCTTACATTTGTGTTTCACTCAATCGACGTCATAAATTTATTTGACGTTAACTTTTGCCCGCGACGCGCCTTCATTTGCGCGCATCGCTCGGCTCAAAATTTTCATTCTCCTTTAAGGTCTGCTTAGCACGAGTAAACTTTGACACTTGACAAATATCGTTCTTTTTACAGCATACATGAGTGTTACCAGGTTTCTTTTTGGTATAGCAAAATTTTGTATTTTCTCAAGTAAACAAAAACAGGATTAGTTCATCAAAAGTGATAAAGTCACAGATCAAGGCAAGTAGTATAAGAAGTTACCGCTGGTGGCAAGAAGGTCAGGATACACCCCCTTGCTGTCAGGGATCCACATGATCTTGGTGGTGGGGTAGGGGTGGTCGAAAGTGCTTTTAGCACTGAACTCGCTGGTCTCCTCATCCAGGGATATGATCTGGACCTGTCAACAATGTTACATATATAATATCCTGTCTGTAAATTAAGGGTTACAGGAAAGAAGCTCCCCAAATGATGTAACCCTCATACATGTTGTACATATGTAATGCACACCCTGGAGTACTAATCTAATCATCATCAAATAAAGATTTTTGTATAGGTACCAACTTTCAATCAAAAATATATTTTTTTAATTTTAATTATATTAGAATATGTATAACTTACAATTACAAAATAATCTGAGAAATATTCCTATTTAATTTTTTTTTAATATTCTTTTATATACAATGTGGAAAGGGCATACCCGTAATAAATCAAACCACAGTTTATACTAGATTACTTTAGTATGATATTGAATACAAAAAAAATCTACATATCCATGCAAAGGTCGACTTTTTTTGTTTTTTGACTGTTATTTTATTATCATTATACCAAAGATAATATAATTACTAACGTAACAGATACCCAACGCCATAGAAACTTTTGGACCGGCCGTAAGTAGGCAAATTGAGTAGGCGTTTCTAGTTCCAGCAGCTCGCAGAGATGGCAGCACACAGGACTAGCCAAAGCCGCAAAAGCATATAGTAAATGTTTAAGAGTTCGTCACTAGATGGCGTTAGCGAGAAAACAAATGTTTAGGCATAAGATCCTGAGTATCTATGATACTAGTACTACGCACTTTGGCCATTGTTAATGCTGACCTACGTAACCCGTAATCGCGCCATACCTACAAGGGGGTAGCCAAATAAGGCGCCGCGCGCGCTTCGGATGCAGGACAGCTACGCGTCGATCATTTATGCTATGTCAAATTTAAAAACGTGTTTGAAGTAAGTGCCATTTATGAAACGCAGAGTCACAATAACTAATGTTTTTTCCATACAAAAAACCGTGCGTTTAGTGACTTCGCATTTCAAAAAATGACACCACTAACCATTCATATATACCTAACTCCAGACATATATAGGTAGGTACCTACCTACCTAAGTACACATTTCTCATTTCTTTCATGCACATTATGATAATTAATTAATCGTACCTACCTACTTAAAAATTGCGAAATTATATTAAGTACCTTCTTACAAAAAAAAAGAACCTTATACCTCTTGCAATGTGATAGGTATGTAGGACTCATACGAAATCTGAATACGTTTAACAAATTTATTTACCAGGCGGATTATATTTTTTTGTCGGGGAAAGTGAAAAAGAGTATGGTCATCTAATAGGTAGGTACTTAGTACTAAGTACTTATATATACATCGAGATCAGTTGATTTGAATATTTTTAGTTCGATGCATGTAATCTTCAAAGAACTGTGTGCTGTGTCTATTCTACATAAAGCAAAATAGGTAGGTAGGTATGTGCAAAGATAATAATAATTACTAACGTAATGTAGGTAACGTAATGTAACGGTATGTTTACACAACGTGGAAGGGACATACCCGTAATAAACCGAACCACGGGCAATAGGACCACCATAGTATAATAAAATTAAATTATTAAAAGTCAAAAACATTAAAAAATGGACATTTCCATACAAAAGTGTGCTTCCAATGAGAATGTCGTTTTTTTAAACTTTTATTTAATATCATCGTAATATAAAAATGGAAACCTTTGCTCATCAGTGGGACAGTACCTAAGGTTTATTTAAAAAAAATATATATATACTAGTGATCTAGTATAGCCTGTGGTTCGATTTATTACGGGTATGTCCGATGTAGAACACAACACGTTGTAGAACACAATACAACTAAAATAATATCTACTTATTTTTTGAATTTATTCACCATATTTCCCTATCATCATATTCATAGTTCTTTGGAATTTGATAAAGTTCGATAGGTACCTACATACGAGTCGCAGTCGTAGGTACGTATATTATTACTCTGTGGTCGTACGATGCCACTGACTTACATAGTTACCTATGAATGAGTCCGCCGCCGGCGCCGGTTGTTCCGGGCGCGACCGCACGGCGCTACTTATATCCAAACTTCTTCTTTAGGTAGGTACACGGGGTAGGTAAGTACGTGTTGACCCGCAAATCCCGCAACCCGCAACATGTTGATTCATTGAACGAGCATCTAGGTATAGCTAGGTACCTGTGCTCGTATATCAGGATTATCAGGTGTTACGGTTACGGACGTTACGATTTACCTAACGTCTCCAGCTATTATAACCGTCAGTTAGTATTTCGGATAAGTAGTTAGGTATTATAATATAAACCATATTTCGATGTTTTTATGACTTGCATGATAAAATGATAAGATATACTACCTTTAGTTCGTACGGCGCGTGCCTTTTTAACCGACTTCAAAAAAGGAGGAGGTTATCAATTCGATTGTATGTTTTTTTTTTTGTATGTATGTTACGCGATATTTTTGTCAACCGTGGACCGATTTAGATGATTCTTTTTCTATTTGAAAGCTCTTACTCCCAAGTTGGTCCCATATTAATTTGGTGAAGAAGTGATGAAGAACTTCGGAGATATGGAGAAAACTCCTGAAATAAATTGAAGTCGGTTGTTTTTTTTTTCTTAAAAATTTAATTATTCAATGATATTATTATAATCAGCAAACAACTTGTGGGCATGTCCCCAGCGGAAAAGTGTCGAATATTAAATGTTGACTATACTAGACCTTTAGTCTAAAGCAGCCTTCAATAAATGAAATTTGTGTATTCAGTAATTTTTGAGAAATTCGTCAAAAATATATTCCGCCAGGGAAACGTTTCTCTGGCGGAATGTTGTCAGGGATCTAGGATTCAATTAATATAGTAATTAATGTATCATACGTGACAAATGTTTATGTACATTGTATGTCATAGGCCTCCGAAGTTATTCGAAATTCCACTTTTTCAATTCAATTCAAATATATCTTTATTAAGTATCATAGGATAATTATAATATCTCTTAATAATCGTCATTGTTTTGTTGTACAATTGTTGACGTCAAAAGGTTACTTCCAACTAAGTTTACTACCGCTTCCAAAGCGCTAGTGCAGAAGAAGCGGTAACAAACTGCACTGCAGCATTTTCTCCAAGGACGTCAACTCACAATTAAATTAATATTTAAAGTTAATGTGGACAGAGAATACATTGTTTGTTATGTCATATCATAATTTTAATTAAATTTTTAGAATGTCAAAATTTTAAAATAATGGCAAGTTGTAGATTTAGTTTGTACAAAATGTACCAAATTATGACATTTGCGAGTACCTATATTACAAACTTTAAGAGGGTCCCGTGCCAAGCTCAAGCCAGACTTTTTTGTCTTTAAGGTAGTCATCGGTCGTATAATAAGCCTTCTCACAAAGTACTTTCTTTACATACTTTTTGAATTTTTTATCCGGCATATCAAGGACCGATTTTGGCAATTTATTATAAAAAAGTATACAGTTCCCCATTAACGTCTTACTAACTGTTTTGAGCCTAGAAAATGGGGCAACTAAGTCATTCTTATTACGTAGGTTTCTATCGGTCAAATCGCTTACTTTACTGTATGAGAAAATATTTTTCCTTACATACATTATATTTTCAAATATATACTGTGATGATAAGGTAAGTATATCTATTTTCTTGAATAATTCTCTGAGTGAGTCTCTAGATCCTAACCCGTAAATAGCACGTTGGGAGGCTTGTGTTGTGTAGGTTCTATAAATAGCACGAATTGCCCGTTTTTGTAAAATGAAAATAGTCTGAATATTGGCTTTACTCCCCCACAGGGGAATGCCGTCGGACATTACACTATGAAAGTAACTAAAGTACATTAGTCTAGCAGTTGCTACATCGGTCAATTGTCTTATTCTCCTAACAGCACAAGCCGCAGAGCTACGCCTATTAGAAAGTTTAATTATATGAGCACCACATTGAAGTTTTGAGTCTATTGAAATTCCTAAGAAGGTGGTACTTTCAACAAGATCGAGTTTTTCACCATCTATCATTATGTCAACGCAGGCCTGTCTCACATTGGAAAGAGAAAATCGAATGCCTTGGGTCTTTTTCGCATTTTACATGAGGTTATTGGCAGAAAACCAATCAGAAATAGAAGACAAGGTGCTATTCACCGCGCTAGCTTAAGTGCTATGTCGATCTATTTATATTAGCGAGATGTCATCAGCAAACAGCGCTATGCCAGCCTGCTTCTCAACCATATAAGGCAGGTCATTAACATAAACTAAGAAAAGGAAAGGTCCAAGAATTGAACCTTGCGGTACGCCTATTTTAACATTAGATACTGGGGAAATGTTTAGCCTTTTGTTGGATTTCACAAACGGTTTGGAATACAGTCTTGATTTTTTTACACACATTGCTATTCATTTGTTTATTACGACTGTAAATACAGAATCCAAAGAAAACACCACCACTTCCGAATAATAAATATAAACATAAAAGTAGGTATTTTGGTTCCAGTGGCTTAACCAAGGGATATAGGGAAAAGGTTTGAATGTTGTTTTATGTATTAAAACTGCCTCTAACATCTGGAAAAGTATGTTTGTAATAGTGTAAGTATTAAAAAAGTAACAACAAAAAATAATATCCACTGACATCATAATTTTGATTCGGTCTATTTGACGAGTTTTATATTATGTGACATGTTTTAACTAATTCCAATCTTTAATGTATTAATTCAACTATCCACATTCCAATAATTAGCTAATTAGTAATAAAGAAAATATAGTAAAAAAACCAGCGACATTCAAAACTTTATTATAAACCAACCAATTTCGGATGCCTATTAAAAAGCGACTGCTTAGTACAAATAGCTGACTTCCGAAAGTTGCAATATTACCAACTGGAATTGGTACAGACGCGTACACAATACATAAAAGTTATGTCAAAATGGATGATTTAATATCTATTAGGTATTTAGCAAAAAGCGGGGAAAAATGACACATAATAAATGTTGACTATACTTGATCTTTTGTAATCTGTATGAGGCCTCAGACAACGCCGTAAAAGTAGCAACCTTCTGGAGAGAAAAAAACTAATTTAAGTTGAGCCTTTGACAGGAGAAGAAGAAGAGTGTAAAGCTGCCTTCAAATGTTTATCGATAAATGAAATTTGTGTATTCGGTAATTTTTGAGAAATTCGTCTTAAACTTATTCCACCAGGCAAATGTTTCCCTGGCGGAATTTATTCAAGGACTCAAAATTCAACCAGCAGATCACTTAGAGCATTATACCTATTAATAAGAGGCAAATGTTTATGCACAAATGGACTTTGTATGTCATAGACCTCCGAAGTTATATACATTTGGTAATAATTTAAAGGTTTGCAATACAGTCTTTATTTTGTTTTACACACATTGCTATTAATTTGTGTATATCGATTGAAAAAGCAAAATCCAAAAAACACTTACGAATAATAAGTATAAACATAAAAGTAGGTATTTTGACCAAGGGAAAAAGTATAAACGTTGATTTATTTATTAAAACTACCTCCAACACATTGGAAAGTATGTATGTAATAAAGTAAGTATTAAAAACGATACACCAAAAACTAAGTGCCACGGACATCATGATTAAAAAAATACATCGGTCTATTGGACGACTTTTATGTTATGGGACAAGTTTTATGTTATGAGCAAGTTTTCTTTTGATCAAATCTTTTTAAAACAAGCTTTTATTAACTACCTTATCTATACATATAATAAAACAGTAAAAAAAGTGTGTCTGTACATTAAATATATTTCCAAAAAAAATATTGGGGGCGATGGAGACGTAGTAATAGAGTAAGAATTTTAAAAAAAATGTCTGTCTGTTTGTCTGTTTGTCTGTTTGTCTGTATGTCTGTTTGTCTGTTTGTCTGTTTGTACACGCTAATCTCCGGAAATACTGGACGGATTCGAATGAAACTTTTTTTGTTATATAGCTATTAAGCTTGGGCAACATATAGGGTATAAATGATTTTGGAAAATGGAACGCCTGATGCAGAACTATAATGGTCCAGCTAAACTATAAGAGATATAAAAATGCCGCCTTAGTAAAAGTTGCTCAGCCTGATGAGCATTTTCCAGAGACATAAAGTCCACGCGAACGAAGTCGCGGGCTTCGGCTAGTTGTTAATAAAAAGCATTAAAATATAAAAATTATCTTATTTTGTAGTCTGGAGACAAAGTACTCGTCAAGCAAGACGAATCATACGAGCCCAAACTCGATGGGCTTATCTCTCTTATCTCTTTTACGGAGGCTTTATGATCAATTACTTTTAATTCGTCTACAAAGCAAAGTACTTAAAATGGCAAGTAAGAGTGAAGTATAAAGTTTCCCTCTAGTCAGAAACAATATAAATAACTACAAAATATTTATTGATTATTACATTCATTTATAAGGTCTTACTTGTAATGTTTGGAATGATAGCAATTTGTATGAACCGGTCGCTTTTTCATAGCCATCCGAAATTGGTCGGATTATAATCAAGTTTTACGTGCCGCTGGATTTTTACTATATTTATTTTATTACTCAACGAGCTAATTATTGAAATTATTGAAATATGGATAGTTGATTCGAATTAGTTACAACTTGACACATAACATAAAGGTCGCCAATAGACCAATTCAAAATTATGATTTTTATTGTATCTTTTTTAGTACTTACTCTAATACAAACATACTTTCCCAGATATTGGAGATAGTTGTAATAAATAAATCGGCGTTTAAACCTTTTCCCTAGGTCTCTTAGTTAACTAACTACTACTAGAACCAAGATACCTACTTTTATGTTTTTATTTATTATTCGTAAGTGGTTATGTTTTTCGGATTCTGTTTTGACAAACGTTATATACAAATAAATAGCAATGTGTGTAAAAAATCAAGACTGTATTCCAAACTGACCAGGGTCGCTGGAAAGCGCTGGATGCAGGCCGCGACACTTTTCGGCGGGGGTAATGCACACCAAATTTCACGCAAGGTCTTAAATTCGGTTCGGCGCTGTTTAAATTTAGGTACTCAATCAAATTGTTTGCTTGCAGAATATTATATCTAAGTACCTGGGCGACCGAGCTTTGCTCGGTTACATCTCAAATAATAACTAAATTTTTTTAAACTTGTCTAAAAACAATACAAAATAAAAAATTATATAAAAATTTGATCATAAAAAAAAACAAAAGTGAGTCACCGAGTGGGATTCGAACCTGTAACACTCTTTCTAATAGTCCGCATCACGGCATCATAAACCGCTGAGTCAAAATGGATGGCGGCCGGTGCGACAAAATTAGCGATCATATTCTGCGTGGAAAGAAAAACGCATGAAAACTCGAAAACACGACCCGACATACCAATTTTCAGCGAAATCGTTAAATCCGTTTTCGAGATCACAGAAATTTATAAATATATAAATAAATAAATATACAAGAATTGCTCGTTTAAAGGTATAAGATATATTTATATGTTTATAAATTTCTGTGATCTCGAAAACGGCTCTTAACGATTTCGCTGAAAATTGGTATATGGGGGTTTTTGGGGGTAAACAATCGATCTAGATTAGTCTTATGTTTGATAAAACGCGTGTTTTCGAGTTTTCATTCGTTTTTCTTTTCACGAATATGGTCGCTAATTTCATTGCATTGTGCGCCATCCGCTTAGTTCAACGGTTAATGATGTTGACCGCTAAAAAGAGTGTTACGGGTTCGAATCCCACTCTGTGACTTACTTTTGTTTTTTTTTTATGTTTAAGTTTATATATCATTTTTTATTTTGTACTGTTTTTAGACAAGTTTAAAGAAATTTAGATAATGTTTGAGATGTAACCGACCGAGCAAAGCTCGGTCACCCAGGTACTAAATAAAAAAATATACAAGAATTGCTCGTTTAAAGGTATAAGATTTGGTGAGGTACCATGAATGTCGTAGAAGAGACGAGGTAAAGTAAATAATATAATAAAATAAATATAATCCAAACTTAAATATTTAATAAATACCTATCTAAAAATTATTGATTTGTATAATTTTATACTTGTACCTACCAAAATTATTCTAGAAACAAAATGCAGCAAAAGGATACGAATACGATTTTGTTCGTACACAGTGCACGTAGTATATTTTACATTGTGGTACATAAATAAATGTTGATTTTATATTTAAAACATTATTAGAAGATATTATAATAGGTATCATTTGTATAATCTATTCTTACGGACGAGTTAGTAAGCTTTAAAGTAAAGACGGTGCTGCCATCAATAATAGGTAATCAAACATATAACCTTAAAGCACGCAAAGTGCCATCTAGTGACATAATTAAAAACCAAAAACTGTGCTTTAAGACAAATATTTCTGAATTTTGTGAAATAGACAAAGAAAGTGCTTTAAAAATATTTATTGCAGTTCATAAAAATCATATTTAATTAGTTAGAGTACTACTTTGTTCAAATAATGGTAATTAAAGATTTTAATGTTTTCCATGGTTTTAATCGATACCTACTGCGCCATCTAGTGAGGACGGAAGGGTAATAATTACGTTTATATGGGGATGGGTAGGCGTGATTATACTATATTTATATTGTTTTAAGACAACGGAAAATACAAAAATAAGAAATGTAGACATTCGGAATAAAACTAAGATAACAGATGCCCTCAAGCACTGCTTAAAACAAAAATGGAAATGGGCCGGACATATAGAACGATGTAAAGATAAGAGATGGACTTATCAAGTCACAAAGTGGCTTGGTCCAATAGGAAAAAGAAGGATAGGAAAACCAAGAAAAAGATGGGTGGATGACATCGTAGAAGTGGCAGGAAAAAAGTGGATGGAAACGGCCAAGAATAGAGAAAGGTGGAAAAAGATGGAGGAGGCTTTTACCCTAAAGGGACTGCATGTCCAAGAAACCAAAAATAAATAACTAAAAAATTTTAACTGGAGCGTGGAACATGTGGAAATAAAAAGCTAATAAAAAAAATAAAAAAAATAGTGACCTTTAAAGTTTGTGGTACAATTTATTATGGATATGTTCTTTCTGCATTGTATATTGTGTACCACTAGATATGGGTTTATGCCTGGGCATATTGGGTGCATTGCATAAATGCCAAATAAATGTCCGTATATGCTGAATAAATGTCTATTGTCAGGGTACAAACATTATCAGATCTTTTTCATTCTAATAGCTTCCTATTTGTTTTTAACCCTTGCTCGACCCATCACTATGTACCACAACACAACATTATTAGATTTGAATTATTACAATGATGTAGTTAGGTATTTATAACAACATACTTTATTATTGTACTCTTCCACAAAGCTGCCGAGCGCTAGCCGGAACCTCTTGTCCGGTCTCACAGACCAGTTCATGGAGTATAGGGGCCATGGGGCTTGGTATCTGCAACAAAAAAAAATTTTTAACATAGGAAGTTCTAGTAAAATAAAAAAATATTCATAAAATATTCACATGTAACAATAACAAATAAACAAATTTGCTAGGTAAATTATTTTTTAAAAACCTGACTTTCAAGTATTAACCCATAACTTTTGAACCGCTGAACCAATTTTCTTTAAACATAGTTGAATCACCGCAGGAAAACCTGCTAACATATAATAAATACTGCAACAAAAATTGGTACATCCGTTTGAGAGCTACAATGCCAAAAACAGACTATTTGCTCTGCATGACTATTTTTTAACAAATTTAGGCTAAAGGAGTCAGAAGTTCAAGTATAAAACACTGCTAAAATTATTAGAAATATCAGGTCTAGAGACCACAATGATGTAAACAGAGAGTAAAAGTTTTGCCAAACGATGGCCTAATGTGGCTAAAAAATAACATAGTGACATAGTGGCAGGTCTTACTTGTATATTTCTTTGCGTTTAGTGCTGGAGCTCGTGGTGGACGAGCTGCTATGTGGCATGGACATTGGGGCCGCCAGGGTTGCAGCGTTTCTCGCCAGATATCTACAAATTGCGCATTATTTACATCAATAACAACAGTCACACTATTTATAATCAACTTTCAAGCTGAGTAAGGTTATTAGACACGGATTATATGGAGAAAATTTGTATAAATGCAAGGCACAGTGTAAACTGAAATTTACCTCACAAAACCAGTTGAAAATCAAAATTTAAAGGATTTTTGGATGGAAAGGTGTTGCGCATTTAATTTTAATGCAGTTAAACTGCGCAGATGATGTTTTAATTTATTTATTTCTTAGATATTTATCAGAAAACAAACAAGCATTTTCGTGAATTTGACAAGAATTTGACATGAAATTTTTCTGACGCGAGCATTTGACAATTTTTTTGACTTTGACTGACTTGACGTGACTCTTGACACTTGAAATTTGGTCCTGCCATAAAAAAATATTAATGGAGGGGGCCTTTACATTCAAAGTCTTTAGAACATAGGTACTATGCTATGGTATAATAAAATAAGGTATTCTCTTCCCGTGACAGTTGACAGCTGATGACGTAGGTGGAACTTGACTACATCATCAGTTTAAAGTGCTGCCACTGTGTGAAATTGAATTACCTGAGCCTGAGCGTAATGTATTTTTGAACTTTATATACCAATTTCGAATTAATAATCCATTATATAAATTTATAAAATATTGAATTGATGAATCACGTGAGAATCGCGAGATACTAACTAACTAAGTTACTTAATATTTTATTTAATATTCATGAACTTATTGAGAAAGTCCTTAAATTTACTGAAAAGAACAACCAGTGGCAACACTTTCGTGACGTAGTCAAGTTCCATCTCGGGAAGAGAATACCTTATTTTATTAAACCATGGAACATACCAGCTCTTTGCCACGTAATATTAAAAACTTTACTATTGACAGCTGTCAAATAAATTGTGTTACAATTGCAACAATGTCAACGTCAACACAAACTACAAACATCAAAAATAGTTTATTCGATGAGTGTGGATGAGTGTTTATTTTCTTGAAAATAAGATATAAAGCCAGATCCGTAATATTAAACAACGTACACATACTGCTTTAGAAATCCAACAGATATTCTACACATCTCACAGTGTAAAAAACACGTACTCAAATAAAACATCACGATGACTCTTGCGGAGTTTTTTAGCTGCAGCCTCCTTGCTTTCGGGGCTCCGCTGGTGATGTTCTCGGTGACGGTGGCCAACGACCCGGTGCGCATCATCATCATGATCGCCGCGGCGTTCGGGTGGTTGTTGGCGTTCCTCGTGTCCTCTTTAGTGTGGTACGCGGTGGTGCCTCTACGATCGTACTTGGCGTTTGGATTGTTCTTTGCTATCATCTTTCAGGTAATTATCTTTGTAACAGAAGTCCCTTGCGTCAGTGACAGGTGTAGTAGAGAAAAGATGAGTTTCCATATCGATCTAGTACAAACTTATTATGAAGATTGTACTAGTTGCTTCTCTTCCTTTGCAAAACTTGCTCATTTAACTTTATACACAAATAATTCATAATCGGAGTCCCCCATGAGGCTGGCTTAGTCACACCAAGTGAACTGAAGCCTTGGTTAAATAATAGATTCCAAAAAATAGTATACAGAAATGTACTAGCGGACTTGAAGCCTAAAGCCTTATAAGGCTAATAGTAACAATCGATCGGAGAAATTGGTGCATGGAATTGCATCTATAGGTGATTAATGAGGCACTTAAACATCTGTTTTGATTCCATTTTCACTTACACACCCACCAGCATAGTGAAAGTGGGCTACCTAGGATTTATCATAATGGACATAGACTTAATTAGTGTCTTTGTTCATAAGCATGATAGATGCCTTTAAAAAAATCTGATTCAAGTTTTAGCCACTTACACACACTAAAAACGACAGCCATATAAATGAAGTCCTTATCTTTTCTTAATTCTCAATGTTTTGTAAAAATTTTATATTTCAATCTAATATTTTATTTTTAGGAACTGTTCCGCTATGGAACATATCGCTTGCTGAGGAAGACAGAGGCAGGCTTGAAGGAGATTTCCGAGAACCATGACATTGGCACCAATAAGCTAGAGATGGCCTACGTCTCTGGCCTCGGCTTCGGCACCATGAGTGGAGCGTTTGCTCTAGTCAATGTTTTAGCTGATTCTGTAAGTTAAATATTTTCTTTTATGACCATATATAAATTTTAAATGTGTATAAAGTTCTGTTCCCTGAACATTCTCTTACTTTCAGGTTGGCCCAGGCACTTTAGGACTCCAAAGCGGCACAGAATACTTCTTCGTAACTAGCGCAGCAATGACTCTATGCATGATTCTCCTCAACACCTTCTGGAGTGTTATATTCTTTAGTGGCTTTGACGAAAAGAACTATTACAAGGTTGCCTGGGTGTTAGTATCACACTTTTTAGTATCGGGTCTCAGTTTATTAAACAGTAGACAGATCTACGCAGGCACCATAATACCGTCTTACATAGTTTTAATAATAACAGGCTTAATTGCTTTCAAATCAGCCGGTGGAACAGTCCAGAGCTTTGTGCAAACTTTTTCAAGGCGGAGTACGTAATTTACAGGGTAGTTGTAGATGTAAATATCATGAGTTTGATGTAAAATAATTAATTAAAGCCAATTTAACTAGTTACTAATTGAAATTCTTTATGTACATACGTTTGATAAGTGTATCATGCATGGCAAAAGATGAACAATTATGTAAATTTCATATCACATCAATTATGTAATACTAGCTAGTGCCCGCGACTTCTGCGAAGGATTATCACACAATAGCTTTATAAATTGTAGCCTATGTGTTATTCTGATGCATAAGCAATATTGTAAAGTTTCATTAAAATCCATTCAGTAGTTTTTACGTGAAAGAGTAACAAACATCCATCCATCCATACTTATAAACTTTCGCGTTTATAATATATGTAGGACTAGCTATGCCCCGCGGGATTACCCGCGCCTAAAGTAGCTTATGTTTTAATCTAGGGTGTCAGCTTCCTGCTTACCAAATTTTATCAAAATTGTTCCAGCAGTTTACATGTGAAGTACCTAACCAAAAAACACTCTCAAAACTTTCGATTTTATAATATAAGTGTGATTCAATAATTTATATAGATTTAAGCGTTCAAAAATGCACTTTAATTAAATAGATTAACTCAGTAACTGAGAAGAAAATTCATTGAAAATATAGATAGGCTAATTAAGAAAGCTTAAATTGGATAAAAACTAGTAGAAGGTCCTCTTTTCCATTGAAGAGCGTCGCCGCCGCAGAAGCAGTTTTGCCAAGCTTAGACGTGATAAGAATTATTATCCATTTTTAGGGATCCAATATGAAATCATTTTATAATAAGTTAGAAACATGATACTCTCAACAATAGAATATAAGGTTCATTTCTGCTGCCCTTTGTATGCCGGAATATCAGACACAATAGCATTCTCGCGTAGATCTACGCAATCGAATTTTCTTGTGCAAACTGGTTTCAGATTTGTCTAGGACTTCGCTATCTTATGATGACAGCCAAGAGCCAACGAATGCGTAACCCCAGCAAAATGTTGCGCCGTAGAGAAATAAGAGTATTACAGATAGTTGGTTCATAGTAAGCCTCATTTTGTTCAAATATAGCAAAATGTGTTCATGTTGTATTTTCGAAGTTATTCGAGAAAAACTGATTTTGCTGGAGTAACGTTACCCCAGCAAGATGTTTTTAAAAAAAGGCGTTTAGCCTAGAATCAAGTATATGAAAAGAAAGCTCTTAATGAGTTGTAAATGTATACCGATAGCAAGATGTGTTCATCTTATACTTTTTGAGATATTCAAGATTTTGCTGGGGTAACGTTTTGCAATTTTCCATATCTCGAAAACTGTTAGTAGCAGAAATTTGAAAAAAATACTGCTTATAGGCCATTGAACAAAATGAGGCTTACTATGAACCAACTATCTGTAATACTCTTATTTCTCTACGGCGCAACATTTTGCTGGGGTTACGCATTCAGAGCCAACACAACGCCATATTATTTTTTTCTGAAGTATGGTATGGCTGAATATATTTCTTGCCATTTGACACCATTCCACTTTCGAATTAACTTCGCAGTTTACATATAATGTGTAGGGAAGACTGGGCTTAAGAATCCCCTTACCCTAGACTTTTCATACGAACTTAGTCTACGTTTTATTTTGAAACCACATGTCACGATAAAAAAATTGTAATTTTGAAGTAATTGCACTTATTTTGGGTAATAATTGGTTTCCTACAGTAAATTTTCGAAATCAGGCATGTAGTTACGAAATAAAACGTAGACTATGTTTGTATGAAAAAGTTTAGTTTGGTCTAGTGCAAGGGTACTGTTAAGCCTTAAATATATACCCTCATATTCATAAAAATTAACAGTTTGCTAAACCTATTCCAGTAAAAACATGTCCTTTTCCCTCTTTTCATTATTTGACAATGAAAGAATAAGACAAAACATATTTAAATAAAATAGGTTTAGCAAACATATTTTTAAAGTGAAAACTTCTTTAGCGGCGTTGTGCACTTTTTTTGGAATGGGTAAAAAATGTTAAACTCGCGTCAGGACACGCTCGCGTCAGGACACGCTCGCGTCAGGACACGTGACCTGATCGAAAATTCGTAAGACCGATGGAGAGTAGACAGCTGGCGCGGCGTAGGAGAGGGAGTATCCCCCTCTCTTTCTACGGCGCGGCGAAAATGTATGCCTGCGTCTGCTGCTTCGTATATCAAAAATGCACAACGTTAATATTCAAGTTTTCACTTCTGCCGGCACTCCCAGAGTGCAACCCGTCGTTTTTTTTTTATGAATAGGCGGATAGCATCAAGCAATTCGGCAATAATGATTTGGCATGGCAGTGCATAAGTAAAGACTTGACTTTTTTTTACGACTTAGTATTATTTGTGGGAAAATGTTGTAACATCTTAACGCCTACCATCACGCTAAGCACGGCCCTAGACTCTGTCTACCCCGCCAGTAATAAAGACGTGATAATGTATCTGTAGCTGATATACCAATACCATATGGGTAAGCTAAGACTGATTGCAATTTGTATAGAATTTATCAGTTTCCATTTGTATGATGAGAATGTCAGCAGAAGAGCCGGTAATTAAAAAAATAACTTCATTTAGAATTATTTATTAATTTTCTTATGCACTATGTATTAATATTTATATTTATGTGATATAATTAAGAGATCATTCCCTAATGCTTAACTAATAAGACTTAAAATTGGACAGAACATTTAGATAATAAAGTTATACAAGTCTTTATAACCGTTTTATTTACTTTGCCGCTTTTGAATGTGTTTTTTTTACCCCCGCCTCCGCCACTAGGTGTAAGTGTGCATTTATCTCTTACATCATATATCATAGCTCCTTATAAGTCTAACCTGATTTTGATTAAGTTTTTCTTGTTCGAAAGTTGCCTTTATTGGGACTGTTTCAAGATGTTGACAAGGAACCCTGTCTTCCAAGCTCGGTCGGCCGGGTCGCTTTGACGAAAACCGACACCAAATCAGAGTCACTCAGCTTACGAGAACCCAGCCAACCAGACCTCCGAAGTTCAGTGAGACAAGACAAGATAAAGAGTCTATTTTACTCATCTCTACTAACATTGGCCTAAATCGGTTTTGTCATGATGGAATGTTATGCTTTTTTAACTCGCAGTGTGGCAATATGAGTTCATTGATGTCACAATTTTTCCACAGTGACCCTCTTATATAGATACGACGATATCGAATTCACGTCCAAAAGTAGAAGGATTCACTGTATGAAAATATTGTGGCATGACCCGATCGTGCTACCGCCCGTTTTTTTTTTAGATCGGGTATTTGAAATTCTGAATTTATCCTTGGCATCAGGCCTCATTGGTTTCATCAGCCAGCTGCGTCAACAACGAGTCCACAGTCCACACGGTGTCTGCTGTGTCATCATCATCCACCTGAAGAATGTCAATAATAATAACAATGGGGTCTAAAAAATATAGGTACTTATAATTTAGGTCTAATAAATATACTTATAGATAAAAATCTAAGACCCTGGACGATTTGAAAAAGGCCATTTTCCAACTTGCTCTGGCTGGGGATCGAACCCGGGACCTGTGGGTGGCAGACTAACATGGTGACCACTACTCCATGTAGCGTTGCCAGGCGTCCGGATAAAGCCGGACACAGTCAGGCTTTTTGGTTGCGTGTCCGGCCAAATTAGAGCGTGTCCGGCCTGTCCGGCTTTTGTTAGGCTTTTTACATTTCATGAACGACCAAGCGCCGAGCGCGGCCGCGTCGCGTCGGTCGCTCGCGCATGCTCTCAGAGGGGCGCCCCGCCGCCGCCTGTCGCCCGCCCCCCTGCGCTCTGTCGTTATTTTTCATTCCTCGATTGATAGCGCACGTACCGTACGTTGCTTTGCGTGGCGGCAAAATTTATGATAATAATCAAAAAAGCTTGGTTTTACATACTTTTTTTTTCGTTGTACCTAATGCTGAGACAAGATCCTCAATACTGTAGGGTGTCCGGCTTTTCCACCCAAATGTCCGGCCAAACTGGCTGATCTGTCTGACTTTTAGGCTCGGCGACCTGGCAACCCTAACTCCATGGAGGTTGTCTTCTGTAGTTTAATGATAAAAGCTTATTGAATATACCTGAGGTATGAAGGTGTTAAGAACAGCCAGCACTGCGTCCACCCCGTCTGCTGAACTGCTGAGCCCTCCACCAACTTCTGAAAGTGCATTGACTGTCTCTCTGTCTTTGCGCTCCATCCTGTAATTTTCAGTGTTATGTGGATATGGGCTTATCAACACATTCCGTGACACTCCACTGACTCAGCCAGACATACTTAATAGAAATAACAGTTGAATGTCCTCAGCAAATGTGTCCCAGAATATGTTAACTTTGTGTACTTTCTGGTCTAAAGATTCTAATCTAAAATCTAGTCATTCTAGACTCACATCATAGTCAAAAACTTACGGTGGTGGCATAGATATTTCCTTTTCTAAGATGTCTTGCAAATCATCCAAGTCTGGTATTGTTGGTATGTCATCACTGGAGTCCGG
This sequence comes from Acrobasis consociella, assembly GCA_963555685.1. Classification (NCBI taxonomy): domain Eukaryota; kingdom Metazoa; phylum Arthropoda; class Insecta; order Lepidoptera; family Pyralidae; genus Acrobasis; species Acrobasis consociella. Next base: position 19,180,983 of record OY743117.1, read on the forward strand.
AGATTTTTTAGGTATCACATACTCCCTGGAAACAAGTCAGATCTATTTTATTACCAACTTGAGTGTTTCTCTGCATGTTATGTATGAATTTATGATAGCTCATGAAATATTAAAGATTGATGACTTATTTGAAATTTGGTTTGTTATGGTTAGACTTACTTTGCTTCGATGTGAGTCCCCTCTGCCCAAACGCCAACTTTTTTGGGTTCTGGTACATCCATTTCTTGTAATAGATAAATATTATACTATACCGAAAGCAAAAGTTTGTTCTGTTTTGTATTTTGTATTGTGCGTAGACAGCGTTTAGAACACAAAGAAATTAATAGATAGTATCAGTAGGTACCTATGTTTCGAAACCAAGAAACCAATAGAATAGGTAGATAGATTAGAAACCGTCGTAGAATTTGTTTCATTTGTTTGTTTATTTAGGTTATGTTGACTTGACAGTGTTTGACAATATTTGACCATTGGATTTTTTTTTTTTTCCTTAAATTAATTTACGGCTCTGGATACTGGTCCTTTAGAGCCAATCTTTATTTATCTCTTCTTTATTCCTAATCCTAAACCCTTAACTATACAATCAAAGGTTGGTATAGGTCCTTTGATTGCTTCACGGGAGCTTCTGGCGACAAATCTATACGAGTCCACTGGTTTTCATAGCCGATTGAGTGGCGGACGGCACCCAAAGACGCCCACCGCAGTCCGCAAATAAATATCACTACAACCGCACTATGACTGTCCACTTTAAACATTTCACATCTTGTCCATGAGAATGAGTATTTATAACACCAAACTACACCAATTTCATATTATAAAGTCCACTAAAAACAATTTGCAAAACAATTTAAAGCAAACTCCAACTGGACCCCTTGACTTCCCGCCAAAAACTCCCACCATTGGATTTGACAGTCTATTCTTTTTTTTAAATATTTTAACGGCCATTGGCGTCAGGCTTTTAGCCTTGCCTTGACAGATTCTTTTTCAAATGACAAATAGTGCGGAACCCGGATCCTGTATTAAATTTCCCGCTAGCAGGTCGCCGCGCGTGAGTATATTTATTTTCGATAACTAAATTGACACAGGCTTGGCGTTACGCCCGAAATTGTACACATTGAAACATTTGACTCTCTGTCTAATTTGTGCATTGAAGTGCATTAATATCACTTGTCACTTGTCAGGCCTGTACACACGCTCACTTGTCAATGTGTAATCCAGGCTTAGCCCTCTTATTCATAAATCATAAAAATTAACAAGCGTTTGCTAAACGTATCTTTTCCTCTTTTCAATATTGAATATTGAAAGAACGAGACAAAACATAGTTTAATTAATAAGTTTAGCATGTTTGTATTTTTATAAATAAGGGGGTATGAGTTTAAGGGGAGTACTACAACTACTTCATTTAAATAATACTAATAAAAAAATTAAATTTTTTAATTATTACGTAGAAGTCATAAAGGAGTGGCAACAGGCAGCTATGGATAGAGATCTGTGGAAGAAAGAAGGGGAGGCCTTTGCCCAGCAGTGGGACACCCTAACAGGCTAGAATAAAAAAAAAAAAAAAAAAAATTATTACGTATAGCGCCATCTAGTAACAAAGAAGAGGAATAATTATGTTTATAAGGCGATGGGTAAGCATTTCAGTTGTAGTAACGTGAGATAGATTCCAATAATATAACCCGTTTACGTCAGTAATGGTTACTCTAATTTAGTATATAAGCTGTTGTTGTATTTAATAGAGTTGGAATCGTCACTATGTAGAAGATGGAGTAAATACAATCAACGGCTCTCGTGTTTCCATCACCACTCTCAAGTTCCCAACCACAACACTACTTATTAGACACCAACATCAAATCAACAGCATGGCACATTTCATTTGTTATTGTAGTGTTTGTCAGCGTGCGTCCTCCGCTCGCGCCTGCGCAGCGCGTCGCCGCTGGCGCAGAGAGCTCGGGAACGCTTTTCCTGCGGCGTGCGTGTGGCGGTGGCGCGCCGCGCCCCACGCGCTGTGGAACCGCCGCGGGCACACGTCACAGCCAAACCGCCGCTCGAGCTCCTTCATGTGCACATTCTTCACGTGGTTGTTGCAAAGACTTCTCGTAACAAACGACTTTTGACACACACTGCACCGAAAATCCGGCTTCTCCATCCCATGCTTCTCAACCAAGTGCAACACTTTGAAATTCTCTTGAACGAACCTCTCGTCGCAGTGGGGACACGGAAACCTCAATTTTCTAGTTACCTTCAATTTGTGCACGGTTACGTCATGATTTTTCTTCTCGTTCTTCGCTACGAATTCTATGTCACACTCTTTGCACCTCAGCGGACGATGCAACCTCGTTTTGTGTAGGTTTAAGAATTTCAAATTGGAGAAAGACGCGCCGCAAATATAACACACTTGGTTCTGATAATGTTTGTTCATGTGTATATTGAGGAGTCTGAACAGCGTGAACTTTTCGTAACAAATCTGGCACTTTAAACTGTCCTCGATTTTGAACGGTATTAACAAATCTTCGTTCAATGGGAACTCCAATTGATGATGTGAAATCAAATGTTCTCGAAGCTTCTGTAGACTTTCCATAGTTTGGTTGCACAATTTGCAGTTTAAGATGGATACTTCGACTTTGACCATTTGGTTTTGTTGTCTTATGATTTTCTTTTCGATGTTTTCAAGTGTGTGTTCGGTCGTGGTGTGTTTCCTGAGCGTGTGTATGTCCGGGAAGGGCCGCTTGCAGCAGAAGCACGTGTACTTGCTCTTGTACCACTGGAACACGCACACGGTGGAGTGCTGTAGCAGCTTCAACGAGTTCTCCCTAAGTATCGGCCCGTTGCCGCGCCGCTCTGTGATTTTCATCCAGTCTTTGTCCTTCGCCGTTTCAACTGCAAAAGAAACATAGTATTTGCTTTGTTTTATTACATTTAACAAGGAATTTTTGCAAGAACACAAAGTCCCTTTTATTAAGTACAAATACTTAACAGGATAATTCAACAACTTTTCCCAATAAATGTACTTATATCGAAATACGAATTTGTTTTCCATAAAACGATATTACATGAATAGTTCAATTTGTATGAGAACCAAATATTTTTTTTCGCTATTCTATTCAAATTTTTGGACAAAATTGTTAATTGACTGAATCACCACTAAAAATATTAGTACTTAATAAAAATATGGCTAGCAACAGCAACCCATCACTAATCTGACTCTCGTTTTCCTTTCACACCCATCATTATCCTAACCTAAACGTGGCCCTTGCTTTTAACGGCTCAAGTCTCTGTCTACCAAGGTTGGGATAAAGACGTGATATCTGTATCTTAGGATATACCTGCATTTTGAGATTTCTTTTTAATTTTGCCTCTCCCATTTTTCGCACTCGCCGTACATAATATCTTCTGCGTGTTTGTATGACTTGAATCTCCTGAACTTTGCATGGCGCTTTCGATTTCAAGTTTCATATGAGACAGCGGCTCTGAAAATATAAATTAAGTAATAAAATAAATAATCTTTAATCTTTATTTATCTTCATACACTTTTTAACAGTTTGGTAGCAGCCTTAATAAATTAGTGGAAAAGAAAAAGAAGCCTTTGCCCCATATAGTGCGGGAAGTAGTGTCAGCCAATGTATGGAAGGTGCAAATTTTGGTATCGGAAGAATTCACTTGGCACAGATATAATATACGTAAAGTTAAGCTAATTTAGCCCGGTAGCCATCCCCCACCCCCTGGGGGGTAGGTAGGGGGGGCATACGAAGTTACCCGCCGCCACGCTTCAGAAAAAAAAATCATATCGGCTTCTATTTACCTAACATCTTAAGTTTGGTATCATTTTCTGATAAATCAAACATGAGGAATTCAATTTTGGGTACAATTTTACATTTAATGTAAAGATTAATAGTAAAAAAAGGGAAAATATTGACGAAAATACTAAAATCGGATCGCATTTTTTTATTTTAACTGATTTATTTTACCAGAAGTCCTGTATTTTGTGCAACAAAAAATACTATCTTAAAGAATATTTATCTAGCTTTTAAAAAATATATACTTTATCATATATAGCTGTCATACATCTATCTGAAAAAAATCGAACATGGCACGCGGCGGTGCCTAGGAATTATTCTAACCGTCTCGTCTCACATAATTTGTTGCAAGTATTAAGTTGCTTTTTTATTCAAAATATATAGAATACATACTTTACTTAATTATTGACTGTTTCTTATGGTCTAATGTATCAATAGTAGTATTTTTATATTTATATTACTTAATTTTTTCATAACATTTTCCACCACATTGTCATAATTCGGTACATTTTAATAGTTTTCTTAGACAGTCGCACCTAACACTGCACCGTGACTTGCACTTGCATCGAATCAGTTGTTCACGACAAGCGGTAGCAGTCACTGGTGCAGTAGTCCACTTCGGTTTCCAATTATTTGGTTCAATTTCCTATCCCTAATCCGCCGGACTGGGACGATTTTGAATCTGCCCCATACGTGCACCCCATGGTAAACAAGCACCATTATTATACAAGCTCTTAGAAGATGCTGCCGAAAATTCTATGGCTGTCAGTCTTTTTGTAGATAATAGCTCCCCAATCGTTTAGCGATGTGCACTGACTGGACCTAAAATGAAAATCAGGTAAATAGGTATTGCAGTATTATTTTGGTCAAAATAAAATACAGTTATATACATTTATAACCCACGTGGATACAATTTTATTTTGTGATCATTTCTCATACAACATACATGGTTATGGCAAATTTTTAAATAATTTGGTTAGAGTATCGTTATGACAATTTTTTAGATAATTTGGTTAGAGTTTTCTACGTCTTTGTCAGTGAGCATATTAAATTCACTAGTTGCTAATGAAAAAGTATTCCATGCTTCATAAGCTGCTTAGAAAAGTCATGCGAATGTTCTTAGCTGCACCGATCGTTGAAAAAATAACATGGACCCCTGTAACGACGAAGAAGCTGAATGCTGATACAAGAATAATGGTGCATGTTGCTGATGAAGCATGGAATACTTTACCATCAGCAACTAGTGAATTAATATGCTCGCTAACAGAGACGTAGAAAACTCTAACCAAATTGTTTAAAATATTGTCATAACGATGTATGATAAAATTGATAAATGAGCACAAAATAAAATTGTATCTACGTGGTTATAAATGACAGGTATATAAAGCTGTATTTTATTTTGACTAAAATAATACTGTTATACCCATTTACCTGATTTTCATTTTAGGTCCAGTCAGTGCACATCGCTAAACGAGTGCAGGAGGGAGCTGTTCTCAAAAAAAAGACTGACAGCCGGAGAATTTTTGGCAGCATCTTCTACGAGACACTGAACTGCGCTCCAGGATCGAAATTGTCAAAACAACAAAACTGATGTGGAAGTGGGCCTGACATTTTTGTCGTATGCGACGATGGAAAGATGGGCAGAAAAGGCGACGTTATGGGTTCCAGAAGGACACCGGCGTAGGGGAAGGCCTAGGAAAAGATGGAGGGACGATATTGAAAGCTACATGAGTGAATGGCAGCAAGCTGCCTTGGATCGTGAATTGTGGAAGCAAGAAGGGGAGGCCTTTTTTCAACAATGGGACACTATATAGGGTATTAAAAAAATAAAAATAAATCTACTACGAGCTGTTTACCATAGGGTGCACGTATGGGGCTGATTCAAAATCGTCCCAGTCCGGCGGATTAGGGATAGGAAATTGAACCAAATAATTGGAAACCGAAGTGGACTACTGCACCAGTGACTGCTACCGCTTGTAGTGAACAACTAATTCGGTGCAAGTGCAAATCACGGTGCAATGTTAGGTGCAACTGTCTAAGAAAACTATTAACATGTATGGTGGAAAATGTTATGAAAAAATGAACTAATATAAGTATAAAAATACTACTATTGATACATTAGACCATAAGAGACAGTAATAATTAAGTAAAATATGTATTCTATATATTTTGAATTAAAAAACAACTTTATACTTGCAACAAATTATGTGAGACGAGACGGTTGGAATAGTTCCCAGGCACCGCCGAGTGCCATGTTCGATTTTTTTCAGATAGATGTATGACAGCTATATATGATAAAGTATATATTTTTTAAAAGCTAGATAAATATTCTTTAAGATAGTATTTTTTGTTGCACAAAATACAGGACTTCTGGTAAAATAAATCAGTTAAAATAAAAAAAATGCGATCCGATTTTAGTATTTTCGTTAATATTTTCCCTTTTTTTACTATTAATCTTTACATTAAATGTAAAATTGTACCCAAAATTAAATTCCTCATGTTTGATTTATCAGAAAATGATACCAAACTTAAGATGTTAGGTAAATAGAAGCTGATATGTTTTTTTTTCTGAAGCGCGGCGGCGGGTAATTTCGTATGCCCCCCCTACCTATCCCCCAGGGGGTGGGGGATGGCTACCGGGCTAAATTAGCTTAACTTTACGTATATTATATCTGTGCCAAGTGAATTCTTCCGATACCAAAATTTGCACCTTATGACACTACTTCCCGCACTAATAGTTGGACTCAAAAACAAGTTATTGGAATAACGACGAAACGGGAATGAGCGGAACAAAGTTCGCCGAGTCGGCTAGTTTGTTATAATATTTAAATAAACATTTAATCCAAACTATTTTTCTTTCATTCTGTTCTGGGAGAAAATAAAAAATAAAAACTTTGAATGAACCAGTTGCTTCTCTTCCCACGCAAACCGTAAAAGCCGATCTAGGGAATGGGCGAAAATGCTTATCATGTTAATAGGTGGTGCGGCTAGCAGCGCAGCACTATTTTGATTACTTTTTCCAGGTTACAGACGTGATATCAAACTTCGATGTTTCAATCCTCCTATCACCACGCTAAAAGTGGTCGCAAATCGTCATTTTCGCAATGTCATTATTGGACTTTGTCATTTTCGCAATTTGTAATTTTTGCAACAGCTGGTCATTCGCAGCTTTTCTACCACATTTAACTAAGATGTTCCGGCGATTTGCGAAAGTGACCATATTTTCAGCAATGACCATTTGCGAGAGTCTTCTTCTTATCGTGTGTGTTAGTGACTAACACTAGTGTCAGAGTTTTTAAACCGCCTTAAAGGCCTCTGACATGGTTTTAGGTAACGACCAATGTCAAGGACAGTGACCGGGACCGACGGCTTAACGTGCCCTTCGAAGCACGGATCATCTTACTTATCAGACAATCAGGTGATCAGCCTGCAACGTCCTAACCAACTAGGACAACAACACAAAGTCGTTGCCTCCGCTGGGAATCGAACCCGCGACCTCCGGGTAAGAGCCGAACGCTCTAACCACTTCACCACGGAGGCAGAGAGTGACCTACTGCGTCACAATCACAACCAAAACAAACCTTACCATCTTCCAGAGAACTGCTGTCACATCGCTCGTCAACATCAAAGTCCTCTGTGACAAGGACGCACTCAGTCTTAAGGGTGTCCGACTTTAAGTCTGTTTGTTCCTTACCTGAAAGAAAGAGCATAAAGTGCTTGTTAACCGTGAGGTTTCATTTAAGAACGCCATTTTCCGTACTAAGCTAATCTAGCTTTATGTTGAAATAACATGTCAGATTTAAAAAAAAAAAAATTGTTAAGAAATTACATTGTATGTATGTGTAATGTATGAGCCTATGAGGGTAATAGAATAACAAATGGTGGTGGGTAATATTAAGTGGTTTGTGACTGGTATCGAACAGTCCGGAATAAACGCCAATATCGTGCATACGTGTTTTCTTGATCTCCACCCCACTACTCAGGATACCGCAGGACTATCGGTCACCATCTCACAGTATGTATATAATTTAATAAATTTTAACTGCAAATATATGAACTAAGAAAATATAGTGTTTTTAATTTTAGACCATCAACATTTAAAACTTCTACAAAGTACATTATAAGCTTTTATTTAGTTTCACCTGTCCTATTGTCTGTCTTTCTGTCTGTCTGTCTGTTGCCTGTAATCAAATCCATACTTATATATAAAACTGAAGAGTTTGTTTGTTTGTTTGTTTGAACGCGCTAATCTCAGGAACCACTGGTCCGATTTGAAAAATTCTTTCGGTATTAGATAGGTCGTTTATCGAGGAAGGCTATAGGCTATATTGCATCACGCCCGCGACTTCACTCGAGTAGTCAACGCGGGCGAAGCCGCGCGCTGCCTCTAGTGTTAATATAATAATGCAAGTTAAATTTAACCCACTTCCCTGTTTCCGATCGAGCTGAAATTACGCATGCATACGTATATCGATGACATGGTGCTGATCTGATAATGAAGCTGTAATAAAACGACGCAACCCTGTCGAGTTTGGGCTTATTAAATTTGTCTTGATACATACATACTTTGTCCTCACAATAAAAACTTTAACGAAAAAATATTTTTTTTTAAAAACACTTATTTTGTTTCAAGTTCATGTTTGGAAAATGAAAAGTCTAGGGCGTTCTTTAGGCCCAAAATTAGTGGTTCATGACTTCTTGCTCTTGAATCGTCTTTGTGTATCTTGTTCACAACATTGTATTATTATATTACTAACCATCGCTAAACCCTATCAGCCACGTCGCAAATGTCATCTCACTCTGCAGCACCATCTGTTTGAAGGCTCGTGCTTGCTGCAGCTTCGAGGCGCATTCATCACATATCAACAAATGACTCTCGGACTCTGGAGGAAACAACTGAAACAGATATATGATAAAACAGTAAAAATCATGTGTCTGTATATTAAATAATTGTATGGAAAAATAAGTGTAGGAAATAAAAATAGAGTAACCGAGCACAAAAAAAGAGAAAAGAAAATTGACCATCTTTCTTTATGTATGTTCTTGTTGTAGACTCCCATTTGCATATACCACCAAAGAGAACCCTGTCATAGGATTGGTACTGGACTACCCTTTGAGTTGCAGAGACAGGAGTCGTTCTGTGTAAAAGCTAGATGCCTCGTCACATCACCTTGATTATTAGGTAGCGGACCCCAGGCTCTGATGAGTTACCGCTAAGAATGCAACCGGGAATACGTTCGAATGTTCGCCAGAACAGAACCCAGCCCAGTCCGAGCTTAACGTATGAGTAGGAGTATTGTACTTACCTCAATATTGAAGGTCTCTCTCAGCATATCCTCGACGCCCTCTAACCGGCCCGCAGTCAGTTTGGCGTGGATCCCTCCATTTGTGGCGTTCAGGCAACAACGACAAAGTTCCGACAGTTTGCATTTTGGCACAGCACTCGAATCCATAATGGAACTTTTTCTTTATAAAAGTAGGTACTTTGTGATTGAAACCCAAAAACACAGGCGGTGTTTCCTCGTACTTTTACATGGTTGATGTCATTTCTATACTATTTATTTATCTTAAAATACCTAATAGTATTAACTAAAGATTATAATCTTAGAGGTATAAATATTTTGTTCACAATTTCACATGTTTTGTTTGTATTTATTTTGTAAATAACTGTGCTATCTACTTAGTTTAATTTGTTATCTGTCAAAACAATAATGAGACTTGCCATGCAATTTTCATTTTTGCACCCTCAGCCATAGGGTCTTTATTGATAACTGCTACTGTACATATGTCAAATTCAAAGAGCAAATTTTGACAATTATACCAAGTAACTGTCAACGCCATTTACACGTCGAGTCGAGGCAAAGGAAACGAATAATTAGGTTAAGAATCCTATCCTTCCTAACCTACCTTACTAATATTATAAAATTATATGTAAATGCGAAAGTGAGTTTGTATATTTTGTTGTAAGCACTTCACGCTTCAATCACTGAACCTATTAACCTTTAGATGAAATTTGGTAAGGATATTATAGTTTGAAACTTGAAACTCAGGAAAGGAAATTCTCACGGGGAGCGAAGGAAGCCCGCGGACTCAGTCAGCTAGAGATGTATATAGCTCACTTGGACAAATACCTACTTAGCTTAGATTGTCATGCCCATAGAGTTAGGATAGTTGTACCGTCATGCCATGCCAGACTTGTGCCTTTACGCAAGCTTGTGCCTTGTGTCTTCCCTCCTAGAAAATCACTCATCTCTTTCTGTGGATATCGTAAGTGGCGACTAAGGGTCAGTCCAGACTGGTTCAGACAAAAGAGAAAAAAAACCTCTCCCTAAAGTAAATATTTAAACGTTTATACATAATAAAATACTCGCGCGGTCTCAAGACCGCCGTGAACACACCCAAGCACGTTAGCTGGCTTATTCCCATTTTGCAGTTTATGCCAATAGTTTAAAGTTTATTTTCGAGTGTCATAAAAAATCCTCCCCTTTGCGCTCCTGTTTTTGAACTAACCCCAAGGACCACAAACATCCTTGTGCTTCCTGCATTCCCAAAGGCTTTTATCGGCGGCCGTTGTAAAACTTTTCGCACAAATGCATTTCCATAGAGGGTAGACTTCAGTCATCTGAAGAACTATAGCAGCCATTTCTTCTCCATTACGCATAGTCTTATAAGTGTCCACTGCATTTTTTATTTGGTTAAGAAAAACGAGATACCGCATCCCGCGCTCTGAAGCAACACAGCTATGGATACAGCAGGTAACATGCTAATAAAAAAAATAAGTACCTTCTTCCTACAATTTTCAAAAATTAATCTTCACCGCTGCTGTTTGTTTTGTTTTCCGTGTGGGTAAGTGGCCAACACTAGTGTATTTTTTTTTGCTGTTTGTTTGGGTATCAGATTTTTCGGGCTGCCAAGGCATCTGAAATATTTCGAAGACTGCCATACAATGATGACAACCCGGGTCAACGGAGCCGTGCCTTCCGAAGAACGGAGGAGCTCGAGAATTTTTAATGCCACATGGTCACCCATCCAAGCGCGAACCACGCCCGTTGTCGCTTAACTTGCGGAAGCGCTAGTAATGCGCACTCCCACCGGGCTCCTCATATCACACTACATCACTTAGTTAAGTAATTAAAAGGCTTGGTCTTAATTTACAATTCTTTTATTTCTTCACGTAATAATAAAAAATATATAACATTACACTCATTTCGAATGTTCGATTCTTATTGCACGGTAGCAGATTTTCTTAAAAACTGTAACTCTTTCGTTTGACGAAATACATGTTTGCAAAATATCCTTACAATCAAAAATCTTTCTTGTGTAATAAAATCAATAATTTCTTATAATATAAAGAATGCTTCATCATGGTGTAGTAAATAGGCTTATTTACTTCAAAATAAATATAAATACTATTTTGAAAGTCAAATTGATTACCTATTTATTCTTCAATGTCAATAAAAACTTAATGTATGGATGGCAAGATACAGAAAGTATATTGAGTCAACCCAAATCATGTAAATTTTTTGAAGTGAAAACTTCTTTAGCGGCGTTGTGAACTTTTTTTGGAATGGGTAAAAAATGTTAAACTCGCGTCAGGACACGTGACCTGATCGAAAATTCGTAAGACGGCGCAGGGCGCTTGCGCGAATGTTCGTGTGTGTTTATGTTACAGCGTGCTACGCGCATCCATGGATGGTGACAGCTGATGGCTCGACCGTCTGTGTAGTGGCCATACTGCTGTGTATTTGAAAATGATTTTGTTGAAAATGAATTTGGTCATGCTTGTGACATTTGTGACAGTGGTTCAGAAAAGATTTTAAATATTTTATACTGATAATTAAAGCAATTCGTGCAAAATTATTCCCTAACCATTCCAAAATATCAAAAATGCACAACGTTAATATTCAAGTTTTTACTTCTGCCGGCACTCCCAGAGTGCAACCCGTCGTTTTTTTATTTTAATTTAATTTTTTCGTACAATCTTTTATTGTAAGGCCTAAGACTTACTTATCACAAGACAAATGTAATAAACCCAAATTCGATGGGGTCCTTCGTTTTATTACAGAGTTCCTACTGCCACCTTCCGGTTCTATTATTAGATCATCTCTATGTTAAACATTGCATTGTCACGCGATATATGTTTGCGTGCAAAACTTCAGCTCAATCGGAAACCGGGAAGTAGGTCAAATTAAACTTGCAAGATGTGATATCAGACAGACAGACAACGATCTGTTCGGGAAGAGAAGCAGCTGGTACATTCTACGTTTTTTCCTTTCTCCCAGACCAGCATGGAAGAAGAAGATTTGTTTACACATTATGCAGTATTACAATGGTAGTTGAATAAATTAAATTAAGATTGTAAGAAGTGCAGCTAATCTGAGATTTATGAATTTTGATGTAATTTGACTTACATATAGTATTGTATATTTACTCTTGGTCCACACCCTGTTAATCTCCTTCGAAAACGTTATAATTAGCTGAGATCTATACCTATTTAACATTACCTAGTGATTATTTAATTTAGCATAGCTGATGATTTCAAATTCGCAATTTTAACATAAAATTAATACAAGCAATGACGGACCTTTAAGTTTTTAACTTCAAGGATTAACAAACAGTTTTAATGGAGCTAAGCTCAACAATTTCACTTTATGAAGCAATTTCGTTTGATTGATATAAATATATAATAATAATATCTATATATATATATATCTATAAGAACAAAATATACTTGAAACTACTCCTTAGAGAACTAAGTTGTTTAAAATGTGATACTGAACTTTCCTCAAAAAACATACGTAATTTTCTTGCTTTTAACAGAAAATTAAATCAGCTCCCAACTTGGTTGGGGTGTAAGTGTACCAACAATCCTACCTTTAAGATTTAAAAAAATGTTTTTGTGATGTTTCTTTAAAAAATTGGAAACCTTATTTAGTGTCATGGACTCAATATGGCCTTTTAAATAAGTTTCAGTATATTTTGTTAGACCTTATACATTATGAAATTTTTTTATGTAAGCTCACAGAATACTGCCAATTTAAAAAATAAAACGAAATTTATGATTTGATTACACAACATCTTCCGTCTATCCCTATTCAATATGAACACTCGTATTTACAAACAAATAAGAGAAAATGTAGCCTTACAATAGGCATCTCTACTCAATAGAGATGGTATTGTCAAACTAAATTACAAACATAATCTCATACACTCGTTCAAAGCTCAAAATTGTAGGTATAAGGACTAAAAAAATATTTTAAGCCCATTGAAAATCAGCGCATTGCTCTTTGAGCAATATTGTCGCTGAGCCTACGACCTTTTTGTGCAACTGCAGCATACACATCACATCGCTAAAGACTTGTTTTTGATATACTAAAAAATAATTCGTGTATTTCTTTGTGTGTGATTGTGTTTCTGCAGTTTTCACAAATAAACGTTTTATCTATCTATCTATCAGTTAGAATTCAAAAAATATTGTAAACTTTTTATTCTTTACTTTGATAATAAAATATTGACAATTATACAGTGCTTTTAGATTTCGGATGACGTAATGATTTCGTACATTTTTTTCAAGGCGTTGACCTCACGTCACCAGCCTCTCGAGAACTTTAATGTTGTGAATTTTTACTAAATTGATAAACCAAAGTTCTATTGTTTTTTGATAATCTAACTGACGGACTAAATAGAATAATACATTTTGACTTAGACCTCATACCTATTGTATATGTATATGTATGCTTTAGAATTAAAAGAGTCGTGGTTGTCACAAAGAACAAATACCCTATTTCTCTGATAAATGAATTGGAAGACTAAATTAACGTGTTCTGATTATTTACGAGTATAAAATGCGTTTCTAGCATTTAACAAACTTACTTGTCGAGATAGAAGCAAAACATTTACAGTCTCGGTAAAAGTTTTAAATAAAACTATTTATAAAATTATTCGATTTAAAAATAGCGCCATTGAGAAAAAAATAACAATTCAATCATGTTATTAAATATTATTTACAAAAGTACATTAAAAGCTTACTAAAAAATCTCAAGAAAAATACATAAATTTATGTGATTTCTGCCGATGGAATGTTTGGTTGGCTTTCATTTTTAAATCATTGTTAGAAAATATTTACAACCTCGTTTTTTATTGCAACGGTGAATGGTTTCTGAAAATCAAGTAAACATACAAGTTCTTTGGAAATTAAGCATCCATCTTATGGTACTTCCATACCAGGAAGTCACTATCTATTGCCGTCTTTGTCATCTTTACTAAGTATGACAAGGATGGCAGTGGACTTACACTGTTAATATAAAACATTTCGATAAAAACACAATCTAAAATTATCAATCTACTTCTCGACCACGATAATTCGGCACACAACGAAATGTCAAACACTTTGTCATGCTTGTTTTGTTAAACAAACATATAAAAATATCTGTCAGACATTGACAAATTTTGTATTTTGAAGTACAATACAAATATATATTACAATGAATTATAAATATATCAAAAGTACACATTGAATTAATGGATTTGATTTGATTGACAATGCGCCGTATTCCCATGGTCGACTCATATGTATTCAACTCACAAAAAAACCTAAAAATGTTAACAGACTTAGTTCACAAACTTTTGAGGTAAAAAAAGTGATGCACATTGTAAAAATCCTACTTAGGAGCAACTAAATCAAAATTTACAGCGACTTAAACTACTGGAGTCTTAAAACATTACCTATGAGTTAAACTGTACTTAATTACACATGCAAAATACTGAATAACCAATATAAATGCATTGTGAAATAATATTGTAGCTTGTGATGTTCGTTTGGAAAATATGCTTTATTGCAATGACGTAGAGTTTTCTTTACAAACGCACTGGAGGAGACAAAGCTGTTGCAGTACCCTGGTCTTAACTGGAAACGCACTGGGATGAGAATTTCTTGAATTGCTTTAACTAGTTCACTGGTAGCACGACACTGTCATTAAGTTTGCAAATCACTCGTTGAGGATCAACACTTTGGAAAGGCTCGACAGAAACATAGAACATTTTGGAGGCACTTTTTTCCCCAGAGGATTTGGCCTGTACCCTCCACATGCTGAGCAGACTTCTGCAACCCATAGATAACTAATAAAAAACAATCCACAGATCTTAAGGCACTTTAGGTCACTAGTCACTAGGTTTACTAGTCATTAGGAACACTAGTGTTGGAGCAAAACTGGTTGGGGTTCAAGGCTGTTGCTAAACACGTAAGAAAAGCTCGCACTGAAAAATCTTCCAGCGTTGGTGACATGAAAAACAATTCACAGTTCAGGCACTTTAGTTCACTAGTCATACTATTCACTACGGTTGCAGCAGGTCGCTGGTGGACAGCCGGTTGAGCCTGTCGGACATGTCAGGCCCGCGGTCGGCGAACATGTTGGACAGGCTCGACAGCTCGGTAAAAAAGTTTTAGGCACTGAAAAATCTTCCAACATCGGTGACATACACAGTTCTCAAGACACTTTAGTTCACTAGGCACTACGGTTGCAGCAGGTCGCTGGTGGACAGCCGGTTTAGACTGTCGGACAGGTCGGGTCCGCGGTCGGCGAACATGTTGGACAGGCTCGACAGCTCGGTGGAGTCTACGGCCAGCACGGCGCCCGCGCCGTCCTGCAGCAGCGACGTCAGCGACGGCGTGCTGTTCGCCGTCGTGTCCATCATTGTGGGCGGCATCTGGGAAAGATAACAAATTCAAATTCAATCTTCATTTCAATTTTAATTTTAATTTCAATTCAATGACAATTTTAATCCCAATTTCAATATCAAATAGATAGATGAATCGTTAATTTGTGAAAACTGCACACACACACACACTCACAAACAAAAAATACATAAACGACTTTGTTACTATAACATATAGATTATAGCGATGCAATGTGTTGAATACAAATTTCTATTCTAATTTCAATCTCAATTTCGAAATCAAATTCATGAAAGAAAGAAAACTTACCGGAGCATACTGCTGCGGCACCGGTACCGGTATGGGCTGCATGTTTTGCAACTGCGTCACTTGCCCCACTGAAGGGGGGATGGGGGAAACGTGTCCCATGTGGTGGGGGGACATCTGCATTCCCGGCGATATGTGATCCGGTACCGGGGACATCTGCGTTAGCCCGGGCGAGTGGTGGCCCATCCCAGGTGAATTGTGTCCCATTCCGGGTGAATTGTGTCCCATCCCTGGCGAGTTGTGCCCCATGTGGGACGGCGACGGCGACATTGATTGGTCTAACTGTTGAAGGTTGGGACTTAGTGAGGGAGGCACCTGTGAACAAACAACCAAAGGTGAAAAAAACTCTACACATAAAAAAAAACGACGGGTTGCACTCTGGGAGTGCCGGCAGAAGTGAAAACTTGAATATTAACGTTGTGCATTTTTGATATTTTGGAATGGTTAGGGAATAATTTTGCACGAATTGCTTTAATTATCAGTATAAAATATTTCAAATCTTTTCTGAACCACAGTCTGTCACAAATGTCACAAGCATGACCAAATTCATTTTCAACAAAATCATTTTCAAATACACAGCAGTATGGCCACTACACAGACGGTCGAGCCATCAGCTGTCACCATCCATGGATGGAAACACACACGAACATTCGCGCAAGCGCCCTGCGCCGTCTTACGAATTTTCGATCAGGCCATGTGTGTGTGACGCGAGATTAACATTTTTTACCCATTCCAAAAAAAGTGCACAACGCCGCTAAAGAAGTTATCACTTCAAAAAGTATTCTCGAACAATAATAAAAAATGAAAATTCGCATTGAATTAAACGCACACTTGCGAAAAATTGCTGGCTAATGTGCAAAGAAAAGCTTTGCGTTCTCACTAACTATTAAAAGTAAGTTATAAAATAGTTCGAAGCGTTATCTAAATATCTCCGTTTTTTTTTTCAAATGATTCATTTCAAATGGGGGCACTGGCCCCGGAAAATTCAGGTAGGTTAAGAAAAGAAAGCAAGCGGTGCGTACCTGCAGGTTGGGCGCGAGGTGCAGGGCGTGCGGCGGCGACAGCACGTGCGGCGCGTACGGCGGCGACCACGCCGCGCCCGCCCAGCCCGCGCCCGCGCCCGCGTATGCGCGCGCTCCGCCCGCGCCCATCTCGTACTGCCACGGCTGGAAACAAGCACCACCTTACAGCCCGAACGTTGGCAGAGAACTAGACATGGGTAACTCCGGACTAGAAGATTCAAATGAACCGAATGCTCAACAAGAGCCGATAACCTAATCGGCTCCGAGCAAATGTTACCGACTCTCGCGACTTATTTGATCCCCGTCGTAGATACTTAGTCCCGCCTCCGGCCAGCTCATCGGCACTGTTCGGCTCGCGTCGCGCGCGATCCGCTAGTCATTCGATATAATAAAAGGATGAGGAATTCCTTTTTAAACTCCATTAGCAATTATTTTGGACCAAGTTCAGTCTATGGTATGAAACCATTTTCTATAAAAAATATACTTATTGAAAATCGATAAAAAATCGTCCTCCGATACAAATTAATTTGATTTGTGTGAAAAGCAGATATTTTTTCATTATTCTATTCTTTTAAAAAAAAGTTGTTCAGTATCGTACACTAAACTTGCTCCTGATTTATGCTGTTTGTTGTTGCTCCTGTGTAGCTGTTGCTAGTATTAAAAAAAGTAACCCTGTATACACACTAGTTCACTTATGTGTAATTTGAGGTACACCAGACGACTCGAAAAATCTGACGTCAGTGTTAGTTTCATTTCGATATAAGTAGGAACTTTTCCCTTGTTTTACATTTAAGGCTAGTTTTGAGCCGCGACCGATGGTCCCAGCGGCTAGACCCACCAGTATGGAAATATTTTTTACCCGTTTGTCAAAAATATTTTTTAACGTCGAATAAATAAGTAATTTTTTTTACTGTAAAAAAATGCTGAATTTTTATTTTATTTTAATGGAAAAAGGCACTGAATTACTGAAGGTACTTAATTGACTTAGAAAACATTTGCCTGAACCAGGAATTGAACCGTTACAACATTGTATATGTCTATGTATTCTTGTACACACTCACCTGCTCGTACGGATTGACGTGAAGCGGCGACTTGTCTGCAAACAAATGACATCATTATTATCATATTGCTACTGTAGGTACTGGGGTCAATGGAACTTGTAAACATATAGTGTATGTATAGGTATACTGAATAATGAGAACAAATTGTGGATGTGGATTGAAAAAAACATATTTTATTTAGGTATCCGTCAAATAACGTTTCAAAAAAACAGAGAACCCATATTTTTTCGTTTAGCAAAGTAGTGGAAATTCACAAAGATCTAGCGTTTCAAAGTTTTTAAAATCGACCATGGACTAGCTAAAATTCTTGCAATATATATAATATATATACTTTTTAGATCCACCTTAGAAAACATGATGGGGATTTTTCGATTTTGGTCCCGATACGAGATAAATACTTAAAATTACGAGATAAATTATGTGTACTTTATAAAAAAAAAAAAATTACCTCTTGGCTCAGATTTGATCTTCGATTCGGCCGCAAATCCTGCAATAATGAAGGAAAAATATAAGAAATAAAAAGTACACTATCAAAAAAGTATTAATTACTACTATACTAATTTCAAAAGAAAATTTACGCTCTAAATATTGTTAATATATGCTTTGTTATTAGTTAGCAACAAAAAATTGACATTAATATTCACACGAAAAAGTTAACTATTTTTTTGAACATTGCGTAAATCATCCTTTCTGTCTATGTACAACATTCTCTATAAAACAAATCGTAAAAATAAAACTAAGGAAAGTTGCAAAGGAAAAGCATGCGAAACGCCGAAGCTACCGAAAAACAACGCTAACATGAATATGTGTGGGTAAAGTGAGAAAAAGTTAGAAATAAACAAATAATAATAAAAAAAAATCACAACCATGCTAAAGCTTACTTGTCCGTACCTTTTCACCCTTCAGGGGTTGTAAGGGGGTTGACTAGTACACAAGAAATAAAAGAACATCATTTTATTAGCATATTAATATAGATTTTCTGCACTCGAAGCTAGGTACCTCTGTATAAAAATGTATAAAACTTCTAAAGGCGTATAGGCAAAGTCACGTAACTCGAAAAATTAAATTTTCAAGTTTCGTTCCGTGTATTTGTTCTTTTGTATATTTATCTAAAAACTATTTTCCACGATATGTACCGCATTCACGAGATAGACAACGAATTATCCTCGATTGTATAGACGCGGCGCGCACGCAGCTCCAGACACTACACCTTTCCCATTAATGGAAATGACAAACAATTTGACTTTACTCACTACTATACATACTGTAACTTACTTACGCCAGCACAGCAGAAAGTAAACACTTATGTCTACGAGTGTGTTTTATTTCTGCTGTGCGTGGCTCAGTTTTTATTGAAGACAGATTTGTGATATTTCCAATGACAAGAGAGGTTTATTGCGTCCGATTGTGCGTGCCCGAGTCTCCACAAAAGATTTTGGGTCTTGACCACGAAAATGGAGACCGTATGCGTCTACGATTTGTCTTCTAACGCTTACGAGATCAACTTCTCAATCGTGCGATTTTCCCATATATGAATCGCCTTTTAATTTTTATAATAAAATACAGGCGATTTTTAATTTTATAAAATAGACCTCAATTTTCGTGGTCAAGTTTACAGTCGAGTTTTTTCACATAATATTTAATAAATATACTCTCCGCAATGTTATGTTTATATTATCTTAGATATCGTAATACAGCATGATTATAATCTAGAAGCTTCGACCAGTTTTAAACCGACACATATCCATATTAGCACCTATAGATAGGCTTCCAAAGACAATTTTTTAAGCTTTTGCGCTTAAAAGGGAATTATAGCTCGCACTCCGTCCATACAAAAAGATATCAGATAAAGTTTAGCAGTGGCAAAACGTTTTCTCGATCTGCTTTTTTTTTTTGAACGGAGCGTGTGCTATGCTTCTCTCTTAGACGAACATTATAAGAATGGGGTGGCACGAACCATTCTTTTTCTGCGACTTTTGTCATAGAGATGAACACGTAGCATTATAAAGTAAGGTTCGTGCTCCATTATTATATTATAAGATCTAACAAAATAACTGAAACCATAATTGACTATTATTTTCGTTTCTCTGATAAAAAAAATATTAAAATACGAAATTTGAATTACAATGACAGAAGCCTTTTTATTTAAAAATATTAAGTTAATTACTTGGTGAAATTCGTTCCACATCACGGACTGAATTTATCCTTAACATAGTTTCAGTAAATGTTGTTAGACGTTATATAAAATAACAACATTTTGTACTTATAGCACTTTGCTACGGGTGTGTATGCACTATGAGAACATAGCGACACTCCGAGCAAAAGAATTTAGATCGAAATTCAATTCTTTTTCACTCAATATTGTAACGCATTATATTTCTGTAATATGACTTATTTTTGTTTAAAAATAAATTTCATTTAACCGATATTTATCATATCATAAATGTTATAAACTATATTTTTCTTCTACATAAATGCATGAAAATAGCTAATTTCGATACAATTTTAGTGAAAAAGAAGTAAAAGTGAACTAAACAAGTTCCGTATCTTTAAAATTAAATAAATGAAACATCACAAATGTAACGTAAAATAAACAACATGAAACGCGATGATAACGAATAAATAAATAATATTAAAAACAAGTGTTGTCTAATATAATATTCTAGGAATAAAGGCAATTATATATGCCTTACACATATAACTTTATAGCGTACAATTTTAGTTAGTATAATAAATGTAATGTACGCTTAGTAGTAATAACATTATTAAAAAAATTGTTAATCAAATGAAACTGAACAACTTTAGAGAAGCTCAGTTCACAAAACTATTCTTTCAAATCTATTATATTAGATTATAAGATAATAAGATACACCAAGGGCGGTAAAATAAAAAAATACCTCAAACACTAGCCGCCACCAAGCCTAGGTAATAAGAGATGTAAGGCATTATTTTTATTGCCTGTGGTGTATAGACAATGCTTTGTCACCCCATGGCTAGTAAGTGGTAACGGTCATTGGGGACATAAATTAATTTTAGAACCTTACAACAAACGCACAGCGTGACTTTAAATTAATAAAACTACACATATTCTTCTACAATCTCGCAACAATTCACACGATTACAAAAATAGCTTAAGTTTTAAATCAATTGTATACTAATCCAGATAGCACTTCAAAAGCGGACAATGACCTTTTATTTGTGACTATGTAGTAAAGTGTAATATATGTACAATGTGAAAAGCAATAAATAAATTGAATTGAATTTGACTAATACTCGTACATTTTTAACCAACTTCCAAAACGGAAAAGGTTATTTATTTTTCGCGACCTTTTTTATATTATTTCGGCTGTTCACCGATTGTTTCGGCTGATAGTTTTGAAAAATTAAGTTCATGTTTCTAAAACATAGGAGTTCCTTTCTGATTTACCGAGCTGTCAGATGAAACGCACTCTTTAAAAAACTAAAAGTGACTACTTAACCTGAAGCACATATTTTTGTGTCTTTATGCACCAATTTATCTGTTTGAGCGAAATGAATACACTAAGGCTGGATTAAACCAAACTTTACTCTCAAATAGTAATGTCAAACTTGTATGGAGTTTTGACATTACTATCGGAGAGGAGTTATTCATGGAATAAAATGATCGAATCCGACCAAAAGCAATAAAGGGCATTGTACGCTGTTGACATGCTGTCTGTCAGAACAAGCAATTTTGTCACTGACCTCCATAAATACAAGTACGCTGGACCTATGATTAGCCGGACCATAGTGATGCGATTGAATTTCGCCATTTTGGCGCTGATCGTAGGCATTCGTAGCAGTGGGTGGGAACGGAACTAAAAGTTACGTCAGATTTAGTTCTCTTCCCACGCATTGGGGGCGCTTCAAATAGGCACAATGAAGAGCTGTCATTTCTTAGGGTATCATAGGTCCAGCGTACTTGTATATATGGAGGTCAGTGAATTTTGTTCAACATTAAAACTGCTAATTTACTATGTTGTTAGTAACACCGTCACCATTGTAATAGAATAATATCTCTAATATATAATCTAAAATATATGACATATAAAGATCGATACTTGTTAGATGTTAGCTTATCCTAAAGTAAATTATGATTAATATAATTATAATAAACATTACAAAGATAAAATGATTCCCGTGACAAATCTTAACAACAAATGTATCTATACATACGTATAAATAATCAAATTAGGTATAATATAGCAGTATAGATATATCAAACGCCAGGTAGAATGTGAAATACATGAAAAAGATATATATTTATCTCTGCCTTCTAAGGACTCTGCAGTACCGCTAATATAAAATAAATGAACCCTAAAAACTACAAACCGACCTGCTTTAAGCAGATCGGTTTGTAGTTTTTGGGGTATCGTACCCAAACGGTAAGACATAGCTGTCCGTCTGTCTATCTGTCACCCCAGGCTGTATCTGATGAACCGTGATAACTAGACAGTTGAAATTTTCACAGATAATGTATTCCACAACAAATACTAAAAACAGAATAAAATAAATATTAAAGTGGGGCTCCCAAAAGTCATTTTTTATAAAAAATGGTACGGAACCCTTCATGCGCGAGTCCGACACGCTCATGGCCGGTTATTTAAATAAAGTGCGTACTTGCTCATATTTTATTATTTGACCAGGATATTGCTCTTCCAATAGTAAAATTATTTCATAGCTAATGTGATATTTATAGATATTTTATAGCAAAACTGGCGTCTGATATATTAAGGTCGGCGAATTCAAGCACCGAACTTCTGAATCGGACTCACGCTGTCTTAAATCCAAATGCTGATTTAATATACATTGCCTGTTTTGTACAATCAAAGTATGATCGATCTTCACAAAACTGGCAATGTATAAAGAATCAATACCATCATGGCGAAAATAGGGGTCTAGTGTCGTTGTCATTTGAATGTATTCATTTAATCGTAAAAAAGATGATACAATATACAAATACTCTTTATTACACCATAAATAAAAGGAAACACAAAAAAAAAAGAGACAGAAATTGATACAGCGGCGGACTTATTTAAAATCTTCCTAACCACGAAATGCTATTTAAGTCAAACAATTAAATTCAAAAGAGGGCGCCACTGGACCCCTGTGCTCGCTTTAAACCAGCGTGAGTTCAGTTTATGAGATATGTGAAATCGACACTTACTGTCAATATCATACTCCGTCAACATAGAGGGTGTTCGTTTTCGTTTAATGTTCGGTAAGTAATCGCCATCTATAACATTAAGTTACATCTTTAGTTTACGAACACTTTGCGGGACACACGACCCGACACAATAGAGGTAGCTATTGCTACGCTTATAGCCGAAAGGGAAGTGTGTCAAGTGCATTATTAGAAAAAAATCCACAACTTTTTTTTTTCAAAAAAAATCTAAAAAAAATTTTGCTCAAAAAAAAAAAAATTTCTTAAAAAAAATCTAAAAAAAATTTTTCTAATAAAAAAGAAACTGATTGGTAAGTTAATAATGGACATTTTATTAGACTATATATACCGTGTGTACTGTGTGTGTGTATATGTTTGTTTAAAAGTAAACATCAGATAAACAAGTCTTTAAAATAGCTTAGTCTACAGCTATCTAAAGACAAAATTGTGGGATTAGATTAAAAAAAAAAAATACAAAATTTACTTAGTCGTTGTTTATCAAATGGTTTACATATTGTAGTTCGTAAAAGTATATAAGGGCCGCGCTACACTGGATTGGCATGGCATGGCATCGGAAGCGACGCGTCATTTCAAAACAAGCTTTATGTCAAGTGATATAAGATGCACAACCGCTTGAACGCGGAGAGCCGGCCGGCGGCCTGCCGCGCACTCCCGCGGAAATGACGCCCTCGGGCGGTCACATCTTATATCACTTGACATAAAGCTTGTTTTGAAATAACGCGTCGCTTTGGATGCCATGCCATGCCAATCCAGTGTAGCGCGGCCCTAAAAGAGGTAACATTCGTTGTGCATTTCAACTGTATATTGACTAGAAATAATATTAAATAAATAGGAAGCAGAAAACATTGTAAAAAAGGACTAGAAATTGTTAAGTCTTTGGTTTGAATAACTAGTTTTCATTTTGGCTTTAAGTACTTCGAAAATCCTTATACCTACTAATCTTAAGTGTGATTATACTAAGCACATAAGGCTGTAGCTGCCATGATTCGAGGGCCTTATAATATGTTTATTTTTAAAACTAGCTCGTAGTCAAAAATGGTATCTTTAAGAATATTTTACACGGTTTTATATGAAAGTTTAACTAGATGGCAGCACAGACAAATTTAAAAAAAATCTTATATTCGTGCGTTTCTGGTTTGATTCTCAGCTGCTTCGGAGCCCGGGATGGCGAGAACCGTCAAAATGTTGTATTCATTAAATAAGAATTCATTAAACAGTTCATTTCACTTGAACTATCAGTGCTGCCCCTGTTGACGCGTTCCTCTCAAGCCGAGGTGTCATAACCTTGCCAGATGAAATGAACTTTATGTCAATATAATAAGGTTGAGATTCATCTGTTCGAGCGGCCCAATCGGACCGCTCGGGCTAGAGGGGACAGCTCATTGTTTTAGAAAAATCAATAATCAAACTAATTCTGAAACTTGCTGCCATCTACCGGCGAGTAGTAACAACTGGTTTCATCGAACTCCGAGACAGTTGCGTGCGGCGCAACCGCCATGTACAGCGCGTAATGCTCCGCGTCCGTAAGATCCAAATCGTCCTGGAGTTTCTTAAAAGCAGACGCGTCTAACGCTAAAACGCTTTCAGCGACTAGGATAGTGCCGCCATCTGTCGGCGGCATTGGCGCCGAACTAGCGGGCCGGCGTAACGAAGTCTGAGACGTTGACTTCTCATTATCATCCCCGTGCAAAGATATATGGGTGATACTATCCGCGTAGCTCAAACCAGTGCCTGACGCGTTATCTTTCAACGAAGTATGAGACACCGACGATTTGAATTTCGAAGGGCGCTGCCCGGAAATACTAGATACGGATCGACCAACGGGCTTTGATTTCTTCTCTTTGCCTTCAGACTTAACGCTCGGCGCGGGAGATTTCTCCTTTCGCCTGAAAAGGCGGGAGAAAAACGATCGTTTTTTAACTGGCGGGAGCGCGGGCTCGCTTCGAGCTACGGATAGTTCCGTACGGTCGCGTTTCAATATCTCCGTATTACGAGTGACTGGTAACTGACGGCCCGGTTTTAGAATACTATCGACTGAAGTCTGACTAGTTTTGAAGTTGTCTTGGACTTTGCGCACGCGTTTCGGCGGTAATGGGGGAGCGCGTTCATCGTCTACGTCGCGTTTTAGAGGAGAAAACTCTATGATAGGACCTCTGTACGTTTGCACTTGGACATCCTCGTACGGTTCTGGCTCGCTTATAGAAATAGGGTTTTTAAACGCTAGTTGAAGACTAGTGTACGTCCCGGCGTCGTTAAAATCTTCGATATCCGTCTCGTCATTGTTCATGCTAGTAACGTTTTCGAGACGCGTACGGTTTTCCGAATATATCTCGTCTAACTCCGCAACTTGATCTAAGAGATCGTCTAAGCTCTTTTCGTTTGTGTCTGGCATTTCAACGTCTATATTGCCGTTGATGTCAGCAGTGACGGTGACGTCATCGCTAGTGGACGTGACCAAGTCGATATCGACAGTTTTGTTGTTGTTCCCGTCCGCACTGGCAGCTGTGTGTATGTCGGTAGTGTCCATGTCTGCGTGCTCGTCTGTTTGTGTGTGTGTGGTGTCGGAGGTGGGCCTGGTGTTAGCGAGGATGGTAGCCAGAGCGCAGAGGTCTGGCAAAGGTTTGCGGGCACCTGGCGGGCAGTTCCTGGCGGGGATGTACTCGAAGCCGACCGGCGTGCTGCACGCCGCGTCCGTCAGCCGCTGCAGCCGCAGCTGCACCTGTAGGACGACCATTTATAACTCTTAAATAAATATATAACTAACAAAGGGTGATGTAGGATAGTAGGTTATTCAAGGTTACGTTTGAAGTAGGAACGAATGTTAGCTCCTCGACGCGTTAGCATGAAGGCACAGGTTTAATATGAGTATTACATACAGAACGTTCTCCGTCCATTCGCCTCTCCCCCGTTCTCGCCTTGTCGAGGATGGGGGGCGGGCGGCTGCGGGCGCCTGGCCGCTAGGAGATTCCGTTCTGTATGTGATACTCATATTAATGCTCTGTTAGAGCGTCGAGGAGCTAAGAATTCAAAAAAAATTGTGTAAATTCAATTAATTTAAAATACATTAGTAAAAATAAAGGTTTATTTATTAATTTATGTAATACCACAGGTATGGCACTTTATACAAACGAAGCAGCATATATACCTAGTACTACTACAAATGAAACAATCCGTCCGTGCACACGTCAAATGTGTGAGTTAAACAATCAGGGTCGCCACCACAGAATTTGTTGCTTTGCTTACCTGTTTTCATCACTCGGAAATCTATAAAATTTTCGTTATTTATTGTTTTCCGTGGATAAACAATGATAATGTGCGCAGTTTCTCACCATTATAATTCCATAATCCTAAGTGACTCGCGTCACTTGGGTCACGTCGCATGGGGGAACGGGGGGTCAGCACAGAGATGGCAAAGGATAGAAGATTATGGAAGGAGTTGACATACAGAGCCGACCCCAAATAGGGAAAAGGCAAGGAAGAAGAAGAAGAAGAAGTGACTCGCGTAATGTCAACGTGCGACTACCAATAACCCTGTTTTACTGCCGCTTACACCTCACAATAACGGGGGAAGGGTTGCGGGGACACCAGATTGCGGGGGACGGTGCGAGTTTCCGTTCTGTATGTAATACTATTATTAATTCTGTGGTAATACTCATATTAATTGTGATGAAGGTGACTCACGTTGACGTGTTCCTGCATCTGCGGGTACCGGTAGGGCGGCGTGTGGAACACGATGGCGACCTGCTTGTGCACCGTCTCGATGTGCGCGCGGTCCTCCCACACCGTGCGACCGTTCTCCTCCTGGAAGAACACTACTGCTGTGTCTTCCCGGTTCACCTGTGGGGGACAGAATGCCAAATTAACTTCATAATTAACATTTGGTAAATTATGTTGTGGCGACATCTACGCCACTATACAAGAACTACTAAGAAAATAATGCACGGAAATAGCTCACAATAAGCATACGAGATGGCGCTGAGAGTACCCTACATCTCGATATCAGAGTTCGTGCGATTGGTTGTATGTTCGCGGACAGATGATAAATTCAGAGCTTCTTAACTCATTACAAATTGTGGCCCGCTTGTTATTAACTTAAATAATTATATTTTTACAATTATTACTGTATAAAATAGGAAACAACACGCAAACACCCAAACGACTCATTCGAAGCGCATTCCAGAACGGAATGGCAATATATTACTATGGCCGCCGTGTCTGGTTGCTCGTTCGGGCCGCGATTGACATCAACTGCGTCCCTCGTGACGCTAACGGCGAAAGCGGGCCGACCAGCGACGGCCGCCTTATAGTTTAAAATAATTAGGCGACAGTCGCTAGACGGAGACGAATTATAATATTTATCAACTCGGTGAATTATGGACCAAATCAAGTCATTGATAAGACATTATAATAATTATTGTCCGCTCAGTTTAAAAATGCCCATAATGAGAGGACAGTGTGAAGAAAAACTACTAAAACAATCAAACCGTCCGGACATTATTATAATGCTTATCATTATCATCTATAAATAGCCGTCAACATCAGACTCGTTCTTGCAGAGTCATGTAGACCACCAAAGTCATGTAGTATAGGTTCATTGTGAGACGGGAGTGGTCCTTGGGGCACCAACAGTCGCTAACAGTGTTCTTCCAAAATCATGCATACCATCCAGTTCGTGATAGGTAGGTTATAGTGCCGCACCATAATGGGGCAGACAGAGCATTTTTTATCCCAAAAACCAAATGACAATAATCATAATGTCTAGGCAATGTAATCAATAAGGAAGTTCAAATTATAATTACTCAGCTCAAAGTACCGTGTACCTCTTACATAATTCCCGGCCCGGGCGTTATGAAAAATGACATAATTTAACACTTGTCCATAACTCTCTGTCCGACTCACCTTCTCACAGAGCAGGATGACCCTAGTGCCGCCCTTCATGGGCCCGGAGCAGTGGCTGATCTGCGCGATCTGCAAGTCGCTCATGGCCTTCTTGTCGTAGATGACGTCAGACACCACGGGCGGGATGAAGTGCTTCACCTTGCCAGCGTCGTCCGTCATGAACGCTTGGAAGCAGAGCCGCACCGCGTTCAGGTCTATGCTCTGCGGTTGGTTCTTGTGGTGGTACCGCGCTGTGGACAAACACAATTGATATTTTGGTTATTTTTTATTCCTTTTCTGACGGTACCGACTTGGCGGTAAGAAAGTGTAAGATTTTCTTTTCCGTCACGATCTTTTATGGGGCTAGAACTTTTTGGAGGTTTTTTTAACTTCTTTCCAACCAAGTAATGTCAAGTGTGGCTCTGGTAGGACAGAGAGGTTCGTGCTCTATCAGTGGAGACAAAAAAAAACTGATAATGATGATGATTACACGACACGCAGTTTTTTTTCACTTTAATTATGGTCTGGGAGGAAAAACGACCTAAAATGTACCAGCTGTTTTTCTTCGTAGATCGTGAAAATCGATCGAAATTAGCGGAAATGCAAATAATGTATTTATATATTATTTAAATATGTATGTGTGTATATATGTATATGTGTATATATGTATATGGAAAATATATATCATTATTTTATGTATCGATTACTTCTTTATTTTTTATGTACTATTTTTATCTTGCAACCCACATTTAGACTATCTGCATAACCCAAAGGTTGACTGGTAGACAACGCTTCTAGCATTAAGTTCGCCTATTGTTCTGTACATTTGTATTTGATGAACAATAAAGATTAATTATATAAATAATGTTAAGTATACTTGAATTTTTGAGGTTTAAGCCCTATATGTATAACCCTTCAAACTATCAACTTTTAACGAAAAACGGTCATTTTTTTTTTACTTTAAACTATAAACAGTAGTTTATAAAATAGTTCGAAGGGTTATCTAGGGCTTGGTCAAGACACAATTTTAATGATATCTCCGTTTCCTTTCAAATAACTTATTTCAAATGGGGGCTGCACTGGACCCCGAGAAATTCATGTATTGCCTTAATAGACGATGTGACAACCCTTACTATTTTGTTTCATTTTTCCACCTTTTTGCCCACTATAATGCGGCCCAAAGATGGCCTTTGGGCCTTGCGGCTCTGGGTT
Source organism: Acrobasis consociella (assembly GCA_963555685.1). NCBI lineage: Eukaryota > Metazoa > Arthropoda > Insecta > Lepidoptera > Pyralidae > Acrobasis > Acrobasis consociella. Next base: position 19,210,133 of record OY743117.1, read on the forward strand.
CTGTCCACTAAAGGCCGCAAAACGAAAAATAAAATCATTCACTAAACACAAAATAAAATCATTACTCTGGAAAGTCTAGAAACACTATGAAAAATGTTACTGCCATTTTATAGTAATGTTATCGCATCAAATACTTGATGGTATTTCCTAATTTCCTGGTAACATTATAACATTATTATTGGCATGACCAACTCGGTGGGTTATTCCGTTACTCCTGTGACGTCACACATAGTAAACATGATTAACATTACATTTTTAGTGTAAATCAATCGAGTGACTGTTCAGTTTTTAAATGGTCGTGGGATGACGCAGTAATACATAACATCATAGAAATATGTTGTGTGCTAAAATAAAGTATTTCGGTAGTGCTGTCGGTTAGCACGTACGTGGGGTGGGTGTCAGAGAGGGTAGGTACAAAGATACCGTGGTGCCTCCGTGGTGTAGTGGTTAGAGCGTTCGGCTCATACCCGGAGGTCGCGGGTTCGATTCCCGGCGGGGGCAATGACTTTGTGTTGTTGTCCTAGTTTGGTTAAGACATTCAGGCTGATCACCTGATTGTCTGATAAGTAAGATGATCCGTGCTTCGGAGGGCACGTTAAGCCGTCGGTCCCGATCACTTTCTTTGACATTGGTCGTTACCTAAAACCACGTCAGAGGCCTTTAAGGCGGTTTAAAAACTCTGACACTAGTGTTAGTCACTAACACACACGATAAGAAGAAGAAGGTACAAAGATATAAAAAAATTGTAATCCAATGTACAGGAAAAGAATCGATCATTAGGGATATATACATTTTTAACTAATAAAAAACAACCGATTTCATTTTTTTTCAAGACTTTCTTCCATATCTCTAAAACTATTCATTATATATTCAATAATTTAATATGGGACCCACTAGGTAAATACTAAGTACTTTCAAATAAAAAAGAATCATTAAAATAACAAAAATATCGCGTAAAAATATATGGATCGAATTGATAACCACCTCCTTTTTACAAGCTTTTTTACAAGCTTTTATTTAACTTGCAATGTATTGTTACGAAACTGGGTTCGAGATTTGGAGTAAAACGCCAAAGTTCGTATGAGGGTTTTTATTCACTACGGAACCCAAAGGTTGACACGTGAAGATGGTCTTCCTGATGTCCAAGTCCAAGTCGCGTAGCAGCTGAGGTCCAGGTATCTCGCCAAAGTAGTCGCAGGTACTTCCACTTATCGCACTGAGGTAGGTTTCCTTCGCTTCGGTTCGCTTCGAAGTTATCGCTTTCGTAGCTCGTACTGAATCGTCTTTTTATATGCGCCGATACAGAAGTCTACACTTTTCTCGAATATTCGCCTCACTTGACGAATGTATTTCGATTGACGGGAAACATCGAGACGCCGGTATGTATGTGTGAGTGCGACTAAGCCGACGACCATGCAAAGAACTCTAGCCTTTATGCTGTAAGAATATAAGGCCTAGTTTCGCTTGCATTATCCTGACGTGTTTCTATACGATTCCACTCGCGAACATTCCGAGTCTATCTTGCCAGCAGAGTTCCTACTCGCGAATATTCTACATCTATCTCGTTCGCGACACTGCCCCCTTCTTAAAGACGCGCGTCCCGAGCGTCACTATTGCTGCCATGATAACGTGCTAGACGGTCTATGTGCACCACCTTGAGTGCCCCTCTTGGTTGACGTTGGATCCGATAGGTCACGTCGTTTATTCGCGTAATGATCTTGTATGGGCCTTCCCATCTCGTTTGTAATTTCGGTGATTTTCCTTTCCGGCGAATCGGGTTATGAAGCCATACTAAGACTCCTTCTTCAAAGCCACGTGAGTTCGCTCTTCGGTCATATCTTGTTTTCATGTTTTCACTTGCTTGTAAACCATTTTCGCGAACTAAGTCATAGATGTTCCATATTCGCTCTCGAAGATCGAAGACGTAGTCTGGCACAGTACATGGGTCTTCTGGTGGCCTCCCCGTTAGGACATCCACAGGTAATCTAAGTTCTCTGCCGAAATTCACCTGAGCTGGGGTAAGTTTTGTGCTTTCATGCTCCGATGTTCTATAAGCCAGGAGAAAAAGCGGTATGTATTTGTCCCAGTCTTTTTGATGTTTGTCAACCAGTTTTGCTAGATGTCTCTCCAGAGTCTGGTTAAATCTCTCCACCATGCCATCAGACTGAGGGTGATATGGAGTGGTCCTCGTTTTATGAATCCCTAGAAGTTTGCAGATTTCTTGAAATAGTTGCGACTCGAAGTTTCTTCCTTGATCTGAGTGGATTTCTAGTGGTACACCAAACCGGCAGATTACTTCCTCAACCAACTTGGAGGCTACTGTCGAAGCTTCTTGGTTAGGTATAGCGAATACTTCCGGCCACTTGCTAAAATAGTCCATGACAACCATGAAGTACTTATTTCCTGATTCAGTTACGGGGAATGGTCCGGCAATGTCTACTGCAATCCGTTCCCAGGGCGCACCCACATTGTAAAGCTGTAGACATCCTCGAGTTCTTGTTGACGGGCCTTTTACGGCTGCACAAGTTGTACATTTGCGGCACCAATCCTGAACATCTTCCCGACAATTCAGCCAGTAAAACCGTTCCCGAATCTTTGTTAGCGTTCTCTTAACGCCTAGATGTCCACCTGTTACACCATCATGTACTTCACGGAGAACGTCTTTCACTCTGTCTCTTGGAACAACAACCTGTAGGTGAAACTCTTTGCCGTTTGGTTTCTCCCATTTACGGTAAAGTATTCCATTCTGCAGGATAAAACTGTCCCATTGAGCCCAATACGCTTTGGTGGTGGGGCTCGTAGGTGCAACTTCTGCCCATCTAGGTTTATCAGCACTACGTTCTTTCCATGCGATGATGAGCCTTATATCTTCATCATCTTCCTGGGCTTCTCTAAGGTTGTCATCGTCCCATTGCCCTGTAGGGATTGTTCTTGTGATGTTAACAGTAAGCTCCTTTGTCTCTTGTTTAACGCAATGCTTGCAGTCTTCCACACATGGTCTTCTTGAGAGTGCATCAGCATTTCCATGGGCCTTTCCACTACGGTGCTCGGTAACAAAGTCAAATTCTTGGAGTTGTTCAATCCAACGTGCAACTTGGCCTTCCGGATTTTTAAATTGTAACAGCCATTTCAAAGCAGCATGGTCTGTGCGAAGTTTGAACTGTCTACCAATGAGATATTTGTTGAAGTGTTGCAGCGTCTTCACAACGGCCAAGAGTTCTCTTCTAGTAACACAATAATTCCTTTCAGGCCTTGACAAAGATTTGCTGAAATATCCAATTACTATTTCATTTTCACCCTGTTTTTGAGATAGTACCCCTCCGATCGCTGTGTTGCTAGCGTCTGTGTCAACGATGAATTCGCCACTAGCTTGCGGGTATCCCAAGATTGGAGTATTGCAAAGGCATTCTTTTAGTTTGAGAAAGGCATTTTCACAGGTATCGTCCCATTTAAAAGGCTGTTTGTCTTCTGTCAGACGATGCAGTGGTTTAGCGATTTCAGAAAATCCCTTTACAAATCGCCTGTAGTAAGAGCATAATCCCATAAATGCTCGTACTTCTGTCTTGTCTTTGGGGGTAGGCCAGTTTTTCACAGCTGCAACTTTATCAGGATCAGTTTGGATGCCCTCGCTGGTGATAACGTGTCCGAGATAATTCACTTTGTTTCTGAATAGACTGCATTTCTTTGGATTTAGTTTTAAGTTGGCACCCCGTATCTTCATCAAGACTTGCTCCAGATTCCGTAGATGATCTTCAAAGTCGCGACCCATGATGATGACGTCATCCAGATAAACTAGGCAGGCGTCTCCTACTAATCCTGCTAGTACACATTCCATAAGTCTTTCAAAAGTGGCGGGGGCGTTGCATAATCCAAAAGGCATAACATTGAACTGCCATAAACCTTTTCCTGTTGAGAATGCTGTCTTTTCTTTATCCTTAGGATGAATTTCCACCTGCCAGTAACCAGATTTCAAGTCTAGGGTTGAAAACCACTGCATTCCGCTAAGGGTGTCCAATGTGTCATCAATTCTTGGTAATGGGTAACTGTCCTTCTTTGTGACGTCGTTCAGTCGTCTATAGTCGACACAAAATCGTGTGCTGCCGTCTTTCTTCTTAACTAAAACAACCGGGGAGCACCATGGACTTGCAGACGGTTCGATGATTTTATTTCTTTTCATGTCCTCCAGCAGATCTTGTACTTCCTTTTCCTTAGCATATGGAATTCTTCTCGCTCGCTGACGTATAGGTCTTTCGCTTCCAGTATCAATTCTGTGCTGAACGAGCGAAGTTCTTCCTAGATCACCTTCCTTGGAAGAGAAAATGTCAGCAAAATCCAGCAGCAACTTCTTTGCCTTCAAGCTCTGTGAATAAGTTAGGTTGCTTTTGCAATCTTTTAGAAGGTCGTAAACTGTAGAACAACTAGAGGTTTTAGATGCGTCTGAGTTTGGTGTTAATTGGCACTTTTTCATCCAGACAACTTCCTCGCATCTTCCAACAACATCTCCTTCATTTAAGATGATCTCATGGTCCTCTAGATTGACTATTCTCACTACTGCAGTATCCTTTCCAGTGACTAATGTTCTTGCTGTCAGGAATCTTTGAGTTGACTTGTTTGATGTATCCTCAATAAGAACGCATCTAGTTGGCTTGTGTGTTTTAGGCGATGGCAGTTTCACCATTATTTGTGCTTGTGTTCGACCAGGTACGACGATTTTATTTAAAGAAGTCACTTTTCCGGTGGGGCCTCCAAGTATGAAAATTTCCTCATTACCACACTTGAAAACTCCATTTGCGACATCGATTTTACAATTGTATTTCTTCATGAAATCTAGGCCCAATATGCACTCATCCATAATTTCAGCCACAATGACATCATGCGTGTATGGTGAATCTCCCACGTATATTGTCACTGTCGTCTCTCCTAGGACAGGTATTGGCTGGCCAGAGGCAGACAGAAGCCGACAATCGACGTTCTTGTATTTCGTCGCAGCTTTCACCAGATGTGGGTTGATTATTGTTCTGGAGGCTCCGGTGTCTATGGTCAATTTGCAATCTGTCCTATTCACTTGTCCGCATATCGTCAAACTGCTCCTATTGCTTACTTGTGAGATGACAATTGCTGGGGCTTCCTCTGCGCCAGCCAGTACCCGCCCCTTGGTCCTGGCTGTTACTCGTTTCCCTGGTTTCTTGCAGGAAACGAGGACTCCTGCCTTTTTGTAATTTCCTTCAGCTCTTCTCTTAATTTGGTTATTTCCTGCTTTTCTGGACAAGAGAGCCGCAAATGTCCTCTTTCACCACACCTGTAGCAAGTAGGCGCAGAGCTATTGGTCTTCTTTGGCGGGCTCTTGATTGCCTTTACATCTTCCGTGACTTCTCGCAACTTATGTGTGCGCATGTCCTGCCTTAAAGCTTCGTACTCTAGAGCATGTGCCAAGGCATCTTTTAGTGACGCGTGATGTTGAGTACCCACTGCAGCCCTTACCTCAACATCTCTAATTCCAGCAATAAAAGCTTGTAAAATGTTCGTGTCGACCATTTTGGAGTCAACAGACGCGTAGGCTTTACGCACCAGTTTTTCTATTTCCAATGCCCACTGTTGAAGTCCTTCTCCTGGGCGCTGAACTCTTTCACGCAGCTGGGCTCGAAAAACGTGTTCGAGATGACGTTCTCCATACCTGGCTTCTAACGCCTCCATCAATTCTTTAAAGGTGCTTCCAGAGCTAGGCAGTGCCTCCAGAACTGATAGTGCTGAGCCTTTCAAAGCAACAGTGAGGGCTGTATGGCTCTGTTCATCGGTCCAACCGTTTAAACTAGCGACGGTCTGGAATTGTTGTTTGTATGCGGCCCAAGATGTGGTACCGTCATAAGATGGCACTTTTACTTTTGGCCCCTTAGTTTCACAGCCGGATGTACTTGGCGTTCCTACTGTCTCTAGGCGCAATACTTTCTTTTGGAGACCGGCGAAGTTAGTTTCCAAATCGGTTACTCTATTTTCCACCTTGTTTTCCAGATCAGTCACACGATTTTCGACAACGTCTACATCATTACGGATCTGCTCCACTGATTGGTTGAGTTTGCAGAAATTTCCCAAGACTATTTGCTGTTGCTCACTCAAGCGTGCAAATCGTAAATCTTGTTTCTCTTCTATACGTTGAAGTCGTAAATCTTGTGTCTCTTCTATACGGTGCAGTCGTTGTTGAATTAGTTCTAATATGTGTACTAAGTTATTTGAATCGTTCGGCGTCTCTAATGAACTTGGCACTGCTTGGTGGGCGTGGTCAGTAGGCGTGGACTGGCCAAGGTGGGCGGAGCCAGTAGGTGGAGCTAGACGTCTGGTGGGTGTGGCTTGAGGTCCAGTGGGCGTGGCTTGATGACTGGTGGGCGTGACTTGAGGTCCAGTAGACGGGGCTTGTTGTCCAGTGGGCGGAGCGTGATGGGCGGTGGGCGTTGCCTGATAGGCGGTAGGCGTAGTCTCAGGGTCAGTGGGCGTGGCTTGAGGTTCAGTAGGCGTGGCCTGAGCCACTCCCCCTTGAGCCTCCATGGCACGCTGGGCCCTGGTCTTGACGCCCTCCCTGGTGGTATCCTCTTCTTCTCTTGGTAGAACTGGCATCTCCAAATCCACTTCCGACACCAAATGTTACGAAACTGGGTTCGAGATTTGGAGTAAAACGCCAAAGTTCGTATGAGGGTTTTTATTCACTACGGAACCCAAAGGTTGACACGTGAAGATGGTCTTCCTGATGTCCAAGTCCAAGTCGCGTAGCAGCTGAGGTCCAGGTATCTCGCCAAAGTAGTCGCAGGTACTTCCACTTATCGCACTGAGGTAGGTTTCCTTCGCTTCGGTTCGCTTCGAAGTTATCGCTTTCGTAGCTCGTACTGAACTGGCGGGACGCGCACTCGATCGTCTTTTTATATGCGCCGATACAGAAGTCTACACTTTTCTCGAATATTCGCCTCACTTGACGAATGTATTTCGATTGACGGGAAACATCGAGACGCCGGTATGTATGTGTGAGTGCGACTAAGCCGACGACCATGCAAAGAACTCTAGCCTTTATGCTGTAAGAATATAAGGCCTAGTTTCGCTTGCATTATCCTGACGTGTTTCTATACGATTCCACTCGCGAACATTCCGAGTCTATCTTGCCAGCAGAGTTCCTACTCGCGAATATTCTACATCTATCTCGTTCGCGACAGTATGTTTGTTCGGGTGGAATCTTTGAACTCAATTTTCAACCAGTTATCCTCAACCGATTTAGCTAAAATTTTGTATACTTGTGTAAGTCGGATGACAATACAATATTATGAAGTCAATGAGCTGTTCTGATGATGGAGTCGGGAGATATTCGTCGGAACTCAGTTATAAAACAACATAACCTCATCGAGTAAGTCCCGTTTGATTTGTCTTGATGAGTACTTTATGGGAGACGATGCTTAGGGTCTGATCATGCAGACGGATGTTGGTCGAAAGAACTCAGTTTTAAAACGACCCAACACAATCGAGTTAGTCTTATTTAATTTGATTTGATAAGTACTTTGGTAAGTTTAAGTACACAATAAAAGCTTGTACAAAAAATGTAATTTTTTCAAAAAACTTATTTAAAGTCGGTTTAAAAAGAAAGGAAAAATTGACGAACTTTCCGATATAAGCAGGTAAATGGGTAAAATCGGACCAGCCAACAAATGGTCCATTTTATAGGGACCATCAGATACCATTTATGTTAACTTGAAAATGGCGATGATATAACTTGAAGATGGCGCCATTTTCATACTGAATATGTTTTTAATTTACCGACTTCGAAAAAGGAGGTGGTTACATATTCGTCGCGAACTTTTTTTTAAAAGTAGGTATGTTCGCCGATTATTCGAAGACGCCTGGGCTGATTTAGGAAATTCTTTTTTATTTGAAAGGGCATACTTGTCAGGCGGTCCCATTGAAAGGTTATCAAAATCAGTTGTGTAGTTTGGGGGTGAAGTCAGGTTTTAGTTTTGAAAAATTATATTTAATTTTTGTTTTATTATTAACCCTTCAAACGTCGGACGCCCGGAGCGGGCGTCTGATGTATTGTTTTACTATTGAGTCTGCACTGACAACGTTTGAAGGGTTAAGTAAAATCACAGTAAGTCAAATAAACTGTCTAAGGTGTATCTGAGTAAAACTCGTCTTCGGCCTTCAAAATCGCAGATTGGGCGGAAGGCCAAAAGCTGGCCTTCGGACACTAGTTGTCAGAGATATAAAGCCCTATATTCTGTAACAATGCGGATATTCAGTAGCGTCGCTATTTCGGGCGCGGCGCTGCGAGCGACTAGGGTTGCCTGACTCTAAACTACGAAAATAGTACATCCAAAGCTATTGGAAATGCAGCTGACCTATTGTCTTATAGACATCATCGTTTCAACTACCACCACTTCGACCACTGAAGGAAAACATCGTAAGGAAATCTGCACACCAGTTCACTAGTATCTTATACCATTAAACGAGCAATACCTGTTTCTTATACCTTTACACGAGCAATTCTTGTATCTTATACCTTTAAACGAGCAATTCTTGTATGTATGTATGTATATATATATATTTATTTATAAATTTCTGTGATCTCGAAAACGGCTCTAACGATTTCGCTGAAAATTTGTATATGGGGGTTTTCGGGGGTAAACAATCGATCTAGATTAGTTTTATGTTTGGGAAAACGCGTGTTTTCGAGTTTTCATACGTTTTCTTTCCACGCAGAATATGGTCCCTAATTTCGGCGCGCCGACCGCCTTGATTTTAGCTCAGTTGTTAAGGATACCGACCGCTAGAAAAAGTGTTATGGGTTCGAATCCCACTCGGTGACTTACTTTTTTTATTTTTTATGTTTAAGTTTATGTATAATTTTTTATTTTGCATTGTTTTCAGACAAGTTTAAAAAAATTAGTTAAGGCCATACCCAAATTTTCCGGGGTCCAGTGGCGCCGCCATTTAAAATAAATCATTTAAAAGGAAACGGAGATATCATTTAAAATTGTGTCTTGGTCAAGTTCTAGATACGCAATCAAAGTATTTTTTAAACTACTTTTTGTAGTTTAAAGTGAGAACATGAAGCTTTTCTACGCACATTTGCGAAAAACGGCCACTTTTAGCTAATGTGCGTAGAAAAGCTTAACGTTCGCACTTTAAATTAAAAACAGTAGTTCATAAAATAGTTTTAAGGGTTATCTAGGGCTTGACCAAGACACAATTTTGAATGATATCTCCGTTTTCTTTTAAATGATTTATTTTAAATGGCGGCGCCACTGGACCCCGGAAAATTTGGGTATGGCCTTAATGTTTTAGATAACAATATATATTTCTCATAAATATGTCTTACATTTAACTATACTGATTACGTGAATAAGATTAATGCTTTCGAGTTTTTATTTTATTGAGAATTTGAGACTTATAAAGCAATAGTGCAAAACGAAAAATTTACCAATATTTACCGATACAAATTTTAAACAGTTTTTTGGATAGTTTTTGTGGCGCCATCTCTCGGATAATGCTATAAAAACTAACTACTACGCCTAGCGCACACGAGCTGTGTAATAAGAGAAAATGACAATAGATGGCGTTACTCCGTGACAAATGCTCTCCGATATGAATATCGAAAACGGCAAGAAAGAGTGTTACGGGTTCAAATCCCACTCGGTGACTACTTTTGTTTTTTTTTTATGAACAAGTTTATATATCATTTTTTAATTTATATTTGATTTTAGACAAGTTTAAAAAAATTTAGTTAAGGGGCTACCTGAATTTTCCGGGGTTCAGCGGCGCCCTCATTGAAAATAAATTATTTGAAAGGAAACGGTGATATCATTGAAAATTTCGACTTGATCAAATCCTAGATAACCCTTTTAACTATTTTATGAACTACTGTTTATAATTTAAAGTGCGAACGGGAAGCTTTTCTACGTACATTAGCTAAAAGTGGCTGTTTTTCGCAAATGTGCGTAGAAAAGCTTTACGTTCGCACTTTAAATTATAAACAGTATCTACTATACTATACAGATAATAACTACAGCGAAATAAAATTAATAATCTAATGTTTTAAAAAGACGTACTTTAATTATAACCACAGATTGTCCGTCGGGATTTTTTGAAATATTGTCTATATGTTGAGAAATGTAATAAAACGCGATTGGGGGCGCTGCGTTCGCTCGGCGCCCTCTAACAATATATATTACTCATAAATATGTCTTACATTTAACTATACTGATTACGTGAATAAGATTTATGCTTGCGAGTTTTGTTTTTTTTTTTGTTCAAGTTTATATATAATTTTTTATTTTGTATTGTTTTTAGACAAGTTTAAAAAAATGAAGTTAAGTTTGAGAAGTAACCGAGCAAAGCTCGGTCGCCCAGGTACTATTTATTTATACATATATTTATAAATTTCTGTGATCTCGAAAACGGCTCTAACGATTTTGCAGAAAATTGGTATGTGGGGGTTTTCGGGGGTAAACAATCGATCTAGATTAGTCTTATGTTTGGGAAAACGCGTGTTTTCGAGTTTTCTTGCGTTTTTCTTTTCACGCAGAATATGATCGCTAATTTCATCGCGTCGGCCGCTATCCGTTTTGGCTCAGCAGTTTAGGATGCGGACTGCTAGAAAGAGTGTTACGGGTTCGAATCCCACTCGGTGACTTACTTTTGTTTTTTTTACATGTTCAAGTTTAAGTATATACACGGTGATTTTTTATTGGTTTTGGAGCCGAAGGCTAGTTCATAAGGATCGATAGTAAGACCTAATTTGCTAGTCAAAATAAAAAATCAGTAACAAAAAAATGTTAACTAAAACTCGAAAGTAAAATCGTGAGGTCAATAGTAGTGCCGTCGCTAGACGCCGCCGGCTGGACAGCCGGGGTCATCGCCCGCACGCGGCAGTTGGACGGGCATAACTACGTGGTCTCGATCGAAAATGATTTTCGTAACTTTTTTATTATAAGTCATACACATATTTGGATTACGTATATAGATAGAGGAATTTATTTACTATATATCATTTCTTTTTCCAAAACCAATGAAAAATCAGCGTGTATATATATATATATATATTTTGTTTTTAGACAAGTTTAAAAAAAAGTTTGTTAATGTTTGACATTTAACCGAGCAAAGCTCGGTCGCCCAGGTACTGTTATAATAACTGGTGTTATCACTAGATGACACTATAATGCTACGCGTTTAGGCGCGACACTAGTGTTAATATTAACACATTCGACTGAATGACCAACCCTCATGGGTTGATGGATTATTTGTCATAAGTGGTGTCCTTTAGTCCAGTGGTGCCATTTTTAAACCGGGAGTGACCTAAACTAATGGTTTTTTCCAAACAAAAAAAAAACCGTCCGTTTACTGACTCCGCGTTTGAAAAATGGCACCACAGCAGTGGACTGATATACGAACGTTGGCAGCCCTAGCCACGATTTAATCTCATGATCTAATCTAAATCTGCCGATTGCCTAACGCTGTATTGTTTAGGGAGATCTATGTGCTATTTGTGTATAGTGGTTGTACTTTTTATTTATTCTAACCGAACGGAAATGCACGGTGATAATTTGGCTAAGACTCACATTCAAGAAGGGATAACAGTCTACACACCTTTTCAAAAGAAGGTATACTTTTTTGGGGTTACGTACCTCTATAGGTAAAAACGGAATCTTTACAGGATCACTCACTTGTCTGTCTGTACGTCTGTCCCAGCCACTTTGCTACGAAACAATTGGACCTATTGATGAAAGTCAGAGACCACGTACGAGTATAACATAAATAAGCGACTTACAAAGTATAGATGCCACATATGTAAATTGGACTGAATTAATTCGTAAGGTAAAAAGAAGTAACTGCATGTAGTTTGATTAACCTGGCATTCCTCAAATAGCGTCTGACGCATTTGGACGTCGTAAAACGTCAATAGGGAACGAATCAAACAGATTTTGGCTGTCTCACGCGTGATCAGATTGTTACGTCAAGTCTACTCGAATACCGAAAATACGTTTAGCATCAAAGAAAATATACAGTTACACTGTCACGTCTTTATACCTAACGGAGCAGACAGAACCCAGGGTAGTAAGACCCAAATGTCACGTTCAGTGTGATCATAATAATGATTCGATCCTAAAAGCAACGCCTATTGTCATGATTCTTCTCGCTCGTTTCCTCATTCGGCTTTTATAATTTGCTTAGCACATTTTACGCACATACATTGCACGTTTTTTTTCTTTTTAAGGGTTTTGCGTCCAAAGGGTAAAACGAGACCCTATTACTAAAACTCCACTGTCCGTCTGTCTGTTTATAACCAGGCCGTACCTCATGAACCGAGATAGCTAGACAGTTAAAAATTTTCTCAGATGATGTATTCCTGTTTCGCTATAACAAAAAATACTACAAACAAAATCAAATAAATCTTTAAGTAAGGCCATACAACAAACGTAATGTTTTTATAGATAATGGTGCAGAACTCTTCGTGCGTGAGTGCTACCTGCACTTGGCCGATTATGTTTCTCCAAACCAATATGGAAGCAATGAAGCTCACGCCCCGTCGTAAGGTAAAAACACGTAACTGTAAGAGACAAGGTAAAACAACGTAACTAAATTCCATATACCTACGAGTGACATGGTAGTTGAAATAAATTGGCATTCCTCAAATAGCGTCTGATCTGACGCATTCGAACGTCATAAAACGTCAATGGGGAGCGAATCTGACGGATTTTTGCCAACACAAGCACGTGTAATCGGATTGTTGCGTTGACTTACAGTCTACTGGCATGCCAAAGATGTAAAGAATAAATAAATATATAGGGACAAACAAATTACACTGATTGAGCTAGCCCCAAAGTAAGTTCGAGACTATATTTTATAACAAATGCATGTATAGATAAACATCCAGATAAAGAAGATATAGAGATACAGACATCACCCACAAAATAAGTAACAGATCCTTACTAAAGTAAAGAAAACCCGACCAAGTTTTTAAAGAAAACTTCCAAAGAAAATTTAAAGACTCAAACTCTTCAGCGGAGGATATTTGATGGAACGCGGTCGTTTTCATAATTTTAATTTTATCTTGTTTTGCAGTTTTAAATAAGGAGACATGTTTTTGTTCGGGGTCCAGTGCTGACCCGATTTGAAATAAATTATTTGAAAGGAAACGGAGCCATCATTTAATTTTTTTTAAAGAATGTTCCTGCAATAAAAAATCGTAATTCGTCAATAACGTCACTTCGTTTTGTGAGATCACTTATGAAATCTAGTAGGAGAATTTAACTTGGTGGGATCTCTTAAACTTGACCTTTCTGAACGATTATCTTCCTGTCCTGTTCTGTTTTAGGAGCTCGGTGGCACGGCCACAGGTATGGCACTTCATACAAACGGAGCAGCATATATACCTAGTTCTACTACAAGCGAAACAATCCTTCCGAGCACACGTCAAACGTGTGAGTTAAACAATCAGGGAGGGAATTTTTTGCTTTGCTTACCTGTTTTCATCACTCGGAAATCTGTAAAATTTTCGTTATTTATTGTTTTCCGTGGATCAACAATGATAATGTGCGCAGTTTCTAATAATCCTATAATGTCAACGTGCGACTACCAATAACCCTGTTTTACTGCCGCTTACACCTCACAATAACGGGGGAGGGGTTGCGAGGACGCCAGATTGCGGGGGACGGTGCGAGGTTCCGTTCTGTATGTAATACTATTATTGATTCTGTGGCACGGCATTCCATGCTTTAGAACGTTTGTCCCAGCTGTCATCATTTTATGGCAGTCGTCAAGCTATATCAGATGCCTATAGGCAAGACAAGAATCTGCTCTAACCTTGAACCCACGCTGAATCTAGCCGTATGACATCCAATTGCAAGGGTCATCTTATCAGAGCGCGCTCGCGAGTGGCGACAGTAATGATTTATGACCTTTAAAACGGTCGCTTCTCTGACAACGTGGTAACAATACGGCTATTTATGTTTATCTACAACTCCAGATACCCCTTTTGCCCCAGGTTCAAGTTTTACTTCGGTCATGCGCGCAAATAATGCCTCTCTATGCTTTCTTTCTTTTTTAATACCCGACTAAAAAGGTGTTATAAGTTTGGCGTGTTTGTGCATCTGTGTTTTTAACGAAGGACCGATTTTAATGCGGTTTTTTTTCAGTTTGAAGCTGATTTGATCGAGATTACGGTTCTTAACTGATAATAATCTCTGGGAAGACGGAGGTTTTTTAATTTGCCTGGCAAATTAATTTGTTAGGTATACTTATATAATAAAGACAAAAGATTTGATTGTTTGTAAATAATAAACCCAAAAACTACTGATCTGATTTCAAAAATTGCAGAAGTAAAAAAGACCGAGCAAAGTGCAGATGAAAAACGAAAGCTGACTCCGTAGCCCAACGCAAGCTGGGACTACTTCCGGATACTGATGAGCATAAGAACTCACTTTTAAAGGGGTCCACCCTGAGCTCCTCCCTGACCCGCAGCGCCTCGGCGATGTCCCGCCGCTTCACGCACTGGATGCCGAGGTTCTTGAACGCCACCCGGTTGTTCTCGTCGCTGATGGTCTCTCTGACCGTGCATACTCCTTTCTGGCAGTCCCGCCCCACGAGGTTGTGGGGGTGCGGCCTGGGGAAAAAATAAAATCCTATTAATATTGTACATGTGAAAGTTTGTATGGATACAAGGGTGATCTTAGGGAACGTACCCATACTACGTGACACGTTTTATCCACTTTTTAGAGTTCCTTGCTCAAAGGGACCCGGGGCCCTATTACTAAGACTTCGCCTGTATGTTCGTTCGTCATTCTGTCACCAGACTGTATCTGATGAACTGTGATACCTAGACAGTTGAAATTTTCACAGATAAATAAAAACAGAATAAAATAAATATTTAAGGGGGGCTCCCATACAAGTAAACGGTTAAATTCTTCACAGAATATTTAGTTGTACATTCACTTGTGCGCGTGTCTGACTCGCGCTTGGCCGGTTTTTACGGGGGTAGTCGGTTGATAAAATGAGCCAAAGTGGGGAGGGGTCCCCACTTTGGCTCATTTTATCAACCGACTACAAAAAAAAGGAGGAGGTTATCAATTCGACGTGTATGTATTTTTTTTTGTGTATGTTACCTAATAACTCCGTCAAATATTAACCGATTTAAAAAATATATGTTTCGTTTTAAAGAATGCATTGCAAGGTTGGTCCCATGTAATTTTTTTTAAGATCGAAGAAAAGGTCTTGGAGCTGGAGACCGAAATACATTAATAATAGACAACTGCAGCTTAAATATTTTGTGTTCGTTACCTCATAATAACTCCGTCAAATATAAACCGATTTAAAAAATATATATTTCGTTTTAAAGAATGCACTGCAAGGTTGGTCCCATGTAATTTTTTTTTAAGATCGGAGAAAAGATCTTAGAGCTGGAGACCCAAATTTTTTATTAACAGACAACTGCAACTCAAATATTAATACATTTGCTTAATCATAACACTTTCTAATTTAAACCGATTCTAATGATTCAATGTTTGTTTGGAAGAATCGCTTATAAGATTAGTTTTTTATAATTTGAATGAAGACCTGATGAAGGGTTTTGGATGTGTCTTTTATTTATTATTAATATTAATACTTAATAAGCACTGAGGCCTAAAAGCTTGTATGAAAAAAATATTTTTATAATAATTACTAATACTACTTTAATTGACAATTTTATGATAACTATTTATTTATTATTTCCAGAAAAGAACATTCAGTATACAATAAAAAATGCAATGAGCTTAGTTATCTTTCTGCTAAAAGCTGTGAAATAAAACTTTTTGAAAAAAATAATAACAGACTTCAAATCGAAATGCACTAAAAAGCAAAAAATAATTATTTTTTATACCAGATGTCCCTGAAGTTCTGGGTAAATGATCTCTATAATACTCATTATTTATTTGAAGTCGGTGCCAATCAAGTACCTATTTTACATTGAAATCATTCTTGAAGTACTTTAGAATACGCCACGGGAATCGAAATAATGTGAAAAACGCATTTTATCTGCAAATAATATTACATAAGTAATTAATAACAACTCTAAAAAGAGCTGTAACTCGGCTGAACAAATCATAGCAAAGAACACTTTCGATTGAATTACTTTTTTAACAAAAATCAAAATCAAAATCTATTCATTGATCTAGGAGCTAAGGAGTGGTAGGTATTCGTAATAAGGGTGCTACGACGTGGTATAACTCGTGGTATTACTCGTACATGTACATAAACTTCTTTGCAACTGGACTCTGAGGCAGGTTGGCACCGCCTCGAAATAAATAATGAGTATAATAGCGATTATTTACCCAGAACTTCAGGGACATCTGATATAAAAAAAAATTATTTTTTGCTTTTTAGTGCATTTCGATTTGAAGTCGGTTATTATTTTTTTCAAAAAGTTTTATACATATGTACAATGTTGGTGAGAGCATTCAAACAAATACAAAGACTAAGTCGCGAGTCTAACATGTCAGGTGGAACACAAATTGAAGTCCCAAAAAATTCTAGCCGCTAAAAGATTATTGACGGAAAAATCTTAAACTTTTTTTGCCTACTCCGTACGAAAAAGAACTTCGTTCCAAAATTAAAAGAGCAATTGAGGAATTTTACCAACTATCATTTGCGGTTTACGAAGTAGAAGACGCAAAACATCTGTTAAGTTAAGGTGATCGGTCACCTGCGTTTAACAAATGGAAGTTGAGCTTAGCTCTAAGCTTAAGTTTTCAATACCCAATTTAAAAAATAAGATAAGTGTTATTATTTATTATACAATAATTATAAGTCTATAACATAAACAAACATAATATCACGTCTTTATCCCTAATGGGGCAGACAGAGCATTTTGGGTCTTGCGGCTCTATGTAGAGCCCAGGGCCGAAAGACCCAAAAAGCCACTTTTAGCGTCATGGCAGGCGATAAGATGGAAGAGCAATCAGTAATGGGTTGCTAGCCGCATTGCCTGTTAACATGATTCGCATTTTCGCCTATTCCCTCGATCGGCTTTTACGATCTGCGCGGAAAGAGAAGCAGCTGGTACATTCTAAGTTTTTTTCTTTTCTCCCAGACCAGCATGGAAGTCTAATACTCTACTAAATTTATAAAAAAAAAAAAAAACAGAAACAAAAGATTAGTTTATTTACAGCACATAATCTGTAGCAGACATAACAGAGTTATTGACACAGTACGGAGAATAAATAAAAGCTCGTACACAAAGATTGTCGGCTATTACCACCACATTACTACTGGGTTATTCCCTACTCGTCCATTCACTATTATCAACGTCGGAAACCACGCTACACAAATGACGTAACAACTAAAAAGAAGCGTCGTTTTACCTCATCATTGTGATGTGGGCGTGACGTCTTATCATTTATCTATTCTGGGGTAAACCGTGTGAAATCGACGTTTTTTACTAACCTATTGATTATTTATACATTCTATTCGTTAGTTCTCACATTGTATATGCGTGTGGCGATATGTTAATGTGAAACGAACTAATGCCGGTATATATCATTCTTAGTTAGGTTTAGCTGTCGCGAAATATTAGTACGAAGTTTTTTTTTAAATAACAATAACTAGCTCCAGCCCGCGATGTTATTTATTTAAGGGTCCTCCCCGCGCTAACGACCTTGAAAACACAAAAAAATTAATTTCTCCTTCTGTAAGTGAGATTATTAGAAACCCTCCTACAACTTTTTAGCTAGTATGCTGAAGTTTCATTAGAACCTCGAAAATCATTGAAATAAAATACCCTGAATTTTCCTTTGCAAAAAATACTAAAAACGGCCATTTTTGACTTTTTTTGTAAAGGTTTCTAAACCGGATAGTATTTCAATGACTTTCGAGGTTCTAATGAAACTTCAGGATACTAGCTAAAAAGTTGTGGGAGGGTTTCTAATAATCTCACTCACAGAAAGAGAAATTATTTTTTTTGTGTTTTCAAGGTCGTTAGCGCAGGGAGGAGCCTTAATACAATCTTATGATGGATTGATTACAATGGGTCAAACTCAATGCTAATGCATTAAGGGTCCCCCGACCCTAGACCAAAATACAACTTTCCATACAAACGTAGTCTACGTTTTATTTCAAAACGACATGTCCGATTTGGGCAAAATTTTGTAATTTCAAAGATATTGCAATTATCTAGGTTTATAACTAGTTTCGGACATTAAAAATATGAACTTGAAATAGAATATAGTGTTTTATATCATTTTTGACCATTAGTATAGAAACTTCTAAATCGTTATATTTTCTTTCCAGTTCATAATTTTACTATAGGAAACCAGTTATAATTATAACCCTAGATAATCGCAATTTCTTTACAATTACCAATTTTTACCGGAATCTGACATGTGGTTTCAAAATTAAACGTAGACTACGTTTGTATGGAGAAGTCTAGGGTCGGGGGACTCTTAACTACCAGTTTGCCTTTGGGACATGTTAAGAAATTGGAATAGTGCAAATGTAGCAAGCCCACTTGATGATACCCGCGGTTATAGTAGCCTATGTGTTAATCCAGGGGGGAGCTTTCTGCATACCAAATTTTATCAAAATTGGTCACACACACATAAACTTTCGCCTTCGTAATATTAGTGTGATAAAATTTCAAGGTAAGTATGTGGTTTTTCCTACTTTTCTTAGATTATGGCTCCATCGTTATCGAAACGATGATTTAGCCAATGTCAAGGTTAAAATTGACACAATAATGTATACTGAGGAAAAAACTAAATAGTCCTTTGCCTAACAGCTGGGCATCGTAAAAAAAAAGTGGTTTTACGTCACCACTATGATGTAAGCGGTGATGTCTTATCGTTTATCTATGTGGGGTAAACCGTGCGTAGATGTTTTTTATTGACCAGGTGTGTCCTTGAAATAGGTTCCATTTGTATTTTTATGTGTATATTATTCATCTTGTCATTCGCGAAGTCTTATTCTAATTATAATACGGTTTTATATACATTCCACGTGTTATAAGTTATAACGAACATTCTGAATGCCATCTTTACAAAACGAGCGATGTAAAGGAAAATTTCGCTGTTGCTATTGTGAAAATTAGGAGTGGCGAAAGGAAAAAAAAAATTATTAAAATGGTTAGCCATTATCCAAAATTCTTAGTTGTCGCCAAATTTGATCAGTAAGATTTTTTTACCTCTTCCTTCGGTTTACATACGATATCGTCGATATCTAGTATTAGATATTGTATAGCTTTCATTCCTATAGTTAGTGTTTTAGTAGTCGTCGTATGGTATGCAGCTATAGGATTTCTTAAAAACTTATTTTTTTAGTGTTCCGTACCATTGTAAAATCACGTTGGTTGTATGGGAGGGAGCCCCACTTAAATATTTATTTTATTCTGTTTTTAGTATTTGTTGTTTGTTATAGCGGCAACAGAAATACATCATGTGTGATAATTTCAACTGTCTAGCTAGCAGCCTGGTGACAGACAGACAGACGGACGGACGGACAGCGTAGTCTTAGTAATCTAAGATAATGGTACGGAACCTTTAGTGCACTAGTCCGACTCTCACTTGGCCGCATATTTTCACACTTACTACGTAACTTGCATTTTTCGTCATCATCGTAATGAGAGCGGTGACGTTTTATCATTTATCTATACTATCTATACTGGGGTAAACCGCGCGTCATTGTTTTTTTATTGACCGGATGTGTCCTTGTATTTATGTATCATTTTCGCCAATCGCGGTATGTTAATGAGCACTATATAATAACAAACCACCGGCAGTTAGATTACATATTTTTAGTTTATAGGGTTCCGTACCCTAAAAATGGGATCCTACGAGTATTTACTATGACTCCGCTGTCTTTCTGTCTGTCCATCAGACTGTATCTTATAAACCAGGATAGCTAGTAGACAGTTGACATTTTCACCCATGATGCCGCTATAAAACAAAATATTTAAGAGCTCCCATACAAAAAACGTAATTTTATTTGCCGTTTTTTGCTTGATATTATTAACGTCAAAATCACTATCATATCATATTACTTTAAAAATAAATAATTAATTAAAATTTAGGAGGTATGGAACCCCTGGTGCGCGAGTCTGTCTCGCACTTGACCGGTTATTTATGTCCGTACTGACGCTAGTCGCGAACGGGTGGATCCTACAAAATTGGTTCTCACCAATCTACCGTCGATTTTCATATTAAATTTTCGTTTTTCTAAATTAATTTTTA
This sequence comes from Acrobasis consociella, assembly GCA_963555685.1. Taxonomy (NCBI): domain Eukaryota; kingdom Metazoa; phylum Arthropoda; class Insecta; order Lepidoptera; family Pyralidae; genus Acrobasis; species Acrobasis consociella. Next base: position 19,230,358 of record OY743117.1, read on the forward strand.
TTGCATATTATGTGAATTGGTTTATATTATCAAGGTAAGAAAGTCTTACTTGTGTTTTATTTGCATTTAAAAAAATAAATTAAAAAAACTACCCAAAACGTCATTCAGACGTTTGAAGCCAAGCGGTCTCCTTGGCAACATAAAATAACAAAAAAAAAAACTATAAGAAAGAGAAAATAATAAAAAAAAATACTTTAAATAGATGAATGTCTCATTCATTTTTTTGACATGATAATATATAAAAATTAATATTTAAGAAAATAAATGAGTTCAAAGTTTTGTCACTGTAAACCCGTCATTCAGTTCACGATGACAATTCGACATTTGAACGTCTCCAATTTATGTTTGATCGTGTCGAGACGCGTCGAAACCCCATGGAACACCCGTCCACCGCCCGGCGTTCATTTGCCGCCCGTAGTCAGTGGAAGAAAGACGTGTCTTTTTGCTATTTCGTCGACCAAGTTTCGTTCGCAGTGTTTTGTCACACCTTTGCGTCATTCAGCAAAGTGAGTGTAATTTGAAAAGGATCAACCGTAAATAAATTCGAATTTATGCATATGGTAGACCCTGGTGGTCAACGATAATTGTGTGTAGTTTTACTCTTTACACACACAATATATTCTTATTACGTTAAAATTAGATATTTTGTAATGACATTATCGTGAACGTAATGACAAAATATTGTGTGATAATATAAGTTCTTGTTAATCGTAGACTATTTACTATTAAACAAACAAGATTTTTTTATACTCATGTGTACTGTATATACTAGCTGCGCCCGCGACATCGTTCGTGTGACGTATTTCGTATATTTCCTTAGGAATCAGATATTTCTCTTCAATAAATTGCATATTAAATGTAGACCTCATCATTTAGCTACCAACATCCCAAATATCATAAAAATCTGCCATAAATATAGTTTTTGCGTGATGGGTGAAAAAACATACATATAGACAGACAAAATGTAAAAAAGATATTAAATATATTTAATGGTACAAACAAAGGTTATTTAGTATATTTGTACTGTATATTGTAAGTTTGAATTATTCTTGATTGGGTAAAAAAATAAGTCAGGGTTGAAATTTAGAACTTTATTTGTTTATTTTTCATTTAACTTGGTGATCTCCTGATGAGACTAATACAAAAAAAAAATGTTATTCTGATTACTCAATCTTAATTGTAATATTAAGTAATAATCCAAGTACTGATGTTACTTTGTCTTTTTTTTAGTATAACTAATTCTTATGAAGAAAATAAGACCAACACGTATAAATGTCATTACGCTCCTTTAGACGTCATTACGTTCACGACAATTTACATACATTTTTTTATTACTCTAAATCTATAACGGATAACAAGGTCCAACTACTTGTAAAAAGTTGTTAGTAAGTTATACTATAGAATGTATGCCAAAAGCTTGATATTAGAGAGAAATTCCTGTGGAAGATAAAAAATGCATCAAATTAAATCAATTTGTAGGATCCACCCGAACGATCGTCAGTCACTCAGAGCTATATTTGTAGTTTTAACGTTAGGCCGTAGATACTTTGTTAGTTATACTTGGCGTGGTATTTTAACCCCCGAGTCCCCCGACTCAAACAGAGAGGTGTTATAAATTTGACGGCAATGTCTGTCTGTCTGTTTACGTAAAAGCAACTTTCCTTGCGGTGACAATTCAAGCGTGAACCCCAATATCTTTTAAACGGCTAAACTTTCTTTAAACATAGCATAGCTAAGAACCACCGCGAGATAACTTTCCTTTACGTAAAATAAAACCGCATCGAAATCGGTCCATCCGTTCGATCTAAGATGCCACAGCCAGAGTATCGCTGAGCCACAACCCTTTGGTATCGCTGCGGCACGCACGCACATCTCATAAGCTTTTTCTTTTTTTGTACCATTTGTTAAAGTATTTTTATTATGTTTTCTTTGCCCTGTATAAGTTAAGTGTATTGTGTGTCTTTTTGGTACCAATAAAATGATTATCTATCAGACAGACCGAAAGACGTTTGCGTCAAGCCTATAAAACCTCACTTTTTTGTAGGAGATTAAAAACGACCGATCAGAAGACCAAAAGCGGCCTGCAATTAGCATTCTCCTGCAATCTTGCGCAGATCCTCCGCATAATAGGCTCTGTGAGATGTAGACCCCGGCACCCGGCAGTCACCCCGATCCATTCAAGTTTATCGGATAAAAAAGTAACAAAAAGTTATACAGGACAGTTAGTCTGACAGGGATAAGTCCGCCTTTGTACTGTTGTGTTTCATTTATGTTTAAATTGTGTCTATTTATGTACAATAAAGAATTTACAATACAATACAATACAAAAGTTTTGTAACATTTTTGAAAAAAAATCGAAATGGCCAATATATAGTACTAGAGGCAGCGCGCGGCTTCGCCCGCGTTAACCACGCGAGTGAAGTCGCGGGCGTGATGCAATATAGCCTATAGCCTTCCTCGATAAACGACCTATCTAATACCGAAAGAATTTTTCAAATCGGACCAGTGGTTTCTGAGATTAGCGCGTTCAAACAAACAAACAAACAAACAAACTCTTCAGCTTTATATATTAGTATGGATTTTAAAAGTACTACCCATATTTCCGCCATTTTGAATAAATTCGAAAAACGGAATCGACAAAAGACCTACCTATTTTGAACCGTCTCACAAAGTTTCAAGAGAAATGAAGGTCGCAATTCCCTTGAAATATAGGCGTATATATTAATTCTCGCGTATATATTAATAGACAAGAACAGCAGGACAGACAAACTGACGCGACGGACAGTCGGACAAAAGCATTTTGGGCCAATTTCGAAGCTGACGCTTCGCTACAACATACATACATACACACATACATAATATCACAAATGTTTCCCTCAGGGGTAGGCAGAGACTATGGACCTCCACTTGCTACGATCCTGACAACCCTCTTTTGCTTCATCTACACTCTTCAATCTCTTCATACATATCCCTTCAGTAACTGAAGGGTACCTTTCACCTTTCCTTTTTTTAGAACGTCTGCAATTGGTCGCAGAATGTCCGCCGAGGCCGACTCTTTCTTGCTGTTCCTTTCACATTGTCTCAAGCTGGTAGAAGTAGTTATATAGGGACAAATTACACTGATTGGGCTAATCCCAAAGTAAGTTCGAGACATCATCATCATTTCAGCCGCATAACGTCCACTGCTGGACATAGGCCTCTCCCAAAGATTTCCAAAATGACCGATCTAGAACGGCTTGCATCCAGTGCCTCAAGCCCACCAACAAGAACCACCTTGTGGGTGGGTGTCCTACGCTTCGCTTGCCTATACGTGTTCGCTATTCGACTTGTGTTACGGCATACTAACTCAATGATACTATATTTTATAACAAATACATATAAAGATAAACATCCAAGACCCAGAAAAATTTGAAAAAGCCTATTTTCCAACTTGCCCTGACCGGTGATCGGACCCGAACCTCTGGGTGGCGGACTAGCATGGTGACCACTACGCGTTACGGAGGTCGTTATTCAATTCAATGTTCAATTCTTTATTTCAAATGTAGCTAAGATCCAGTTTGTTAGTTTACAGTAACTTAAGGTAATGTACTCACTTGTAGGGCTCGTCCTTGGTGACGCAAGACACCACCACGACGACGCGGCCCTTGTAGCCGCAGATCTTGATGGTGGGGTACGTGCGGTTCTCCGGGGTACTGTTGACGCCGGGGATCGAACCCGCTGACCGTCCCTCGCATTCGTAACGAAACCTGTGGGTGCAAAATATTAATTTTTAAACAAGTTGTCTAAGTATTTTACTGTAGTCGGAAAAAGCAGACTAATTTCAATCGGTTTAGACGATTATCCACAGGGAGAGTGTTAGTTGTTCAACTCACGTTAAAAATATTGTCTGTCGCTTCTACCAAAGAATAATCAATAGTACATGTTTATTTACTTGTACTATGATGACGTCACAATATTTTATACAAATCCTAAATATTTTTTAACTTTAATAAGCTATTTGATTGATTGGACAGTTCATCATCATATCAGCCACAGGAGGTCAACAACTGGACATCGGCCTTCCCAAAGATTTCAAAAACGCAACTGAAGCGACCTGCATCCAGCGCCTTCCTGCAACCTTGCGCAGGTCGTCTAGACAATATTGTCCTTCAATGACAAAAATCTAAATTTTACAGGCTATTCATTATGAGCAAATAAGCCGCACCAAATTATATTATTCTCTGTGTTTCCTCAAGTAATTGTAACAGACGATGTCTTCCTGTGCGCATATTTCTGTTTATATCTCAGTATCTCATTGATCTACGTATCTACAAACGAGAATGACCTGACCTGATGGATGTATTGAGAACGCAAAACCTGACACACGGCTCAGAAGCAAACATGTATAACTAGAAATCGAGTCTGCAATTAAAGAGATAAATATCAGGCACGACTACAAAGTACTTTACAGTATTACAGGATCTGGACAGATAAATAGTTGGCTTAGCGAGAAAATAAAAACAACAAAATTATTGTACATCTGAGTATCTGTCATTCTGGGTGTTCCTCAGGTGTATGTCTTAGGGCCACGTCTAACACATTTCATAATAAAAAGGTAATTATATTGCCTCATTGAGTAAGGAGGTGCGTATCCAGAGTAAGTACCATTCCTGATGGATGTAATGAGAATAGAAAACCTGATATATAGCTCAGAAGCAGACCAGTCGCTAAACTACCGAGAAATCGAGTCTGCAATTAAAGAGATAAATATCATGTGCTTTAAATTGTACTTTACAAGTTATACTATATTACTAATGGCTCTGTAAGCAGGAGACTTCAAAAGTCACCCCTGGGAAAATCCTTCCTTTACTGGGAGAAGTCTTTGAAGCAGATATAAATACCACATAATACAGCACGTGTAACCGACGTCCAACACATGGAATTGACAAGAACACGCAGGAACAACGCTGCAGGAGCTAAAATTAGCTCGGCGGTTGCTCGAGTTATTGACCCAAATTCCCGCTTTCCAGCGTTGCACGAGGCGGGAGATGTTCTCTTACAGACTTTAGTTCATTTCAGCCGGATAACGTCCACTGCTGGACATAGGCCTCTCCCAAAGATTTCCAAAATGACCGATCTAGAGCTGCTTGCATCCAGCGCCTTCCAGCGACCTTGATCAGGTCGCCTTACAGAATTTAGTATTTGTCCTTTATGGCTCTGCTAAATATGGCGTAATTAGTATACATACATATTTTCACGCCTGTTTCCCATGGGGGTAGGCAGAGACTATGGATTTGCACTTACTACGATCCTTGCAAACCTCTTTTGCTTCGTCAACACTCATAACTCTTTTCATGCATGCAATTAGTATATACTAGTATATTCTAAATATTTAGAACTCGCGGCGCACCGACGCTTCGCAATTTCGCAAGTGTATGAATTATACATACAGGGGGTTACCTGAATTTTCCTCCTACGGAAAATTCAGGTCTGGATCCTTCCAGTGCTGCTCCCGGTAGAAATAAATTATTTCAAAGGGAACGAAAAATTTCATGTATCGACAAAAACTCATAAATCGTTAAATAAACTTTAGTGAAAAATGCATTAAAATCGCTCTAGTAATTTCTAAGTTTTATTGGCACTACAGCACAAACAGATTCAGACAGACAGATACATATATGCGCCCGCGCCGGTGAACGCGTAGAAATAAGAGTAACTAAATTTTTTTGCTGTCGAAGGCATGTTTTTTTAACCAACTTCCAAAATGTTAATTTAGAGGATTTATTTGTTTGTATTGTATTGAGCTAAACTTTTTATTGTAATAAATTATCAAAACTTCCAAAATGGAGAAGGTTATCAATACGTCGGAATCTTTTTTTTATGTATAGTCACCGTTTATTCGAAGACTTGGTATGCAAAAATTCTTTTTTTGTTTGAAAAATACTTGTCAGATGGTCCCATATACTTTTTTCAAAATCTGTTGTGTAGTTTGGGGACCAAGTAGGTTTTTAGTTTTTTTTTAAATTATCAATTTTTGCCTTCTGGTATACATATAGATGGCCTAGCACGCATTACTATCTTATGTTCTGTATAAAAAAAATGGTTACATGGCTAGTTCGTTTGAGAAACGATGTGATTTATTACTATCCATAATATTAAAATCCACTCGGGTTTGCACTTAGAGCATTACTATACACTACATATGTATATTGTATACTCTAAGCATGTGCGTATATGATTTCTCTAATATTAAGATTAAAATATATCGGTCTTGTTAAACAATTTCCGGTTGCGATCTGCGCACTCAGAGACTCCGTTTCGATTCGGATGATATGTAGATGTAGTTATAGTAAATTGCACAATATTATATTGGTTGTGGAGTTATGTGCTCTTGTATTTATGTGTGTAGCCATTTAGCTTCTGGACATCAAACCGATCTGCTGGCACGACATTGTTTGACTTTACAACCGCAGACCTGTTATTACAGATAATAATGCACCGAAATGCACTGGACATTTTCAGAAATAACAGGGTGCTGTTTACTGAACGAGCGCAGAATGCAAACAAGTTTTCCTATTTTAATTGAATAATCCAGAGTTCGTATGAACGTGTGGGTTAGGTATAGGTATATTTTTTATTAAATTTTAATTAATAGGGCCAATATTAAATAAGTATCTATGTTTTTCCCCAGGTAGCATGGCAGTATGGCACAGAATTAATAATAGTATTACATACAGAACGGAAACTCGCACCGTCCCCCGCAATCTGGTGTCCCCGCAACCCTTCCCCCGTTATTGTGAGGTGTAAGCGGCAGTAAAACAGGGTTATTGGTAGTCGCACGTTGACATTACGCGAATCACTTAGGATTATTGAATTATAATAGTGAGAAACTGCGCACATTATCATTGTTTATGCACGAAAAACAATAAATAACAAAAATTTTATGGATTTCCGAGTGATGAAAACAGGTAAGCAAAGCAACAAATTCTGTGGTGGCGACCCTGATTGTTTAACTCACACATTTGACGTGTGCACGGACGGATTGTTTCGTTTGTAGTAGTACTAGGTATATATGCTGCTCCGTTTGTATGAAGTGCCATACCTGAGACTATGGATAAACTTAGATAAAATTTATCGCGCGACGGACTATTTCCATCCCACTCGTTGTCTTTACGTAAAGCGAGATAGCAATAGATGATAGCGCTCGATAAACATAATCGCCAACGGTACCATGCTAAGGGGGCTCTGTAGGTCTGTCCCATTAATGTATAATACGTGTCACTTTTACTAATATACCATCATTCGGCACTAACATTACATTATTCGGTAACTGTGGGGAAATAAATAATATGTAATTTAGAAAATATTTTCCTGTGGCAGTTACATCAGGAATCTGATAACTGGATGAAACCACAATAATAATTAAACTGGCAAAAAGTACACTTTTTCCTACCAGAGTTTTCCTTATCTAGGGTTTACATTACTCAAATCCAGTAAGTAACAGATTCCAGCACTGGATTCATCATAATCATCGGCCGTATAACGTCCACTGCTGGACATAATGCTGCCTATGTCTAACACCACTGGATATAGTGCATTTTAATTTCAGTTTACATTTTTCAGTTATAATAGGGCATTAGGAGAACCATTTTCATAGGGTCCATACTGGTGAAAACGACTCCCCCCCAAAGCGGGCTACGTTTTGGGGGGAGTCGTTTTCACCAGTCGATAGTAATGTGTAATCAATACGTGGGTAACACTGAAAATGTTTAGAACTGGCTAGTTAGAAACATTGCTAATGAAAACTTTTTTGAATTTTAATTTAAGAACTCTTTGGTAATCTAATGTAGTATAATGCATTCATTTGTCAATTGTTGTGAATTGGCGGCAAATCTAAAACTCTTGTTAAACGTGAAAATGAACCTAACGCGAGAAAATTTGCGGTTAATGATTTAATATGACTTTCATTGTGGGCTTACTCAACAACAAAGCTATGATAGGCTGCGATTAGCATTTCTTAGTTACTTCGAAAAACAATAAAAGTATTGCCAACTTTCTTCATTAAGGTGAATGCAAAGGGCTCTTCATTAAACTTTTTTCGCTAGATGGCGTTGATTTCAATATTTCCAGGTTTTTTTAAAATTCTTGTGTAATGGATTACTGGTAGGCAAACATTTTTGATCGGCGAGCCTGTAACATACTCTTTTATTTATTTAATGGCATACTATTGTTCTTCAGTCAATGTATTCAGAAAAATGCTCCAAAATAAAATCTGTCATTTTGTCTCGTATCTCTACACTCACTCACACTACGACAGGAGCTTAAAAAAGCATGAAGATGGCGTAAAGCATTGTTATAGATTATGGTTATAGATTTGAGTACCGCCACTAGATGGCACTATTAAAAAAAAACTGGATAGCGCATATTTTCAGTTATTATTTCAAACAGCCGAAAATCATTTTAAACACAAAAAAATGATCTCAGATTGCATATTTGTCAACCACAGCTTTGACTCTGATAGCTAATCAAGCCTTGTGTCGGGGCACTCGTTTAGAGTTTAGACCATTTGGTGGAAGGAAAAACCACCGCGCAACAAACGTCGTCATTCTACATGCATTGTATTTTTTAATAAAACCAAATCGTACACATTGTTGAATTTTCTTTTTATTGAAGTTTAATATTTATTACTGAAAAAAAAAACAATTCATACAGATAGAATGATACAAAATGATAGTGATTTCTGCCGACATAAATTGTTAAATGTTGTAGTCATTATTAATATTAAACACTTCTGCATTTTCCTGACACGTATATTCCCATGGACCTGAAATAAATTTTAAATATAAATCTATACAAAAATATATACGGACAAATCACACAGACTTTTAAATCAACCAAACCCAAAACAAGTTCGAGACTTGTGTTTCAAACGTGGCGGCAAGTTGCAACTTAGGAAAACATTTTGAAACAGATTCTAATATGAAATGTTGAATCACGTATATTATCGTACAAATAACAATATTACAAAATATCACGAGTCGTTCGACCACGCAGACAAGAAGTCCTGGCAAAAACGTCATCCGTGACATCCGTACTTTTCTTGCACCGCCGTGGATGAAGGCATTTTTGCTCGCCGCTTTATGTAATTTTAACTAAACAGCCGGTTTTATATTGCGGCGACCACTGAAATGTGTATACTTACATGTAGCGTGTCACTACTATCAGACAACCAGGCGACGTAAACGAATCTCAACTAGATACAACTTGCCTATAATAAATTATATTAAATATTCAAATGATTTCAACTTATGTCAAATCGGTATATCGTTTCAAACCTGCAATCAAAAAATCCGGTCAAGTGCGAATCGGATTCGCGCACTATACTAACACTAATGAGGGTTCCGTACCATTATCAATAAAAAATCGCATTTGTTGTATGGGAGCGTCCCATATTTATTTTATTTTGTTTTGTTTTTAGTATTTGTTGTTATTATAAAATTTCAACTATCTAGCTATCGCGGTTCTTGCGATACAGCCTGGTGACAGACAGACGGACAGACGGCGAAGTCTTAGTAATAGGGACCCGTTTTTATCCTTTGGGTACGGAACCCTAAAAAAAGAGTGTGTGTACTCGATGGCGTGTACTTATGTACAATCTACACGCGTTAGATAGAAGTAATACTTCTTTGGCGTGAACATAAATACAGAGAAGATAGGTACGATCGCAGATTTTTATATTATACTAGCCAAAGCCCGCGACTTCGTTCGCGTGGACTTTATGTCTCTGGAAAATGCTCATCAGGCTGAACAACTTTTACTAAGGCGGCATTTTTATATCTCTATAGTTTAGCTGGACCATTATGGTTCTGCATCAGGCGTTACATTTCCCAAAATCATTTATACCCTATATGTTGCCCAGGCTTAATACCTATATAACAAAAAAAGTTTCGTTTGAATCCGTCCAGTATTTCTGGAGATTAGCGTGTACAAACAGACAAACAGACAAACAGACATACAGACAAACAGACAGACATTACAACGTCTCCATCGCCCCCAATATTTTTTTTGGAAATATATTTAATGTACAGACACACTTTTTTTTACTGTTTTATTATATGTATAGATATGTATAGATATCCAATGAATATTTGATATTTAATATAAATATGGGAGACCTTTGCCCAGCAGTGGGACAGTACAGGTTAAGTAAAAAAATATATATATATATATAAATATCCCATAAAATAATTTAAACAACGATGTCCAAGGTCCAGGTTTTGCTAATTTGATTGTTCATGTAGTAGATTCAGAGATATGGGACTAAAGCAAGTAGATTAGATAAGTCACGTTCAGAAGTTCGTAGGTTTATTGTGAAATTCTAAATAAAAAGTAAAGAATAATTTTTCGGTATTTTATTATTATTTTCAAAACATAAATTATAAATACTTATTTTTTGTTTATTAATAGGTACATGTTTACCTACTAAGCATATATCTATAATTATTTCTTTTAATTAATATATGTTTTGTAAAAAATATTTGTTTCAGTTTCAGAACGAACTCATATCGTAGAAATTAGAAATATTGTGGAGACTTGGAGAGAAATGCATTCGGTTTCAAAAGCAAACAACGTTGCCGTCTCGTGCCGCTATGTACCTACTACATTTTGCGCGTTGCCCGCTGCTAGCGGGACGGCAACGTTCATTCTGTTTGAGCTAAGTCTTCTGACTTATTACTAGGTACATTTAGATATTTTTATTACAGCGCCATCTAGATGATGTCCAAGTATGTCGTTGCAAGCATTGAGCTGTCAAATTAGACAAATGCAGTACCTAGTTTGTAATAAATCTGCTAGATGTCACCGCAAAATGAATTCTATTTATTACGCACACATTGTTAGAAATGTTAATTTTTGTCTTGTTTTAAATATCGTTTTTCTTGTAAAGTACTGTAATTTATTATGACAGATTTTAAAGGCGAGCACTACAACTTCATGAAAATTGGAAAATCGATTGTAATATGAGAAACACTATTCACATTAAGAGAATTGCTGTAAAACAAAATGTATGGACGGCCAAGGTTCGCAATCACCTTAAGCCGTTTTTCATTTTCTAAACATTTTCAGTGTTACCTAGGTATTCAGCATGTAAATAATAACCGCAGACGGCGTAACGACCACTGCATCGACTTGTTACTTTCATTGGTCGCTAGCTCGCAAACAAAAAGTCCCGGCATGCATATCGACTGAGCTATCGACCAATAAAACCTGTAGCCTTTTGAAAGTAGTAAAATCCAAAAAATTGGTTAGTTAAAATTTTCTATAGCACGACCACAGATTTAACAAGTTAATTTGCTGTGCAAATTAAAAAAAACACGTCTGTCAAGAATATCATGATAACTAAGAACCAGCGCAAGGGAACTTGCTTTCACGCAAAAACACAGCATCGAAAATTGACAATTCGTTCGAGCGCTTCGATTCCCCAAACAGACAGACTGATAGGCATAATCGTCAAACTTATAACAACCCTCATTTTTGTCAGGGGTTAAAAATATTCGGTGAAATCCTTGGGCGGCGTGGTGGCGCCATATCTTCAAGTACCTATGCTGTCTTTATTACTTGTCAACCATTAAATAACTCAGTGCATAGAAAAGTCGTAAGGAAAACCGAAGCCCATTGACGGTGGTGTCGTGTCCAGTGGCAATTACGCGAGATCAATTATTTAATATTACAATAGACATCATCCTTCCTTATTTTCTTTCCTGTTCAGTGTCGAGAGCAAGAGCAAGTATAATACTCGTATTTAATAGATCACACACTATTACGTCTTATATAGTCCATCTACTCTAAATGCCATTGAGCATGCCAATATCGGATGTCGATCTTAAAAAAGGGAGTTTCCTGGGTCAAAAAAAAACACAGTAAATAGAAAATAAATTGACCTAAAAAAAATTATTTCAATACAGGACACATTTTTTTCAATTCTTTGATAGGCTTTTACGATAAACGCAGGAAGAGAAGGAACTGGTACATTGGGCGCATTTCTTTTCTCCCAGAAATGTAGCATGGAAGAAGTCTTTTTGTCGAAATTGGAATGATTTGAATTAAAACAGACCTATGCGAGAATCAATTGTTTAACTTTTGCGTCAGATATTTGTGGAGACTAAAAGACCTGATGATGATGATGATAGATAGATATTCCGGCATAAAAGGGGTTGAATAGTACTTAAGAAACTTCGGAAGGCCAACCTTGGTCTCGCATGGCCTTCGGAATGGCCTTGCCTCCGATCAACTCGATTCCAAACGGGGAACCACCAACTGCTTTTGAGGCGTTGACTCATTAATGTTAATTCTAGGTGCAATGATCACTTATAAAAATAGAGTATACAATGATGCTGGCTTGCCGCCAAATGCCGAGAGTGAGACGGTGACGGCAAAAGAGGAAAAAGACACAATGTATGTCGAAAATACAGATAAATCTTAAGAAGATACCTACACGAATTATTCGGTGTCTAGTGCTGTCCCCATTTAAAATAAATAATTTAAAAGGAAACGGAGATAGATATCATTTAAAAAATTGTCTTGACGAAGCTCTAGATAGCCCTTCAGACTATTTAATGGACTACTGTTTACAGTTTAAAGTGTGAACGTGTGGCTTTCCTTAGCATATTTGCTAAAAGTAACCGTATTTCGAAAATGTGCGTAGAAACCCTTTACGTTCTCACTTAAAATTGTCTGTAATCAGTAGTTCATAATCTTTTTTAAAGAGTTTAGGGCTTGGTCAAGACAAAATTATAATATAAATGATATCATATATCTTTCTTTCTTTATCATCTTTTTTTTTTTCAAATTATTAATTTCAAATGGGGGTAGAACAGGACTCCGATAAATTCAAGTGCCCTGAAAAATTCAAGTGTTTCCGATAAATTCATGTATCCTCTTAAAAGTCAAACATGAACGCAACTACAATAAACTAAAGCTAACCAACCGCACTGCTCCAACAAATGTCACAAGTGGAATGCCAATCAATAACATAGTATGAAACAATGCAGCTATTTCGGTACGCTAGGTATTTTGTGATCTCACGCAATATGACAGTTTCGACTTGGTTTCGATGAAACCAAACTTGATCAAGAATCAAAGCGAATGGATATCCTAATAATATTTTTGGTTAGATGCCGCAACCTAACCTACCGCGCTGAGTCTGACTATCCTAATAAAATCCCTTTCTCAGTATCAAATTAGTTTTCTCGTTTTGATTTACAGTTAAATATGCTAAACATGTCCTTCACACGTTCCTTGGGGCCTAGAACTCTACAACATATTGTTTATCCTTTATGTATGGAATGCAATTGGAGTCTTACAAAGTTTTTGGCAAATGTGCGTAGAAAAGCTTCACTTTCTCACTTTAAACTGTAAACAGTAGTTCATAAAATAGTTTGAAGAGTTATCTAGGCTTGGTCAAGACTTGTACGTAGTATATTATTACTCTGTGGTCAAGACAAAATTTTATTGACCGAGCGAGCGAAGCGAGCGAAGCGTCTTAGTTTCGAGACTAGCCAAAAATTCTTTTGTCCGTCTGTCTGTTCTCGCCTACAGGTCGCATTTCTTAACCGATTCTCATGAAATTTTGTAAGCAGGTTCAGCAACTACATAGAATTTTTTTGTCGAGCCAGTTTTTCGAAATTTTTCAAAATGGCGGAAATATGGGGGATTAAAATTTTAAAACTGTCATATATTCGCCATTTCAAAATATTTTCAAAAATGTCATAAGACTTTTTTGTTGCCGTTATAAAAACGATGTTTTTTTATTTGAACAACTTTTTTGTTTGAACAACTTTTTTATACGTTATAGGTACTTAAACGGGTTTAGGGTGCCTCGCGAAGTCTAGCTGACTAAGCCGTGACGGATATACAATACAAATCTTCTTACAACATATACTAAAACTATTTAAGGGTAAATTCAGTCCGGGTTACTGAACAACTTTCTTACAAATACATACACCCTGGGGTCCACGAAGTAATTTCTCTGAATAACTATTATGGTTATTATTTTGAGTTTCATAAGTAGTTCTATAAATTTTGATCATATATAACCGACTTAAAAAAAGGGTTTTGCTTATTTTACAATTAGTTTTTTTTTCAGTTTTTGCTTATTTTGATTGATTGTTGGCTTGTTAATTAAATTTAGCAATTTTGTTGAGCGAACTTTCGTTCAATCGCTATCGCTGCTTGTCTGTGCTTTTGTAGTAGTATTAGTAATTATGCTACGAACTAACAAGAGATCAACAGCAACCAAAGCCCGCAAAGTAGCTTTACGAAGAGAATAAGAAAAAAATGAGCAACGACATAGAGCCATGGCAATACAAATAAACATTTAAACGAACACCCATTAATAGTTATCTGGTTTTTCCAATAACGAGCTGACTTTGTCATTTGAAAAATGATTATCAGTCATTTTTCGGTGAAAGACTACTGGTACAGAACTGAATTTTAGCATTACGGTAGACCTCATATCCATGGGATTGTATGGTTGGAAGGTGCTCCTGACATTTTAGAGCTAGATCGAAAGTCATTTAAAGAAAGGGCTGTGATTGGCAACTATTTTGGAAATTTGGTCACAACCATGAATCCGCATATCGGTAAACCTGCACCGATAATTCATCCAAATCAGGTACATAATTCTGAAATAATAATCGCGAGGTCTAAGTTCGTGGCGAACTACTAGTGATATCTCCGTTTTCTTTCAAAAATTTTTTTTCAAGTGGGAACGGCACTGAACCCCGACCTGCCTCCCTGGTGTAGTGGTTAGAGCGTTCGGCTCATACCCAGAGGTCGCGGGTTCGATTCCCGGCGGGGGGCAACGACTTTGTGTTGTTGTCCTAGTTTGGTTAGGACATTGTAGGCTGATTACCTGATTGTCCGATAAGTAAGATGATCCGTGCTTCGGAGGGCACGTTAAGCCGTCGGTCCCGGTCACTGTCATTGAAATTGGTCGTTACCTAAAACCATGTCAGAGGCCTTTAAGGCGGTTAAAAAAACTCTGACACTAGTGTTAGTCACTAACACACACGATAAGAAGAAGACTGAACCCGAAAAATTCAAGTATCATGTTAAATAATAGTTTCATATTACTCAGCTGTTGACCATTTATATGCTAATGGAATTATGATAATTTATAACACACCTGTAGAGCTCACAGAATGTTGAGCTAAGAAGAGAAAAGTGTGCATTAATAAGATAATTTCAACGACTTGAATAAATTATTATCAGCAACAGTGAGTACAGTGCTTGGCAAAAACTGGTACAATGTTCGGTGTCATTCATTATTTTTGAGCTGTGTTTTGTCTGTTACTTTTAAGGATTGCGTAGTAAACAAGGAACCCTTATAGTTTCGCCATGACTGAGAACACCATTTTTCCATTTAGGTATCCGTTTTTGAAATATTTGGTTTTATAGTGCAAATTTTTGTTAGAGTTAAGTGTCTCCCCCCCCCCCCCCTGTATCTGCGCAATGGTTATATATAAGTAGGGTTTACAAATAAAAAAATTACAGGCGAACAACCAAACCAGGCCGTGGGCTTCAGTATTGTGCTGAGTAAATTGCTGACTGTACCTATGAGGAAAACGGTACGCGGCGTGAGTGAAAGTTTGCGTTGCTTGCAGTCTGCCCTTCGTGCGTCCAAAATCAGCACTGCTTGAGCTAGCCGCACTTACAAAATAAAAATAAAATAACTTAACTCAAAGAGCTGACTGAGTAAAACTTAGGCCTTTAACTCAGGCCAATTTTTTGACAAATTGATAGGTCAATGGTAAGTCACAGTCAAAAAAAAATCAAATAAAATTCTTGAAATCTACCATTGATGCACCTTTCCCCAGCTTTTAGAGCTAACTTTTTTTTATATTATATATTTGTTTGTTCACTAGACTGACGTAAATCCGCCAGCATTATCTGGTGACAGACTTTCGACTAAAAACGAGTCATTTAGCCGTACCTTCGGCTTCGGCCGTAAAATCGTCTGAATCAAAGAGTAATTGACATCGGACGTACGCGCGACATGTGCTTCAAGGATGCGCCCGCGCCGGCTGTGGTTCAGTCTTGCGGTAATAGGCCTCTCAATTAATGAATCATCATCATCAGGTCTTTCTGCTTCCACTGCAGGAATACGATTCTCTGTACTAGCCAGACAGGTTGGAGACGTCTCATGTTTATACGCTTTATTTAGCTTATAATCCCTAAGTCTATTTCTACGACATCCACAGGAAGACTTGATGTGGCCCTATTCTACTCTGCCGAATACCACACGGAAATTAATGAATAATGTTGCAGTGCAATTTGTTACCGCTTCTTCTGCACTAGCGCTTTGGAAGCGGTAGTAAACTTAGCTAACCATTTGACGTCAACAATTGTGCAACAAAACAATGACGATTATTAAGAGATATTTATTTTAATTTGAAATTTGAATCTGAGCGCCTTTCCCGCGGGCTGCTCGGTTAAGCTTAGTGGGGCGCGGGCGGGTGCGACATGTCCTCCAGGGCCGCGCCCGCGCCTGACGGTGCAGTCTTACAGTAATAGGCCTCTCTCAATGAAAGAATATTGTGTAGTATTGTGTAGTTACCTGAGCGCCTTCCCCGCGGGCTGCTCGGTGATGACCGTGCAGGGCCCCGCGTGGGGCGCGGGCGGGCGCGACATGTCCTCCAGGGCCGCGCCCGCGCCGAACGTGGGGTAGTCGTGCGCGATCACCTCGACTGCGAAAGAAAATTATAGTTAGTAGGTTTATATTTTTTGCTTAGCAGAAACTCTTGAAATTAATGGTATGTCTACGAAGATATTCGTCATTGCGTTCCTAATATTTTTAAACATATGGTCACGCTACCACCTTGTCTGTGAAAGAAAAGTGACGTTTATATTCATGTCTACAGGGTTAATAGTCAATGAAGGAATAAATGTATCAATACATATTATAGAACATTAAATCTATATCTATACACATAATAAAACAGTAAAAAAATGGGTCTGTACATTAAATGTACTTCCAGAAAAAAAATTGGGGCGATGCAGAAATAGTAATAAAGTAAGCCTTTAAAAAAGTTACTGTCTGTTTGTACACGCTTATCTCCAGAATTTCGGACGGATTCGAATATATATTTTTTGTTATATAGCTGTTAATAAGCCTGGGCAACATATAGGGTATAATTGATTTTGGAAAATGGAACACCTGTTGCAGAACCATAATGGTCAAGCTAAACTATAAGAAATATAAAAATGACTCCTTAGCAAAGGTTGTTCAACCTGATGAGCATTGTCAATATAATGTTGACGAACTAAAAACATACTGACTAAAAACGACTAAGTTAGTAGACAAATATAGCGCAACCGAGTACTATTTGACCGGTACCATAGTCAATGCCAAAATTTTAGACTCAAAACTTAGTTGGTGTGGTGATCTTTTAAAGAAGGAGATTATCAATATTAGTCGCGATTTTTTTATTGTAATTATCTTCACCGACTATTCGAAGACGATTTGGAAATTTCTTTATTTTTGTTTGTAAGGGCATCAGGTGGTCCCATAGAATAAATAAATAAATATATAGGGACAAATTACACTGATTAAGCTAGCCCCAAAGTAAGTTCGAGCCTTGTGTTATGGGATACTAACTCAACGATATTATATTTTATAACAAATACATACATATATACAAATTTTATCATATTAAATCGGTTGTGTAGTTTGAGGGTTGAAGTCGGTTTTTGGATTTTTGAAATAGTATACTTGGCTGTAAATATATTCACTTACTTATGTGTTATTGTAAATGAAAATTATTTTTTTAACATGATTAGGAATGTAATACATTTAAAATAAAGTAAAACCCTAAAAACCATTACCAATTGTGAACATTAATCAACTGTAAATAATGAAATGTCCTCGTCAAAACGCAAATAACTGTTTTTGGTAAGTACATTTTTGCAGTGAGATTCTCGGCTGTGGCTTGGTAGTGGGTAGTGGCTTGTGGCGAATAGTAGGTAGTAAACTATTTTAATAATTCGGTGTAACAGCGGTCAGTATAAACCGCATAGTGATGGCATTTAATAAATATGGTTATGTTTAGTATGGAATGACGCACGGAGCACACTTACCTTTACAACAACGCAACATAATGGCGAACAAAACAATTCGCCGATAAAAACAATCTTTAATATTCAATAACTACCACAAACGCGCACCATAACACATCCAAAAACATCTTATCTGAAATTCGGACTTAATTGTCTATGGTTCTAGAGTTTCACTGTTATCACTTAATAAAAACAAAATCACGAAGTAAGCTAGTCATTTATATATAACACATTAGTATATGACCGGAGTATAACTAAGTATATAATTGTTTCAATATGAGGAAAATTCGCGGAATCATCAACAAAGTTGACTGGTCAAGAGCGCGTTGTATACTGACAGGAAAGAGACAATGCTTATACATAAAACAACGATTATTATCAACATACAACTAATCAAGCGGCCGGCAGGTAATAAATTAATATTACGGGACGGGGCACCAAAATTGCGTGCTTCTGTATTTTCCCACATAGAAAATCCAGAAAGCATCTTATCCGATTCTTAAACCCAGGATTTTACTACACGTCATATTAGTGATGTCATGATGCCATCCAATCAATGAAGTTAGAATCCAAACACATCTGAAAATTGTTCGATTGTTTAAGAATAGATCGCACATTATTTTTAACCAACTTTGACTTCCAAAACAAGGAGGTTATCAATTTGTCGCGATTTTTTATTATCTTGTATGTTCACCGATTATTCGAAGATGCCTGAACCGATTTGATAAATTCTTTTTTGCTTGCAAGGGTTAAACTTGTCACGTAGTCCCATCATTTTTTATCAAAATCTGTTGTGCATGGTGCAGTCGGTTTTTAGTTTTAAAGAATTATTTCAAAATACATTG
This sequence comes from Acrobasis consociella, assembly GCA_963555685.1. Classification (NCBI taxonomy): domain Eukaryota; kingdom Metazoa; phylum Arthropoda; class Insecta; order Lepidoptera; family Pyralidae; genus Acrobasis; species Acrobasis consociella. The sequence goes on from OY743117.1 coordinate 19,249,296, forward strand.
TATGTTTACTGTTGAAAATTACATGAACTAAATATTGATTTTATTCCTAGATCCCAGTCATGTTTTGTGTTTCGCAAGGTTCTATATAAGGTTTTGTTTATATTTTTTTAAATCAAAATCCCCCATGCCATCAAAAAACCCAAGATAAGTATCTTGGGTTACCTATTTGGTCAGATACACCCTACAAAGCCGTGGGTGTATCTGACCAAATCGAACCAAAAAAAAACTAAAAGAAATGATCGAGGCAGGACGGCTTCATCAAGCTCTCCTGGCCACGACCGTCTCCACGAGGCCCTTTAGGTCCCCACCAGTATTCAATAGTCTATTCGCTTCTATCGGGGAATGCCCTCGCTTATACAATACAATCTCGTCTATTTGTATAGCAAAAACGCGTCTAAGTAACACTAACACCTGCAAATTGATTCGTGACGGCGACGCCTCCTGGCCATTGTCCATTCGGGTTTTTGTGGGATCGTCCCTAGATTCTACTTACGAGGTTGCTTATAAGACAAGTTTGACAACATTCGATGTTTAAGATAAATAAATAAATATATAGGGACAAATTACACAGATTGAGCTAGGCCCGAAGTAAGTCCGAGACTTGTGTTAAGGATTACTAACTCAACGATACTATATTTTATAACAAATACATATATAAATAAATATCCAAGACCCAGGACAATTTGAAAGAGGCCTTTTTCAACTTGTCCAGGAATCGAACCCCGAACATCTGGGCGGCGGACTTCAATGTTTTGTTTTAAGTTTTTACATTATGATTTCCTTCTTCAATTGAGTCGAAAAGTACATAAGATTTTATCAATGAGGTGCTGCTGCAGTTAGGTTTGTGAGCGTAACACTGAACGATCGTAACTTGTGATCGTAACGCACACACAAAGTTGAAGTAAATCACCCCCACTCCGAAACTTGAAGGGCTTAGGGCGCGCTCTATCTTTGTGAATTTTTACTTCTTTGCAAAACGAAAAAACATGGGTCCATTATCTTTATATAATCTAGTTTACAGACTGAATAAAATAATATTCTGTTTACCCAGCCCACATCCCTATTTGCCCTAACTCATGTGCAGTACAATCAAAAACTTTAATTAGACTAAAAGATCCCTAACTTATAAGTACAACTAAAAACTTTAATGACACTAAAAGACCCCTAACTTTTGTTCACTACAATCATAAACTTTTACGGGACACAAATAATGACCGTATCAATCCTTCTCGTTTACAAGTTGATGTCATGAATCATTTCATTAGCAATGGAGTTCATTTGAATAACATTCGACTGCATTCGCAAGGCCACGCACCCGCAGCGGCGAGAGGGCAAGAACCCACGGAAGCAATGTTTAATTGCACTTTGTTTTTAGTACCTTCTACCTTTTATAGTCACTTCGTAAATTTTATTTTGTCAATTTGCTCATTAAAATTTCTATTGGATAGGTCACTGAACTTGTTAGGTAGATAATGCATTGTTTCTTGGAAACGTGTCAAGAAATATTAAGTCAAAAACTCAGGAATGCTGAGTGTGCTCAACCTGAGCGAATAAGATTTTTTTAATAGATAATGGAACGGAACCTTTAATGCGCGAGTCCTACTTGCACTAAGCCAGTTATATTATAAACGTCAAAACAAACATTTTCTATGAAATTTGTATGAAATATGGACTAATGTCGTCATAGTTTCTTTAAGTCAAATAGCGAGTTTTTCTACAATAATAAATCTAAAATCACATTGAAAATCGATATGATCATGTCAAGTGACATTAATTTGTTTTTGCCAAGAAAAAAACCCAATTAACCTCAAGGTCGCGGAAAGCCCCTGGATGCAAGCCGCTCTAGATTGGTCATTTTGGAAATCCTTGGGAGAGGCCTATGTCCAGTGGACGTCATGCTGCTCAAATGATGATAAAGATGAATCTCTACCACTATATGTTTTATACAATTAACACGCACTATCCTGCGTCTAGGCTGCAACTAATTTTGGATGGGACGGGTTGAAAGGGACGTAAAAATTTAAAACTACTTAGGTACGTAGGAAGACACTAGATACTAAACAAACTCCTCTCTAAGATGTTTTAAATCTCTTACGGACTCCGAGAGAAAACGTATCTGATGTCAGTATCATTTGTAGGCATTATTTAATGAGACAAGGCATTCAAATTGTATCGGATCATTCAGAACCAAATCACCATACACATAACACGTGTAGCCGGCAGATCGATTACTCAATACATCAACAGTGATTGTGCTTTAGCAATGGTTCTTAACCGGTGGTCCCCACATGAAGTGGCCGGCTATCCTCTAGTTTTCCCTATTTGGAGTCGCTCCGTATGTCAACTACTTCCTTAATTTACTGTCCTTTGCCATCTCCAGTACGTACTAATCCCCCGTTTCCCCATATCCGATCTTACGCATTCTTCCCACGTCTTTCTCACTCAGTCGACTCGGCAAGAAATTGCCACAGTTACATTCGTGGCGTACGGTACGACCCTACGACCTCCGTGGCGTAGTGGTCACCATGCTAGTCCGCCACCCAGAGGTCCCGGGTTCGATTTCCGGTCAGGGCAAGTTGGAAAATGGCCTTTTTTAAATTGTCCTGGGTCTTGGATGTTTACCTATATATGTTTTTGTTATAAAATATAGTATCGTTGAGTTAGTATCCCATAACACAAATATATTTATTTATTACTAGCCGAAGCCCGCGACTTCGTTCGCGTGGACTTTATGTCTCTGGAAAATGCTCATCAGGCTGAACAACTTTTACTAAGGCGACAATTTTATATCTCTTATAGTTTAGCTGGACCATTATGGTTCTGCATCAAGCGTTCCATTTTCCAAAATCATTTATACCCTATATGTTGCCCATGCTTAATAGCTATATAACAAAAAAAGTTTCATTCGAATCCGTCCAGTATTTCCGGAGATTAGCGTGTACAAACAGACAAACAGACATACAGACAAACAGACAAACAGACAAACAGACAGACATTTTTTTTTTAATTCTTACTCTATTACTACGTCTCCATCGCCCCCAATTTTTTTTTTGGAAATATATTTAATGTACAGACACACTTTTTTTTACTGTTTTATTATATGTATAGATTTATTTACATTACTTAGATTTGTGCTCGCTCAGCTAGCATAGTTTTAATTAAAAGCAAGTACTAAAATCGGTTGGATTTGAGTAGCCAACCAAGCCCAACTGAAGTATATAAAACGAAGTTTTAAGGAAAACTATTAGAGCTAAGTGGGGTTTCCAAATTAATAATAAGTTAGAGGCTACCTTATAAAATGTACTCGAAAAAGGAAAATTTCATACAGAATTAATTGAAAATTAGGTTTTAGACTTTATCACGTGTACTCAAAATCATTTATTTATAGAACAATTCTTTATTAATTTTCATTTAATGTACGCGCTCTCCTCCAAACAGTACGCGCGGTCTCTCGTCACTAAAAGGTTGAGCACCGCTGTCCCTAGCGTGGGTTGCTTGCCGATCGCTCGGCTGCTAATTCGAGCCGCCAATGCGCTACTTTCGCTGTTGCGTTAGCAACTGCTAAAGGGGAAAATCCGCACATTTAATATTTACTTTGCCTAGAATAGTGAGTTCGATTCTGGCGAGGCGACCAATATTAACTTAATGAGTTATTCGGCCTTTTTCTCAGCAGTACTCGTTGCGAAACGCTAGTATCGGCCATCGGCAGCTTCTTCATCATCAACCGAGCGCATTCCCGGTTGCATCCTCAGCAGTAACGCTTCAGAACCCGGGGTCCACTACCTAACCTAGGTGATTTGACGAGGTTACTGGTTTACACAGAGCGACTGCTGTCTGCCATCCGCAACCCAAAGGGTACCAGAAGTGACCACAACCAGAAACATAACACAGAATCTTCGTTTTTTTCGGATAATCATCTGATTCCAGCCTGCAATATCCTAACCAGACAGGAACATTTTCACAAAGTATTTATTATTTTAAAAAAAAATGTGGTAGAGGCGTTTTCTTTAAAAAAAAATTAGTTCCTTCACGTGACATAGATGCCGCCAGCAATCACATAAATATATCTGTCAATGTCTAATTCATATAAAATGTTCATAGTGAGTTTGTCTTTGGCATCAAAGAGAATATAATCACTACGTTTTGGAATATTTAATATTTTTATTTTATTAAATTCAGTTAAAAATATATTATTGTTTGTAAATATGTATTTTTTACTTGAATAATAGCAAAATACAAGATTGGTTAATTAATCACAAATTTACTACAAGTATTGAACCAAACGGCCTCTTTCATTTTTGACGGAACGATTTCAAACTCATAAGCGCCATCTATTGACAATGTTTTTAACCTCATTTTTTTTTTCACTGGAAAACGCCTCATTGTATGGGCTTTATGGCACATGTCACGTAGGTAAAAATCTATTAGAACGGGAGGTCACGACAAATTTGGTAACGATAAGGGATATGGCTGACTCTGGTTTTATAGAATAAAGAGCACCTCTCTGATGCTAAATATGTTGGTCTGCCTGCGTGGAGTGGTTGCGTTAGTTAGATATGGCGCCTGAAAAGTTGGTTATCGTGACCAAAAAAAAATGATAAGGGATATGGCTGACTCTGGTTTCACAGAATAAAGAGCATCTCTCTGATGCCAAATATGTCGGTCTGCCTGCGTGAAGTGGTTGCGTTACTTAGATATGGCGCCCGAAAAGTTGGTTATCGTGACCAAAAAAAAAATGATAAGGGATATGGCTGACTCTGGTTTCACAGGATGAAGAGCACCTCTTTCATGCTAAATATGTTGGTCTGCCTGCGTGAAGTGGTTGCGTTACTTAGATATGGCGCCTGAAAAGTTGGTTAGCGTGACCAATAAATGATAAGGTAAATGGCTGATTCTGGTTTCACATAATGAAGAGCACCTCTCTGATGCTAAATATGTCGATCTGCCTGCGTGAAGTGGTTGCGTTTCTTAAATAGGGCGCCTGAAAAGTTAGTTACCTGGACAAAAAAAGAAAATAATAAGGTAAATGGCTGATTCTGGTTTCACAGGATGAAGAGCACCTCTGTGATGCTAAACATGTTGGTCTGCCTGCGTGAAGTGCTTGCGTTACTTAGATATGTCGCTTGAAAAGTTGGTTATCGTGAACAAAAGAAAAAATAATAACGTAAATAGCTGACTCTAGTGTCACAGAACAAAGAGTACCTCTCTGATACAAAATTTGTCGCTAAAGTCTTGTTTGTTTTGTCGGTCTGCCTACGTGAAGTGCTAGTGTTACTTAGATATGGGTATGGCGCCTGAAAAGTATGTTATCGTAATCAAAAGTAAAATTATAAGGTAAATGACTGACTCTGAACGGCTGCATATAATATATAATGCATATACATCTATCGTTAGTATTCGATATTATATATATACATACCGCAGTTCACAATTGTACTAACAACAGTTTTGTCTACTTTTCAGAAGAGCATTTAATTTAGAAAGTTTTCTTTAGTTTAGTCCAGAACGGCACAAAAATAATTACATAATTTCACGTCTATTAAAGAGTCTAGTCCTTTGACTGCATTATATCCAAAAATTGTGGTATTATAGTTGTCTAATTTCAAAAATAGTAAAATAAACTTTAGTCAATTTGTGCACTTAACCCTCATTATCTTAATTAATATTTTTTCAAAACTAAAAAACACTTCACCCCGAAACTACACAACTGATTTCGATAAAAGAATTTTCCAAATCGGTGAAGGCACCTTCAAATAATCGGTAACAAATTATGCACTTGCATAACTTTAACACGTGTGTAAATTTTATAAATGCGTATGATACGCCAGACTGAAATTTTGTTGAAATCAGTCAATACTTGAAGATTGAATTTATAAAAATAAAATTCCTGCGTTAACAATAATACTAATTATTGTTAACGCCGGAATCTTAAAAAGTACAACTGTAACACTAAGTTTTTGGTAGAAAGAGTTAATTTATCTGGTACTAAAAAAGTAAAAATCGAAAATTTTGTAGTTAGTACATTTGTGAACTACGGCATTAATATTAGGGTGACACAGGGTAGACAAATTCATGTGTTTGTATGAAAGCACGCTACTGTATCTCAGTAACGCAACCACTTCACACAGTCAGACTGACATATTTAGCATCAGAGAAGTACTCTTCACCCTGTGAAACTAGAGTCGGCCATTTACCTTATCATTATTTTTTCATCACGATAACCAAATTTTTAGGCATCATATCTAAGTTTCACAACACAACCATTTCACGCTGGCAGACCGACAAATTTTGTATCAGAGAGGTACTCTTTGTTCTGTGACACTAGAGTCAGCTATTTACGTTGTTATTTTTTTCTTTTGCTCACGATAACCAACTTTTCAAGCGACATATCTTAGTAATGCAACCACTTCATGCAGGCAGACTAACATATTTAGCATCAGAGAGGTGCTCTTCATCCTGTGAAAACAGAATCAGCCATTTACGTTATAATTTTCTTTTTTTGTCCAGGTTACTAACTTTTTAGGCGCCCTATCTAAGTAACGCAACCACTTCACGCAGAGAGATCGACATATTTAGCGTCAGAGAAGTGCTCTTCATTATGTAAAACCAGAATCAGCCATTTACCTTATCATTTATTGGTCACGCTAACCAACTTTTCAGGCGCCATATCTAAGTAACGCAACCACTTCACGCAGGCAGACCAACATATTTAGCATCAGAGAGGTGCTCTTCATCCTGTGAAACAAGAGTCAGCCATATCCCTTATCATTTTTTTTTGGTCACGATAGCCAAATTTTCAGGCGCCATATCTAAGTAACGCAACCACTTCACGCAGGCAGACCGACATATTTGGCATCAGAGAGATGCTCTTTATCCTGTGAAACCAGAGTCAGCCATATCCCTTATCATTTTTTTTCGGTCACGATAACCAACTTTTCAGGCGCCATATCTAAGTAACGCAACCAATCCACGCAGGCAGACCAACATATTTATCATCAGAGAGGTGCTCTTTATTCTATAAAACCAGAGTCAGCCATATCCCTTATCGTTACCAAATTTGTCGTGACCTCCTAATCTATATGATTCACTCTATCAAAAGCTTACCGCTATATTCATGAAAAATTTGCTCTCGAAACGCAAATTTTTCATGATCTTGATAGAAAAATTAGCGTTCATAAAATCAGTAGCTTTGTAATATTTGAATATCTCATTAAAAGAAAGGCAGATTTTAAATACTTTGCTCACTGAATGTCAAGTCGACTCTTAATGTGTGTCTATGTATATTTATAACATTTCTTAAGCCCTAGTTTGATGAAATCCCACAATATTGTTTTGCGCCAAAATTAGAACATCTTGGAAACAATTGTTTGAAAGGGTTATTTCCCTAATTATTGGTAATTGCGTATTGAGCACAACTTATACCTACAAAGTAAAAGTATATTTATAAACTAGCCGAAGCCCGCGACTTCGTTCGCGTGGACTTTATGTCTCTGGAAAATGCTCATCAGGCTGAACAACTTTTACTAAGGCGGCATTTTTATATCTCTTATAGTTTAGCTGGACCATTATGGTTCTGCATCAGGCGTTCCATTTTCCAAAATCATTTATACACTATATGTTGCCCAGGCTTAATAGCTATATAACAAAAAAGTTTCATTCGAATCCGTCCAGTATTTCCGGAGATTAGCGTGTACAAACAGACAAACAGACAGACATTTTTTTTTAAATTCTTACTCTATTACTACGTCTCCATCGCCCCCAATATTTTTTTTGGAAATATATTTAATGTACAGACACACTTTTTTTACTGTTTTATTATATGTATAGATTGTAGGCTGGGTGTTTTTCTTATGTAGGTATAAGCTATATTATTGTAGTTTCATTAAAATCCATTCAGTAGTTTTTACGTGAAACATCCACCCATGCATCCGTACTTACAAACTTTCGCGTTTATAATGTAGTAGGATAAGAATAGCGTAACTTGTTAGCAATTTAAATAAATTGATTTAAATACTTACAAACATCGCTAATGTTCAGGTGGGGGCCATTGTCGCCGTCATTTTCTACAACCGGGTCTGGAGAGACGACCTCTGCAAAAGAAGTGTGGCTGTTTTAGTTTTGTGGAATGGCAAAGGTTTAATTGTGGCACTTTCGTACTGACCTTATTTTTGAGACAGATACTTTAGTATATGGGAATTGGGAATATATCTCTACTATGACTATGGGTTGGGCTACATATGTAAGCACGAAACAGGACTTTCGCATACTGCTCTCCTTTTCTGTCACTCGGAACTGACATTTGCCAAAACGAGAGAAGGCGACGGAACGCTTCAGCACGGCCGGTGCTACGTCACGGCTTCTCTTATACTCTCATTTCATCCATGAACTGTAGAACATTCTGCTTGTTACCCCTTTTCCTATCCTAGCTACACTTTCCTTCATAAAATTTCGTTGCGGTTTTTTTACGTGAAAGAAAGTTCCCTGCGGTGGTTCAATGTTTGATGAAAATCAGTTTAGCCAAAATGTAATTGGGGGTTTACGCTTGAAAGTCCGGGTTTTCCGTAGCAAGTAATAAATGGCACTACGCATATGCAGTTCCGCTACTCTTTACTAGATGGCTTCTTTGTCTCTTCGGTCATAGATAAATATAAGAAGGAAAGATTGCTAACTCTATACATTGATTCAAGCCTCGTGAAACTAAGTCACTAGATGGCATTACCACGTATTAATAAGCTCGCGAAAAATAAAATTATATTCAAATCAACAATATATTATAAGTATTTTTGGTGTTCTGACTCATCATATATCTATATTTTTTTTCCATCAAAATACAAAATTATCATAACATTTTGCTTGAAACATCAAATTTCCTATTTAACTTTTTATGTTTTCTCGTTGATCTTGCACTTTTTGGTCTAAAGCACGTTTTGGTAAGCTGCTAGTGGCTGCAGATGCAGATGTCCTTTTATATTTATCTATGCTTCGGTGGATTCTGGACAGTTTTTAATTTGCCCAGCAAATAAACTTGTCTAGATTTATTACTGTTTAGAACATATGGGTGCAAACTACAGATGGAAACCTAACACAGGTATAGTATTTTATAACAGTGTGAATGCAATTAATTGACCACAAAGCAAAAGCAATTTTCCTTCACTACAGCTATTACACATTATTATGGTATGTCCATAACCAACACCACCCAAAAGTCCCAAAACATTTTATTCTATTTATGTACATTCGCTTGTGCAATCTAACTCCAAAACAATATGCCAATAAAAATTAGTTTTTATAGTTTCACAAAAATCGGGTTTACATCGAAAACATAAATGTGAAAAGCGGCAGCCAAAGCTCGTTCACATGAACTTCGTTGGTTTGTTGATAGATATAAACCAAAAAAATTAAAATAATGTAGTTTTCGTTTAACTTATTTTAACGACTTAAAAGTATTATGTAGTACTTATAGATGTAAGTAATGGGGGAAACGACAGGGTCCGAAAAGTATGATTGTAATTAGTCCGTCTTTTAGATTATCCAAAAATAATGGACCCGTATTTTTTAGTTTACCAAAAAAGTAAAAATTCACAAAGATACGGAGCGTCAATGTTCCGGAGTAGGCGCTTACGACGTCACACTTAAGTAAAAATCCTGCTTAAGTGTGACGTCACGCAAAATTTCAATGCGCTGTATCTTTGTCATTTTTGGTTTCTCAGAGAAAAGAAAAAATACGTGTACAATATTTTTTTATAATCTAACCGATGGACCAAAAGTATTTTTCCATTCGTCATGCCTATTAAAACTGTTCTTTATAATCTAAAGTGTCAACCAGTGTCATGCGTAAGTAAAAGATACGATTATAAAGTCGCGCTGAATTTTGAAAATATTGCTATTCTGGTCTGAGTTTTTGAACAGCTATTTTGACTTTGTTACTAGGTTTAAACCATTATCCGACTAAATCAAGTCGACATCTAGTAATATGTCATTTGCCTCATCTGAAAAGGTCAATTTGATTAAGTAGGATATTGGTATAAGCCTAGTAACAAAGTTAGTCTGCGTTTTATAATAAGACGGTAAGTATTTTAAACTAATCTTAACATTAACAAGATGTAAGAATGTTAAGGTAATACATAAAGGTAAAATAAAAACATTTAGAATGTATAATTTATTTATAAAAACTTTATTGTTCCACAATATAAAATTGTATACAATTGGCGAACTTAACGCTAAAAGCGTTCTCTCCCAGTCGACCATAAGGATAAACAGAGATTTGGTAGCGGCCAGTAATGTACCAGCTGCATAAAAGGCTGTATCTACTCTGTCGGAGATAAATCCGTGATATCTGTAATTTCATTGTATTGCAAAAATAACTGTTGATAAAAATAAAAACAAGACACATTTGTTAATTCTATCTTATTAAGTAGTACGCGATAATTTACGAGTATATAGGTAGTAAATAAACAAACAGGTTTTAATACGGTACAACTCGTTTCCTTCCAATACATTATGTAATCAAATAATAATGATCATGTCTACCCACCGTTAGATATTATCATTTGTTTCCTCAATACAAGAAATAGGAGCAATCAATTTTTACCCGACTGCGACTAGAAGAAGTTATGTACAAATATTTGTATGGATATATGTACGTCTGCATGAACTTACATTGAAGTTAAAAATGGCTGATAAAACTAGGCCCCTACTCATTTGTCAAATTTTGTCAAATGAAATAAATGTATTTAAATCGATGACGTCAATTGAATAATATTTAATATGACATATTTAATATGTTTATACGTCATTTTATGAGTACTTGTGTGCTGCATAATCGTAACAAAATGTAATCAATCAGTCCTACTAATATTATAAATGCGAAAGTGAGTTTGTATACTTGTTAGTTTGTTTGTAATTCACGCTTAAGCTACTAAACAGATTTGGATAAAATTTCGTATGGATATAGTTTAGACTAGGGGAAGGACATAGGGTACTTTATATCCCGAAATTCCCACGGGGAGCGAAGCCCGCCGGTACAGCTAGTATGTAATAAACATTTTTTTTGCAACTGTGCAGCCTAAACGCCTTGACGGATTTTAGTCCAAGAGGTGTCGTTAGATTCGTAATTCCGGGAGTGACACTGAGTATATATTTTTTTTAAAGAACTTTAAAATGGGCACCATTTTGAAGTTCTTTAAAAAAAATTAAAAAAAAGTGGCCGTTTTTCGCAAATGTGCGTAGAAAAGCTTCACGTTCGCACTTTAAATTATAAACAGTAGTTCATAAAATAGTTAAAAGGGTTATCTAGGGTTTGATCAAGACGAAATTTTATATGATATCACCGTTTCCTTCCAAATGATTTATTTTTAATGGGGGCGCCACTGAACCCCGGAAAATTCAGGTTAAGGCCCAAGGTCTTTTCTACCAGTCAACCTACAGGTGCTGATAAAAGCAAATTTTGGGCGAAAGTAGTAATTAGAAGAAACTTTGCAATAAATCTTATATTTATGTGGAACATAATTTGAAACTATATGTTCATCGAAAGTAATTTGATAGAATGGTATGTCAAGATTGTCAAGCCCAATGCGGGTTCATTTATAATGTCGAAATTAGCATAGTTAGCGGTACGGGTAAAAGTGAATTGTAGCTTTTTTATACTCATTCTAGAAAATGTGCATTTTGAGTAAAAGTAAATAACAAAAATGACAGTAAATATAAAAATTTTGAAATATGCCACCAAGATGTAATTTATTTCAGCTATGTGAGAAGACGCTGAGATTTGGGGTTAATCAAGTATATCTTATGTGGGAAAGTTGTTTATTCAGTATTATTTACAGAACAATGTAGATACAGATTTATTATTACGTTTTTAGGGTTCCGTAGTAAACAAGGAACCCTTATAGTTTCGCCATGTCTGTCTGTCTGTCTGTCTGTCCACGGTCCTACAGAGAAACTATAAGTACTAGAAAACTGTAATTTGGCATGGATATGTATATTAATTATGGCGAAAAAGTCGTAAAATAAAATATGGAAAAAAAAAATTCCAGAGTAGCTGCCATACAAGTAAAGACGTAGTCAATATTTTTTTTCTCGACAAACACATTGAGTGGGGTATCGTTGAATAGGTCTTTCAAAAATATTGTTAGTTTGTGAACACTATTTTTCGATTTAGGGATTCGTTTCTGAAATATTTGGGTTTAAAGTTCAAATTTTTGTTCGAGTCAAGTGTCCACCCCCCTCTATCTGCTAAACGGTTATATATGGCCGAGTGAAAAAAATTACAATTATAGTATCTATAATGTAGTTTGAAGGAAAACTATCAGAGCCCAGAAGGGTATACAAATTAAAAAGTTATAGGCGATCAACTTATAAAATGTACTTGAAAAAATAAATTTTCAAACAAATTTAATAGATATTAGTTTTTAGACGATTTTAGTGGCAAGAACTAAAAGTTGGCATTCGCAACTACGGAACCCTACTGCCTACACTGCGCGTGGCCTGACACGCACTTGGCCAATTATTATTCCTAACCTAGGCTTAGTGTCTTACGGCCCTGGGTACTGTCACAGAATTAATAATAGTATTACATACAGAACGGAAACTCGCACCGTCCCCCGCAATCTGGTGTCCCCGCAACCCTTCCCCCGTTATTGTGAGGTGTAAGTGGCAGTAAAACAGGGTTATTGGTAGTCGCACGTTGACATTACGCGAGTCACTTAGGATTATTAAATTATAATGGTGAGAAACTGCGCACATTATTATTGTTTATCCACGGAAAACAATAAATAACGAAAATTTTATAGATTTCCGAGTGATAAAAACAGGTAAGCAAAGCAACAAATTCTGTGGTGGCGACCCTGATTGTTTAACTCACACATTTGACGTGTGCACGGACGGATTGTTTCGCTTGTAGTAGTACTAGGTATATATGCTGCTCCGTTTGTATGAAGTGCCATACCTGTGGTACTGTACTCCCAGTACCTAAGGCCGTAAGACACATAGGCCGCGTTGCGTGTCTGAACTTGCTATAAAAATTTAGGAGTGCATAGAAAAAAAAAGTATGTATGATTTGATCATCTACATATTAACTGTCATGATGAGATTAATATTGTCTGAATTGAGAGCGGAGACGTCACAGGCTGATTCATTACCGTGACGTTAATATCAGATCAAAAATAACGCAATTTGAGCGTCCTCTGGCAGCGCTAGACACTGTCTGGGCGAGCTCGACTGCTCCGCTGAGGCCGGCATTTAATCATAATCTCTTCTTATTGTAACAAGTATGGCCTGGTCCTGTGATATATTTACATCTTCCAGGGAAAATGGAATATATATGCCCAAAAAAAATCGTTAGTCGTTTCCCAGTTGGATATAGAAGTAAAGTTGTATGAATTTAATCGTTAATCGTTTCCTAGTCAGGGGTAAATCTAAAGTTTTATGAATTTACAATAACAAACTTCGAGCGGTGATATTTAAAGAAAGCAATATTCAATTCATTCGTTCATATATTAATGAAAGGTTGGTGTCATACATAATATACTTAGTCTCTCTTGGCTAGTTCCTATGATCTGAACCTCTCCTTCTTTCACCGTTGACGGCGTATAATCTACTATTTAATAATAAGGTTGATTGAAAGTTCCAACGGGATATCACTTGGCTAATGTACTAAGGCCAACGAGGGCGGGGCAGACGTCTTCAATAGTGTCGTGATCGGTCTTGGGCTATGCGCCTTACTTCGGGCCAGCTTAGCCGCATTGTCTTTAAATGACACTTCTAACAACGTTGTTACATTAGATACCATCAATACAAGTACACCAATCTTATCGGAGAAATGGATATGAGCCGAAATTTAAATGATAACCGCTAGGAACTAGATCTAGAGAAATGTGAATACATGATAGTTATGTGATGTAATTTGTAAACATTATCACTGATTAATGATTTGTGGCTAACTTGTATGTAATCTGTGGCATACGGCTAGGTCAGATATTGGTTGCCAAGTTTTTACAGATAACCGATATAATCACGTGGCAGTTCGACCCAACGGAAGATGTAAAGGCCACGCTTAGCGAAGTGGTGTCAAGATATACATATAATTAAGACACCGGGGTCCGGGAATCATTTCCACTGATCGACTTTACCAAATAACAGAAGATGAAAAGCAGCTGGTATGTACGTTTATTCTTTGCTCTCAGACTCTAATAAACTGTCCAGCAAAATAAAAATTATGTAACAAACGTAATTGAACGAAAAAGAAAATGAATCAGTCAAGTTCTTAAAATCTCAATAAAGGCTAGCTACTTTAAAAACAAGATCTTAAACCACATGTCGATATTGAGAATAATACAAGCTGACTGGTCAATCAGGATTCAGGTGACACACTTTTGCGAGATCGCAAGAAACTGCTGATGCGTTAACACCATAAAACATACCGGGTAACAATTACTAAGTACTATAGTACCTGGGCGACCGAGCTTTGCTCGGTTACATCTCAAACATTATCTAAATTTTTTTAAACTTGTCTAAAAACAATACAAAATAAAAAATTATATATAAACTTGAACATAAAAAAACAAAAGTAAGTCACCGAGTGGGATTCGTAACACTCTTTCTAGCGGTACGCATCTTAAACCGCTGAGCCAAACGGATAGCGGCCGGCGCGACGAAATTAGCGACCATATTGTGCGTGGAAAGAAAAACGCATGAAAACTCGAAAACACGCGTTTTCCCAAACATAAGACTAATCTAGATCGATTGTTTACCCTCGAAAACCCGCATATACCAATTTTCAGCGAAATCGTTAGAGCCGTTTTAGAGATCACAGAAATTTATATACATATAAATAAATAAATATACAAGAATTGCTCGTTTAAAGGTATAAAATAAGATTACTAAAAATACTCCACCGACAAGTACCTAGTTCTTAAATTTATTGATGATGATGATGAGTACTATATTAGTTCACTGGTACGATTTGACAAATAACCGGCCAAGTGCAAGTCGGACTCGCGCACGTAGGGTTCCGTACCATTATCTATAAAAATCAAGTTTTTTGTATAGGAGCCCCTCTTAAATATTAAATTTATTAAAAAAAATATATTTTAAAATAAAAATACAACTGAGTATTTTGTGAATATTTCAAGTGTGAATAGTCCCCCTTAAATATTTATTTTATTTTGTTTTTAGTATTTGCTGTTATAGCGGCAACAGAAATCTATACATATAATAAAACAGTAAAAAAAGTGTGTCTGTACATTAAATATATTTCCAAAAAAATATTGGGGGCGATGGAGACATAGTAATAGAGTAAGAATTTAAAAAAAATGTCTGTCTGTTTGTACACGCTAATCTCCGGAAATACTGGACGGATTCGAATGAAACTTTTTTTGTTATATAGCTATTAAGCCTGGGCAACATATAGGGTATAAATGATTTTGGAAAATGGAACGCCTGATGCAGAACCATAATGGTCGAGCTAAACTATAAGAGATATAAAAATATCGCCTTAGCAAAAGTTGTTCAGCCTGATGAGCATTTTCCAGAGACATAAAGTCCACGCGAACAAAGTCGCGGGCTTCGGCTAGTACATAATAATATTGAAATTTTCAACTGTTTAGCTATCGCGGTTCTTGAGATACAGCCTGGTGACAGACAGACGGACAGACAGCGAAGTCTTAGTCCCGTTTTTACCCTTTGGGTACGGAACCCTAAAAATAGGTAATCAGGTATTAAGTTCTCACAAGCCCAAGGACGCACAGATAATGGATTGGTTTGCTTCTGCCTTCTCCATTTCACGCACTAGTAAATTTAACACTAGTGTACAAGTTTCCTCACGATGTTTTCCTTCACCTGAAGCAAGTGGCGGTAGCTGAACATGACAACCGTTATCGATTGATTGACATAGAACATTATAATTGTAAACAAAGTCGTTGACATGGAGAATACTTTTGACGTCACATCACATACTTCCAAATACAGTAGGTCAAAAGATTTGGGTAATTCCGAACACCATGTACCGGCGACGTTTAGCAGTTGTCATAGTAGAGGAACAATAGTTTTTGAAAAGTGGAATTCCCTTTTCAAAAATAAATCTGATGATTTAAACACCAAATTGGTATTTACGCATCTCAGATTTTTTTTATTATTTAGACGAAAATCATAAAATAACTGTTATTAGAATAAAGATAGTGTTAACTTTATACTTAGGATAAGGTATAAGTCAAATAAATCCAGACTAACTTTAGGATGAGGTAAAAAGAAAAAAAAATTGTGACAAAAAGTAATAAATTAAAAAAGTGAAAAAAAAAAATGTTAAAAAAAATACAGAAAAATTGGCCATTCCTTCTATAGAAAGGAAAACATAAAACGTGAAAAAAGTTCTAACTATTGCGGCATCGAGCATGGCATTGCCCCGCGTCGTTCTCCGAACTTTGCTTGACACTGCCGTGCGTCTCAATTTAAAACTTAAGGGTCCCCCGACCCTAGACCAAAATACAACTTTCCATACAAACGTAGTCTACGTTTTATTTCAAAACGACATGTCCGATTTGGGCAAAATTTTGTAATTTCAAAGATATTGCTATTATCTAGGTTTATAACTAGTTTCCGACTGTAAAAATATGAACTTGAAATAGAATATAGTGTTTTATATCATTTTTGACCATTAGTATGGGAAACTTCTAAATCGTTATATTTTCTTTCCAGTTCATAATTTTACTATAGGAAACCAGTTATAACCCTAGATAATTGCAATTTATTTACAATTACCAATTTTTACCGGAATCTGACATGTGGTTTCAAAATTAAACGTAGACTACGTTTGTATGGAGAAGTCTAGGGTCGGGGGACTCTTAATATAGTTCAGAACAGGGTTCGCCCAGCCAGTACTAATATTTATTTTGTGGACGAACCTTATACAACCCCATGTTACGGCAATACCTTGGCAATTTGGTTTTTGATATGGTCATGAATCATGCATGAATCATACAATTATCACATCTTTATAACTAACGGGGCAGCCAGTGCCCAGGGCCGCAAGACCTAAAGGCCACGCTTAGCGTGATGTTGGTCGTGAAAATGGAAAAAGGAGAACGAAATAGTGATGGGTTGTTAGCAGCATCGCTTATAATGATTATAACATGATTAAGATTCTCGCCGATTTCCTTGATCTTAACCTGTGGCTTTAACGATCGGAGTGGAATCAGAAGCAGTTGGTACTTTGTAAGATTTTTTTAAAATTCTCCCAGACTTGGAAGAGTAAAGAATAAGGTCAAAAGCATTAAAATAATTGATTCCTTCCCCATTTCGATATAGGTACATATTCAAGTCGTTGAACATAGAAATAAACGTCGTCGTATTAGCTAAGTACATTATGAGAACTTCGCTCGTAAGGGAGTCAGCTACTGGCCGACATGTTTCGACCTCAGCCGGAGCCCTGATGAAGTCAGGGCGAATGTGACTAGAGGACGCCCGTACACGAAACCGTCTCGCGACACACATCGCACGCAATACCACCTCAGTGTGTCGCGAATTTGATTCAAAGCTTTTCTAATTATAATATCGTATTATTACGACCTCCGTGGCGTAGTGGTCACCATGCTTGTCCGCCACCGGGTTCGATCCCCGGTCAGAGCAAGTTGGAAAAAGGTCTTTTTCATATTGTCCTGGGGCTCGCATGTTTATCTATAAATGTATTTGTTATAAACTAGTAATTTGCCGCGAACTCAGACCTCGCGATTATTATTCGAATTTCAGAATTCAGTTCCTTAAGTAACACCTAGATGGCGCTATCCAAAGTTAGAACGCGCTTTGATTTCATTTGCTACATGATAGCGGGCATTTTTATTAATATTTCAAAAACTACTGAACCGATTTTAATGCCCAACGAACTTGAAAATTCTATTGATATTTACTACATGCCTACCAAATTTCATCAAAATCGAACCATATCGGTTCGGCAGTTATCGCGGTATAAACATACATACATACAATATGTTTTCGCCCCCAACTCGATTTAGAGAACTCACTTGCTTCGCTCGCTCGGTCAAATAGAGTATCGTTAATTCAGTATCCCATACCACAAGTCTCGAACTTACTTTGGGGCTAGCTCAATGAATGAAATTTGTCCATATTTATTTATTTTTTATTTTTATTGACATAAGCATAAGCACAGAACTATATCTAGAACTCAATATACATATTTCTGTAGCCATAACAAGTAAACTGACGTTTTTATCTGTAGTTATTAGCATTGTATTCATATCTCTCATTGAAATGAAATGCTGGTGAGTCATAGACACTAGCTAAAATTTTATTTACTGACATGTTCTTGAAAGTATTGAGTTTGTGCCTGAAATGAATAATCCTAAAATTATGTAAGTAAAGGTGATATCTTAGATTTTTTTCTTTACAGCCTATAATGGTTTAAAGCTGGACTAAAGGCTTCTGCCAACAAGTATATTTGTTAGGCAAATTAAAAAACCCCCGAAGACAACCTCTAGTGATAAGTGGCGGAACTACATATTCCAACCGATGTAAGTGGAATTGATATTCATAGCGCCATCTGTTATTTGCCAGGTAAATTAAAAACACCGACTTTCAACCTCCAATAACTTTTAAACGGCCAAACCGATTTCTATCAAAATAGCTAAGAACCTCCGCAAAGGACTTGCTTTTACGTTAGAATAACGGATCGAAATCGGTCCATCCGGTGCGTCAAACTTAAGAGTCCCCTTACCCTAGACCAAAATACAACTTTCCATACAAACGTAGTCTACGTTTTATTTCAAAACGACATGTCCGATTTCGACAAAATTCTGTAATTTCAAAGATATTGCAATTATCTAGGTTAATAACTGGTTTCCAACGGTAAAAATATGAACTTGAAATAGAATATAGTGTTATTTATCATTTTTGACCATCAGTATGGGAAACTTCTAAATCGTTATATTTTCTTTCCAGTTCATAATTTTACTGTAGGAAACCAGTTATAAACCTAGACAATTGCAATTTCTTTACAATTACCAATTTTTAGCGGAATCTGACATGTGGTTTCAAAATTAAACGTAGACTACGTTTGTATGGAGAAGTCTAGGGTAAGGGGACTCTTAATGACACCCCTCTTTGAAAGTCCTCTAAAGTTGGGTTTCGAGCGTTCACCCCCAATATCTTTTAAACGGCTAAAACGATTTTCATCAAATACACCACTAATCACCGCTAGAGAACTTGCTTTCACGTAAAAAACCGCATCGAAATCGGTCTTACGCGCTACAATGCCACATACAGGCTAACTTATAAAACCACTCTTTTTGTCAGGGGTTAAAAATAGATTTGCTCATAATAATCACACTGGACAGACTTATTTTTTAAATAAACAATAGTAGTAATAATTAATAGTGTAGGTAAGTATAAATATACAGGGTGTAATTGTATTCGTTGGCAATATTTTAGGTATCTACTATACCCATGATACAAAGTAATTTAAGACTAGTAAAACTTCAATCAAAAGTTGTCATTTTCACATTACAGAAAATCTCTAAACATGCGTTAGACTCTTTATTAGATACCATTACTGCAATTATAAATAAAAAAACTAATCGTCATTAAATTCATGAAAAATAAATTAATTGTAATAGTATCAATTTAGTCGCGTCGTAGTACGCTAACATTCGTTCCTACTTCAACGTACTATCCTCAAGCGTTCGTGTGACACGACCTGTCTCCACTCGACTTTCAACCTTATTCACGTAGCTTAAAGTCTACTTTTGTATGTCGGCCGCGCCCGCCGTTCAGCTGTATTGCAGCGGGTCGCTGACCTTGCGGCTTGTAGGTAACTGTGAGCGCGCAGGCATCGAAGTGTTTTGATACTTTGGTTATTTTTCTTGCTTTTTGATTCTTTTTAATTACTGCATTAATTGTAGTGTTGTTACCGTACAAAATATCCTTTATGTGAGTATGTTAATAAGTTAAATTATTGCTAATGATTTCAATTGCACCCTGTATATCACCCAGGATGACGTAAGGATTCCACGTACATTCATATCTTTTGTAAACATTTCACAGTAAAGTTGCAGAATAACAATATAATTTTTAAAATCAAAAATTGACTTTACCACCAAACTATACAACTGATCTTGATAAAATTTCTATGGGACCACAAGTAATATGTCAAAAAATTACAAGTATTTTAAATTTCTAACAAAAAAAAAGAATGTTTCAAATCGGTCCAGGTATCTTCGAATAATTAGTGAACACACATAAAAAAAATAGATACCGACGAATTGATACCCTATCTTTTTTGAAGTCGGTTAAAAATATCACTGCTTGGGGCAGCTGTGTTAAAAGTACCTATCCTGTGCATGTCATTAATTATTAGAAAACAATATGACATTTTAAAAATGCAAATTTTAGTAAGCTACAACACTAATATATAAAGCTATCTGATCAAGGAAAATACTGTAGAAATAAGTCAAAAGCCTACAAATTTGCAAATGTGGTTAGACTGTTGTTATTTAGTCAGTTTAAACAATAACAGGAAGGAAAAAGAGATAAAGACACCTAATCAAAAATCTACTTGATTATAATATTTGATAACTCAATTTTAACTTTTATGTATGATACCTGCATGGTCAAACTTTAATCAATTCCACCAGAGCATCACATTTTCCCAGGGCAAAAAGTATGCTATGCTTTTATCTAGATAATAAGCTATTTGCATGACAAAATTCATTCCAATCCTGAACTATTTAAATTTCTTATAATTTCTAAACGTATCTAGATATACCTAAATCTTTATATTGTGCAGAATATGTACAGATATGGTAATATTTTCACGCACTATGGATACTCAGAAAATGTTTTAAGTATGAAAATTATAAAATTAGTAAATTTACCTCTCCCTTCACCTAGCTAAAATAATACAACACTATAGATAAAAACAACACAATAGTTCAACAATTGACCTGGGCGCATATGCTCCTATTAGTCCGGTCAAGGAATGACTCAAAGGAAGGTATAGTGCGTGAGCGGGAACCTTAGCGATTTCTGCAGGAACTTAATCAGGGTCACAGGTATGGCACTTCATACAAACGGAGCAGCATATATAGTACTACTACAAACGAAACAATCCGTCCGTGCACACGTCAAATGTGTGAGTTAAACAATCAGGGTCGCCACCACAGAATTTGTTGCTTTGCTTACCTGTTTTCATCACTCAGAAATCTATAAAATTTTCGTTATTTATTGTTTTCCGTGGATAAACAATGATAATGTGCGCAGTTTCTCACCATTATAATTCAATAATCCTAAGTGACTCGGGTAATGTCAACGTGCGACTACCAATAACCCTGTTTTACTGCCGCTTACACCTCACAATAACGGGGGAGGGGTTGCGGGGACACCAGATTGCGGGGGACGGTGCGAGTTTCCGTTCTGTATGTAATACTAATATTAATTCTGTGTCAGGGTGCTTAGGGCGAAAACATACTAAAAGTCCTGACGTTCGAAAACGGATAAGAATTTGGAAGAACTGTATAGGATCAAAGTTATAGAGAATTTAATAAGCTTTCATTTCATCTTGGAACATTTTTTGCTACAACGCATCGTTTTTGAGATATTGGTGATAAACCTAAAAATTGAGACTTTGTCACAGAATTAATAATAGTATTACATACCTTTGTCACCCCTCCCCCTCCCTCCGGCTCACCTCCTAGACGTCAGGACTTTTATTATGTTTTCTCCCTAAGCACCCTGAATGAGTTTTTGCAGAAATCACTTAGGTTCCTGCTCACGCATTCTACAACTACTTTATTGACTGGATTATATAGGCAGGAGAAGGATTATTAAAACTAAGAATGGAGGTCACAACTCTCAGTCATGAGGAAAACAGCTAAGAATAAGAATATACTAAGTAGTTCATTCTAGTATTGGTAATTCATACATCCAGTTGTGAATCATTACCATATTTGTTACAGACTGAATGAAATTCAACTTTATCCCAAAACATTTACAGTAGAGTGGCAGCAACAGTATGGACTATCGTTAGTATATCCAACGCCATAGTATCTATGGAGGGCCTGTAAGTAGGTAAAACTGGAGTTGTGGTAAGCACACACAACTGGCAAAAAATTGTCAAAAAATGTGATGAATATTTTTAAAAATATTTAATTAATTTATGTCATATTTATTAAATTAGGGTACTACTTTATTAAAGTAATACAACCTAATAAAAGATTTTAATGTTTTATTACAATACATGTAAATGGCGGACTTAAAGCCACAGGCCGTTTCTACCAGTCAACCGTGGTGATGCTGTGACAGCAATCTTTTGGGAGTAAGTACAGCAAACAAAAAAAAATAAATAAAGAAAATATATTGTTGTATCCAAAAAATCCGCTTCACGGCTCTGGAATGTTTTGACATTAAATGTATATGCCTGTATAGTTATGGATGTATGCCTGAATATTTTTTTTTATTATTATTTATTTTTATTGAGGACATTTCCACTAAAAGAAAAAGAAAAGTACAGTTATTATATTCTTATCTTCTAATATAATGTATCTACCCCTTTCATTTTCACCATCATCATTCATTGTTTATATACCTAATTATAGTATAGATTGTACATATGTTTATGTACGTATATACATTATAATAAATGTAGGTATTTAAAGGTATATTTATTAGGTTGGATTAATTTACGTAATTACTTTGCGCTGCAACAAAATCTGTGTTTATCCTTATGGTTGTCTGGGAGAGAACGCTTTAAGCTTTAGTCCGCCAAATGTAAACAATTGTTTATTGTGGATCAATAAAGTTTTTTTAAATAAATCAAGGAATGGACATAAATCTGAGGAATCCAATCAGTATGACATGCATCTCTATTTTGGTTACTTTTTCCACATACACACCCACAATCACGCTAAGCAAAGATTTAGGGTCTTTTGGCCCGTGCTCTGCTGACCCTGTAAGGGGTCCACACATATATGTAACTACGAATTGTTTCCATAAATCACAGATTGAATATCACAAACAAAAGATTACCTTTGAGGAAATTAGATATGTAGAATGAATAAATAAATGGAGGGAAAACACAAAGAGGTTATAATTACTGTTTGATAATATTTTACTATCTACAAAATCTACCTATTATGAAACAAAAAAATGAAAGTATTAGTGAGTAAATCTTCAAATGCCAATGAAATATAAACATGAAGCCAACACATTCTCCATGGACAGTGTGCGGCTAGCCTAGGATATTTATAGCTCTCAACTGGGCTTACATAAACTAGAGCACATAACTACAGCAGGGAAATTGAGTAGAATGCCTTTACCGAAAATTAAAACTAAATTAGCTAATGCTGTATGCAACATGATGCCTTAGCCGTGCAACGTGAGCGCCAAAAGTGCCTTTCAACCCTTCTATTTTAAAAAATTAGGTGCTTTTTGCCACGGTATGAGAGCATGCAGGTCTTCACACGGTTTACCTCCGCCGATGTCCATGGCACTCAAACACGTTCGTGGACACCTCACCGCGGTCCTTCACACAATATCAAAACGCACATATTTTTAACTTCGTCATTGCCAGCCAATTCTCACTTCCAAGTTTCAGTATTCCATTTAGATCACACCACCACACTTATGATTACGCTTGCATGAAATGAAACGCAACCCGCATTAAACACACACGATTTCACAAATTTTAAAGTAAAAACATACCTCCAAAGGCATGAACGATGCTATAATAAAGTGTCTCGTTGTTCGCTCGTCCAAGGAACTAGATATCAAGGTCTCTTGTCTCACAACTCGCGGTTCCAAGAATCGCACAAGTTATGTCGTGAACTATGACACTAAATACGATAATAGTTTTCCAAACAATAAACTGATAAAAATGTAGGTACAACTTTTGTAAAAAAATAAATAAAATAACACTGATTGAAAATACACTCGCCACTTGTTCAACGGGTGAACGTCAAAAACTGATGATAACCCGCGTTTGTGTGAGTGTCGCGTGTTGCTCAAGCTGCACACAACAAAATACTGAGTTTTATTGGCTGTGCCAATGTCACATGGCCATTTACGATTTGTGACGTTTGCGGACAGCCACTGCGCATGCGCAACAAATGCGCGCAATGAATTTAAAACTTTTTCTAACAAAAGGTAAATGAACTAGGTAATATAATGATAAAACAAAACGTTGGCAATTTTATGTACCTAAAATCAGTAAAAAACATCTATTTCTGTGCCTTAAATACATACTTCATTAATTAAAAATATGTTAATAGGGAAAGTCGAGCAACAAGAACATTTTCTTTTAAAATAAAGATGCAAACACGTACATATGTATATCATCTAAAATAAATATTTTTGGCAGGAGTCTTATAGAGGCAAAGGATCGCTAATTGGGAACAGCTATGATGGATGAGTCACTAACAAGACTGTATTATCGGCGCGCACGTGCGTGGGTGTTTCAGGACTCAGACGAATGTTTCAGAAGCCGCCCGGCCGGGGCGGCCTTGCGGTGACTCATCGATTTACGCACTTTAGGAATTTCATCCCTCGTGTATTACAGGGATGCGTCATAGTGATACAACACAACATACATTTAAAGTGAAATTTTTTGAATTCTAGAATTCACTCGATTTTTTTTTTCATCATTCAATCAAACGCAAAGACAGTGCATTTTTTCCCTAATTTTTGTCTCCAGCCTGTGTATCCAGCCGAATCCATTGTCCTGCAGATAATTCCTATATAGGTACCTTTCGGCATGGTCGGGCCAAAGGACACAATAAGGAAAATACAAAAAATTGGCTTGAAGTGACGGGGCGCCGTGTCGGGTCAGTAGGTATAGGTCAAATATGTACTATGTAGGTAACAAATCTCAATTTCTTATTACAAAATAAAAGATAAGTAAGCACTTACATTTAATTAAGGTTGTAATTTTTGGCGGCATATTATTATTCGCGTATGGTATTTGATGAACAACGAAAGTATATAAAACATAAAAAGTATAAAGATATAGAGAAAAGTTCCTGGAAGGAATTGGGGAGATGTTTTTCGAATTCCGTTTAGTCTGTTTTCAGTCTTTTTGTTTCGCAGGTCGTTTTTAAGTCTTCTTAGGCTTGTAAAGACCGTTCTGGGGTAGCAGTGGAAACTGGTATGATAGCCAATATTTGCAACAATGTACGTAAATATTTGGATTTACTTTTTGGTCGTACTTATCTCAGCATGACCCAAAATGCTCTGTCTGCCCCATTAGGGATAAAGACGTGATAGTATGTTATCTCAGCATTCAAAATCTGATTTTCAGCTGCTTTCCACACTTCAAGTTCTGCTTTGAGACAGAATGTACTTTTTTCTACCGATGCTGCCGTGTGGTTTCCGGCAGAGTGAAATAGGACCGCTCCAAGTCCTCCCGTGGATTTCGTAGAAGGCGACTTTGGAAATAGAAAGCTTATAAACATCAGTGAGACCGCTCCAACCCGTCTGGCCAGCGAGGAGAGTGTAGGCCAAATCCTCTGGCTGCTCTGGCTAAGTATAGCTTTAGTGGTATAAAGAGGGTCGTGCTCCTGCAGTGGAGACTTAAAAGATCTGATGATGATGATCGTGATGGATCAGCGTAATTAGTCCCTATATATTTATTAATTTATTTATTTAAATAGCATCGTAAAAGTACACAAGTCTAGAAAATGTTAGTCTCAAAACTTTATTTGTATCACTTGAAATGCGTTAGTATGCAAATCATCATCATCGTTTCAGCCGCATAACGTCCACTGCTGGATACAATACAATCCACTGTATTAAAATGTAAATACTTAACTCCTTAGAAAAGTAAAATAACGTACCAACTAACCTGCCACAAAGATCGGTGAAGACCATGAAGTTAGAGGAGACCCTTCAAAACAAACTCTTTGGAAAGTCTGCAAAGCTCGGGATCTCATAACACGCGCCATTTTGTCACGTAGAAGTAGGCGGCATAAAAGTTTTTTTTAAAGATCGAAACAGACACCTCCGTAACCATTAAATTCGTGACACTGTCTGTCCCGTTTTTCATCGACGTCACCTCCAAGACACCACCCAACCGACACTGGTTTTATTAATCTTCAGTTTAAGAGTGATTTAATACAACAGCATTTTCCCTGTTCTCTTGTCCATTTAATTATGCTGCGATTATGACGTATTCAATGAATATATATTGCCGGACTAGAGAAACATCATATGGAGCAATATGTTTAGTTGACGAGCAACTATTGTCAGCAAGTTGTGCGTGCGTCAGATGGAGCAATTTTAATTTGTTGTGTACTAACACTACTTAGGCCATGCCAAAGAGGAATAAATCACAACGCGGGGATACTATGAAGCTATATAACTATATTGCCAACGCTTTCCTTGTCTTCTTTTGATCGACCAATACTGTAAAATGAGTTTCTTTCGGCGTTTCTTCTTGGCAGTGGTCGTTGCGAAGCGCTCATTGTATTGGTAGCTTTTCTTTAAAAAATAAATTAAATTTTAATAAACTGGTAGGTACTATAGAGGCTGAGCAAATGTCTTTTTTGGGATACTTTGCGCCCACGCATGTGATGTCACGTCACGTCAACGTCTGTGCGAGCCGGCGCGGCTGCTGTAGTGTTTGTTTTTTTTCATTTTTGGCATGTCTGGTAGTGTTAGTGCACAACAAATTGAAACGCACGCACAACTTGCTGACAATAGTTGCCCGTCAAGAAAACATTGCTCCGTATGATGTTTCTACTAGTCCGGCAATATATTTGCAATTTTGTTATAGTATGAAAACATACGTCATATTATATATAATCGAAGCATAATATATGGACAAGAAAACAAGGAAAATTCTGTATTAAACCATTCTTAAACTGAAGGCTAATAAAACTAGTGTCTAGCTCATGGTGAAAATGAGACACTGACTGGTGACAGAAGGACAGCGGAGTCTTAGAAATAGGGTATGGAACTCTAAAAATTAAAACAATTCCTGCCAGCTCGGTTTGTCCCTTTCGCGGTTTATTCAAATGATATTGGTAAAACAGTTATTCGACAAAGATTCTAAAAATAGCCGTATATCTTTGGCACTTATCAACAAAGGGTTGATATTTATAAAGTTGTTTGAGGCAGGGTTGCGGCGCCTCACGCAACGCCGGGCGGCGCCCTCTGACTCACAGTCCTATGACAACCCTCAACTTCAACTACAGATACAAAAAGTCACGAATGTATTCCTTACGGAGTAGACGGAGTCAAAGATACCTATAACGCTTGCCAAAGATCAATTAGTGTAGTTACATAGGAGGGGGAGGAGAGAAGAGGTGACCCATTAAAAATTAAATCTGGATTAGATGATCAAAAAATAACAGAAGTGCTATTTCTGAAACGCGGAGTCACCTAAATAAATGTTTTTTTTTCATACAAAAAACCGTTCGTTTGGTGCCTCAGCGTTTTTAAAAATGGCTCTGATCACCGAACTCGCCTAGGATGTTGTTGGGCCCTAAACCATTCAGCCACCGAGCGGCAGCCGGCTGCCGCTAAACAATAGAAAATCTATTGTGTCTGCGATTTAGACAGTAAACTTAGCTATAAGTAAATGATCTGACGTCAACATTTACCTTATAAGAAATCGAAAGGAAAAAAAGTGACAATTATCAAGTGATACAAATATCCAAAGATTATATAAATGAATTTGACTTTGACTTTGACTTGATTCCGGTAGTTGAAGGATTAATCGATGCGGGGCCTCTAGGCAGTTGCATGTTCTGTGGCAGAATATGCAACTGCCGAGAGACCCCGTTTTCATAATGTCCTCGGGTCGTAATGCGAGGGGTGTCAGAAAATTGCGTGCACGCGCCTGCCATTGCAATCCCTGTTGGTTTACATAATTCATGTCATTGCTCCTGCTTTGCAGTGAATGGTACCTGACAAAAAAGAAAGAACGGATGTTTTTACCGAACATTACGTAACTTTGAAGGAGCCTAACTTAAAAAGTCCGGCAGTAGAGCGTACGTCTCCTACAGCACCAAACAAAGATTTGGAAAATCAATGTTTTTCGGAGATCAGCCCTGGGCATTTGGCAGTCCTTAAACTACGCATGGTCGGCGTCTGATCCCTGACAGCATAATGGAGCACTTCCTCGTTGAGGCGTAATTGTCTAGTCTAGATATAATGCTTAATATCTAGGATACATATATATAGAGATGCCTAGAATAGAAACAGGGCACGCTCATTAGGCGTGATCTCTTGCTGTGTCAGGGAGTCAGGGGGGAGGACAAAAAAAAAATAGGGACAAATCACACTGATTGAGCTAGTCCCAAAGTAAGTTCAAACTTTTATTAAACTACGACTAAAATCAAAGAAAAATGTCCTGATATGAAATGTTGACCGTAGATGTTCGCCGGACTGTGAACGACACAAAAAGGATTGCTGAAGCAATTCTTCTATTTTCTCACCTTTACCATTACATAAACTTGCCCACCTTCCACATTGCTAAAGCCATCGAACTTTTAAATTAAAAGCCTACCGTTACAGGCTCTAACTTCCATCCATAGGACCATGCTCTGACTTAGAGTATGGTTTCTGCCTAAGGAATATTCTTAACAACATTCATGTCTCTTATCTAATGATAGAGAAATGAATGTTGTTAAGAAGTTTAGTTCAAAGAACAACTACAACTAAAGTCAACAACTCTACATTGCCTGACGCCTCCAGTTAAATCTGCATTTGTTACTAATATGTAAAAATATGCTTTAGCCCTCCATACTTCAGGAATGCGTCACCGGAGCAGGTAGCGTCGCGACGTCGTCGGCGTCACTTAGGCTGGCGCCGCCGGCCTGCGCCGCCGCCCCGGCCCGGCGCCCCGGCGCTCCTAGGGCTCGGCCCTGCGTCGCCACACGCGAACTCGCTGCACCCCTACGCTAAATAATTCTACCTGATTATATCTTTACGCACTAATTTTACCAACCCGTTTGATACTGTGTTCTAGATATTTTTAGTGTTTTTTGACACAGATGTAAAGTGGTTTCCGTTCGGGGTTAAAAAAGATTTACGGTCGTGAAAAAGTCTCGATGTTATCCATGGTCCATCTAATTTTGTAAAAGACTTGCCCAACACCTCAGTTGAGGGAAAACTTTTTACACAAAATATTTAAAACTACCAAAGACAAGAAAAAAAATACACATTCATAATTGGAACACGTCAATCACACCAAATCAACACAAAACTCGGTGCCTCGCTAACTGGAATCAACCACGAATCTCACAAACTAGACTCATAGAAACATTTGGCGACTTGAATTACAAGTTTGTTCTAGAATATGCCGGAGCAGCCTGGTAATGCGAAGGTGCCGCAGAGCGCGTCGCCGGTGGCCAGGTTCGGCGCCGGGGACATCTCCGAGCGAGAGCTGTCGCAGGAGAGGCAGAATCTCCGGACCACCACTCCTCCCACGTAAGACATTAGATCATTTTTTAACATAAGTGGTAAATCGAAATCAGAATTCTTTTTCGGATTCATAAGTGCTTCTGAGGTATCTACTTGAAAAAGACTTACCAAAGTGAGCACCTTAATTCTTTGCAGAATTGACAAAGAGGTTTAAAGTTGCTTCAGAAAATGTAAAACTTTATTGATTAATAATTACTGTGCTAGTAGGTGGGATGAAATCCGACCCCCAAAAATCAGATATTGCCCTTAGGTCTAGAGTGGGTGGGCACAGATTTACACTTGTTTTTAGGTCAACACATCGAGATTTTTCGGCGAGAGTGGATGAAACTTTGCTGCTTTACAGAAACTTTTTGACCTGACTACCAGATCTTCCTGTATCGAAACGAAAACTAATAACACTGCCGTGGCATTTGTATGGATATAATGAAATGGTAACTGTGTATTCTCTTCAAACAGCCGAGTCCAACCTGCTCATCCGAAGAAGCAGCTGTTCTCGACTCCAGTGAACAAGTTCACAGCTGCGCGCTGCGGGCCCAGTCCCAACCTGCACAAGATCCTCTCCTGCCTGGATGAGTACCACAGCCAAGCCACGCCGGCCCGCGCCGTCAAGATCGGACCCAAGGCGGTCTCTATGGAGGACTTGACTCCGAATAAGAGGATTAGGAAAGAGAGGTAAGATAACTACTGTCCTTTTTATTAAACGTTGCAAGCTTAACTAATAGATACCTTGTTTACTTACTTACTGCAGCCTCTCTTGCTGACGTCCTCTGCTTTCCTGTTGTGGCTGTTGCAGTAGGTCGTCAACTTGCCCCTTGGCCTATCACCTCGCTGTCTCCATAGTGTTCTGTTCTTTCTTTTTCTTATGTCTTCTCCTCCTTTCCTCCTTTTTCGTACCTTGTTTAATAGGTGAACGAATATCTCTAGAATCTGCCACAGAACATAAACCAATGTGAGCACGACTCTTCAGATCTAGTCTGACGGGCTACATCCAAAACTCCAAAAGATCTTTTATTCTTGTAAAAGAAGTGTAATTTGGTAATTTTAAAAATGTATCACTAGTGTTGGCCACTTACACACACGAAAAGTAAGTCGGCCAACACTGATACGCGTGTCAAATTGCTGTCTCGTTGTCAGTCTGTAAACAAATCTTGCAAGTTTTTGACCCAGTCTCCGGTTTTCGATTGAGCTGAAATTTTGCACGACTACGCTACGTCTAAAGATGATGATGACTGGAGCTGCTCTGATGACACGGAGCTGATAGGTGGTCATAGGAACTTTGTCATCAACCGACGCAACTCCATTGAGTTTGGGTTCATTTGATTCGTCTTGAAGAGCACTATAAGCTTTTAAATTCATTATCTTATACCTTTAAACGAGCAATTCTTGTATGTATGTATATATATATATATTTTATAAATTTCTGTGATCTCGAAAACGGCTCTAACGATTACGCTGAAAATTTGTATACGGGGATAAATAATCGATCTAGATTAGTTTTATGTTTGGGAAAACGCGTGTTTTCGAGTTTTTTTATGCGTTTTTCTTTCCACGCAGAATATGGTCGCTAATTTCATCGCGCCGACCGCTTTGATTTTAGCTCAGTGGTTAAGGATACCGACCGCTAGAAAAAGTGTTACGGGTTCGAATCCTACTCGGTGACTTACTTTTTTTTATTTAATGTTTAAGTTTATATATTATTTTTTATTTTGCATTGTTTTTAGACAAGTTAAAAAAAAATAGATAATGTTTGAGATGTAACCGAGCAAAGCTCGGTCGCCCAGGTACTTTTAGATAAAAGCTACCTTGACTAAACACCTTGACTGCCAGCATTGCAAGACACAATAGATTTTTGTTTTGTCGGGTTGAACACCAGGTGACCGTCATGGCGCTTAGGCCCCTCGCCCACCGCGACTTTTTGTCGCGATGCAGTCGCGCGATTACGAAACGCGCGACTGCATCACTACTAACGCGCGTTAGTCGCATTTGCAGCGCGATACAGTAGTGATGCTAACGCGCTACAGTATCGCGACTGCATCGATACAAACGCGCGACTGTCGCGCGACCGTTTTCTTATTAGATGGATGCGTCCAATTGACGTTGCTTCCGTTGCCCACGCTTCGGCTGTCTACTCTTCGTCTGCTTACGTAAAAGCAGCACCAAAGATAACGTGACTGTTGCCTCAACGGAGTCCATCTTGCAAATGTGACGATGACGCATTTTTCTGTCGCGCGTTTGCATCGCGACAGAAACGCGACAGTATCGCGTTGGTATCGCGACTGCATCATGTTTAGGTGGGCGAGGGCACAGTACAGACAGTATTGCAACTCGGCGCTGTCCTTGAAAAATATACCTACGCCACGCGTGCGCTAGGGCTGCCCGTCTACAGTATTTTACCCAGTCAAGACCCGCACGACATTAATAAATGTCCACGTTCATTGTCTTACTATTGTGTCTGGTATTGACGGCACGGTAAAGGAACGGTTAATTTCATGTACCTACTTGAGTAACTAGTTTTGTGATTGTAAGGTAAATGAAAAAGATAGCGTTAAATAAAAATACATGTTATGTTTTTGATTATTATCATATTTAATATCCCTTAAATATTTATTTTGTTTTGTTTTTAGTATTTGTTGTTATGGCGGCAACAGGAATACATAATTTGTGAAAATTTCAACTGTCTAGCTATCGCAGTTCTTGAGATACAGCCTGGTGACAGACAGACGGACAGACAGTGAAGTCTTAGTAATAGGGTCCCATTTTTACCCTTGGGTACGGAACCCTAAAAAGATCGCGACGAATTGATTGCCTCCTTTTTAGAAGTGGGTTAAAAAGGAACGGTAAGTTATTCTGGTTTGTTCAGTCCGGTCGGATTACAATCCCTACATACAGCACGAAGCAACTCGAAACAAATTTTTTTTGTTTACCTTCCCATATTGAAACGCTGCGAACGTAACTTAACATTAACCATATCATCGCATACGCTTCCTACAGCAATCAAAACCCTACTACAAAATCTCACTTAAAAATTATAGGTAGTTCTACTTAGCGTAAATCTTACTAGGAAGGTAACTAAAAGGTAGGTAATAATTGTTATAATAACATTATAATCATTTGTAATGATATTTTATTTCAATAATATATGTAAGTAGCTAAGTACCCACACCAGTAAGTAGATATGTAGCCTAGGAAACCACTACTTAGCTAGTTCTTTTTATTGCGAGCATAGGTAAGATAGCTTACTCGTGTTATGTATTAAGTCTTTCAACATTATCACTTATTTATTTTTTAATCTAGGTATTTGTAGAAAAAGAGAAATACTAACCTATTTAAAAAAATAAACAACATACTAGTAGGTACATATATAAAAACTATTTTTATTAGTCTTACTTACCTTTCGGAGTTTTGAGGTAACCTAAAAAATGTTATCTCTGTGTGCTTAACCGACGAGTTTAAACAACCAAAAACAGCACAATATTGTCTGTGTTTCGCTATATTATTAACGCACGACTACTGCTTGCATCAAAACACCGTTCGCCACAGCGACGCATTCTCGGCTGTTTGTATACCGAGTCACGGAACAAGTGTATACCGACCTTCGAGGCGCGTAGGTATAACTTGCGTTCCGACCGTTTGTATGAAGATACAATACTGTATGATATCTATATTGTGGCGAGGGTACACAGCTAGCGACTGCATCGCGACTGCATCGATGCAAATACGCGACAGTATCGCGTTTGCATCGCGACAAAAAGTCGCGGTGGGCGAGGGGCCTTAAATACTTAATCAGATTTTTTTTTTCATGTTGTTTTTGATAGAAACGACAAAGAGCTCCCCGTGGTGATGTCGCCCGGGCCGCAGACGGCGGGGGAGGTGCAGGCGGCGGCCAAGATCGCCAAGTTCCTGATGATGAGCGCCTGGAGACGCCGGCGCGAGGAGGTGCGCTGTCTGCGGAAGACCTTGGAGTTTCAGGTGAGGAAAATCCGCTAATCATTATCATTATTTCAGCTGCATAGCGTCCTATATCAAAAATATGAAAATATAAAAATATTAAAAAAAAAAACACTTGCTTGTAAAGTGGATCTAATTTTACCGATTTTAGATATATAAAGCAGCTCATACGCGTGTGCTATAAGTGCGAATAGTGAAGTTATATTCTATAATATAACCGCACTAAGTATTTTAGATTTATGTAAGTACTTCAAATTGCTTTTTTTCAATACTTGCTCGTAAAGTGACAGGTGAAATCGTGAAACTAAATATAAAAGCTGTAAGTAATGTTTTAGGTACTTATTAAAGGTTTTTAATAATTAGAACCTGATTCATCGTTTCGATGTTCTCTGGGTGCTTTTTTTTATGAATCATATAGTTTCAGGTGAGAAAACCCGGAACCTATTCAAAAATAGCCTCCCCCCCTCTGTTTTTCGGGTGACCTAATATAATACCTGATATCGTATTACCTATGAAAGCTTTTTAATAACTTAAAACTTGACTCATCGTATCGAACTTTCGTGGTGTTTTGTTCTTTGTATGAATCATAGAGCCAGTGCATACCTATGTGAGCAGCTACGTGTGCGTTTGACCCTTTTCTTAGAAGAGTATTTACATAATGGAATCACCCTAATGTCCCAAGCAATATGCGTCCCCGTCTCCTATTCTTGCATCTCTCCCCGTTCTTTGTTATTTTTGAAAATTTGAGAAAATGGCTGAAATTTGATTTTTTCTAAAGATTTCAACCCCCATATTTTCGTCATTTTGAAAAACTGAATCGACATAAAATAATTGGTCAAGTGCGTGTCGGGCCACGCGCAGATGTAGGGTTCCGTAGTTGCGAATGCAAACTTTGCGAGTTCTTGCCACTAAAAACGTCTAAAAACTAATATCTCTTGAATTTGTATGATTTTTTTTTTTCAAATACATTTTATAAGTTGATCGCCTATAACTTTTTAATTTGTATACCCTACTTGGCTCTGATAGTTTCCTTCAATCTACATTATACATATATACTATAATTTAGATTTTTTTCACGTGGCCATATATAACCGTTTAGCAGATAGAGGGGGGGACACTTGACTCAAACAAAAATTTTAACTTTGAACCCAAATATTTCAGAAACGGATCCCTAAATCGAAAAATTGGTGGTGTTCACATGCTAAAATATTTTTGAAAGATCTATTCAACGATACTCCACTCAATGTGTTTGTCAAGAAAAAAAATATTGACTACGTCTTTACTTGTATGGCAGCTATCCTGAAAAAAAATTTTTTTCCATGTTTTATTTTACGACTTGTTCGCCATAATTAATATACATATCCATGCCAAATTACAGGTTTCTAGTACTTATAGTTTCTCTGTAACTATTCTATCTGATATCTGATATAAACTATCTGACCGTGGACGGACAGACAGACATGGCGAAACTATAAGGGTTCCTTGTTTACTACGGATCCCTAAAAATTATATAATTCTCGAACCTTCTCAGAAAATTTCACAAGAATCTGTTTAGAAATGCGACCTGTAGGCGAGAACAGCCGGACAGACTGAAAACTGGACAACCGCGGACAAAAGCATATTTGGCCAATATCAAAACTGAGACGCTTCGCTCGCTCGGTTAATTAATTCTATGCAAATAAGTACATTAAATTTAATGTGACTGTCAGGTGTCCTGCTCGGAGCGGCTCCTCATCAAATCATTTCAGCCGCATAACGTCCACTGCTGGACATAGACCAATGATTTTAAAAAATGACCGATCTAGAGCGGCATAAATCTTATCTTATATCTTGAAACGAGCAATTCTTGTATATATATTTATAAATTTCTGTGATCTCGAAAACGGCTCTAACGATTTCGCTGAAAATTTGTATATGGTGGTTTTCGGGAGTAAACAATCGATCTAGATTAGTTTTATGTTTGGGAAAACGCGTGTTTTCGAGTTTTCATGCATTTTTCTTTCCACGCAGAATATGGTCGCTAATTTCGTCGCGCCGACCGCCTTGTTTTTAGCTCAGCGGTTAAGGATACCGACCGCTAGAAAGAGTGTTACGGGTTCGAATCCCACTCGGTGACTTACTTTTGTTTTTATTAAGTTTATATATAATTTTTTATTTTGCATTGCTTTTAGACAAGTTTAAAAAAATTTAGTTAATATTTGAGATGTAACCCAGCAAAGCTCGGTCGCCCAGGTACTACATTACTTAAATACAATGGCACCGGCAGGTGTCCTGCTCGGAGCGGCTCCGCATCCAAGTGTCGACGCTGAAGTCGCTGCTGGACTCCGACAACGCGAAGGTGCGGCTCGCCATGCGCGAGCTGGAGCGGCTCAAGCAGCTGGTGCGGGACAAGGAGATGGAGAAGGCCGTGCTAGAGAGGGTGAGTTTCCCAGATTTAGGCTACTTTCATCAGATAACGCATTCAGAATAATTATAGCCTGTTTTTTTTCTGACGAAAACGGACTTTTTTGACGAAAAGTCTGCACGTTGGCTTTTACAAGCTTCGTCACGCACGTGCCATTCTGCTATGTTGGTATTAAGCTTGGTCTTCATCATCAGGTCTTTTTGTCTCCACTGCAAGAGCATGACCCTCTCGGTGCTACTAGAGCCATACTTGGCCAGAACAGCGGGAGAATTTGGCCTTCACTCTGCAAGCTGGCCAGACGGGTTGGAGAGGTCTCAGCAAGCTGGCCAGACGGGTTCGAGACGTCTCACTGATGTTTATAAGCTTTGTTTAGCTTGTATTTTCTAAGTCGCCTTCTACGACACTCACGGGAGGATTTTGTGTACGTAATACCCTATGGAGAGGCCCTATTCTACTCTGCCGGAAACCACACGGCAAATGTATAGTTATTGAAAATACCAAAATGACGGTGCTCATAAACTAAATGTCCACGCTGATGAAGTCGGGGGCAACAGCTAGTATAGTAAATAAGGTTGTTATTAGAGTTTTAAAAACACGACAGATATAAAGCCGATTATATAACTAATGGACTCAGTAAAAACTCCAAGGAATATATTGAAAATAAATTTTGTTTTGAATTTCCCTATTTAAATTAAGTACCTAGTAATAATTTTTAAATACCTACTG
The DNA here is from genome assembly GCA_963555685.1 of Acrobasis consociella. Classification (NCBI taxonomy): domain Eukaryota; kingdom Metazoa; phylum Arthropoda; class Insecta; order Lepidoptera; family Pyralidae; genus Acrobasis; species Acrobasis consociella. Next base: position 19,285,795 of record OY743117.1, read on the forward strand.
TCGGTTGTATTCAGGCCACCTAATTGAGGTTTTGTTAAATTTACATAGCACGTAAGGAATGTGCCGCGATTTATCTAAGTAAACATTATTCTAGGAAAAACTGGCACTGGAAAATGACGTCTGTGCTGCAGAAGACCAGGCTTCGGAGATGAGCATCGGTAAGGAACTGCAATCACGCAGTTACGTTTTTTTAACATATTCCGGGACACTCGGCCAGACCTAATACTTCAATTACGTTTGCCGCCGATGTCATGCTTCATGATATTTTTCTTTTCTTACTTTTACTTAATTGCTTACAAAAGATTTCTGGGTGGAAAATTAGGTAAAATTATGTTCACCTAATTTTCCAATTTTGTTATATCAACTACAAAACAGCATAACTTGCATCCATCAAAAATATGAATTATGTAGATATATTACACAATAAAAATTAAGTAACTATAAGTGTTAAAATACATTGTAACCTATATGTAACCTTGCCATATTCTCAGACGTGCAGATACCGATCATACTGAACAACATTCCCAAGAAGCAGAAATCAAATAATAATAAAAAATGTTCCCCCTTACAAAATTGCTAATAAACAGATCGATTTACTATGGGAAGTCCAATTTTTTTAAATATTTCGACCTATATGTTCCTTGGGATGGATAAGTTGCTCAGTAGGTATGATCAATATCGGTGCGTCTGAGAGAAGGCAAAGTTGCAAATTTACACCCTGTATAACCTGTGATTCAGGATGGCGAAATTGTCGCAATGAGTTGGAAAGCGTCCGAACGACGGCCAGCCTGCGCGAGCTGACGCTGGCCAACGAGAGGGCCGCTCTTGCTGAGGCCAGGGCCCAGAGGGACCACGCCTATGCCAGGGTGAGTTGTATGGCCATTGAAGCCTGAGTAGTGAGCGTAACCTTTAGCCAAAAGGTACTAATGTTCCAACCCCGTCTGGCCCGATGAATAAGGCCAGTGTCGTCAGATACTGCATTCGTTAGAATAATTTATTTGATGTTTTTTTCCTGACAAAATCGGAATTCTACTTTGTACAGAAAAAAATTTAGTTGACTTGTACCTATAAATCCTTTTGGCGCGTGAGGTCCAATTACCGGAATGTTTAGTTGGATTATTAGGTCTAATTATTTCCCTAAACGGCAACTTACTTCAAAGTCCACTTCCCTGAAAGTTTGCAGAATAATCTAAAGCTCATGTTTGGTCATTTTCATTGACCACTACTTGCTTCCGGTGAAGAAAAGCGTTGTGAGGAAACCTAGCTTATAGTCAGTGCCTATACTGTCTACTAGTTTCAATGGAAATCGTTGAGCTAGGTCAGATGCCCTTAGGCAGTTCGAAAAACGCTGACATCAGTGTTAGCTACTAACACACTCAATGAAGAAGTTCAAATTGTCCTTCGTTAACCGACTTCATCTTTAATTTTATATGTTCACCCATAGTATTATATCTGTGTGTTCACCAATACGCTATTTTCGTACAAGTCAAATCAGGTACTTTTTTCTAAACGTCAAAACAAACAGTTGCTATGGGATTTTGTATGAAATACAGGCAGATGACGTCATAGATTTTTGAAGTCAAATAGCGCTCTTATTATCAGTTTTTCTGCAACAATAAATTTAAAATCACGTTATAATGGATATGTTCAAAGATAAGTGACATTATTTTGCGACGCTTTATTTTGTTATCAGTACAAAATAATTTATTTTTGCCTTAGGAAAACACCCAATTATTTAAAAACCGATTTTAAAAATTCGAATTACTTATCAGGTGGTTCCATATTAATTTTATCGAAATTAGTTGTATAGTTTGGGGGTGAAATCGGTTTTTAGTTTCGAAAAATTATTTATAACTTTACATCATTGCGAAATAATACTGAACTCTCCGACTTCCCGCCAAAAACTGCAACCATAGACCTGCAACGTGTTGCAGCTGTCGTCGCTGGAAGAGGAGCTGGCGCAGCACGAGTCGCTGCTGTCGGCGGCCGAGCGCGAGGTGGCGGCGCTGCGGCGGGACGCGGACGGCGGCCGGCGCGCGCTGCAGCTCGCCAGCGACGAGCTGGCCGTCGAGCGAGAGTGGGTATTAGCATTTTTTTTAAGTAGAGTGGGTGAAGTGGATTTAATTTCACCGGTTTTAGATATATAAAGCAGCTCATAAAACACGGGTGCGTTATAAACGCAAATAGTGGAGTTATATTCTATAACTATTTTTTTTTTTTCAAATTTCGAACTTTCGAGCACCCCATGCGCCTCGCGGAGCCTGCCAGTAGGCAGGGCGCCTCGCTGATTAAAAAAAGTAAAACGCGGGAAAACAACAGTGCAGTGTGCATGGCGAAGTAATATTATACCATGGTGTGCATGACTGTTTTATGGTTGAGTTTATTTTAAATAAAAAAAAATAGTTTATAAGGTATTTTTCCTCATAAGTGTGTTGAAAACGTCGTACGATATACGTGCGTATATTGGTTAAACAAACTCTGTTCTATTACGACCACTTTCTTCAACTAACTTTTTCATAATGTACTATTATTAACCGACTTCAAAATAGGGAGGCCTTTGCTATAAACTGAAAATAGATAGGTTCTGCGCACATCTCCTTTTCTAACTTATGTTTACTAACAAAACAAATTACAGCATGTGCCGTTAATGTAATCGAGCTATGAATAAAATATAAAACGTAGCTGAGTAACTGCCTACCGATCATGGTAATATAGTAATTAACGGTATGTCTCGCTCGAGCTAATGTCTCGAGAATATGTAATAGTGTAGCAGTTACGTGGGACAAATTACACTGACTGAGCTAGCCCCAAAGTAAGTCTTCTTGTGTCCAATAATATTTTGTTTTTTTTTTTGTATTGAGTGTGTGGTATTTTTTGGCAATAAAGTAAATTCTATTCTATTCTATTAACGTATATGCTCATAATGTCCAACGGTTTCATAATGTCCAGTTCTCAAAATGTCAAATCATCAAAATGTCCAACTATCAAAATGTCCAAGTCTCAAAATGTTTAAAGTACGCGCCAAAATGCCTTCCGTCTAAGTAACAACGTATTTCTTGCATTCATCAAAAACAGCAGATGAAAAGTATTTTTTTTTTTTTTGGAAATCTGGGAAAGCTCTTCATTTATAAATTCTCAGAGTTTAGACAGAAGAGCGACAGTGACACAACTTTTGTTAATTTCAACTTTTGGGGATAAAACATTCTGAAAGTTCAATTTTTTATAAACAATTTAAACTTGTCGATCCTGAAGAAGGAAACCCAGTCGCTTGACTAGAGCCCTAAAAAAGGATAATCTCCTCCGAAGTACATACCCCTAAGTTTTATGTTTTTATAAGTAGTTAAGAACCTTTGTACTTTATATAACTTTACATAGGTTTTATACTTAGTCCTTGATTCGGTAGCATTTGTATGGCTGTTGCCACGGAACTCCGTTATATAACTTACTAGCTGTACCCGCGGGCTTCGCTCCACGTGGGAATTTCGGTATAAAGAGTACCCTATGTCCTTCCCCGCGTCTCAAACTATATCCATACAAAATTTCATCCAAATCGGTTCAGTAGTTTAAGCGTGAAGTAGGAAAAGTAGGAAGTAGGAAAGTAGGATAACTTAGATTTTTTTTCAAATAACTCAAGCAATATGCGTCATATGAAAATGACGATAAAGGAAATTGTAAGGCTGCTAAATTCTAATAGTAGGAAGACCTTGCTACTAAGCATATCCAGCTTCGAAACTGCTCTTAAACCTTTATAGGTACTTAAGGCCATACCCAAATTTTCCGGGGTCCAGTGGCGTCCTCATTTGAAATAAATCATTTAAAAGTAAACAGAGATATCATTTACAATTGTGCCTTAATCAAACCCTAGATAACTCTTCAAACTATTTTATGAACTACTGTTTATAGTCTAAAGTGACAACGTGAAGCTTTTCCACGCACATTAGCCAAAAGTGGCCGTTTTTCGCAAATGTGCGTAGAAAAGCTTCACGTTCTCACTATAAACTATAAACAGTAGTTTAAAAAATACTTTGAATGAGTATCTAGAGCTTGGTCAAGCAAGATACAATTTTATATGATATGTCCGTTTTCTTTCAAATGATTTATTTAAAATGGGGGCGCCACTGGACCCCGGAAAATTCATCAAAATGCCCACAGTTCACAACTTCATAGGAACGAGTTTGTCATCAATTATTGATTTGCGCCGTTACAAATTATATCAGCTGATATTACTTATTGGCACCGACCGGTTTACAGCGCCTTGTAATATAGTTACTATAGTAAGTAGGTAATAAATAATATTATTGATTAAGTACTTGTAATCGTACGCAGCAGAATATATTAGATAGGTAGATTAGGTACCTTAAAGTACTTTGTCTTGTGATATTTACGCAGTTTTTATTTCACTAGAGGCAGCGCGCGGCTTCGCCCGCGTTAACCACACGAGTGAAGTCGCGGGCGTGATGCAATATAGCCTATAGCCTTCCTCGATAAACGACCTATCTAATACCTGAATAATTTTTCAAATCGAACCAGTGGTTTCTGAGATTAGCGCGTTCAAACAAACAAACAAACAAACTCTTCAGCTTTATATATAAGTATGGATATAGGTCGACCTCGAGTATATAACTTAATGGAAGGGACATACCCGAAATAAATCGAACGACGGGCTATACTAGATCACAATGATATAGTGGGATTAAAATAAAATAACAGTAAAAGAATATTTTTTTGGCATTTCCATACTAAAGTGTGCAGCCGACCGGACAATTTGTATGGGCATGTCGAATTTTTTTTTTGTTTGACTTTTAATATAAGTACTATAGTGATATAGTATAGCCCATGATTTGCGGGTATATCCCTTCCACATTGTATACACATACAACATCACATCTTTATTCCTACTAACGAATAGAGCCAATCCTATAGGGTGGTAGACTCGTGGAAAAAGGAAAGCAAAATAGTGACATTATAGACCATTATATATTTACTTCAGATAAATAGAGCATTATATATTATTTGACATAAAAGTTACAACTAGGTAGACCGTCAATTCGACGTATAAACTGCCGCACTACGTCAACTCACAAAAGAAAGATATTCATATCAGAGCGTCAACTTGCCCTAGAAATGTACTTACTTACTAGCCTTTGCACCTATGTACCTACTTACTAAATGTAGCCTATCTATGTATGTACTTAATATTAGCCTTTTGTCGCCTCTATCACGTCATCCATCAGGAAAGTTGGTGTCTCGTCGTCTGGAGACGTCGTGACGGAACGTTGAGCCTAACACGTACCTATATATAGTATCACGTTTGCACTCGTATCCCTGAAGGGGCAAACAGGGCCGAAGGCCGCAAAACTCAAAGGCCTTTTGCGAGATTGTGGGCTAGAAGGTAGAAACAAAAAACTTTCAAGGAAAGTTTGATGACACACTGGAGGTCCCGGTTCGATCCCGGTCACAAGATGGAGAATAATCTTTTTCAGATTGACCCTGGGTCTTGGATGTTTATATGTATTTGTTATTATATGAGGAAATACAAACTAAACAAAGCAAGCAAACATCAATAGGACCTTTCCAACATGTCTGGCCAGCGAGAAGGGCGTAGGCCAAATCCTCTGGCTGCTCTGGCCAAGTATGGCTCTGGTCGTGCTCCTGCAGTGGAGACTAAAAAGACCTGATGATGACCATGCTGGTCTTGTAAAACACTTGGAATATCAATTCCAAGTGTTTTACAAGACTAGCTTGGAAGATATGAACCCTAAAGAACGATCTAATGACAGATGTAACAGATCTTCTTCTTCTTATCGTGTGTGTTAGAGACTAATAACAGCATGTCAGAGTTTTTAAACCGCTTTAAAGGCCTCGGACACGGTTCTAGGTAACGACCAATGTCAAAGACAGTGATCGGGACAAACTCCAAAGCAGATAACAGATGCAGATAATCATGTTGCAGAGCCCGCAACCGCTGCACGCGCGAGTGCGCGCTGCTGTCGGCGCGCGTGTCGCTGGCGGCGGACGAGACGGCCGCGCTCAAGGCCGTGCTCGGCGAGCTGCGCGCCGAGCTTGCTCGGCTCGCCGCCGAGCTGGCCGGCACCAGAGAGCAGCTGAACTGGTGGCCTAGACCGATGACCAAGTAAGCCGATGTTGACAAACATTTCTATCGGTACATTCATCAGTGTTAATAAAAAAAGATTTACAAAATAAAGACTTGACAGTTGATAGTCGACATAAATGTCTAAAGAATCCTCTATTAGGTCCCATAATAATTGTTATTAAATATATCTTATTACTAAGCGCATTATAGTAGGTAAGTGCAAGGCAGAGCCATGCCTGTCAATTGGTTTCTCTGAAAATCAGCGTCTAGGGCTTCGAGTAACCTTGAAATAAAAGCTGAGAGAAATCATTTTGGTGGCATATTTTATTTAAAGTTTCTTATGTTCTTTACTTTTTGTTGTTGTATATATCCAAATATATTTTTTTCATTTCTATTACATTTCCCATATTCCCTACAGGCTGCTGGGAGTGGCTCGCTCATGGTTCCGCGCTCCTCTCTCCATTCCTGAAGCCATGCTTTGGTCCCTGGTTCCCGCCCGGCATGGTTGCTGACCAAGCGTGCTCGTATTTGCATCTCAAACTTTTCTCAAGAGCTTGTAATGAAGGAATTTTATTTGATATTCTATGCTGGAACTATATTTTTCATAGCCTCAGAGGGAAGGCTTAAGTCAAGCGTAAGGACTGCCGCTTGATTAAGTATTCCACGGTTAGAATTCTGAGGCGCTAAAAGTGGGTAGTTACATATACTTACCTAGAAACAAATGAATATTCATCGGCATCGGTTTTTTAAATGTTTGCAGTGTTTTGGTAAGTATTTTTTTTATTAACGTTTAGATTATATTTAGTATTTGTAGGTGTTTTGCGGGTAGGCACGTCAGGTTTGTTATAAGTTTTCTCTTAGATTTTGTAAGTAGGCATTTATGATTATGATTACATATAATTTGAAATTACTCGCCACTTTTATTTGTACTTAGATAAACATTTACAAATACAATATAACAGTGTATTATATTGGCTTCTATAATGACTGGTCAGCTTTAATGATGAACAACATTCTAAGCGTCAGATCCAAATGGCCGACCACTCTTTTTATGTTTACGTGTTTTACATACAAACTCAGACAAGAATGCTGGTGGATCTCTTTGTAAGATGAGCCCGCCCTAATTTGCACGAGTATGTTTTATTACATGTAAAATGAACCCCTTAAAATCGACGCTAATGTCTGTATGTCTTGGCATCGTAGCGCTCGAACGGATGGACCGATTTCAATGCGGTTTTTTGTACGTGAAAGCACCCAAAAGGGATTGCGGGTAGTTCTTATCTATTGTATGATGAAAAACGGGTTCAGTCGTTTAAAAATTATTGGGTGTTAAAATAAAAATTATTGGGTGGGTAAAAGTGGTAGGTATAACGCTTCAAATTCGAGGTTGGTAATACACCTGACAAATAATAGATGGCGCTATTTAAGATAACATCGGTTAGAATATTATATAGTTCCGCCACTTATCACTAGATGGTGTCGAGTTTTTTTATTTGCCTAGCAAATAAACTTGTTAACATTATAAATAAAAGGCACATGATTGATCAATTATTTATTTCAGTCTTACATTTCTAATCAACAACAAACTACAAAATATCGACATTTCTTTGGAATGCAAAGGTCGGGGGTCTTATGTAACGGCGGACTCACACTGTGTTGCGACTACATTATATCATCGTTCTAAAAGTACCTTCAACACACTCGGTATGGAAAAGCAGATATACCCTATTATTAAAAAATTCTTATGCTTCAAAAGTCGCGTCGCGTGGTCCCAAACGCAGCGTAGCGAACTTACGATATGCGGATGAATGTTTAGCATGAGCTAAGCAATCAATTATTTTGTTATCTATTTATAACAACACAGTGTAAAGTCGCCTTAACACATAAGTATCATACATACGTAACAAAAAATGTTATTTTAGGCCCTAATCAACAAAAGAGTATTTTAATGACACAAAATGCGATTCTAGTTATTTACGTTCATAAATAACGTAAAAAAGCAGTTGAACAATGAATGTAATACGGAAAATACCTCTACATAAAATATTATACATTTAATAAATTAGTACCTACCTATTCATATTTCTTTGGGTTCACTATACTTATTTCACAACAACAGAATTTTAGCATTGATCTATTTTACAAGGTTCCTATGTTAATGAATTATTTTATATGCATAATGCAACAACATTAGGCGTCTTCTAACTACATAATCTTAAATTTAGTGAACGGATTTCTAACTATTTTACAATTTTATAATTTCACTTACAAATAGAGATCGTATGTATCACAACAAAGGAATGAATTATACAATTACTAAAAATACTGATAAAATAATACACATATTCATAAAAAAAACTTTTGCAAAACCTATTTTAGTTAAATTTTTTTTGTCTCATTCTTTCTATGTCAAATTGAAAGAGACAAAACATGTTTTAACTTAAATAGGTTTAGCAAACTGTTGTTAATTTTTATGGATAAGAGGGATAGACTATTCATAAGTACAGGGCGACTTGTTATCCACCAGCCAAATAGGGGTGACGACAGGGTCCGATAGCCCCCGTGTGAAAGTGTGTGTTCTGTTCGATAGTACTACTTCCTATTATCAGCGTAATTTCTTCAACCAGTTATACTTTCCGGTAGTACTTCTGACACGGAGGGAAAATCATGACTGTAATTAGGTAGTCTGTCGAGTTAGCACTTCTTCGTAAACTTGAACGAAAAAATATTTTCCTTTAAAAAACTTGTTCTTAAATTTGTTGATGATTTATTGACGATGTGATGATATATCATTAATATTATGGAAAGTAGTATAATGGCAGATGCATTCAATGGCATAAGGTCATAGCCTGTATATTGTTGGCGCCAATTTTTTTTCAAACTTCCTGTTTTGGTAACCAAGCAATGTATATATTTATCAATATATTCACGTATTATTCTATTTAATAGCAACTAAAACTTTCAAGTACAGATCTTAGTTAATTAATATATTTTACAATACTTCTATGTTTTTTTCTATTTAATAGTGACTAAAACATATGAAGTACAGCATCTGACTAATTTAGAATTTCCGTAGGTTTATATAATGTACAATATTATGTTAGTATATATCATTTACACCTACCGTCTTATACCTGAAATGCTTACTTTTAGATATAATTTTAGTATTTATTTCACATAAATGAAATGCTTGCTTTTAAAAATAATTTTTATATCTATTTAACATAAATATTTGACATTTGACAGCATAACAGTAAATTATATTTCTGATTTAATTTATTTTTAATGGTGCGACTGAAAAAGCATTATACATCAATATATTTTACTATTTAATAGTAACTAAAACATATTAAGTTCAGCATCTAACTACTTTAGAATTTGCGTAGGTTTATATAATGTACAATATTATGATACTATATAGTATTTACGTCTACCGTCTTATACTAGAAATGCTTACTTTAACTTTAATATCTATTTAACATAAATATTTGACATTTGAGAACATAACAGTAAATAATATTTCTGAATCTATTTTTAAATGGTGGGACTAAAAAAAGCATTATACATTAATATATTTTACTATTTAATAGTGACTAAAACATATTAAATACAGCATCTCACTACTTAAGAATTTTCTTAGGTTTATATAATGTACAATATTATGTTAGTATGCATAATTTACATCTGAATTAACTTATTTTTGAATGGTGCACCTAAAAATGCATTCACTTCAACTATTTTAACTCTTCCTATAATGTATTCATTCACGAAAAAAAAATTTACTAGGTTAGTATTTACTAACCTAGTCAAATTATTAAATTTAATTGTACAACATTTTAATATTAATTTTGGTATTATATTCGAATTACATTACCTATTTAATTAATTAAGGTTTTACCGTATAACATAGCGATCACCAAATATAATAATTTCAAACGCCACTTTTACTTTAATTTTAATATGAAGATCGTCCATCACACGCACATAGAAAGACTGAAAAACGCCTAGTTATATCTAATATGACGTCATACTGCATCTCATTCGACCACAAATATTGTTAATCACTCGGTCATTCACTTACTAGCAGCGTGCGCAGAACATGCCTAAAAATGGTTCAAATAAAAACATACAGGTAAGAGGGGGGTACGAGAGGGGCTATTCATTCCCATTCTCCTTCAGTTTTATCAAGTTTTGTACAACAAAGGCTAGGCAACATCGGAATGCCATAGGCCAGTTGATTCCGGAAGCACACAGGTTTTTGTACATACAATACGCACTCTAAACCCCAGAGCGTTTAGGCCGGGCTGAGCCAGATTACTGGACTAAGAAAATTGCATTTTTGCAACAACAAATCCATACAAGGTAGCGGTGTGGACTGTAAGAAGATAGCGACAAAACTTGAGAAACGAATGTTGAGTTGTATGGGGCATGTTTAAAGTTTGTTTTACGTCGTGCAGTAAATGTAACTAATATTTCAAAACCAAAATCCGACTTCACCCCCAAACTACACAACCGATTTTACACCACCTAACAAGTATGCCCTTTCAAAAAAAAAAAACGACGGATTGCACTCTGGGAGTGCCGGCACAAGTGAAAACTTGAATATTAACGTTGTGCATTTTTGATATACGAAACAGCAGTCGCAGGCATACATTTTCGCCGCGCCGTAGAAAGAGAGGGGGATAATCCCTCTCCTACGCCGCGCCAGCTGTCTACTCTCCATCCGTCTTACGAATTTTCGATCAGGTCACGTGTCCTGACGCGAGTTTAACATTTTTTACCCACTTCAAAAAAAGTGCACAACGCCGCTAAAGAAGTTTTCACTTCAATAATTTCCGAACCGGTCCAGGCGTCTTCGAATAGTCGGTGAACATACATACAAAAAAAGACCGCAGACAAATTGATAACCTCCTCCTTTTTGGAAGTCTGTTAACAATCGCACCCACGCACGCTGCGCTCACTGCGCCACACGAGTGTCCACACGTTATTGTCACGAGTTCAATTCCGGCGGCTGGCAGGAACCTCGGCTCGAGTAAAACCCCGAGCCTGATATATTATAGCCTCCGATACTATTTAGCAGATCTACATAATTCAGCAAAGAGGTTTAACTGAATGAGTTTCTAAAATATGGGACATCAGATGGCTCTGTGACGTCAGTTCCAATAAGCTGCTGTGATTGGATACATTTGACGGAGCAAAACAACATGTCAACTGTTGGTCCAATGACGATTGGACCTGACGTCTCACTGTGTCACATATTTTTAGAATCCCTCAAACCCTTATTTGAGCTACTTGTGAATCGCTGAAAATGAGATTCGCAATTTAACTACCTAGATTTTCCGGAGTCCAGTGCTGCCCCATTTAAAATATCATCATCACCATCATCATCATTTCAGCCGCATAACGTCCACTGCTGGACATAGGCCTCTCCCAAAGATTTCCAAAATGACCGATCAAGAGCGGCCTGCATCCAGCGCTTTCCAGCGACCCTGGTCAGGTCATCTGACCACCTTGTAGGTGGGTGCCCTACGCTTCGCTTGCCAGTACGCGGTCGCCATTCAAGAACCTTTTTGCCCCATCGCATTTGCATTTAAAATATCAACGTGAAACTTTTCTTCGCACATTAGCTAAAAGTGGCAATATTTTCGTAAATGCGCGTAGAAAAGCTTCACGTTCCCACTTTAAACATAGTTCATTTATTACTTCTTCACTTAGCGCTTGGCCAAGATACAATTTTAAATAATTTCTCCGTTTTCTTTTAAATGATTTATTTCAAATGGACCCCGGCAAATGTATGTATCGTTGACTTTCGTAAACCCAATGCAGCAGAAATTACGAAGCTCACTTTGCGAGACACACAACTCAAAATTAAGCTTGATTGCCTAAACCCTAAGATGATGCTTACACGTAAAACTGAAGCGTCACTCTTCTCTCTTTCTTATCTCTTACTCTGTGATTTAAGACAAATTGACGAGATTTTCTATTTTTAACACATAGATAGTTGGATTCCTGTTGGATTAGTATCGAATTCCTACATTTGGACCTCTTAACCTAAGCTCTAAACCTCCCCTTATGAAATGAACTTTATGCCAATGTCATAAGGTTGAGATTGGTCTGTGTCAATCGGTCCTATGAAACCGTTCGGACATGGAGTAGGCATATCTCCATTTCACACAATATACCTATAGGATGTCAGTGTAATAGGTTTACTGAATTTTTCTTGCATTAAACACATGTAGATAAAGTGTGAACACTTCAGTTTCGTTCAGCGACATCTATGGTTAAAACCTCGCATTGCTGTTTATATTCAGCACTAAGGGAAAGTAAGTTTGATTTGTGCATCTACAACTATGTACTATATATGTACTTAGCGCTATACATTTAATAAAAAAAACTGGACTCCTTAAATGAACTATACTTATAGTATAACACTAATTATTTAAGGAGTAAAGTTCTTACTGTCAATTTTTTAAAAGTCCCATCCTAAATTTGTTAACATATTTACTATATGGCTGATTTATGAGGGCAGATTTTGTATGAATATGGGGTTCTTACAATTATTGAACACTATTATAAATAATAATCTCATTATATATAACATCAGTTAAGAATACTATCACTAGAGCATTTCCGGTTCAATGGACCACGAGCATTGGACTAAAATTAGACACCATCTTATCAAGTGATTGATTAGAATATATTTTATAAGAAGTTTTGTCTGGCAGCCGTCCAGACCTCGCAGCTAATAGTCCGACAGCCGTCCAGACTTCGCAGCTATTATCCGGCAGCCATTCAAACTTATGTAACGATACCTAGTGGGGCCCTACCCACTGAAATATGTTTTAGTATAGATGGTTAGTACCCTTTTTGGGAGTCTCTAAACTTGTAATAAAATCATTGGTACCCCAGTGGTTTTTGAGTAAATTCGCGCAGTTATGATCCGACAGCCGTCCAGATTTTGCAGCTATTATCCAACAGGCGTCCAGATGTAGCAGCCGTCGTCCAACCGCCGTCCAGATGTAGCAGCTACCGTCCAGACCCCGCAGCTGTAACAGGTTACCGCTCAGACCATGCCGAAGCCCTCCCCGCCCTCGTTGACGGCCCACAGCAGCGCGTGCACGAGCTGCTCGTAGCTGTCGTAGTCGGGCAGGCACAGCTGGTTGAAGCACGTGTGCGCCGTGGGCAAAGCGCCGAACGAGGCCGCCGCCGTGATCTGGAAGCGGGGGTTTAGCTCCTGGGGACAGTAATGACAGGAGTGTGCATGTCAATTAGTTATAGAGGCCTAAAGGGTAAAACATTTTTTTTTTTTTTTTTTTTTTAATACTTATTGTGTGATTATAAATGATTTTTTCCTTTTGATTATGTGTATCAAATAATCAATTTTTCTTTCTTTCTTGACTTGACTTCAAGGTTCGTATTTTTTGCAACTCTGAATTTAAAATGGAGCAATTAAACGGAAATGGATTGATTACCCTGGGTCAAGGATGCATTCTCAAGGGCAGCGATCTAACTATCTACAGCCACAACAACTTTATCAGTAACATAAGCAAGCAGTTTGAATACGAAACACCCAAGGTATCGATTCTGAACTCCATAGTCAGCACGTCCATATCCACCAATTTTACAGACTATTTTCCGACACATGATCAGGTCTATCATAAACTTCAAACCCAAATAGCCAATATAAAGGAACAATCACCTTCTCATATCAGTATTAATGACATTCATCACTATATCATTACCTATACCCTTATCAGCGCTCTTCTAGCCATTGGTGCTATTTTTGTCCTTATCAAATTACGAAAGTCTCGACGCGCGCGCGTTTCAGCAGAGCAGCGTAAGCCGCCTCAGGAGAGGCCTCAGCAGAAGGAGCCGGCTTCTAGTGCGAGTGTCAGTGAAGTGCACGAAATGTGTCAAGAGCCGGCTACTAGTGCGAGTGTCAGTGAAGTGCACGAAATGTGTCAAATCCCAAGTGATCTTAGACAAACAGTCCTTAGCATCGATTAAAGCACGTCTACGTCCCCTATAGTCAATCGTTCAGTAAACTTTAGAGTCCCCCCCAGTAAATAAGTGTGAAACCAGTAAATAAGACTTGAACATTCGTCATATGTAGAATAGAAAATATACTATCATCGTGTGTCATGTAAAATCATTTTATATCATCTAGCATGCTTTATCATTTGATTTGTTAAGATATTAAATTCATGTCTATGTTATATATGTCCTCCCCATACTCCGCTTCTCTCTCGTGTGGGCAGGATGTACGAAACACCGTACAGAATAACAGAACCCTATGTTCATTTTATTGGCAGCGGCGCTCAAATGCCTACACTGCAATTTCGACATTGTTTTCTTGTACCTAATTTTAAGTTATCAAATCAGTGCAATATCTCAATTTACTCAATTCGGTTGTTTTTATATCATCCCCGAAAACAACCCCTATCAGTTAACATTATCATCAATGTAGGGACTTACATCCCCTACAATCATCATCTTCAGGTCTTTTTATTCTCAACTGCAGAAGCATGACTATCTCTGTGCTACCTGATTCATATTTGGTCAGAGCAGCCAGAACATTTGGCCTACACTCTCCACGCTGGCCAGACGAATTGGAGAAGTCTCATGTTTAAAAATTTTGTTTAGCTTGTATTCCCTAAGTCGCCTTCTTCGACATCCACGAGTTGGAGTGGTCCTATTCTTCTCTGCCGGAAACTACACGGCTTGAACTAGTCATGCCCAGTGTCAGCAGTAACAGCTAGTGCCCAGTGTCAGCAGTAACAGCTAGTGCACTGACCGCGAACCCGCCGGGCGGCAGCTGCCCGCAGCCGGTGGTGAACTGCAGCAGGCGCGCCCGCTCGTCGTTGGTGAAGCTGGCCACGGCGGCCCAGTGTCAGCAGTAACAGCTAGTGCCCAGTGTCAGCAGTAACAGCTAGTGCCCAGTGTCAGCAGTAACAGCTAGTGCCCAGTGTCAGCAGTAACAGCTAGTGCCCAGTGTCAGCAGTAACAGCTAGTGCACTGACCGCGAACCCGCCGGGCGGCAGCTGCCCGCAGCCGGTGGTGAACTGCAGCAGGCGCGCCCGCTCGTCGTTGGTGAAGCTGGCCACGGCGGCCCAGTGTCAGCAGTAACAGCTAGTGCCCAGTGTCAGCAGTAACAGCTAGTGCCCAGTGTCAGCAGTAACAGCTAGTGCCCAGTGTCAGCAGTAACAGCTAGTGCCCAGTGTCAGCAGTAACAGCTAGTGCACTGACCGCGAACCCGCCGGGCGGCAGCTGCCCGCAGCCGGTGGTGAACTGCAGCAGGCGCGCCCGCTCGTCGTTGGTGAAGCTGGCCACGGCGGCCCAGTGTCAGCAGTAACAGCTAGTGCCCAGTGTCAGCAGTAACAGCTAGTGCCCAGTGTCAGCAGTAACAGCTAGTGCCCAGTGTCAGCAGTAACAGCTAGTGCCCAGTGTCAGCAGTAACAGCTAGTGCACTGACCGCGAACCCGCCGGGCGGCAGCTGCCCGCAGCCGGTGGTGAACTGCAGCAGGCGCGCCCGCTCGTCGTTGGTGAAGCTGGCCACGGCGGCCCAGTGTCAGCAGTAACAGCTAGTGCCCCGTGTCAGCAGTAACAGCTAGTGCACTGACCGCGAACCCGCCGGGCGGCAGCTGCCCGCAGCCGGTGGTGAACTGCAGCAGGCGCGCCCGCTCGTCGTTGGTGAAGCTGGCCACGGCGGCCCAGTGTCAGCAGTAACAGCTAGTGCCCAGTGTCAGCAGTAACAGCTAGTGCACTGACCGCGAACCCGCCGGGCGGCAGCTGCCCGCAGCCGGTGGTGAACTGCAGCAGGCGCGCCCGCTCGTCGTTGGTGAAGCTGGCCACGGCGGCCCAGTGTCAGCAGTAACAGCTAGTGCCCAGTGTCAGCAGTAACAGCTAGTGCACTGACCGCGAACCCGCCGGGCGGCAGCTGCCCGCAGCCGGTGGTGAACTGCAGCAGGCGCGCCCGCTCGTCGTTGGTGAAGCTGGCCACGGCGGCCCAGTGTCAGCAGTAACAGCTAGTGCCCAGTGTCAGCAGTAACAGCTAGTGCCCCGTGTCAGCAGTAACAGCTAGTGCACTGACCGCGAACCCGCCGGGCGGCAGCTGCCCGCAGCCGGTGGTGAACTGCAGCAGGCGCGCCCGCTCGTCGTTGGTGAAGCTGGCCACGGCGGCCCAGTGTCAGCAGTAACAGCTAGTGCCCCGTGTCAGCAGTAACAGCTAGTGCACTGACCGCGAACCCGCCGGGCGGCAGCTGCCCGCAGCCGGTGGTGAACTGCAGCAGGCGCGCCCGCTCGTCGTTGGTGAAGCTGGCCACGGCGGCCCAGAACCACGCCAGCAGCCGCTGCCAGTCGCGGCCCGCGCCCGACACCAGCGCGTGCGCGCGCCAGTCCGCCACCGACACCTGCAGCAGGGGGACACTTCACAACTGGGTGATATTTAGAAGAAGGTAACCTTACAAATGTAATAGTAGATTGTCAAACAAGGATTGGGAATATTTAGGTGCACGAGCGAACGAAGCGAGCGAGGGCGCTTATAGTTCAAGGGTGAAATTGATCACTTAAACTCGAGTTAAACACTACTTTTCTGTGTTCTGCCGCAGTTGTACGAAAAACTGTTATGCCGCAGACCAGCAGATCCAGCTCGTTCTCATCAAAGATGGCCAGCAGGTTGCCGGGCACCAGCAGCCCAGCCGTGCTACCGCGAGCAGTAGATGGCCAGCAGGTTGTAGGTCATCAGCAGCCCAGCCCGTGCTACCGCCAGCAGAAGAATGGCCAGCAGGTTGCCGGGCACCAGCAGCCCAGCCGTGCTACCGCGAGCAGAAGATGGCCAGCAGGTTGTCGGTCATCAGCAGCCCAGCCCGTGCTACCGCCAGCAGAAGATGGCCAGCAGGTTGTCGGGCACCAGCAGCCCAGCCCGTGCTGCCGCCAGCAGAAGATGGCCAGCAGGTTGTCAGGCACCAGCGGCCCAGCCCGTGCTACCGCCAGCAGAAGCACTCACCTCGCCGCTGCCGCAGACCAGCAGCTCCAGCTCGTTTTCGTCGAAGATGGCCAGCAGGTTGTCGGGCACCAGCAGCGCCAGCCCGCGCAGGAAGGCGTCCGTCTCCAGCCGGCAGCGCCCCGCCAGCCGCCACTGCGCCAGCGCGTCTACATACTGCAGCTTCGTGGCGTTGCGCACCTGCGACCATCATACCAATAACATTTCGCAAAATAATTATCGACTGGATCCGTATCATGTGGTATCCGGCAGAATGGAATAGGACCACTCTAAGTCTTCCCGTGGATGTTGAAGAAGACTACTTAGGAATTACAAGCTAAACAAAGCTTACATACACCACGAGACCTCTCCAGCCCGCTCTCTAACCCGTCTAGCCATCGTGAAGAGTGCAGGCCAAATCCTCTGGCAGCTCAGACCAAATACGGCTCTAGTGGTACAGAGAGGGTCTTGCTCCTGCAGTGGATACTATAAAGACCTGATGATGATGATGATTAATAAAGCGTTACGGAAAAATTATAAAGTGTGGTTTGGTTTGACTTAGAAATAGACAATATCTGATGCCTGTCATACTATTTAGAGTAACAATTATGGGCTAAATGCAAGAACATGCTGCAATTAGGTCATGATTTCCGGCTTACCCGTATATTAGAGCCTCCCGGCACTAAATCTTTGGTGGCAATGAGTCTCCCACCAGAGTCGTACTCCTCGTCCGAGAAATAGAGCTCGGGTGCGTCCTCCGCCTCTAAGTCTGTTTCTAGCACGTATTTTATTTTGGAGAGGTACAGCTCGGGGTCGTCTTGCTCGAAATACTGGAATGAATATAACAATGTTACATCAAAAAGTAGACATCCATAGTTTCTGCTTCCCAATGAAAAACATGCGTGATAATATGTATGTAACATTAAATATTAAGTTAAAATCAACCAGGTTAAACTAGGTCCAGAATAAGTTTAACGAGAACGAAAGCCAGATTACTGAGAGCAGTCATAGATGGAGAAAGTAGCGCAATGTCATCGACATAGTTAATATCTTTAAAGAATATTAGTGTTACAGAACATCCAATCTCAGCCTGTAAAGCTTAGTTTACAGTGTTAGAAAACGATTGACTAGTGGTAGGAAAATATATGGTGCGCCATATAACTATTTAAAAAAATATATATAGATCGACAACTACGTTAGTATACTTTGCCATATGGCTAAAAAAAACTGGTACTTCTCTCATGCACCAAGCGGTCGCATGCGACCGGTACATAAGCCATTTCAACCCCATAATATACCTTATTCCCACAGTTTAAGAGTCTAAATTTAAATTGCCGCTGACTTCGATTACACTTTGCGCTTAAATTGATGGCTGCATAATTTCAGATTCATAAGAAAAGTAAATACTAACTTAATAATAATAACTTCATCAAACACATCATTGACTGTAAAATCGAGGCTAAAATAAGGAAAGGAAGGCCAAGAAAGATGAATCATGGATGACGTGAAGGAAAAGGCAAAAGTGCTTTTGTACAGAGAAGTCAAGTGGAAGATCGGGAGAGATGAAAGAAAAGAACAGCTAGTGAAAGATCGGGAGATATAAAAGAAAAGAACAGCTAGTGAAAGATCGGGAGATATGAAAGAATATAACAGCTAGTGAAAGATCGGGAGATTGAAAGATAAGAACAGTATTGAGTGCTGACCTTGTAGTGCACTCTGAGGCCGATGATCTGCGCGAGGAAGGAGCGCGTGAGGCGCGCGCGCACGAGCTGGCGGTACGAGCCGCCCAGCGCGCTCTCGTACAGGCACTTGCCCACCAGCTTGCCCGCCAGCTCGAAGTACTTCAACTGGAATACAATATATTACAACTTCCTAAATCCGTTTTTTAATATAAGTAACAGGCATGAAGTCTGGAAAAATAATTAAAGAATATTTTACACGATTTTTCTTTTCTCTGAAATACAAAAAATAAAGATACAGCGCATTTAAATTTCGCATAACATTACGGCTAGGTACGATGTTTACTTAGCGGTGACGTCGCAAGCCCCCACTCTGGAACTTTGATGCTCCGTATCTTAGTGAATTTTTACTTTTTTGGTAAACTATAAAATATGGGTTCATAATTTTTGGAGAATCGAAACGATGGACTATTACCACATTTGTTTTTATAATTAATACAGATTTAGTCTACGTCCAAGAAACACGAGAATTTGAAAAAGGCGTTTACAATACAACAGATACCGATTATAACGAAGCTTTCGATAAGATCAGTCATAATCTTGTAATCAACAAATTAGTACGAACACACGAGATGATCGCCTAAAATGGTTTGTATTATACATCAAAATAAAATACAAGCCGCGGTGATCATAACAGTAACTTTATTTCTGGCTGGGTACCGGTTTCTGTTGGGAGTTTCCAAGGGATCTCATCTGGAGCCGTTATTTTTTACATTATTTTGTAAATTGGATTTTCGTGATCTATGTGTATTTTATGACATCAAATTATATTTGCCAAGATCTCAATAATGTTTATCGGCGATGCGGCTAGACCCATCACTATTTTGATTCCTTTTTCCCATCATCACGCTATAATATATCGTCCGTCTTTCGGAAGGTACGTATAAGACTTTGGTCCCAGCTGTCATCAATGTAGGGCAGTCGTACAAGCTATGTCAGATGCCTTTAGGCACACACATTGTGCTACAGGGCTCTACGGCCCTGGTCTCTGTGTACCCCGTGCGTGTTACAGACGTGTGTGACGTAGTGACCTTGAGCATGGGGTCGCGGTGCGGGTTGGGGTGCACGAGGCCGGCGGGCGAGTCGTGGAACGACACGAACAGCCCGAAGCGCGCCGAGAACAGCTGCCCGCACACCAGCGAGAACCACTCGCGCCGCGGCCCGCCCCAGTCCACGCCTGCGCACCGTACATCAATACGCATATAAGGAAATATCTTGGACTCTTTTTTGAATGAAACGAAGAAATTAACCTATAGACTAGTGTGATACTACCTGTAGTTACGATCAAATAATATTAACGCAATTAATTACTTTACTTTCGAATGATGTGTTTTAAAATTGCTTAGCAGAACCCCTCTAACTTGCAAAGAATTAGATAGTGAGAGAGTGTTACATAAATATTATATATAAAGAAATAGGCAATGGTTTTTTTTGTATGGTTAATTGGTTTTAATAAGGTTTAAAATATAGACAATTTTAAAAAAGTAATTAAATGTAATTCTTAACATTACACCGGAAGTGACGACACACAGCAATCGAAATTTTCATTTTTTCTATATTTGCACCAAAAAGCAACTGAAACTGTATTACCGTCGTTATGTTGCTTGTTGTAAAGTTGTTGTGTTGGTAAATGACAGAGACAGTGACAATACAGTACAGTATTGAAAGTGGAAATTGCCAATATTACTAAAAAAATCTTCATCTTGACGTCACTTCTTCAAATAAGCTTGACCTTGTTTGAAAAAAAAGGTCACTGGTATTTTTGCAAATATCTAAATAAGTGACTTTATATAAAAATTGATTCGAGAAATCTTCTCCTAGAGGCTATTCCTCGAAATGGTTTGTGAATTAGATTATTTTTTTAATTCTTGACAAGCTTATAAATGCGAAAGAGAGAAAAGAAGAGACGGAAAGTGAGATTTTTGCAAATATCTAAATAAGTAAGACCTTATTTCAAAATCTGATTAGAGAAACTTTCTCCTAAGGGCTATTAGATTATTTTTTTAATTCTTGACAAGCTTATAAATGCGAAAGAGAGAAAAGAAGAGACGGAAAGTGGGATTTTTGCAAATATCTAAATAAGTAAGACCTTATTTCAAAATCTGATTAGAGAAACTTTCTCCTAAAGGCTATTCCTCGGAATGGTTTGTGAATTAGATTTTTTTTTAAAGGGAGAGAAAAGTAGACATACCCTGCTCGCCCTGGAAGGTGACGTCGAAGTTCTTGCACCAGTCGGCGACGGTGAAGTGCTTGGTGGCCTTGAGCGAGGAGCGCAGCAGCTCGGCGCGCAGCACGCGCAGCGGCGCGCGCTCGTGCGGGTGCCGCGCGTGCGCGCGCCGCAGCTCGCTGTAGAAGAACTCCTGCTTGTTCTGCAACCACACCACCTCACTTTCAAGGAAATAGGCATGACGAATGGACAAATATTGTTGGTCCATCGGTTAGATTATTAAAAATATTGTACACGTATTTTTTCTTTTCTCTGAAAAACCATAAACGATAAAGATACAGCGCATTTAAATTTTAGATTTTTACTTAGCGGTGACGTCGCATGGCCCCACTCAATATCTTTGTGAATTTTTACTTTATTGGTAAACTAAAAAATACCGGTCCAATTTTTTTGGATAATCTAAAAGACGGAATAATTACAATCATACTTTTTGGACCCTGTCGTCACCCTTATTCGGTATTTTGCTCCATATGAGAAAATACTAACCTCAAATATTCATAAAAGTCAACAGATGTTACCTTATGCTCTTGTGGTTAAAATGTGTTTTGTCTCGTTCTTGCTATGTCAAATACGGAAAAGACAGAAAGGCACAAAAGATGTTTTTAACTAAAACAGGTTTAGCAAACGGCTGTTAATTTTTATGAATATGAAGGTAAACATATACACGGTGATCTTTCACTGCTTTTGAAGCCTGAAAGCACTTCATAACTATTGTTAACGAGACCTAATTAGCTACACAAAATAAAAATTCTGAAACAAAAAATGTTGACTAAAACTCTAAAGTAAAATCGTGACATCAATTTGTGGTCTCGCCGCCAGGCGCCGGAGTTCATTCAGGGTCACGCAGCAGTTTTGGCCGGGCGTTACTACGTGGGGTCCAAAATGCTCTGTCTGCCCCATAACACTCCTGTGTAACTCCCCATTTAGGTATCGAATACATTATTAATATGCGCGTGGCGACCACTCTGAAGTGACCAATTCAGTGACGTGAATCGTATGTCTAGAGTTATAAGAATGAAGTTGGCTTGCAATACACTTTTAGGTATCTAAACGAAGAGGTTTCAAGTTCTGACGCGAGCTAAATTAAACCATATCGCTAACGACATTGAGTAGATATTTCTTTAAATTCCTTTGCTGAGTAAGACTTCTACGTGAGTACTAGTACTTATTCTGTGCACATACTTTACCAAGTGGCATGTTAGCACTGACCTCCATATATACAAGTACGCTGGACCTATGATACCCTAAGAAATGACAGCTCTTTATTGTGCCCATTTGAAGCGCCCCCAATGCGTGGGAAGAGAACTAAATCTGACGTAACTAATTCGGAAATGTCTTTATCGATGGCATTGTCCCTCTCTAATATTAGTTCCGTTCCCACCCACTTTTACTTTGCTTCTACAATCAGCGCCAAAATGGCGAAAATCAAATCGCCTCACTATGGCCCGGCTAATCATAGGTCCAGCGTACTTGTATATATGGAGGTCAGTGCATGTTAGGTACAATAGCTCACCTTGAAGGTGTCCTCCCCGCCGCAGTTGGCGATGAGCAGCTGCGCGAAGGTGGCGGCGATGAGGTCCCGCTCGGGCGAGCACAGCGCCAGTGCGGGCTGCACGCCGTCGTCTAGGGTGAAGTCGCCGCCCGGGCCCGGCTCGTCCGCCGCGCGCGGCGCCAGCGTCAGCTGCAACACGCGCAGTGGTACAGGCCTCGGGAGATAAGCTCGGCTTTGCATTTGTGTGAGAGCATGCAGTATTTATTAATTAAATTTATTGCTCTTAAAATCTTAAGATACATACATACATACATCACGTCTTTATCCCTAATGGGGCAGACAGAGCATTTTGGGTCTTGCGGCTCTATGCAGAGCCTAGGGACGCAAGACTCAAAAGCCACTTTTAGCGTCATGGTGGGCGAGAAGATGGAAAATCAATCAATACAGTGACGGGTTGCTAGCCGCATCGCCTGTTAAAATGATTCGCATTTTTGCCCATTCCCTCGATCGGCTTTTACGATCTGCGCGGGAAGAGAAGCAGCTGGTACATTCAAGTTTTTTCGTTTCTCCCAGACCAGCATGGGAGATAAAATCTTAAGATAATACAACAATACATGGTAGACAATGCTTAGCATTAAGTTGTACCTTTTGAACTATAATCATAAGATTTTAAGTGCAATAAATTAAATAAAAAAATTAATTAAAAGAAACAATTGATATATATTACAGTCAATTTTCATCCTTAGTACAAAAGGTACAACTTAATGCTAAGCATTGTCTACCAGTTCACTATTGGTACGTAGCGGAAAAGATGGAAGATGGAGTGCTGGGATGGAAAGAAATGCTAGGGTGTACAGTTGTGTAGGTGAGACATCGTCTTATGGCACGGTACGGTTCGCACCGATAAATACTGGTTTTTGAAACTCGACCTGAGTCGCGGCACGACATGATTTCCAATATCTTACTTTTTTTAATACAACCTTGTAGGTGGGTGTCCAGAAAAAGTAAGATACTCAAGATTCCAGCGACCCTAGTCAAGTCGTCAAGACTAGGGTCGTTGGAAAGCGCCGAAAGCAGGCCGCTCTTGATCGGTCATTTTGGAAATCTTTGGGAAAGGCCTATGTCCATCAGTGCATCCACTGCTGGACATAGACCTTAAATATAGTCTTGGTATTGTCAAGTCTGGGTTATCTCACCTTGGTGGAAGGGCAGACCCGGAAAGATGTGATCCTCTTGGGGATGAACTTCAAGAAGTAGTCTTTCACAATGAACTGCTTGGGGCTGATCTGACACAGCACCCGGCGGGGCCGGGGCCCCATGAGGCGGGCTTCATAGCTGATGTTATGGCGACGGGACGAGATATTGCGCTGTACGGTCGCTGTGTCGCTCGCTGCAAAGGTGCATAAAACATTTTTAGTGTTCGATGCAAACGTTCTGTTAAGCCATTAGATTCAGGGTGATATGGTGTGGTGCGTATATGTTTAATTCCATTCTGTGCAACAGAGCATCGTTAAATAAGCATGACTGGAAAAATAATTTCGGCATTATCACTTAGATTATTATAAAATATTGCACGTGTATATTTTTTCTTTTCGTCACGGCTGAATACGATTTATACATAGCGATAACTTCGCAAGACCCCACTCTAGAACTTAAACGCTCGGTATCTTTGTAAATTTCTACTATTTTGATAAATTGAAAAATCTAATATTTTTTGGATAATCTAAAAAACGATCTACTTTACTACTTCACCTCTACTGGGACGATGTAATTCGATGATCTGTTTGGGACAACCGAAGATTTTGTCTGTGTGATTGCGGACGAGGTCATAATTGTTTAGGTTGTATTTCCTAAGTAGCTTTCTACGACATCCACTTGGAGGACTTGGAGTGGCCCCCTATTCTATTCTGACAGAAACCACACGGCAAATATATTATAGGCATAGTCTGTCGGTGTAACTCCTATTCCCTCACCAGTCAACACGATACAGTCAAACTCCCCGTTGAGGAGCAGCTCCCCGCTGAGCCGCACGGCCGCGCGGTAGATGCCGGCGCGCGGGAAGCACAGCGTCAGCACCACGCGCTGGTTCACCGAGTCGTACGAGAATGTGGCCGACGATGACAGCTCCTCATCTACTACGCCGCCGAGCGGACTGATGCTTATTGAGAAGTCCTTAAGAAGAAGAAAAGATATCATCATCATCATCATCATATCAGCCACAGGAAGTTAAAGGGTTCCCCCAAGGATTTCCAAAACGATCGATTGGAAGCGGCCCGCATCTAGCGCCTTCCTGCAACCATGCACATGCATTGTATTTAAAACTAGCTGATGCCTGCGACTTCGTCCGCGTGGGCATAAGTGCTCATCAGGCTGAACAACTTTTGCTAAGGCGTCATTTATATGTTTCTTGTAGTTTAGCTGGACCATTATGGTTTTACATAAAGTGTTCCATTTTCCAAAATCAATAGGCAAGACGAATGGAAAAATATTGTTGGTGTATCGGTTAGATTATTAAAAAATATTGTACATGTATTTTTTCTTTTCTCTGAGAAACCAAAAATGACAAAGATACAGCGCATTGAAATTTCGCGTGACGTCACACTTAAGCACAATTTTTAGTTAAGTGTGACGTCGCAAGCCCCCACTCCGGACGCTTCGTATCTTTGTGAATTTTTACTTTTGCGGTAAACTGAAAAATACTGGTCCATTATTTTTGGATAGTCTAAAAGACTGACTAATTACAATCATACTTTTCGGACCTTGTCGTCATCCCTATTATACGCTATATGTTGCCCATATTTAACAGCTGTATAACAAAAAAGTTTCATTCAAATCCATCCAGCAATTTCGGAGATTAGCGTGTAAGAAAGACAGTTTCCTTATAATTTTTACTCTATTACTATTTCTCCATCGCCCTAAAAGTTTTGTCTGTGGTTTGAGTTCAGGGTTAAGTTCAGTTCCAGCGCGGGCTGCGCGCGCGCTGGTGTAATTAGTAAGCACTGACCTGCGTGCCGCTGTCGGGCAGCGGCGCGGGGTTGTCGTACTGGTCGCGCGGGTGCAGGTGCAGCGCGCGCTCGCGGGCGGCCGCCCACACCAGCGCGGGCTGCGCGCGCGCCACTCGCGAGCGCCGCGCCGTCGCGCGCCCCGCCACAAACTGCCGCCGGAACGGGCTGCCGCTCACCGAAACCCCGCCTGCCGGGAAATTTTTAAAGTCTGCATTCGCTACTATGGAACACGCACTTGACCGCTTGTCAAAATTTGGTATGGTTTCTATTAACTTGACCAAAGATGAACCAAGAACCACAATAACTTTCATCATTCACACCGCATAATTCCCTCTACCTATTTTATTATAAGCGTGATACACTACGTGTATTTTGAACTCTCGAAAGCATTTCATAACATAAATCATAATTATTTTGAAATCCCTACTATTTTCAAAAATATTTTTTGTACAAAGAATAATACTACAATTATATCTACGCCAACATAAAACAAAATAAAAAAAATAGATCTAAATAAAACAAACAGTTTTAAAACATGGACCGGTGTGCCTCAAGGCTCCCATTTGGGTCACTCACCGATCATGACAGAGATGATGTAGAGCCCCGCAGCCCGCACGGTGAACTTGACCCGCGCTGTGTTCGCCTGTGCGGGGTCCCCCGACCCCAACTCCAGCACAGTGGCGATCTGGATCCCAGAAATATGCGAATTCGTTGTCAGATAATTATAAACGTACCAAGTCACTTTTGCGGGAACAGATTTTTAAAACTAGACAACACTTAAAATTTACAACTTGGAGCAGTAAAAGAACAAAATTCTAGCTACAAGAATAAAATATATTGATATCTTCTGCCACCGACTAAAATACTACTTACATACATACTATCAAGTCTTTATCCCTAACGGGGCAAACAGAGCACTTTGGGTCTTGTGGCTCTAAACAGACATTGCCTAGGGCTGCAAGACTCAAACGCCAAATTGAATGACATTTTTATCTTAAAGTCAAAGTCAAAGTCAAAGTCGAAGTCAAAAATTTTTATTCAATGTAGGATACATTTATCTCTTATTGAAGGTCATTTTTTTAAATATTATTTTAGTGCAAAAGCTAAAAACTACTAGCGTTTCGGAACGACCACTGCTGGGAAGACAAATATTACACAGGTTATCTATTTGTCTCACATGCAATGTCGTTGGTGTAGCTCATACTAAATTTAGTCTGTATTAATTATCATATAAGTACAAATGAGTATAAAGAACAAATTTTATACATATTTACCTTTCTCGTGCCATGTGAGATGCAAACTGTGAGGTCATCTGTATCGCAGATGGGGTAGGGCTGTCCGTTGCGCTGGAAGCAGAGTACGGTGAAGCACATGGTCTCCCCCACAGGTTGCGGCTCCGTCCAGCCCCATTCCACCTAGCAACAATATCATCATCATTTTTCATCATTATCAGGTCTTTCTGTCTCCACTGCAGGAGCACGACCCTCTCTGTACTACCAGAGCCATACTTGAAGTCGCCTTTTACATCATCCACGGAGGACTTGGAGTGGTCCTATTCTACTCTGCCGAAAACCACACGGCAAATATATCCGTACATACATAATATATTCGTTATACTCATGCACGATCGCAATAATATGGTAGAAGATTATAGACCAGGTGGTGAAAGATCTCTCCGATCCCAAAGACTCCCTCAAACCTAGAACTTTAGCGAATTGCTGAGGTCTAAGATTGCCGAAATTGTAGTTAAATCATTTCCAATAATGCTATTTATTTTGTGGCGTTACTGCTTATCCCTTCACCTATCGGTAAATTTAAAATAACAAAGACTTTTTTACGAAAAAAATCACTTAGTATTTCTAAAGTTCTTCACAATATCTTTACCAAATCAAATTGAACCATGCGTCTTCGAGTAATCGGGAAGAACACTTAATTAAAAAAAGATTCTCACGAACTGAATACCTCTTAATATTACTTTTACTCTTTGTTTTGGCAAACGTTGTTCTTTTCCTACATCTCCCGTTCGAGCCTTCTCCACAGGCTTTAAATCACAAATCTCGCCGTGTAAGACGCAGTACTCTTGATCTTGCTCCAGCGAAGGCCTCATTTCTTAGCCTCTGCCAAGACAGTGCGATGACACGTCAAGTTTGCTTAGGTTGGCCACAATTGCATTCGCTTATCTCGTAGCGTAAGTTACAAGATTGTAGAAAACGTAATTTGCTTTGCCTGCGCCAGGTCATTGGGACGCCAAGTTTACTCAGGTCGACCAGGCTCAACACTTACCTCCTGGCGTGAGTTCCACTGTAAGGAATGTGGTGTGCTTTGCCTACGCCTGGACCCCTGGACATTCTTCTTTTTTCTTATATGAGGTCTAACAAAATATACTGAAACTATTTTAAGGGTGAATTTAGACCATGATAGTAACCAAATTTCCCCAAGAAACATATGCCGAAATATGAAAAATAATTTTTTGCTTTCCATACAAACTCGGATCAGCTGATCGGTCAACTTGTATGGGAGGCCAAAAATTACTTTTCATATTTTGACACGTGTTCCTTGGGGAAAGTTGCATAGTATCATGGACTGAATTCACCCATAAAATAGTTTAAGTATATTTTGTTAGACCTTGTATTTAAGAGCTGAGCTCTTTTCGATGAAGTGCTTTCCACGTCTCTCTTTCTTCCGCTAAGTTCTTAACCGCGATAAAAGTACGTTATTACGTTTATAGTAATATAGTTTGTCGTCGTAATGCGATACTCACCCGACAGCTGGCCGGGTGGAGGTACTTCCCCGTGACGTACTGCAGCAGTGAGTGCTTCGCCTCGGGCGCCAGCGACGGCTGCGTCATCGCCGCCAGCGTCACCAGCCCGCACACCGACACCGACACCACTAGCATGCCGCCTGCAACCCATGCACTTAGCTCTTGTCACGGAATTAATGTAACTATTACATACAGAACGGAATCTTCTAAGGTCCCGCGCGATATGCGTCCTCATTCCCCGTCCTCGCACCTCGCCCCCGTTCTCAAATTGTGGAGAGTATTTTTTTTTTAAAATAATTTACGGCTCTGGATACTGGTCCTTTAGAGCCAATCTTTATTTATCTCTTCTTTAATTCCTAATCCTAAACCCTTAACTATACAATCAAAGGTTGGTATAGGTCCTTTGATTGCTTCACGGGAGCTTCTGGCGACAAATCTTTACGAGTCCACTGGTTTTCATAGCCGATTGAGTGGCGGACGGCGCCCAAAGACGCCCACCGCAGTCCGCAAATAAATATCACTACAACCGCACTATGACTGTCCACTTTAAACATTTCACATATTGTCCATGAGAATGAGCATTTATAACACCAAACTACACCAATTTCATATTATAAAGTCCACTAGAATCAATTTGCAAAACAATTTAAAGCAAACTCCAACTGGAACCCTAGAAGCTTCTGTTCTGTATGTAATACTTATATTAATTCCGTGCCCATGCTGTTAGTTTAAGTCCCAATGAGGGGTTTCAAAAATATGGCACGTAAGATGGCAGCACAGTGAGGTCAGTTTCAATCGACTGTTGTCTTTGGACCTTTAGTCACAGGTTTTATTGCTCCGTCAAATGTATCCAATAACAGCAGCTAAGTGGACGATTTTCGCTGTCTGTGCTGCCATTATGGTCCCATATTTTTGAAAGGGTTTGATTTTTAAATGACTGACAGAGGTTATTAACTTAAGGACCGTAGACCCATTTTGAACACGAATGATTTGCGCAAGCGTTTTCAAAGTAGCGCATTACCACCATCCATACATGCAAATTAATATGTCCACCAGGTCTTGCAACCCGTGCAGATCGCAACCCAGCCCACCACCAAAAGATAAGACTTAATGCGGGATTTTTAAAAATATAGGCACTAAAACTTTTTGCTTCTCTTAGAAACTCGGATCAGTTGATCCGTTCACTTGTATGGGAGGCCTCAAATATTTTTTCGTATTTCGCTATATATTTTTTGGAGAAAGTTGTTCAATACTTATATCATAGACTGAACATTTTTAAACGTTTCATTATATTTTGTTAAACGTTATTTACTAGTTAATTAGGGTTTAATCCTTAAATAAGGATTAATCAGCTCTACTCTGTCAATCACGCTTTAAAGTTTACCTTGTCAGCGTGACATTAAACCCCGCGACATGCTTTTCTGTGCGACGTAACGTAGTTACGTGATGATGTTCTGGAAGGTACTCCACAAAAGAATAAGTTTGTCGTACGATAATGACGTTTAGACTTTATCATCATACGGTAGTGCTCAATGTTGCTTGACACTGAAACGCGGATACGCAGTAACGTCAGTCTTGCGTATCCCTTTTGGAGTAACACCCCAGGTGTTACTATACAGAAATCAGAGTTAGGAACAGTTCAGGCAACTAAGGATGCGTCGCACGAAAATACCGGCTTTATAAAAAAAAAAAACGACGCGTTGCACTCTGGGAGTGCCGGCAGAAGTGAAAACTTGAATATTAACGTTGTGCATTTTTGATATTTTGGAATGGTTAGGGAATAATTTTGCACGAATTGCTTTAATTATCAGTATAAAAGTACTCTCATTTATGTGGTAGAATACAATATTTATTTATTGGGCTATCGTACACAAACATGACATTTTATTAGCACGCTGTAACATAAACACACACGAACATTCGCGCAAGCGCCCTGCGCCGTCTTACGAATTTTCGATCAGGGTCACGTGTCCTGACGCGAGTTTTAGATTTTTTACCCATTGCAAAAAAAGTGCACAACGCCGCTAAACAAGTTTTCACTTCAAAAAATATAATACATATTTATTACCAAATTGGGCACACTTACTCACGGAATGGCTGTTGTAATTCCCAGTAAGTATCGCAAACGACCCGCTCTAACCCCGCCGGGCATCGGATATCCATTACAATAAACCTCCTATAGAATATGTTAGGGTCAGTCCTTTATTTCGTTAATTTTATCCCTTAATGATAAGTACCTGGGTGACCGAGCTTTGCTCGGTCGGTTACATCTCAAGCATTAACTAATTTTTTTAAAACTTTTCTAAAAACAGTACCAAATAAAAAATTATATATAAACCTGAACATAAAAAAAAGTAAGTCACCGAGTGGGATTCGAACACGTAACACTCTTTCTAGCGGTCAGCATCCTTAACCGCTGAGCTAAGCGGATGGCATATTCTGCGTGTAAAGAAAAACTAATGAAAACTCGAAAACACGCGTTCTCCCAAACATAAGACTAATCTAGATCGATTGTTTACCCCCAAAAACCCCCATATACCAATTTTCTGCGAAATCGTTAGAGCCGTTTTCGAGATCACAGAAATTTATATATAAATATACAAGAATCGCTCGTTTAAAAGTATAAGATTACGTCGCGCATTCATTTATTTATTTAACTTTGGCCAAAGAAGAGGTGAATGGAATAGACTAGTGGAAGTACATGTTAGTATGATGGAAAGTGGAGGACTGTGGAAGGAGAAGACATACTGCGACGATCTCAGATAATGGGATACGGTGAGGCGGATGATGAGAAAATGTTACAGGCAAGCGGACTGGGGACACATGATTTTTAGGGCCCATTTCAAATAAATTATTTTCGAAATAAAAATATTTGAAACGAAACGTGAGTAAAATCATTTTAGCTTAAAATGCTGTTCTGTGTTCATAAAATAGTTTGAAGGGTTATCTAGGGCTTGATCAAGACAAAATTTTTAATGATATCTTCGTTTCCTTTCAAATATTTTTATTTCGAGTGGGAGCAACACTGGACTTCGAAAGATTCATGTATCCTCCTTTAAAGCCCCAAACCATTTCTACCAATCAACCTACAGCATTCTAAGCTAAAATGATTTTACCCACGAATTCAGTAATAAAAGTGATATTTTTTAATTTCAGATAAAACAAGATCTAAACTCTTCAATATATGAATATTACCCAAAAATCTAGCTAACCCTTTTGTTTAGTCAGATTAAAATGCCATCGAATAGGCCGACCAAGCCGCGATGTCTTTGCAGAAACTTTCATCCATTAGATGAAGACAGAATGATTATGATCCTACGACAAACACTCACCCCAAGTCCAAGCATCTTGGTGTTTACTATTCTTCACCACGGCACTCCAGAGGACTGCAGCTCCTTATTCCTTTGCTCTGACGGGCCGCCGACCAAGCTACGAATCCTTTACAGCCCTGCTTCTAGAATTATCTGTCCAGTAGACGAAGACAAGGACTCACCCCAAGTCCAAGCGTCCTGGTGTTTACTATTTTTCACCACGGCACTCCAGAGGTCTGACTTAA
This sequence comes from Acrobasis consociella, assembly GCA_963555685.1. Taxonomy (NCBI): domain Eukaryota; kingdom Metazoa; phylum Arthropoda; class Insecta; order Lepidoptera; family Pyralidae; genus Acrobasis; species Acrobasis consociella. The sequence continues at coordinate 19,317,650 of OY743117.1, forward strand.
GTGTCTGCAGAGCCTCCTTCCCCGTGGGCAGGCTCTGGCGGGCCGCCGACCACGCCGCGAAGTCCCTGGTCTCGATGACATGGCGGGCGGTGGAGTCTTCCAGCCAGTACACGTCTTCGAGGGAGGACACGTCCAAGCTGAGCAATCTGGAAAAAAGAGCAAAATAAGTTTGGGAAATCCAAGAGTACATGCCTTACAATCACACTTCTAAGGTCCCGCGCAATATACGTCCCCGCACCTTTGCCACGTTCTCACCTTGTGGAGCTTAGTTATGTATTTAATACCTATATTAATACTGAGTCATTATAACTGCCTCCGTGGTGTAGTGGTTAGAGCGTTCGGCTCATACCCGGAGGTCGCGGGTTCAATTCCCGGCGGGGGCAACGACTTTGTGTTGTTGTCCTAGTTTGGTTAGGACATTGTAGGCTGATCACCTGATTGTCTGATAAGTAACATGATCTGTGCTTCGGAGGGCACGTTAAGCCGTCGGTCCCGGTCCCTGTCTTTGACATTGGTCGTTACCTAAAACCATGTCAGAGGCCTTTAAGGCGGTTTAAAAACTCTGACACTAGTGTTAGACACTAACACACACGATAAGAAGAAGAAGACTGAGTCATGCCGCTCATTTAAAAAAAAAGTAAAAACAAGAAAAAAACTTTGTGCAACACTCGGTTGGAACGAAGTTACAAAAATTCATCTGTCTCTGTAACAACATGACGTGACAACTTGAGTGCTATACGATGATGACAGTCCGAACCAACGGCTTATGTCACTTGTGGTCACCCATCCAAGTGCGGACCACGCCCGGTGTCCCTTAACTTTCGAAAGCGCTAGTAAAGCCCGTCCCACCAAGCCACCAAGCTCCAACCTCAAATCAAAACGAAGAACTTTGCGCTCAATGATATAAGGGTCCCCCGACCCTAGACCAAAATACAACTTTCCATACAAACGTAGTCTACGTTTTATTTCAAAACGACATGTCCGATTTGGGCAAAATTTTGTAATTTCAAAGATATTGCAATTATCTAGGTTTATAACTAGTTTCCGACACTAAAAATATGAACTTGAAATAGAATATAGTGTTTTATATCATTTTTACATAGGAAACCAGTTATAACCCTAGATAATTGCAATTTTTTTTACAATTACCAATTTTTACCGGAATCTGACATGTGGTTTCAAAATTAAACGTAGACTACGTTTGTATGGAGAAGTCTAGAGTCGGGGGACCCTTAACACACTTCACTTACACATTACATGTACATATTGTACATACATGTATAGCTGTATGTATGTCGCGAATCCCCACAGGCCTATGCCGACTTCCCAAGGATATCGGATGAACGTGAAATCAATTTTCCGGCGATTGAAGATAAACCCATGCGAGTTCAGCTATAGCGGTATGATCCGTACATGCTATATATCAGTATAATGTCATACTAGCCGTGGCGTCGGGAATACGAAAGGTAAATAATTTTTACCCGACTACAGCAAAGCGAAAAGAAAGGGTAATGATTTTAGCTATGTATGTATGAGGGTATTTATGTATTTTCAAATAAAATTTTTACATAAGATGTAAATCGATTCGCCATTATTGTCCGGTCTGACTCAGACTTCACTTTGTATGCAATAAATGTAAATAACGAATGTTACATACAAAAGTGTGAGACCAAAAAAGCATTGTTTTGATACGGGGTATCAAATGAAAGGTCTTTATTTTATTTCTTTATTTCTTTATTTTCGCTTACATACACTCATACATTACATGGTTAGTAGGTTAATAAGTACATGAACCCTGACAGGGTGTTGCGAATTAAAAGTATGTTGAGTTGAGTTTATATAATAATAGTGGTTTTAGATTCAGGATATGTCAAAAATTGTTAGTGATTACATTGAATGTCAGCAGAGATACATAGAACTTTTATGTTATAAATATATACAAATAATAGCCGTTCATTTCAGTTAAGTTTGATTACATTTTAATTTAATTTTAATGAGATGTAGTTTTTGTAAATCCGAACATTTAAAATATCTTAACAATAATATTGCAATAAAAAAAATATTTAGAAGAGGAAAAAAAGATAAATATAAATGTCAGTATATTAATGGCTGTGGCTTGAGAATTCTTTAAACTAGTTGTGTAATTTGTCTTCTAAGTACTCTTTGACAGAATAATAACCTTTTGTCAATAACAATGTTTTTAGTTTTTTATTAAAAGTTTTGTCATTATGTTCTAATTGTAGTGATTTTGGTAGTTTATTATATATTTTGATTGCACTCACATATGGTCCGTTATTGAATATGTCCAGGTTTTTTTTCGACGGTAGTGCCAGTCTATATTTATGTCGTGTGTTTATGTTGTGTGTGTCTTTCATTTGCGTAAATATGTGTTTATTTTTTCTCACGAATGTGCATATGTCAAGGATATAAATTGAGGGTAGTGTCAAGATATTTTGTTTTATGAAATACGTCTTGCAGCTATGTCTGTACGGTAAGTTGCACAGTATGCGTAAGCACTTTTTTTGCATTAGGAGTAGGTCGTCCGCGTGGACACTATTGCCCCAAAGCATAACACCGTATTTTAGCCAGGAGTACGCGTAGGCGTAATACGCTGTCAGAGCAGTTTCATAATTTGTGCTTACTTTTAGAATGCTTAGTGCGTATACAAATTTTGATAGTTTATTTTTTATGCTTGTCACATGTTTTTTCCAGTCAATGTAAGAATCTATTGTTACGCCTAGGAGTTTGAAATTATTTACTTCTGTGATTTCTTGATTTTCAAAAGATAATTTTAAGGTGAGCGCTTTTTGTTTTGCCATGGGTGAAATTGAATTATTTTAGTTTTTTTCATATTTATTTTTAGTTTTTTTTTTTTGTCAAACCAGGATTTTAATTTCGTAATGCTATCTAATAGGGTCGCGTTAGCCTCAGTTCTTCTTCTCAGGTCTTCATTAGCACCTTTCAAAAATATGTAAATTGTTAGTTGTAAGTGGCTTCCGTAGTCGGGGATTAGTTTTTTTAACTACTTAATACTAATTTCTTGTTCAAAACTAAAAACCGATTTCAAAACCAAACTACACAACCGATTTTTATAAAATTTCTATACCCTATCTAACAAAAAAAAGAATTTTACAAATTGATTAGTTCTTCTTCAGGAGTCTTCCAGTAATCGAGGAACATACATAAAAAACATACATACATTAATTCTGATAGATCCTTTCTTGAAGTCGGTTAAAATAGCAGACGGCATCAAACGTTTTCCATTCTGAACGAAACAAGATCACTTTAAAATAAAAACTTTAGGAGTCACAAGGGGAATAAATCTACAATTGGAAATTGAATTTATTCCCAAGCTCGTCCGATTTCGCTGGAACGTCGACGTCGGTTCCTGTGGGAATTCACGACGCACGTCTGGAGAAATTCAGTTACCGAGCACACGTTCCTTTACGGGGTCTGATTATCATTAGACAGAGTAGGCACTAACTGCTTAGGGCCAACATCATCTAGAGGCTTCGCGGCCTAAGAGATCCGCCTAACAAGTGCATAGTGCAAAAGTTCTGTCGTAGTAGTGTTTTTCGAAGTATGTTTTTTCCGACTAATACTAGTTTAATATACGTATATATACGTTCTGTCAAAATAATAAATATCGAACTACTGTTTTTCGAATCACTAAAATAAAATAACTTTTATTTGTTCTATGAATTCGTACTAGAATACAAGATTATTTGTATGAGTAAAGGCAAAAATAAGAGTTTCAAAGTAACCAGTTTCAGAAACATACATACATACATACATAATATCACGCCTGTTTCCCGCAGGGGTAGGCAGAGACTATGGACCTCAGAAACATAAACATGCATTTCTAGTTTATAAGTATAACTACATCAGTACTTTTGTCCTATTAGACTATGTTCAGATTCCCCTTTCCCACCTTCACGCCCACCATAATATAAACGTGACCTTTGCTTTATTTACACGATTAGCTTAATAACTGGGATAAAGCTTTAAAGACGACAAACAACTTTCGGAAGTTTTCCTGACGTCTCAAGTACGTTTACTACTAAGTAATTAGCTTGCCCTAACTAAAAATAATACATACATACATACTATCACGTCTTTATCCTTAATGGGGCAGACAGAGCATTTTGGGTCTTGCGGTTGCTTGCAGAGCCCAGGGCCGCAAGACCCAAAAGCCACTTTTAGCGTCATGGTGGGCGAGGAGATGGAAAAGCAATCAATACAGTGATGGGTTGCTAGCCGCATCGCCTGTTAACATGATTTGCATTTTTGCCCATTCCCTCGATCGGCTCTTACGATCTGCGTGGGAAGAGAAGCAGCTGGTACATTCTAAGTTTTTTTTTATTTCTCCCAGACCAGCATGGAATAAATATATCAAATTATCCTTATCAGTACGTATGACGATGTGAGCTTAATATTTCATCTCCGCATTTCCTCGGCTCGTTCGTATCGCCGTAAATTGTTCGTATATCTCCGCTTTTCCCCGGCCGGCTGGGCGCGGGGCGGTCGTAAAGCGGCCAGTCATGCCGGGATGAGCAGCGAATAAAAAGCCCATTTACATGGGCCAATGAATTTACTTAAAGTAGTGGCCGAGATGGATGACATTCATTGACATAGGCCTCATCTCAGTATTCAGAATAGGTCAGCATTAGACAGAAGGATGCTGGGGTTCACTTATCGGCCTTTTCAAAAATTCTTTGACCTTTACAGGCATTTTTACGCGTGTATAAGTATAATTTGCATTACGTGTAGTGTATATTAAAATTTAATTGATTTTTTAAAGAAAAGCTACCGATACCAGTGCTTCGTAACGACTACTGCTGAGAAGAAACGCCGAAAGAAACTCATTTTCACAGTATTGGTCGCCTACTCGCCAGATTGGGCTTGTATTATTATGTATGTATTTTTTCTGTGTGTAGAGGGCTGTCGATGATGATGTGATGGGGTGAGACCTGTCGTCACTCGGGCATTAAAGGACTATTTAAAACAATAATCACGCCTATACCTATACCTGAGAATAAAGAAAATGATTCACAAGGTCACACTTATCGAGATATTGAGAAAAATTCATGATTCATGAATAAAAAACAGTGACTTGTGGCTAGCCCAACGCTTATACAGAACACATTCACGCAAATTTCTCTGATGACTCCTAAGAGCTGCGCAGGAGTAAACTGTGAGTAGAATTGGATTATCATTTCTACGTCTTTTAAGGGTTCCTTACACAAAGAGTAAAAACTGGAACCGATTACTAAGACTCCGCTGACCGTCTGTCTGTCTGTCTTTATGTCATCAGATTGTATATCATGAACGGTGATAGCTAGACAGCTGAAATTTTTACAGATGATGTATTTATATTGCCGCTATAACAACAAATACTAAAAACTAAAGTGCTTTCATACAAAAAACGTGATTTTTATAGATAATTGTACGGAACCCTCCGTATTATATTAGTGTATATTATGTGTGTATCCTTTATATTTGTACTTGTTATTATTTGAATATTGTATTTTAGTTGTGTACGTTCACCGCGTCTGCTTACGTTTCACTATATTCTCTCCATCCATCGGTTGTCAGGAAAAAATCGCTTTTAGCGATAAGACCGCCCATTGTGTTTATTTGAATTATTTTAATATTTTGGTGCACGTACAAGTATTACTTAGCTTAATTTAATCCTCCGCGTGCAGGTACGACTCGCTCTTGGCCGGTTTTATAAAATTATCCAAATAAAGGACTATACAAAACATTTAAAATGACTGATCATTAAAAACTACAATGCCGGTTTCAAAACACAATAACGTCAGATCTGCGAAGGTCTAGTTCCTAAAAAAGATTCTAATGGATTTACTAGAATATCCTGTTTTCCTATAATTAACACTAATAAAGTAATCTCCATAGGATTATGGAATTTCTATTCCGTTATTATCGAGGGCATTTACAATCACAACCTATATTGAGAACAATTTAGTTAAAGTAACTAGGACGCTACCCTGTGGGCTTCCCGGGTTGCCGGCTTCAGATAAGATGATGTTATCATACAAAGTAATTAATGGTTTAACTTTAAGGTGAAAATGTAATTAAGTTTAACTTCATCCTTTTCAGAGTCCCCTCACCATAGACATTTTCATACAAACGTAGTCTAGCTTTTATTTTGAAATTACATGTCAGATTTCGGTAAAATTTTGTAATTTCATATAAATTGCATATAAATTACAAAGTAATTATGTAATTTATAATTTATAACATAATAACTTTATGATTAGCAAAATTTTTGATTTATAAAGCGTATATTTCAATATAAATAACAAGTCATGTCAAGATTGTTTACATTTATTTAAATATCTAACCAAATGGAGTATAGGCATTTACATTAACTATAATGATCATTTAATGTTTTTGATCCCTGACACATTAGATCTTTACGTTTTTATGTTAGAAATAATTCATCTTATATTTATTTCGATGACTTATACTAAATTACGAAATTTCATCATTACGTTAAAAAGCGCAAAAATAACTTTTCTGAATATATAGGCGATAAATCCAACCGTTTTAAGAAACAATCCGAAGTTAAAATTCTTTGTCGAATAAAAACAAATCCCAAATATGTACATCACAGTGTGAGTGTAAGCTCAAACAAAGCTTGAAGCTTTAAGTTTCAGAGAGCAACGAAATTGAATCAGCAGTAACTGTGTTACGCCGCTCCGACCGATTCTAATCCGAACCCATTGATTCAATATGTCTAACTGGTGCAGAGAATATGGATGGACTTGATGCTGTAAAAATGTCTGAACGTATTGATAAAGATATTCTACAGAAGAATGAAGCTATTAGCGTAATATTTTCATGCAAGTAAGCTAAAGAAGAACAAGCTGAGGATTGACAAGTTTTACGCACACTATACTGACACGAGGCACTAAGCTTTTAAATAAGAAGAAAAATAGGCAAAAAGCAAACAGGCCACTTGATGGTAAGTATTTACTTTAGCCTATGGACTAATTAAACACCAAAGACGCTCTATGTTGAATAAACTTTCATAGCCTACAGTTGCCTATAGCTCTAACCTGGGAATGAAGAGTATTTTAAAAGGGAACTAAGGTGTTCGTTTAATTGTCAGACATATTCTTATAATGTCGGTGTAATGCATCAATTTATTGTGGCATTGGAAGTAACTGCCTCCGTGGTGTAGTGGTTAGAGCGTTCGGCTCATACCCGGAGGTCGCGGGTTCGATTCCCGGCGGGGGCAACGACTTTGTGTTGGTGTCCTGGTTTGGTTACGACATTGCAGGCTGATCACCTGATTGTCTGATAAGTAAGATGATTCGTGCTTCGGAGGGCACGTTAAGCCGTCGGTCCCGGTCACTGTCTTTGACTTTGGTCGTTACATAAACCATGTCAGAGGCCTTTAAGGCGGTTTAAAAACTCTGATACTAGTGTTAGTCACTAACACACACGATAAGAAGAAGAAGGCATTGAAAGTCGTCCATTAGTTGAGTTTTAAACTTTTAAAGGATAGAGATATACGTAAAACGGTTATAGAACCGTTTTAGATATCTGAGCTAGCCCAGATATGACTTGATACCGCTAGTGTTATTAGAAAATATACCGCCTGTTGAGACGATTGCGATTGTGTGATTCATATTTAAGTTATTTTTCGTAGTATTGTTGAATGTTATTGCTCCCTTTCTTTAGCTATCATTTTTATTAACACATAAATAACCTTGACCTCTCCTCCTATTTAATTTGTATCCATTTCATAATGCTCACAGTAATCGCATCCCAGTTGGCAGGGAGCGTCGACAAACCAGATCGCTCTTGATTACCGTCAATTTAGATTTGCATAATGCTCGGTCACGAATACGGGGCAAAGCGTTATTTATTTTGTAGCAGTTTTGTAACGTTTTCTGCGAGTGGGATAGATTATAAAGGATTTGGAGTTTTAGTTTGATATTGAGCCACTAAGTAGATCAATTTGAAGTATGTATTATAGTTTGCCTTTGTACTTGTATTTGTATGCCTTTGTATTGTTATCTATTGTATCTTTGTGCTGTCTTTTCTGTACAATAAAGGATTTCCACGATGCATGACCCACGGCAAGTTGCAGCCAAAATTAATAATGAACAGGTTAGATCATGCTTAAAACGACTTGTAGAACAGCTCTAATTTATAATGCAGTTCACTCCTTCCCCCACCTCTACAACTAATGTTTCTATTCTTACTTAAAATAATTTAAATTAGCGTTGCATAACTATCGATAGTTTGACTGTCGATAGTCGACCTTAAAAAAGTCACAATGTCGATAGGACTATCGATAGTATCGACAGTATCGATTTTTAATAGTTGGCAATACTATTGATGAAAGGTAAAACTATAGATAGTATCTATACTATTGAATTTAGATACTATCGATAGTATCGATACTGTAACTACTATTTGTATGAAATACCATCGATAGCTAAATTAAGTATCGATATTATAATGATATCGATATTAGGTAATACTATCGATAGTTCTTTATTCAAATAGTACATTTACTATCGATATCGAATCTATTGATACTATCGATAGTCATAACGATATTGTTACTGATTTGCAAGGTCACGATAGTATTGATAGACTATCGATATTGTATACTATTGCTTGCAACACTAATTCAAGTTGCAAACTTAAATACTAAATAAATAAATTAATAAATATATAGGGACAAATTACACTGATTGAGCTAGCCCCAAAGTAAGTTCGAGACTTGTTTTATGGGATACTAACTCAACGATACTATATTTTATAAAAAATACATATATAGATAAACATCCAAGACCCAGGACAATTTGAAAAAGGCCATTTTCCAACTTGCCCTGACCGGGAATCGAACCCGGGACCTCTGGGTGGGGGACTAGCATGGTGACCACTACGCCACGGAGGTCGACAACTTACTTTAAAATGGGCAGACACTAAACCATCACTGAGCTCCACAACATTTACCCCGAGTAATCCCTGGAGCACGTTAATTAAAACTGTAATCCAAGGGCTTTGGCTTCATGGACACCTTTATAGGTTATATTAAATACTAGCCGAAGCCCGCGACTTCGTTCGCGTGGACTTTATGTCTCTGGAAAATGCTCATCAGGCTGAACAACTTTTTCTAAGGCACCATTTTTATATCTCTTATAGTTTAGCTGGACCATTATGGTACTGCATCAGGCGTTCCATTTTCCAAAATCATTTATACCCTATATGTTGTCCAGGCTTAATAGCTATATAACAAAAAAAGTTTCATTCGAATCCGTCCAGTATTTCCGGAGATTAGCGTGTACAAACAGACAAACAGACAAACAGACAAACAGACAAACAGACAAACAGACAGACATTTTTTTTAAAATTCTTACTCTATTACTACGTCTCCATCGCCCCCAAAATTTTTTTTGGAAATATATTTAATGTACAGACACACTTTTTTTACTGTTTTATTATATGTATAGACTAGCTGTGCCCGTGGGCTTCGCTCCCCGTGGGAATTTCGGGATAAATACTATCCTATGTCCTTCACTGGGTATCAAGCTATATCCATATCAAATTTCATTTAAATAGGTTTAGTGGATGAAGCGTGAAGTGGTAACATACAAACAAATATACAAACTCACTTGCGCATTTATAGTATTAGTAGGATAGTAGGAAGTAGGATAGCTTTTTTTTTAATTTTAGTCAAATCACACAGATTGAGCTAGCCCCAAAGTACGTTCGAGACTTGTATAATGGTATCCTAACCCAACGATACTATATTTTATAACAAATACATACATTAAATTTGTAAATATTAGTTTGTAGTGTATTGTAGTCAGTAGTTTTATAATCTTTATTTTAGTATTTAAGAAAATTTAATGTGTATGTATATATAATTATTTTTCCTCAAATAAAAGCTTACTAACAAACATCATACTTTAAATATCAATGCCAAAGACAAGTATAAGTCAAATGAAATACAAATACATACATAGATAAAAATCCAAGACCCAAGTCAATCTGAAAAAGATCATTTTCCATCTTGCTTGACCTAACCGGGAATCGAACCGGACTTCCGGTGTGACAGCCCGGCATGATGACCACTAGAGGTCGTCAATCAGCTCGACTAAGTAAATGCCATGGACATTATTATTCAATAGTGTTTCTGTTCAGCCTACATTGAGGATTTACTTACATACATACATACTCTCTCTCTCTCATCTGAGCGTTTTCCCAGTTGCATCCTCAGTTGCAATGCTGAGAAGCCCGGGGTCCGCTTTCCGACTTTTTGAACTTTGTTTACTTACATACATACTATCACATCTTTATCTCTAATGGGGTGGATAGGATTTTGGCTCTAATCAGACGGAGCCCAAGGCCGCAAGACTAAAAGGCCACTTTAAGCGTGATGGTAGGCGAGAAGAAGGAAGAAATCAAAATCATAACCTAAAACTGCCCTGGCCAGGCCAGGATGGCCCCTAAGTGGTAGCTGAAAGCGAGGCAGACCTCGAAGATTGCGTGTTGACCTGGACTCGGCCATGGTAGAGGGCCGGCCCATCTGTCGTTGGCCCACTGTACATGGGCGAGTTAAACATTTGGCTGAAGATCGGGAAAATACTCCACCGATCTTAAATCGGACGGACGGCCCGTTCTTGAGACACTGTACTGGGATGCAAGTACACGCGCCAGTGCCTCGAGAACGAGGTCGCCAAATTTTATCTACCTTATTTTTCAATGCAGTAACTTATTTAATTTTATTCATTTATTATCGTAATCGTAATTTGTTTAAAACCATATGGACAGGAATGGTCTGACAATAAAAGATTTATTATTATATTAAATCGCAGTAAACTTATGTCTCAATGGCACCTTGAAGATCCTTGTCACTAAATAATTCCCAACTCCTCATTTATGCAGGCAACCATCTCGACGCGCTGTGGAGCGTACACACTCAAGCGTAGTTGAGCTTGTGATTTTTAACTCCCGGCGGAAAGAGTTTAACTTTGAAAAGTTCAACTTTTTTTCGTCATCTTACTGTCTCTCTATCTGTCTGTGCGTCCGCGGTTATACTCAGAGACTATGTACTAGGAAGCTATAATTTAGTATGGGTATGTATATTAAATATGCCGAAAAATTGTAAAAATTTTTTTTAGGATTGCTCCCTAAGCGACAGATTGGCCGAGTGGCCAAAAATCGCTTGCTTGCTCGTTCAATTAGAACCACAACCAGTTAGATGATATCATCTAGAAATGGAGAGGCGAACTAAACTAGTCCTCTGACAGCCGAGAAGGCGGAAAAGGGCCCAAATACCCCATATAACGGCCGCCGAAATTGCCCCGACGGGAGATCCCTAGGGATGGAAATTAAAACGACTGCAAATACACTTAGACTCAGCGGGGGTAAAGTTTCTGTGTATTTCTTTCCTGCTTTTTATGCGAGCTAACATTTTGATAAAGATCGTGACTCGTGAGGCTATTTTTGATCAAGAGAGTTACAAACCCTTTTTGGGTTATACGCGTCCAGGTTTTGCTCTGTGCTCGTAAAAAGCGTTTCTTTACATTCGTTTCTGAGCTTTTGGGTTATACGTGTAAACCTTCCAGGTTTTTGTTTCAAATATTGCATTCGTTTCAGAGTTTACAGAGTACAGACAAACAAACGGCCAGTTGATAGAGTACAGTGGCAGGTGAACGCGGCTTAGAGCATGTGAACGGTCAGATTCACACACGAAGAGTTCCGTAATGGTATGGGACCCTTCGTGCGTGAATCCGACCGTTCGTCCGATCCATGTATCGGAGCCACCCTTAAATAAATATTTATTTATTCTGTTTCTAGTATTTGTTGTTATAGCGGCAACAGAAATAGATCGTCTGTGAAAATTCAACTTTCTAGCTATCACGGTTCATAATATACAGCCTGGTGACAAAAAGACAGACGAACGAACGGACAGCGGAGTCTTAGTAATAAAGGTCCCTTTTTTACCCTTTAGTTACGAAACTCTAGAAAGGCAGGTCATGGATTCCTGTACGGGTCATGGCCCGTTCAACCTATTCTAGAACAGTTTTAATCGAACCCCAGATCTCTGAGAAAGCGTGCCAGTTACAATGAATCAGCCATGACCAGCCGAATGCGAAATAACTTACGAGCTGTATTGCTAAAACACGAGCCGAAGCAATGCATTAATCAGTAGACGTAAGTAATGGAAGTGCACGTAGCTTGCTTTGCACAAACTTAGCAGGCCGATTGTCGTTTGCATTAGCGCTGATTCTAACTGTTAATGGCACAGAGTTAATATGAGTATTATGTACTCAATACTGAATATTTTATTACAAACCATAAAGTAAATAAGCTGTTAACAATACAGTTTAAAATCATTTATGGACCCTGTCGGGCACAGCAATTTGGTTAGATAAGAAGAGGTCGCACTCAAACGTTAGTAAAAATAAGGTTAGTATAATATTGTCATATTCATATAGTTATATTATATTCAATATTTTTGGACATTCAATTATTATATTATTATTATTTTATATTAAATTAAAATTTCTCAATTGTACGTATCTGTTTGATAGCAAGATTTACGTATATGCTTATAGATACATTTATGAATACTTATTGTTGTATGATCTATTTTAAATTTTAAATTTAATCTTTTAGGTACCTATTTATTTAAAACATTCAGTGTACAGAACGGTATTCAATAAATTGCGCGGGACCCTAGCAGATTCCATTCGCGCGGCCACCCTGTGGTTCTGAGGTCTGACTACGACAATCTACCTTTTTGAGCACCTTATTTCAAGTCACAAAAATTTGCAAACGGATCACAACATCACATTATTTTTGAAATACCTATTTAAGACACCCACACTATGGGTTAGTCGATATAAAAAAATGATTCCCATATGTACATAATGGAACGAACGGCGAGGCGGCAGCGAAACTATAAGGGTTCCTTAACTACGAAACCCTAATAAAAAACGTTTTGTTTAACCTGAATTAATTTAGTAATGATGTCACGCGATAGTTTAAAAGTTAAAGTAGTTAAAACTCTTTCTCTGTAACATCAAAATATTATCATTAAAACGAATACCACTAAAAATGCATTCGACAAAGCCTTTGTTGCAAACAACAAAGCTATTCAGCAAATCGCGGAGTTTTCAGCCGATAGTTTATCACCGCCGCACCGCGCCGCACACAATACAGCTTTTATTATTATAGTACCTGGGCGACCGAGCTTTGCTCGGTTACATCTCAAACATTAACTATTTTTTTTAAACTTGTCTAAAAACAATGCAAAATAAAAAAAAATATATAAAAATTAAACATAAAAAAAAAACAAAAGTAAGTCACCGAGTGGGATTCGAACCCGTAACACTCTTTCTAGCGCTCTCGCTATCCTTAACCACTGAGCTAAATCAAGGCGGTCGCGGCGCGACGAAATTAGCGACCATATTCTGCATGGAAAGAAAAACGCACGAAAACTGGAAAACACGCGTTTTCCCAAACATAAAACTAATCTAGATCGATTGTTTACCTCCGAGAACCCCCATATACAAATTTTCAGCGAAATCGTTAGAGCCGTTTTCGAGATCACAGAAATTTATAAATAAATATATATATATACACATACATACAAGAATTGCTCGTTTAAAGGTATAAGATTTAGCGAACGGGTTACTCTGTACTCACGTATAGAGTCAGCTACTGCCGACATGTTTAAAAAATACAGCTTTTGTTTTATTTCTATTACTAGCTGCACCCCGTGGTGTTACCCGCGCCTAAAGTAGCCTTTGTATTAATCGTCTTGCATACCAAATTTTATCAAAATTGGTCCAGCCGTTTGCGCGTGAAGAAGTAACACACATACACATACTCACAAACTCTTTATTATACTCCTAGGCCTTCTCCGTATTTGAATACAGCTTTTCAAAGCAAAAAAATCACGTTTGTCGTATGGGAGCCCCATTTAAATTATTTTATTCTGTTGTTATAGCGGCAACAGAAATACATCTGTTAAAATTTCAACTGTCTTGCTATCACGGTTTATGACAGCCTGGTGACAGATAGATGAACAGACAGACGGACAAACGGATAGACAGACGGACAGCTGAATCTAAGTAATAGAGTCCCGTTTTTAATTCACCCTTTGGCTACGGAACCCTAAAAATAATGCTTTGATGCGAATAATATACGAGATTACCAATCGAATATGAATTTCTAAGAATATTTCACATCGTTGGGCTGCTCATATCTCCCACGTGTGTGATGTGCACACGGCACAGTGCCCACAGCCTCAACGCGTGGGTGTGGGCCCAATACCTCCACTCCACTAAGAAATTGAATAAATCCCCCTATTTTTCGCTTCTTGGCTGCTTTGAAAGCGGTGTATTCGAACGGTTGGATTCAGACCATTCGTCATTTTTGTTGTCCTTTGCAGAAAGAATCGATGTGGGGAATTTATACAGCTATTTTTTAAGTTACCGTGGGTTTTATTTCAGCGTAAATTGTTCAGTTTTGCAGTTTTTGTGGCAGTTATTCGGTTGATATGTAACCTCCTATGACCCTTGTATCAATAACTTATACACCCCACCTTTAGTCATTATCTCATTTGCTTGTAAGGTTGACTAGAAGATCCCTGACAGGGATAAGTCCGCCTTTGTACTTGTGTTTCATCTATCTGTATTTCAATAGTATGTACAATAAAGAATTAACAATGAAATACAATAACTTAGGGACATAATTCTAGCTCTTAGACATTTTTCTTAATAGAAATTAGTGCAACTCAAATAATTATGTAATGCTATTTAAAAAGTTATAATTTTTCAATACCGACTTCACCACTAAACTATACAACCGATTTTAATAAAATTTATGTAGGACCAACTGACAAATATACCCTTTCAATCAAAGAAAGAATTTACAAATCAATCCAGGCGTCTTCTATCAATCGGTGTACATAAAAAAAGATAACGAGGAACTTAAAACCTCCTCCTTTTTGGTAGTCGGTTGAAAAGTAATTGTAACAAGGTCACGTAAAAGATTGCACGCTATCATCAAACAAATTTTCAAACAAGCAAGCGATTTTAACGAAGTTATTTGACTCGGTGATAGCCTTACTTACTTCACCTTCCATCGTTCCTTTTGTTGCCAGGTGTCCTGCCCAGTATCATTAGGTTAGATTTTGAGAAAAAGAAATAGCTGAACAAGTTTCGCTACTTACGATTTGGTTAGTAGATACCAAACTTTTGTTCTAATTAGCAAAACCAGATTTTAACTACTAGCAACCATTCTTTTTTCTCAGTGAACCCTAGAAAGCTCGTCGTGTATTTACCACTGTGTTAACTTTAAATTATTACAAATTAAGTTAGGCTAGCTTCATGTGTTGTGTGTGTGTGTAGAGTACCTAGAGAAAAATGTATTCTTGGTAGACGTGCGAATATCCGTGAAAACACCTATTATTGCTCCAACGAAAGATCAGGGTTTCGCTAATGCAAAGCCTAGCACATGCTGATGAGTTGAAAACCATTGGGGGGACAGAGAACTTTATTTTATCTGTACTTTTAGAATGTGTTTATGTTATTATTGTGTTCCTTTTGTCTTTCGAATAAATGTTATCTGTCTATGTCTCGGACAAATAGCTACCCGCCTCGAACTTGCCTTCACCAGTTTCTAAGCGTGTATTGGCGGCACCACCGGTATTGTTACCTGCCGCTGTTGACCCAGAAACAAAGCAGCATTGACATCGGGGTACTCCACTCGAGGGCTCTCGTCTTCTCAAGTTTCCCTCATACGCGTATGGCGAAAAACTTGGAGACTATAGAAAACAATGGAGGTTAATTAAGTTATATCGCATAATTCGCAAGTAAAGCGACACCGGGCATGGTCCGCACTTGGATGGGTGACCACGAGTGGCATAAAAAAATTCTCGAACCCCTCTATGCTTTGGAAGGCACGCATAAGACCTTTGTCCTAGCTGTCATCATTATATGGTAGTCATCAAGCTATTTTAGAAGCCTTAAAGCAGCCTGACATCTGACATCACAACACACACAAAAAACAAACAACGAATAACAAGATGATGTTATTGAACGTTGCTACCCGTTACTTAAAGCTTACTTTGCACATTGACAAGTGACAAGTGTCAGTGACAAGTGATATCTATGCGCTTGTCACTTGTCAATATGTGAACCGGGTATCGTTAAAAGATGAAGTTTATCAGGACTTCAGGAGCGATGTGGACGTTCAACTGAGTTAATCACATTTAAGCATAATTTAAGAATAAATAAATACCGGCCAGTTGCGAATCGATCTAGCTCACAAAAGGTTCCATACCTAAAAAATTACCTTTGTTGTATAGGATACATAAACATTTATTTTATTCTGTTTCAAGTTAGGTATTTTTGTTATAGCGGCAACATAAATACATCATCTGTAAAAATTTCAACTGTCTTGCCATAACGGTTTATGAGATACAGGGTGGTGACCGACAAACAGAGAGACAGATGGACAGTAGAGTCTTAGTAATTGGGTCACGTTTTTACCCTTTCGGTACAGACCCCTAAAAACAAACATGAAAGGCGTAAAAATCACGTCAACTCGTTTCGAAAACTTCAACTCATTAATTCTGATTTCGTCGTAAGAAAATCAATTTCTTAAATTAAAAGTCATACAAAACATAACATAAAGAATAATTTTTCAAAACTAAAGAGCGATTTTACCGCCAATAACACAAAGATTTTGATAATATTTCTATGGTCCCACCTGACAAATATGATCTTTCAAACAAAAAAAAATCTAAATCGGTCCAGCCAGACGTCTTCGAATAATCGATGAACATAGGTACATAAAATAAATAAAAGATCACGACGAATTGATAACTTTCTCCTTTTTAAGAAGTCGGTTAAAAGTAGAACATTAATCTCCATGAATTTATTACATAAAGTTTGAACACCAAGTTGCGATCGTTTGAATGTGCTCAGAGATAAATTGAATATACCAAGTTGATGCTGAAAACAACACCCACACGGGTACAGAGGGCTACAGATTCAGGGCAGCAGTTCGATGTTACGAGGCTTTGGGATAGAGTCGATTTTAAATCTGGCAGTATTATCTGATTTAGGGTAACAAACTGAGGTTAACAATGGCTTTGGAATAGAGTTCATTTTAAAAGGGTAGTGTTATGTTTGATGTACGACCCACTGTACTAGATGTTCATTCAGTAAAGGGATGAGCACAAAAGGCTTTGGATTAAGTATTTCAGTTTCAATATGACTCGATTGTGAATTTGATATTTGAATAAACTGGTTTTGAAATTTGATTAAATTAGGGGGAAATAGGACGTTAGAGACTATGGCCTTTGTGATCGGAGGTCGTGGGTTCGAATTCCACTGGAAAGCATACTTTGTGAAAAGTTGTTTCTAGTCTGGTTAGGATATTACAGGCTTGAATCACCTAATTATCTGAAAAATAGATTCCGTGTTTCGGAAGGCACGTAAATGCTGTGAGTCCCAAACGCCATCTAGCGTTTGCTCAAACCTATTCAAGGATTGATTCTGGTCTGCCCTTTGGGTTGCGGAGGTCAGACGGCAGTCGCTCTGTGTAAACACCAGTTACGGACCCCGGGCTCTGAAACGTTACTGCTGAGGATGCAACTTCATTTTAAATTACCACTTAGATGTACGCTTACAAAGAACAACCTCCTCCTCCTCGTAGAGACTAACTTTTAGTTTTACAGAATCTGAGTATAGAATACGTAATCGTACAGAAGAATCACTTTTGAATAGGAAATCTGCTAAAACAAACTCAGTTACAGCGCACTAAAGTCCCATTTCAATTGCACGCTGCGCAAGTGACTTTCGATTATTAAGCCTAGCGTGCGCCGAACGAGCCAAAATGTACCTTATGTCAGTGAAGCGACGATCCATATCCCTTTATCAATAACATTAAATTTTCAACAATTTCCACCCTATGTCTATGAATAAGCCCGCTTTGCTTTATACCTCAACTGCGGAGTGCAACTAGCCTGATCTATTGTCTGTCCCTTCGTCCTTACATAAGGTTGAACAAAATATACTGAAACTATTTTAATGGTAGATTCAGTCCATGATTGATACTAAACAACTTTTCCCAAAAACATATATCGAAATATGAAAAATATCTTTTTGCCTTCTATAGAAACTCGGATCAGCTGATCAACCTTGGGAAAAGTTGTTCAGTATCATGGACTGAATTCGGCCTTAAAATAGTTTCGGTATATTTTGTTAGACCCTGCATGTGTACAGTACGCATCAAACTGAAGTCATAAGAGAAATTTTGACTCTATTTTTGAAGCCTGACCGTACGTTTATATCTTTTAAACTACGCAATGGATTTTAATGCTGATTTCATCAATAGATAGTGATTCGAGAGGAAGGTTTACATGTATATAAACATGTGCGAAGCCGGGGCGGTGGCTTGTAATATAAAGACAGCCGCGTGCCGCGAATGTGGCGTTGCTATAAACACGATAAGGTACCATAAAACATTCTGGGGTCTTCATCGCCAACTTTTTCAACCCCCGACGAAAAAACAGGTGTAAAAAGTTTAACATGTCGGTGTATCTGCGTGTCTGCCTGCGGCATGGTAGCACCAAAACAAATTGACCATTGGTGCGTTTTTTTTTTTTGTTGTTTTAAAGCTGACTTGATCGAGATGGCTATATTTGATGGAAATCGGTTCAGTGGTTTATAAGTTATGAGAACGCTTCTTTTAATTTGCCTGGCAAATGAACTTGTGCTGTTCGAAGCAATAAGCAAGTTTCCTGGGTCAAAAATAAATTATTTGGCATTGTTAAAAGAATAAAATGTCACAAAATAATGTCACTTGTCATTGATCATATCCATTATCAACGTAATATAATCTATATCTATACATATAAAAAAACAGTAAAAAAAGTGTGTCTGTACATTAAATATATTTTCAAAAAAAATATTAGGGGCGATGGAGACGTAGTAATAGAGTAAGAATTTTTAAAAAAAAATCTGTCCGTTTGTCTGTTTGTCTGTATGTCTGTTTGTCTGTTTGTACACGCTAATCTCCGGAAATACTGGACGGATTCGAATGAAACTTTTTTTGTTATATAGCTATTAAGCCTGGGCAACATATAGGGTATAAATGATTTTGGAAAATGGAACGCCTGATGCAGAACCATAATGGTCCAGCTAAACTATAAGAGATATAAAAATGCCGCCTTAGTAAAAGTTGTTCAGCCTGATGAGCATTTTCCAGAGACATAAAGTCCACGCGAACGAAGTCGCGGGCTTCGGCTAGTATTTAATAATGCGAAAAAACTGATATTAAGAGCGCTATTTGACTCTAAGAAACTATGACGTCATTCGTTTTTATTTCATACAAATTCCATAGAAAATGTTTGTTTTGACGTTTAGAAAAAAGTGTCTGATTTGATTTGTTGGAAACTTCTTTATTGCGTCGTTTCTTTACAGAGTTCCATGGCCACCTTCCGATTCCATAATCAGAGCAGCCCCATGTCATCATAATATTGCATTGTCACGCGATAGGTACATACATACATACATACTATCACGTCTTTATCCCTAATGGGACAGACAGAGCATTTTGGGTCTTGCGGTTCTATGCAGAGCCCAGGGCCGCAAGACCCAAAAGCCACTTTTAGCGTCATGGAGGGCGAGAAGATGGAAAAGCAATCAATACAGTGATGGGTTGCTAGCCGCATCGCCTGTTAACATGATTCGCATTTTTGCCCATTCCCTCGATCGGCTTTTACGATCTGCGCGGGAAGAGAAGCAGCTGGTACATTCTAAGTTTTTTTATTTCTCCCAGACCAGCATGGGAACGCGATAGGTATGCGTGCAAAATTTCAACTCAATCGAAAACCAGCATGTGGGTAAAATTTAACTTGCAAGATTTGATTACAGACAGACAACGGGGCGGGTGAAACTAAATAAAAGCTTGTAATAAAAAGAAACGATCGCGAGTTCTCAGTTCAGGGCGAACCTTCTAATTTATTCAAAAATCGTCGAGAATGGTTATGTAAAATACATTGGACGCCCGGTAGCATAATGAATAAAATTTAAAGCTGCCTAAAGACATCGCAGAGAGCTCACAATGAAGAGTGTTCTCTAGTTTTGATTTTTTACTTTTCTTATAGTCTTTATAAAATAAAAAAAATGTGTGTAAAAATTATTTCGATATGTCACTTAGTTCCCGAGATATTGAATTTTAAACGGCGCGAGTGATTAACAATGACAATCTGTACCAACTACGTTCCTTCGACTAAACGACAATTATCAACGCGACTTCGAAACCATAAACGAAACTGCCATAAAAAAGATTTATGTTATTTAGTGGAGTTTCGATTTCGATTATTGCGTAGGTAGCTTTCGTAATAATATAAAACAACAGATACTAAACAAATAATGAAAAAACTTCTGGAAACTTAAATAATCAGTCAAGTGGGCGGGCCCTGGGGAGACACAAATAACGACACTACGGAAGATAACGTCATAAAAATGTGAACTGTTATAGGTACGGTTAGGCTTCAAATATGGAGTCATAATTTCTCATACAATTAGTATTAGAGATAATGACTCCACTTTTAAAGCGTACTGTACATTATTAAAGTATAATATAAACGGGGCTGAGCGTGAACTTTTTCTTAACGACTGACTGTCTATCTGCGACCACGAAGGATGTAAGTTCTATTCGAAACGTTAGACGAAACAAAAAATGTTCGTGCTAAGTCCCTTTCATACACCTATACATTAATAATGTATTCAAAGCGCGATAGTTTTAAAACTATAGGTATTTCAAAAGTTTATGTATGATAAGCTGGACTGCAAATACAATCTGGAATGTACCAATTTCACTGTTTGCCTCCCGATAGAATCATAGAAATCGATAAAGAAATGGTTACAAAATCATTACAGAATAATAATAGATAAGAATACACAGATTGGGCAAACTAGCCAGTTCGTGTTATATAGTAAGTTTGGAGATTTGAAAAAAAAGAAAAAATATATGGGAATCTTTTTAAGGTATCTTCGTTACCACTTACATTAAAGACTAAGTTTATTTATGATAGTGTATCAGTTTTCATATCAAAATGTGCCGAACGTTTAACTTGCTATTAAAGGTCACAGCACACTTATCAACTCGGAAAGGGATCGACACCGTGTCGCCTTTCGCCGCGCGGTCAACCAGGCGTCAACCTGACGTAGGCACGTAACCAAACAGGCTCAGCTTCGGTACGTCGACTCGACTACGGCTGGGCGATGCCGCGCTTACCGCTCGCCGGCCGCTTTGGTCTGGCTGCCACTAGATAATTTTAAACGTAAAGTGTAGCGCACGGTTATGTCTTGCTTCACAATACGCGAGTTGGCAATCATAACCATAAATTTTTGTGTATCTACAAATAAATAAAACGCGGGTGTGAGGAAACGGAGAGACGTCAGCTCGCATACGGAGAGGCGTAAGCGCGCGGACGACGAGCCGCAAGCGCGGGGACCGCTAGTTGACCGACCAGCAAAGCGGTTCGTGAGCTGGTCCCGAGGCGAAGCGTTTACGTTACGAATCCGAATAGTGTGCGTTGCAGTAGGAAGTTTCATACAAAGAATACTGAGCTGCTCGAGTTGATACGTTTACGTTCCGTTTACGAGTTGATAAGTGTGCTGTGACCTTAAGAGTTCATCGTTCTACACTCTCAGTATTTTGTTAAGATGTTAGAAAAGTTAGCTTGTTAAGAAGTTGTTGAAATAAAAACGTCTTGTTTTATTTTGAATATCAAGCAGCCATGTGTTTCTGGCGCAAGCTTTGATAATGTCACGCTAAAGAAATTAATACTTGAAGTAACTTTTATATTGTCAGAGCAATAATGCTGAATTCACAGCAAAGAAAAGCAATTTTGCATTATGACCACTTTGTTATTGGGAATAAAATGACTTCTTTATTACTCCAAGGCAATAAAGACTAGAATGTTGAGAAATTGAGAAAAACTAAACTTGAGCCATCTAAAAATTATTATTTTCGCAAAAGAAAGTGGAATTTACATTTGCTCAATTAATCCGCTAGATGACAACTAGGCAAATCAGACACTTTGTATTTAAACGACAAAACAAAGATTTTGTATGGTTGTATGAAATACAAAAGTGTGCATGCTTTTTTGGAGTCAAATAGCGCTCTTAATATCAGTTTTTCTGCATTAAAAAATCTAAAACCTTGTTGAAAATGTCAATGTCAATGAAAAGTGACACTATTTTGTGACATTTTATTTTATGAACTGAACCCAATATTAGGGTAATTTTTTATTTAGTCCATAAACTAGATTATCCAAAAATAAACATATTTTTCGTTTAAGAAGTAGTAAAACATCACAGACATATAAGCACTTCAAACTTCGAAATATAGGAATGGGGGTGACTTACGTCACCTTTGAGTAAAAATCTGATCGTGACGTCACGCAAAATTTAAATGCGCTGTATCTTCGTTATTATTTACTAATCACAGAAAAGAAAAAATACATATACCATACTTTTTGATAATCTATCTAATGAACCAGAAAAAATGTTTAGTCCACATCCCTATTAATTTTTGACCCAGTCATTTACCCAAGTACTCAACACTGTCACATCTTTAACGCAAATTCATACACAGTCCAGCTGGGATAATACAGACATCGAGGGTACTTACTTGGTGTAAGCATGCTGCAGCTTGTGCGTGGCCAGCCACTGCCGCAGCACCAGCCTCTGCTGCAGCACCTGAGCGGCCCGCCGCAGCCGCTTCTCCTCGATGGCCGGCAGCTCCGGCAGCCGGCTCAGGTGGTCCGGCGACCCGCACCCAGACAGTGTGGAGATGCCTGCGAAACAAGAAAAGGGAGGTTTCCATCTCAAATCAGATACTTTTTTCTGAACGACAAAACAAACATTTTCTTCTGTTTGTCACCAGGCTGTATCTCATGAACCGTAATAGCTAGAAATTTTTACAAGTGATGTATATCTGTTGCCTCTACAACAAGAAAAACTAAAAACAGAATAAAATAAATATTTTAGTGGGGCTCCCATACTACAAACGTCATTTAATGGTACGAAACCCTTCGTGCGCGAGTCCTACTCGCACTTGGCTGCTTATTCAAGATATTTATGCTCAGACATTTCGATACACTCCTACCTACTCGTATTTTTCGATAATAAGTTAAAGCCGATTAGACAATCATAAAGGATCCTTCGCCTACAGAATTACGCCTACAGACTTCCAATTATTCTGTAAAAATGAGGGAGATATATTTCACGTCAATTCAGTAATACCTTTCTATTATGCGAAGGAAATATGCTCTCCCGATCTAAGTAGAAAAATTATTAGACTATTAGAGAATAGATTACCTAACCAGGTAATCTATTCTCATCATTAAACGTGCCTTAAATCTAGCACAGTGACCTCAAACGGTAATGATAATGGATTGGTATTAACGTTATTAATTTGTTATAATACAGTATTTATTTCCATCAAGAAGACAAAGAAGAAGTAAAACGAATACTTTTTTTTCTATTCTAACCTGCGTAAGACGATATAGCCCCAAATTGTAATAATATTTCGATCACATAAACTGTTGGTGCTTTGGCGCCCAACGTGTAGGTCACTAAGGGCGATTATAGGCGTTTTATGGAGATTTTATTATTTTTATACTTGTTTGTGCGTAAAAACATCAACATTCATTATATTACTTTTCATAAATCGGTCCTTAACAGTTCTAACAATGTACATTTTACAACAGCAATTTAAGTCTAGAACTGAGGTCTAGAAACTATCATAAATTTATGATACACTTTTGAGCGAGTTTACGACTACTCGTCGAAGTTCATAAATTTCACGTGTCAACGGACAGAGATAAATAGCAAAACCTTTTTAATTTAAGGATTCAAATGTTAATTCAGTAATTGGACCTTCACAGGCACTTTTACACGTCAATAAGTATAATTTACAATATTAAAATTTAATTTATTTTAAAATTAAAGCTACCAATACCAGCGATTCGCAACGACCACTGCTGAGAAGACACGCCGAAAGAAATTCATTTTCACAATATTGGTTGCCTACTCGCCAGAAGGGCTTTGTCATTATTCTGGCACAGAACAGAAACACGGGCTAAAAGAAAGCAATCCTACTTCGATATTTCTTGAAGATGAAGCAGGTTGAACTCTTTTTATCCATTGTATATTCTAAATCTCTGGTCCGACTCAATAAAATTATCTTTGATAGATGATAAAGTGTCATTTTACTAGATTTCAACTTGATTTTGGCGGATTATGGCATTAATGGCAAAGGCAATATATGGGTAATGATTAAAATGGGGTTATTAGTTGGCCGACCGAGCGAAGCGTCTTAGATCCAAATACCTTTGTCCGTCTGTCTTCATGTTCTCGCCTACAGATCACGTTTCTCAACCGATGTCGTGTAATTTTGTGGGCAGATTCGATAATTGATAATTGAGCAGAGGCGACAAGGCCGCCTCTTATACCTGATTACATGATGTTATAAGTAAAGAAAAATTAAAAATATGTTTTGGTGCCATTTTACATAGAATTTTTAGCGATTCAGTTTGAACATTTCAAAAATGTCATTACATTTTTTGTTACCCTTATAAAGACGAAACTTTTTTTGTCCGATGAACTTCAAGATAAGGTAAGATAAGATAAAATTTCTTTATTGCACCAACTAAGTATGACAATAATCAAAAGTACATTTGAAATATAGTAGGTACAAAGGCGGACTTATCACTAAAGTGATTTCCAGCCAACCTTTGGGTAAAGAAGACTATAAAAGATGTGGAGGAGTTAGAGTATTACAGTGTAGAAGGATACAAGTGTACAATTTAAATAATAGGAGTACATACTATAACATATAAACGAACAATAAAGTAATATACCCGTAAGATACATAAACTATAAAATAGGTAAATACGAACATTAAGGAAAGTAAATAAAAAGTAGCCAGTGAAGAGAAAAGAAGAAAAGAGATATTAGTCAGAGCTAGAGTAAGGGTAATGAGACGTCACTAAATCTTTGAATTTTTTCAATGACTGTGTTTGGCGAATGTCTAGTGGTAAAGCATGGTCAGGGCTGTGATGCAAAGACAGACTCGCGAGGTCAACTGCCCTGCTCACAGCCTCTAAAGTGCTAAAATAAGTCCGTGTTAACAATAAGACGGTGCATGTCCTACCTAAACCACGAGATATAATCATGTAACACTAAACACGGCAGCCTTCGCCATAATGTATGCCAACATGCCACGTTTCAGCAATAATTAAGGTGTCGGCTTGTTGTCGGCCCGTCGCCTAGCGACCGAGACGGCGCGGCCATGACATTTGCGGGGCAATGACGGACATAACCCACGCCGTCTACGGAGTTACCCTAAAACAATAAGCGAGATTTGATTGCTTTTGTGCGTCTTAAGATAAAACCAGAGATTGGATATTCCAGTGCATATTTACCTAAACTTCAAGGTACGTAACATATAATGGATAATACCACCTCTAAAAATATATATTTTTTTTTTATATCAATTATGATCGAAAAAATATTTTATATTTTGGTGGTGGTATTATCAACTCTATGTAACGTACTACCTCGAAGTTTAGGTAAATATGCACTGGAATATCTAATATCTCGTTTTAACTCTGCTAGTGTCTACGTAAAAGTCACGAAAAGCATATCATACCCAGCGGAATTGCCATTATCTGTCATACCCCCATACCAAAATTGTTGTCAAAACTAACATGAAAAAGGTAATAAAAAAAATAATTATGAAGATTTTTACAATGGTTCCAGTTTGAAACACCTACTAATTTCAGTTGTTAAGGGCCCTTACAGACGACCGATTTCGATGGCACAGACCGACAGATCGACAGACAGATAGACCGACAGACATTAGCATCAAACTGATAACACCAGTCTTTTTTGTCAGGGATCAAAAAGAAAGTAAGCATTTTTTCTGGATATATGTTTATTCCAATCCAATATTTTGAAATAGAACGAGAAAATATTCATTGAATCGGTTTCATAATCGAATCATATTGATACGCAGGAACCAATTCAATGAATCGTAAATATCGGAATAAACTTTTGTCAAGATTTTCTTGAATATCTTTCATTATGTAAGATGTTTTTCCATTATTCCCTATTTTATTGGACTTTCTCTTTTGCGACGCATTTGTATTCAATTCACATAAAGTCATCAAGCGTGATGGTGAACGTGAATATAAAAAAACCCGGCCAAGTGCAAGTTGGACTCGCGCAGGAAGGGTTCCGTACCATTATCACTATCTTTCATATCTTCTATCGCTATAATTATTTTCCAAAAGTGTTCTTTCTTTTCGTAGTCACTCATTTTTGTTCTAATATCAGCATGTTCTCCACTTATAATGAGTAATACAAAATGTTATATGTCCGTTTGTCGTTATTTTTATCGACCACCTTAACTTTTTAAAAGTTTTGACTGATACAACCAGTCAAAACCACTTTTGACGGAATCACTTAGTCAAAAGTACTTTTAACCAGCTTCATTGGGCAAAAGTACTTTTAACTGTTATTTTAGTCAAAAGTATTATTGACTAAAGCATACGGTCAAAAGTATTTTTGACTGATTTTGCTAGTTGATAGTACTTTTGACTGGTTAAGAGTTTTGACTGCGACATATATAATTTTTTTAATTTTTTCATTGGAAAAAGGAGACAAAACATATTCTTACTAATGGTTTAGCAAACGTTTGTTATTTTTTATGAATATAAGGGCAAATAATAATATTTGATCTGCAAAACATCTTCGAGAGCTGAGCGCCGCCATTCCCTAAATAACCTGAGATAGCAAGTTCGCTCATAAATTCGATGACATTCTCGTAATCTCGTTGATATTCAGAACACTCTTCGGAGTTTCGGCTCTGAGTGCTAGAAATCATGTCATTTTGCATGAAAATCTTAATTAAGTCATGCTTGTTCTGAAAAATAGATTGGTATATTCAGTGTAAATGTACCGCAGCATATGTCTGCAATACATTACGGTGTAAGTGCATATACACGTATACACGTGTCCCCTTCGGCACCATGTCTCTCACATCGAAACAGTGTCTGCCGGTTCATCCGGGGGGTTCCTCCAAAAGCGGTATCTATGTTTCAGTGTCAAGCAAAATTAGCCCTAATGTATGATGATGAGAAATCTACTTTGGTTTGACATATAAACAGGACGTCACTATCGTACGACTAACGTATTATTTTATGGATTAACCGCCCAGTACCGTGACTGTCCCATCCGGCATAGTGTCTGTCCGATTCTACGATTGTTTCTTTAACGATTACAAAAAGGTGCAAAAACAGTCCAGATTTTTTATGAATACAGCGATTTCGGTCATCCGCACAGACTTAGATTTTTTACATCTCTAGTCGTCCTTGCCCAATTAATCCTTGAAAACAGAATATGAATTAAAAACTAAGTTGTTTAGATTACGGCTTAACATCGCCAAACATTCCCTTGAAGTGATCACACGGTTGCACTTTTGACCGAGTGTGAGCAATGGCCACCCATCGCGCGGATAGCTTTTTCATGTCGAAATCTTATCTTTATATATAAAAACTAGCAGTCCATCCCGGCTTCGCCCGTGGTACATACATAGCCTATGTCACTCAGGGATAACATACCTATCCAACAGTGAAAGAATTTTTAAAATCGATCCAGTAGTTTCGGAGCCTATTCAATACAATCAAACAAACAAACAAACAAACAAATCTTTCCTCTTTATAATATTAGTGTAGATTATATTATTAGTGTCATGTTGTTTGTCCGACCGATTCTAAATTTGATTTACACACCGTGTGCAATTGATCCAACTTGAAAAATAGGATAGCTTACATTTCAATTTACAGTGGCAATTTATTTTATTACACTGGACTGATGCAGATACGCCGGAGTCATAAAGTCCAAGCGAACGAAGTCACGGGCATCAGCTAGTATTCATGTAAAATGTGATGTAAGTTGAGATCCCTACAGCCTCAGCCATCTCACGCATTTTCATTTCCCGATCGTCCAATATCATTCCATGGATTTTATCTAGGGATGCAACGATACGGCTATTACGATACCAATACAAATGACGAATACATCGTAATGGCCAAATACGATAACGAATTACGATACGAATGCATTACGATATTTGTTTAATACCAGTTTGATGAATTTATTGGAAGCTTTGTTGTATGTTATTATTGTAAGACTAAGTAAAAGATTAAAAAAAGCATTTTTAATGAATATATTTATTAATTTTATCAATTTTCATCATTAACTTATATTTTAATTTGTTACATTTACTGACTAATAATTAATTTTAATTGTAGTCGTAACTTATAACTGGCAAATTCTTATTCAGAAAACACAACATATTTAAGTTTTTTCCCTTTTGTCGGTTTCTCTCATCACTGTGTATCAGTCCTGATGCGAAGCGTTCAGAAATTGAAGCGTTATGCGTTTCGTTTCACCCGAAACAGTAAAAATTTACAAATTTTGAAGTAAATGTATCGTAAAAATATCGTATCGTAATATTTACGATAACGAATGATCGTAAAGGTTTACGATAATCGCCGATATACGATTATCGTATCGGTATCGTTGCATCCCTAATTTTATCGTCAATTTCTGGCGTGACGACTTCCTTCAGGCGACCTGAACGTTCGGCGTCACTTCTGCTGATGCGACCGCAACGGAACTTAATAAACCAATTTTAACTATTGAAATTGATGGTGCAGAGTCCCCGTAGTATTTTTTACGCCGTTGCTTGGTTTTCGTGACGGTTGATCACCACATAAAAATCCGTTTTCTCCATTTTTGTAAAAATTCAAGATCAACTACTGCAAATGACGCAGCTTGCTCAAAATAGGACAGGAGCCGATTAATAGACGGTAGCTGAAGGCAGCAACGATGACTTTAAAGTAACTGTGCGGGAAATTCAAAAGTCACTAATGGTTCAAAGGTATCTAGTGGACACTCGCGCTACGCGTACCAAGCGCAAAGCGAGCGCGCGGTTTCCAAACATTTCAAGACTACGCACAAATTTCATTAAATTTTTCTTCGTAATTAAATTACCTAATAAGTATTTTGTTAGGTTTGTATTTTTTGACGTTACATGTGATCATGATTTATAATGCCCTTAACCGGTCAAGACCCCGACGACATTAATAAATGTCCACATTCATTGTCTTAATATTGTGTCTGGTATTGGCGGTTATGGAACGGTGAAATATGACGTGTGATTTACCAGTCAGACTGTATACTATTAAAAATCATTATGCAATAGCCCAGGCCCATCGATCAATTGCAGATTACACCTGGTCGGGATGCACGGTGCAGCGCAGCCCCCGCCCGGGTCACGCGGCCGCCGGCACACTTCCGCGCCCTACTTAGCAACAAGTGATCTATGCCGCGGTAGGTACTACATCCCTAGCTGTACGTACATGTACACATCTGTGTTTGACAACTAGCGTTATAGAAAGGAGGTCATTCGCTTAAAAAAAGGGATTGAAATAATAAAAAAGTTATTGAAATAAAAATCTCGAGCCAATTGTATGAAAAATTCGCGCACTTCGCTCGCTCAAATTAAGAGTCCCCCGACCCTAGACTTCTCCATACAAACGTAGTCTACGTTTAATTTTGAAACCACATGTCAGATTCCGGTAAAAATTGGTAATTGTAAAGAAATTGCAATTATCTAGGGTTACAACTGGTTTCCTATGGTAAAATTATGAACTGGAAAGAAAATATAACGATTTAGAAGTTTCCCATACTAATGGTCAATAATGATATAAAACACTATATTCTATTTTAAGTTCATATTTTTACTGTGTCGGAAACTAGTTATAAAACTAGATAATTGCAATATCTTTGAAATTACAAAATTTTGCCCAAATCGGACATGTCGTTTTGAAATAAAACGTAGACTACGTTTGTATGGAAAGTTGTATTTTGGTCTAGGGTCGGGGGACCCTTAAGGTTACGAAGCTGCTACGGCGTAGCTTATCAGTATTAGCTACGCCGTAGAAGTCTCGTAGCTTATATTTATTGTAGCTGCGGTCTACACAGCTATCGTAGAATGCTACGAGCTACAAATGCTACGACTCTCCATTACCGCAAGAAACTACGGCGTAGCGTCGTAGCTAAATGCTACAGCGAAGAAAAGTGATGATTTGTATCCTAGACGGTTTTCTAAATATAAATTTAAGTAACCAGTAGACTTATGACACAATTCTTTTGTTAAAATTTCTACGTAACTGTTGCAAGGATAGCTGGGAATAGGCTGCTTTTACAATTTATTACATACATACATATTTTCACGCCTGTTTCCCATGGGGGTAGGCAGAGACTATGGATTTCCACTTACTACAATTCTTGCAAACCTCTTTTGCTTCATCAACACACATAACTCTTTTCATGAATGCCCTCCGGTTATGGGTACTTATGCTTACTACAAATCTAGGATTCCTGAGCTTACTCCAAAATAAAAATTTCGTCCTTGACATAAATCTAAATTTAGGAACTACTTACAATGATTTATTCGACATGCATGACATAAAACGTAACACACGCGTGTATCACTTACTTTGTCCTCGTTCCCCACTTCGGAGACGTCACCGGAACGACGTTATTCGCCGGAAACCGGGACGTTGGAAATATTTTCCTGTGCCTAAAAACATCTCAGAATTTTGTAGGCACGGAACATATTCTCAAATAGACATCTCGAGAGAATTTTTAGAATTATCTGCGCGATGTATATTTTGTCTTTTAGACGTACTTCCGAAAAAGAAGAAGGTTATCAATTCGTCGCCATCTTTTTAGGGTTCCGTAGCCAAATGGCAAAAAACGGAACCCTTATAGATTCGTCAAGTCTGTCTGTCTGTCTGGCCGTCCGTATGTCACAGCCACTTTTTTCCGAAACTATAAGACCTATACTGTTGAAACTTGGTAAGTAGATGTATTCTGTGAACCGCGTTAAGGTTTTGACGCAAAAATAGAAAAAAAAAACAATAAATTTTGGGGGTCCCCATACTTAGAACTGAAACTAAAAAAAAATATTTTTCATCTAACCCATACGTGTGGGGTATCTATGGATATCTCTTCAAAAATAATATTGAGGTTTCTAATATCATTTTTTTTCTAAACTAAATACTTTGCGCGAGAGACACTTTCAAAGTGGAAAAAAGTGTGTACCCCCCCCCCCCCCCGTAACTTCTAAAATAAGAGAATGATATAACTAAAAAAAATATATGATGTTCATTACTATGAAAACTACCAGCGAAAATTGGTTTGAACGAGACCTAGTAAGTAGTTTTTTTTTAATACTTCATAAATCTGCTTCAACTAGTAAAAAAAATTTAATTATTTGTGGTGACTTCAATGTTGATATTCTAGTGCAGAATCCAAGGAGTACACAATTTTTAAACCTCTTTAAATGTTATGACCTAGAAAACGTTTTTTTTGAACCTACTAGAATCTCTGCTACATCGGCCACGTGCCTGGACAATTTCTTTACCAATATAAATTATTTTAAGAAATCTGTAATTAACAAGTTGCCATCTGACCATATGGGTGTATTTGTTTCTTTTGTCAAGGAGTCCACCCGCTGCTTGAAAGAAGATAAAATCATGTGTAGGCCTATTACTTCAAAAAAAATTCATAAGCTCAAAAAGAATTTAGAAAATAAGTTATGTTCAGTCATATACACAGGAAGTAATCCTGATGATCACTACAATAAATTATTTAGTACAGTGTCTAAAGAATATTCAGAAACATTGGAACAGAAAAAAGTTAATGTTAATGGTAGGTTAAAGTTTAATGAATGGGCAACTAAAGGTATTTATATAAGTAGAAGAAAATTATTTGATTTATATGCCCAAAAACAATTTAATTTCAACCCTAACTTTGTTGAGTATGTTAAAAAATATTCTAAATTATTTAAAAAAGTTTGCAAAAATGCTAAAGCTATCTACATTAGTAGAAAAATCAATAATGCACCAAATAAAATTAAAGAGACATGGAATGTTATTAATAAAGAAACCGGTAAAACTAGAGCGAGAGAAAATATTCGTGAAATCAAATGTGCCGGTAAAAATATTACCAACCCTAATGATATAGTAAATGTATTCGATAATTTTTTCACAAATATTCCCTTGGAACTTACTGAAAATACCAATTCAAGTCCTCAACATGCTGAAGCCTTACTTAAAGATAATGTAGCTCAATGTAATCATAAGTTTCAATTTAAACATATTACCCCCAAAGATATAGTTGATGCATTTAAACAGTTAAATTTTAAAAAATCGGAAGACCACTGGGGTATGTCCGTTAGTGTAGTAAGCCACATTATAAATATCATTGCTGCAGACCTAGCTTTTATTTTTAATGAATGCATTGATGAAGGTATTTTTCCAAATTTAATGAAATGCAGTAAATTGATTCCTTTATTTAAAAAGGGGGTAAGAACAGATCCTGGCAATTATAGACCAATATCGATTCTGCCAGTTTTGAGCAAAGTGTTTGAAAAGATAATGCTTAATCAAATGCAACATCACTTTATCACCCATAACCTTTTTCATAGCCAGCAGTTTGGTTTTACTGGAGGGAAATCGACCACTGATGCGGGGGTAGCGCTCGTTACTCAAATTTACAACGCATGGGAAAACAAGAACGATGCAATCGGTTCTTTTTGCGATCTCTCAAAAGCGTTTGACTGCGTAGATCAACACTTTTGCTCAAATTCCGTCAGTACGGTTTTGACGATTAATCAATAAACCTCATTCAATCATATTTAACGGATAGGCTTCAGACTGTTGACATAAATGGCATAAAGTCAAACGGATCTCTCGTTAAAATGGGAGTACCTCAAGGTTCTATCCTGGGACCGTTCCTCTTCTTAGTGTACGTCAATGATTTGCCTTACGCGGTTAAGAAACAAGCTGGCATTGTGTTGTTCGCCGATGACACGTCTCTTATTTTCGAAATAGACCGTCATAGCGAAGATGCTACTTCGGTGAATAACACCTTGACGGCCATTTCAAACTGGTTTTCAGCCAATAACCTTATGTTGAATGCAAACAAGACCCAATGCATTCGATTTAGTCTTCCTAACGTGAGGCAAGCCAATGTTGATGTGCTACTGAACGGTCAAAAATTAGATCTCGTTGAAAATACTACTTTCTTGGGAATCACAATAGATTCAAAACTTCAATGGGGTGCACATATCTCTAAACTCGCTAATAGGCTTAGCTCAGCGGCTTACGCTATTAGGAGAATCAGACAATTGACAGATGTGGCAACTGCTAGACTAGTTTACTTTAGTTACTTTCATAGTCTGATGTCTTATGGGATTCTTCTATGGGGGAGTGCAGCTGATATACAGACTATTTTTATTTTGCAAAAAAGGGCAATTCGTTTTATTTACGGTTTAGGATCAAGAGACTCCCTAAGAGATTTTTTTAAGAAAATTGATATACTTACTGTACCATCCCAGTACATATTTGAAAATATAATGTATGTAAGGAAAAATATTGCCTTGTTTAATAAAGTGGGTGATTTTACGGATAGAAACTTACGTAATATAAATGATTTATTTACTCCGTCCTATAGGCTGAAAACAGTTAGTAAGTCGTTTATGGGAAACTGTATAAAGTTTTATAATAAATTGCCAGAATCGGTTCTTAGTATGCCAGATAGAAAATTTAAAGTTTATGTTAAGAAAGTACTCTGTGATAAAGCTTATTACGGAACCGATGATTACCTTAGAGACAAAAATGTCTGGCTTGAGCTTGGCGCGGGTCCCTCTTAAAGGTTAGTATTTGTACATTCACAAATGTCATAATTTAAGAACATTCTGTACATGTTTTAGTACAAAATTTACAAATTGACATTTTAATTTTAAACTTGACATCATGCTTAATTTATAATTATGACATAACAATGTATTCTCAGTCCACATATCTAATTTTAATACCAGTATAATTGTAAGTTGACGTTATTGGAGAAAATGCTGCAGTACAGTTTGTTACCGTTTCTTCTGTACTTGCGCTTTGGAAGCGGCAGTAAACTTAGCTATAAGTAAATGATCTGACGTCAACATTTACCTTATAAGAAATCGAAAGGAAAAAAAGTGACAATTATCAAGTGATACAAATATCCAAAGATAAATAAATGAATTTGACTATGACTTTGACTTATCATAAACCGCAATTTACCTTTCATTTAATCATATCAAACATAAAAAAACATACTGCAAGACTTTTATATTATGTTACTTGCTGCTACGGAACCCTTCATGGGCGAGTCCGACTCGCACTTGGCCGCTTTTTTTAAATGTATGTTCACCGTATTCGAAGACGCCTGGACCGATTTGGAAAATTAAATCATTGTTTTAATTCTATTTGCGAGGTGGTCCCATAGATATTTTATCAAATCAGGTGTGTAGTCGGTGTAAAAAATTATAAATATAAAGGACAGGGTGTGCAACGTTTTCCAAAAGTCTAAGATAAAATAAAAACCAGCCAAGGGCGAATCTGACTCGCGCATGTAGGGTGCCGTGCCTTTAACTTAAATATATTTTTTTATCTGTTTTTAGTATTTGTTGTTATAGCGACAACAGAAATAAAACACCGGTAAAAATTTTAACTGTCTAGCTATCACGGTTCACAAGATACGGCCTGGTGATAGACAGTGAGATAGAGCGGACAGTGGAGTCTTAGTCATAGGGTCCCGTTTTCACCCTTTGGGTACGAAACCCTAATATATGAATTGTAAAAATTATTTTAGGCGTCTTCGAGTAACCGGGGAACATAATTAAAAAATCATATATTCATTCGAATTGATACCTCCTCCTATTTTTAAGTCGGTTGAAAAGAGACCGCAGACTTATAAAATTTCCTACTTCATTGGCGCACCGTGCCTCATTCGGAGGTGCCATTTTTGAAACGCAGAGTCACCTAAAGTTATGCTTTTTCCATACAAGAAACCGTTCGTTTAGTGACAAGTTGTTTGAAAAATGTCACCACAGGCACTTTAGCAGACCCTGCAATGCCACGTTGGCCGACCGCCAGCCACTTCCATACGAACTGAACACTTTCGGCTTCACACGTGTTTCCCTACTTTATTTGTTTTGGTGTTTGGTCACAGAATAATAATAGTATGTTTGGTGTAAAGTATTGTGACAAAAGGAGCCGTCTATTTCTTCATAAAAGTTGTTCAAAAATAAAGGACAGATAATTTACGATTCATCTAATAATAAAACAGTAAAAAAAATGTCTGTACATTGAATATATTTCCAAGAAAAATATTTGGGGCGATGGCGACATAGTAATTGAGTAAGAATTTAAAGAAAAATGTCTGTCTGTTTGTACACGCTAATCTCCGAAAATACTGGACGGATTCAAATAAAACTTTTTTTATGATAGCTGTTAAGCCTGGGCAACATAGGATATAATTGATTTTGGAAAATGGAACACCTGATGCAGATCCATAATGTCCAGCTAAACTATAAAAAACTAGCTGTGACCATAGGCTTCGCTCCCTGTGAGAATTTCGTGATAAAACGGGCTTCGGCTAGTTAGTAATAACAAGTTTATTTGCTAGGCAAATTAAACAATACCGAGTTTTAAGCGTTCACACTTCATTGATATCCGTAGCGACATCTATTATTTGCCAAAATAATTGGGCAAGTGCGTGTCGGGCCACGCGCAGTGTAGGGTTCCGTAGTTGCGAATGCCAACTTTGAGTTCTTGCCACTAAAAACGTCTAAAAACTAATATCTATTGAATTTGTATGAAAAACTTTTTTCTAATACATTTTATAAGTTGATCGCCTATAACTTTTCAATTTGTATACCCTACTTGGCTCTGATAGTTTTCCTTCAAACTACATTATATATGCTATAATTGCGATTTTTTTCACGTGGCCATATATAACCGTTTAGCAGATAGAGGGGGGGACACTTGACTCGAACAAAAATTTGAACTTTAAACCCAAATATTTCAGAAACGGATCCCTAAATCGAAAAATGGTGTTCACAAGCTAACAATATTTTTGAAAGATCTATTCAACGATAATACTCAATGTGTTTGTCGAAAAAAAAAATATTGACTACGTCTTTACTTGTATGGCAGCTACACTGAAAAAATTTTTTTTCCATATTTTATTTTACGACTTTTTCGCTATAATTAGTATACATATCCATGCCAAATTACAGCTTTCTAGTACTTATAGTTTCTCTGTAGGACCGTGGACAGACAGACAGACAGACAGACAGACAGACATGGCGAAACTATAAGGGTTCCTTGTTTACTACGGAACCCTAAAAACCGGTTTAAACGGCTCAACCGATTTTCATAAAACATAGCTGAGAACCACCGCAAGGGAACTTGCTTGCACGTGAAAAAAACTGCGTCGAAATCAGTCCATCTGTTTGGGCACTATGATGCCACAGACAGAAAAATGACATTTAAATAAATATTGAAGGGAGGCTTCCATACAAAGAAACGTGATTTTTTTAAAGATGACGGTACCGTTTGTTCATGAATCAAACTCGGTTTTATGTTATTTTTGTATTATATTTATTTATTTTTTTAGAAATAAATTGGTATTATTTTGTTACTGACGTGTAATTCTTTAAATAAATGCCTGACCTAATTTTCACCGAAGGTCACACGAGCTGGACAATTGACCTTTTTGAAACAGTTCCAAATAGCAGCATAAAAATTATGGCTCCAGTTTATACACTGGAATTAATATTACGCAGTCGGTAACTGAAATTATTTCAATAACCACCGAGTAGACGAATGGTTCTTTCGCCGATTGGAGTTCCTGGAAAAATATGTTCCCTTCATGAGGACTAACGACAACAGAAATACGCAAAAAAAGGCAATAAAAATAATTTACTGAATTTAATATAGGTATTGTATACTCACTTTTAAGTGCTATGTTTTCACAAGCTGTAAATCTCGCGAGTCACACCGATGCGTTGAAGTTCACCGCATAAAAAAGTAGTTCAGACAAAAAAGTTGCGTTTACGCTAGTATCTAGTACTGTGGTTGCGTCTTAAAAAGGGTAACAAAAAAGTTTTGTCAATCATGTCATGACATTTTTTTAAATAATTCTAAAAGGCTGAAATGTATTATTTTTGAAGATTTTGACCGCCATATTTCCGCCATTTTGAAAAAATTCAAAAAACTGAATAGACATTAAAAAATTATATAATTTTTGAGCCATCATAAAATTTCACGAGAATCGTTTGAGATATGCGACCTGGAGGTAAAAACAGCCGGACAGAAACTGACGTACAGCTGGACAAAAGCATTTTTGGTCAATCTCGAAACTGCGCTTAGCTCGCTCGCTCAATTCGCTACTTATTCCAACAACTGAAATCAGATACCTTTTTTTTAAAACAAACATTTCCTATGGGATTTGTATGAAATATTGGCTAAAGACCTGATTGTTTCTTGGAGTCAAATAGCGCTCATAATATCATATTTTCTGCAAAAATAAATCTAAAATCGAGTTTAAACTGGATATTTTTTATTGTTCATCAAATACAAATAATTATAAAACAGGAACAAATTGCTAGTATCCGCAACACGCTTCGTCAAAATATTCACAGTTAGTAATCCGCAACACGCTTCGTCAATATTTTCACAGTTAGTAATCCGCAACACGCTTCGTCAAATATATTAATCTAAGAGACCACCCCTTATCGTACCCGGCCCAAATGTTCCCATGATACCGGCGGCATTGCCGCGCTGTATGGCAATGGAAATTCTTTGAGCCAGATAAGATAAGGAGCGTCTATCATTTGCCCGTTCAGATATTCTATGTCCAAGCTCACTGGATATTATCAATGCCAAGTGACTTATGTACTTTCCATCGTTTTATTCTATAACAGTGCAAAATAATATATTTTTAAATGTTGACCTTGAAAAGTACAAAATTATAATGCTTTATCTCATTATCATCATCATCATCATTTCAGCCGCATAACGTCCACAGCTGGACATAGGCCTCTCCCAAGGATTTCCAAAATGACCGACCTAGAGCGGCTTGCATCCAGCGCCTTCCAGCAACCTTGGTCAGGTCTTTAGACCACCTCGTGGGTGGGTGTCCTAAGCTTCGCTTGCTAGTACGTGATCGCCATTCGAGAACCTTTTTGCCCCATCGGCCATCGGTTCCCGCCCACTGCCATTTCAACGAGCAAATCTGGGCTATGTCAGTGACATAAGTTCTACTACGAATTTCCTCTCTCATGATATGCTATAACTGTTATTATCTTAACTATATGTATGTTGTTCTCCGGGTCGGGGGTAATCCCTGCACCCTCGATCTGACATCGACCCCACTAATCGCACTCGTAGATTATACTTATGAGTTACGACTAATACACGAGCATCCCCCAAGTTACTCCCGCTCGCGAATATCTATACAATGTCCTTTTTTATTAAGTACAAATATTTAAGGGGTGAATCAGACCATCATTTTGAACAACTTTTCCCAATAAATGTATATCGAAATAGAAAAAAAAAATTTTTAGGTTTTCATAGAAATCGTAGTAGTCACGTGATATCATTACAATGAAAAATGAAAATTATTTTTTCGTATATCCATAAAAATTTACTGGGAAAAGTTGTTCAAAATTATGGACTGAATCACCCCTTAAAATATTTGTACTTAATAAAAAAGGACATTGTATAAAGTCAAAAACATTTATTTATCTTTGGATATTTGTATCAATAGTCAATGTTTCTTTCGTTTTCATAATAGACTAAGAGGGGACCGCAACCCTACCTCATTGAGTAGCAAAATGTGACATATGTAGGGTGTCTTAATGTACAGGGTTGCCTGGGCATAACCTGGAGCATTTTGCACAGTCAACAACTATTTAAAAAGTTGTGGAATAAGTGTTGCCAACTAACAAATGATAATAAAAAGTAGTAAGGCCCCTCTTAGTCTATAATAGGTAGTTGTTGACGACTGATCATTTACTTACAGCTAAGTTTATTGTGGCTTCTATCACGTCTTTATCCCTAATGAGGTAGACAGAGCATTCCGGGCCTTGCTGCTCTAAGCAGACAAAAGCCAGGGCTGCAAGACTGCTTACTTCTTTCCCCCCAAAAAAGAGGGTGTTATAAATTGACGTGTCTTTGTTTAACTGTGGCATCGCAGCGTCTAAACGAGTAAGCTTATTTTGGTGCGATTTCTTTTGTTTGAAAGCTTACTTGATCAATGCTCCCATGCTGGTCTGGGAGAAATAAAAAAAAACTTAGAATGTACCAGCTGCTTCTCTTCCCATGCAGATCGTAAAAGCCGATCGAGGGAATGGGCAAAAATGCAAATCATGTTAACAGGCGATGCGGCTAGCAACCCATCACTGTATTGATTGCTTTTCCATCTTCTCGCCCACCATGACGCTAAAAGTTGCTTTTGGGTCTTGCGGCCCTGGGCTCTGCATAGAACCGCAAGACCCAAAATGCTCTGTCTGCCCCATTAGGGATAAAGACGTGATAGTATGTATGTATGTATGTTATTTGATCAAGATGGTTCTTAGCTGTGTTTGATAGAAATCAATCTCAGCTTTGCGGTTAGAGAAAACAAAAAATCTTTTGTGGGTCTCGGCTTGCGCCTCTATAATAAAATTCCAGATGATATAGCATTACCAATATCTAAGTTTAAGACAGACGTTAAAAATAATTTATGAAAAAATGCATATTATCATGTAAATGACTATTTATCATCACCTGAGAAAAAATTCTTGGAAATAGCTGACTGCAAATTGTAATTGTATAATTTAATTGTATAGCTTAAGTGTAAATCTGTATTGTAATTGTAACATAGCCCATCAGGCTGGGTAGGGACCAATACTGAACTGTGTTTCTTTCGGCGTAATCTTCCCAGCAGTGGTCGTTCCGAAAAGCTAGTAGTTTTTAACTTTTGCACTAAAATAATTTTAAAAAAATTACCTTCAATAAGAGATAAATTTATCCTACATTAAATAAAAAAAATTGACTTTGACTTTGATCAGTTCAGCCATTAAAAATTTATTTTAGGTGAACGCTTGAAAGTCGGGGTTTTTTTAATTTGTCTGGCAGATAATCTTGTTTCACCACTGGTTGCGAAACATAGATGCCAAAGGGATTAGAAGGATAATTTTCTCTCTCTCCCAGAACAGCATGGAAGATAGATCAGCAGACAGCATTAAACTTTTTTTTTCCATTACTGATAAAAAGATGGTTGTTTATAAGTTTGACGCTGATGTCTGGGACGGATGGACCATATTCGATGCGGTTTTTTTACGTAAAAGCAAGTTCTCTTGCGGTGGATCTTAGCTGTGTTTGATAAAAATCGGTTCAGCTCTTTAAAAGTTATAATCGGGGTTGTAGTTCGTCAGACAAATAACAGATGGCGCTAAGGATATTAGTTCTACTATTAAGTTCCTCCGCTCTTCGCTAGATGGTGTTTAGTTTACATAATGAAACTATTGAATGTCGGGTTCTTTTTTAAATTCGTCTGGCAAATAAACTTGTATAAGGAAATAACCGGCCAAATGCGAGTCAGACTCGGGCACGAAGGGTTCCGTACCATTATCTATAAAAATCAAGTTTTTTGTATGGGAGCCCCGCTTAAATATTTATTTTATTTAATTTTTTTATTTATTATTAAAATAAAAATTCTACTGAGTATTTTGTGAATATTTCAAGTGCCTACCTGTTGCCATTATTGATATCGAGCAAAAAAGGGCAAAAAAAATCGCGTTTGTTGTATGGGAGCTCCCCTTATATATTTATTTTATTATGTTTTTAGTATTTGTTGTTATAGCGGCAACAGAAATACATAATTTGTGAAAATTTCAACTGTCTAGCTATCTTTGTTCTTGAGATACAGCCTGGTGACAGACAGACGGACAGACGGACAGACAGCGAAGTCTTAGTAATAGGGTCCCGTTTTTACCCTTTGGGTACGGAACCCTAAAAATATTGAAATTCCTCTTACAAATCAGCGGTCGGCCAACTGGATTTTGTACAGGGGGATGGAATTTTTTATCCATTTTCAATAACTTTTTTAGCAGTTTTGTAGTTCAGTATCATGGACTGAATTTCCTCCAAAAATTTGACTGGTAAAAAGTTACTCTGTTTGTGATAAAAATGAACAAACAAACAATCCTGAAGATAGAGCGAAGTGGAGAATTAAAAGCGGGAAGGCTGTTCTCCTCCAGGGTCCACAAAGCAATATGCCAGACAGTTGAAATTTTCACAAATTATGTATTTCTGTTGCCGCTATAACAACAAATACTAAAAACAAAATAAAATAAATATTTAAAGGGGGCTCCCATACAACAAACGCGATTTTTTAAAGATAATGGTACGGAACTTTAGTGCGCGAATCCGATTCGCACTTGGCCGGTTATTTTACCTTGTTTTTATGGAAATAGTTCAGTATCATAGACAGGATTTGTTTCAAATTTGGGCTAGTGATTAAAAAGTTGCCATGTTTATGGTCTTATGGTCCATCCCTCTACAATGTGGTCTCTGGGTTAGGAACCTCTGCTGTCTACCCCGTAAGGTACAAAGACGCGACGCGATATTGTATTTGGCTATCTGTATCACAAAACAATCGCAGCGCTCAACAAACTTTTTATTCATGCAAAATTGAATCTTACTTCATTGAGATAAAGCTCGAAATACCTGAGAATTGCGACACGCTGGACAGCATCGACAAGCCAGAGTGCCGGCTGTGGGAAGGATGTATCATCCCGATGGAATATATCTCCGAATCCTCAAACTGCCACATCGCGAAAACGTTCAACACATTCGAAACTTCCAAACTTTTTATTAAAATAATTAACTGAGCAATCTTTATCACATAAAAGCGATCATGTGACAACCATTGTGTTCAGAGACATGGTTTTATGTACGTGCGACCGGCGCGGCGGTCGAGGCGCGACTGCTGACTGTACGCGCCCCTCTACTCCCACCGCGCGGCGGGTGGGAGAATTTCGCTGGGGTGGGGGTAGGTGGCGACGTCATAGGGTGGAGCCTGGGCCCGGGGGAGCTAGCTGTGTCTATTGACACGAGTCGCTGTTATGGCCTGCCACTGATGACATTTTTTAATTTCTGACTTCTGCGTACAGTCGCGAATTGAAGTGAGTTGGAATCAAAAATTTACATCGAAAATGTTCGAGTTTGTATCAGTAGCTTTTCTAAAAAGTAAATTTAATTTTAATATGCACTACACGTAATTAAATTTATACTTATTGACGAGCAAAAATGTCTTAAAGGTCTAATTACTAAATAAACATTTGAATTTTGAAAATTTTTACAAGCGTCCACGTCACAATTACGCGCGGATTCTAATCACGTCTTATCAGTTACAGGGTAAACAAAGCCTCCAGTCATGGGACCCAAAGGCAATGACTTAATAATACTTTCAAAGGTACATGTATAATAATCTTGATGGCGGCGTCGTGGGTCGGGTCACTGGATTTCCTCTAATATGGTTGAGTTCAGCGATGGCTGATCCACGCGTCAACTCGTGAACGGGTGCCGAGACCTCACTCTCGGCACCCGTTCACGAGTTGACGCGTGAACGGGTGCCGAGAGTGAGGACTGGTCAGCTCGGCTCCACTTGTTAAGACTACTTAGTATTTATTATTTCTGTAAATTCGTTTTAGCACTCGTTTGACGTGTATTGTGATAATCATAGACCTAGAATTTTTTTACCGCGTAAATCTAAATCTATGTTAACATTGTATTAGACGTAATAAAAAATTAACAAAGCCCTTCTGGCGCGTATAAGTAACCGATACTGGGGGGTTACTCCAAAAGCGGTACCCAAATCGGACGTATCCGCCTTTTAGTGTCAAGCAACATTGAGCAGTAAAATATGATGATAAAGTCTAATTTGGTTTGACATAGAAATAGGACGACACTATCGTACGACTAAGGTATTATTTAAAGGAGTAACCCCCCTGTAATTGGGTTGTCAAGTAATTTTTAAAAAGATCTAATTCGCCATCCTTTTCGAGGAATAGCCTCTAGGAGAAGCTTTCTCTAATCAGATTTTAAAATAAGGTCTTATTTATTTATACTGCAGGCATAGGAAAAATGTAAATTTCGATTGATGTGTGACTTCCGGTGTAATGTTTAAAATTAAATAAAAAAATCTCGATAACACGTAGATTTTTTTATTCAAATTAGTTTCTTAAAATTGTCTATGTTTTCGATTAAATGCACCTTTAACACTTTTATATATTTTAGTTGACTACCCAATTGAGTTTTTCGGCGTTATTCCTTAGCAGTGGTCGTTGCGGAACGCTATTATCGTTAGCTTTTCTTTAAAATATGTTATTAGGTAATTATTTAAAAATAAATTAACATTACACTAAGATATTGACGTGTATAAGTGCCTGCAAAGTCTTATCTATACATATAACAAGAGGCAGCGCGCGGCTTCGCCCGCGTTAACCACGCGAGTGAAGTCGCGGGCGTGATGCAATATAGCCTATAGCCTTCCTCGATAAACGACCTATCTAATACCGAAAGAATTTTTCAAATCGTACCAGTGGTTCCTGAGATTAGCGCGTTCAAACAAACAAACAAACTCTTCAGCTTTATATATAAGTATGGATACGTGGGGCGCACTATAAGTTTCCGGAATGAATATGAAAAAATACTATTAAAGGTACAAAATTAATTTATTGTTTTTCAAAATAATCTCCCTTGGCGTCTATGCACTTTTTCATTCGATGAAACCAGTTTTGAAAACTTTTGTGCCACTGCTCTGTGGTGACCTCTGAAACGTGTTTTTCATACTCCTCGACAGCCTCGCCAGGTCGGGACTGTATGCAGGATGACACATGAGTTCTACATTTTTCGCCTTCAAAAAGTCGTTTGTCTGTCTGGCCGTGTGAGAACTAGCATTGTCGTGGTGCAGGATGATACGGCGTTTACGGTTATTTTTACGGAGTTCGTCAATAACTTCCGGCAAACAAATGGTCGTGTACCAGTCACTATTCACTGTACGACGATTCTCTAAAGCAACAGTAGCCACGTGTCCAGTTTTATTAAAAAAAGAAGCAATCATCCGCTTAGATGCACTTTTCACGCGCGCCACTTTGGTTGGTTTCGGCTCATCTTGAAAGACCCATACGCTCGATTGCTGCTTTGTTTTGGGATCGTAGCAATAAATCCATGTTTCGTCACCTGTTACTATGTCCCACACCAAATTTGACGCACCTTCGTTGAATCTGGTAAGCATGGCACTGCACCAAGTGACGCGGTCCGTTTTTTGAGCCTCGCTCAAGTTGTGTGGGATCCACCGCGAGCACAGCTTTCTCACACTCAAATGTTTGTGTAGGATTAATTGTATTTGACTCATGCCTATTTCTAAGGATGCGCGAATTTCATGGTAGGTCACATGCCTGTCTGTTTCAATCATACGGCGCACAGCATCGATGTTTTTGTTGGTCACAGCGGTGGACGGCCGACCATCGCGAGATTCGTCACTGAGATTGATACGACCACGCTTGAATTCTGCAAACCAGCTATAAACAGTTGTCTTGCATGGTGCTTCATTGCCAAAAGCTGTTTCAAGCCGAGCGATGCTCTGTTGAGCTGTCAAATTACACTTAAAATCGTAGAAAATCATACTACGAAAATTTTCCCGA
This sequence comes from Acrobasis consociella, assembly GCA_963555685.1. NCBI lineage: Eukaryota > Metazoa > Arthropoda > Insecta > Lepidoptera > Pyralidae > Acrobasis > Acrobasis consociella. Next base: position 19,362,401 of record OY743117.1, read on the forward strand.
GTTAAATCCATGTTGATGCAGACACACAATTTTTTAAATGGCGCCACAAGGTAAAAACAAAAGACAGTCAGATGAAACAAACTGCATTCTACAGCCAAAGAGTTCTATTTTCAAATGTTGCAATAAATTTTTAAATATTGTTTATGTAAGTGGCCAGTTCCGGAAACTTACAGTGCGCCCTATGTATAACAAAGAAATGTGTCTGTCTGTACATTGAATATATTTGAAAAATAAAAATTGGGGCCATGGAGATACAGTAATAGTCAGAATTTAAAAAAACAACAGTTTCCGGAAATGCTAGACATATTCGAATTAATTTATTTTTTGTATATAGCTGTTAAGTAAGCCTGGGCAACATATAGGGTGTAATTTATTTTGGAAAATGGAACACCTGATGCAGAGCCATAATGGTCCAGCTAAACTATAAGAAATATAAAAATGACGCCTTAGCAAAAGTTGTTCAGCCTGATGAGCATTTTCCGGAGTCATAAAGTCCACGCGAACGAAGTTGCAGGCTTTGGCTAGTTACTAAATAAATAATTTGACTTGATAAAAGTAATACTCTACTAATAAGCAGTGTGAAGTCTACATACATATAATTCAAAGGAAATCTTATTAAAAATTTGTTAAGTTTGTGGTGAACATTCTGAAACTCTAGTAGTTTTTAGCTTTTACATTAAAATAATATTTAAATAAAAAATTACCTTCAATAAGAGATTAATGCTACATTGAAAAAAAATTGACTTTGACTTTGTATTCACTGCTTTTGACTTAATAGACATTATAATTTTGCAAATGTCATCCTCAGTGGAAGGAGAAATAGAAAAGGGGTCTATTTGAGGCTTGGCCATGGAAGTTATTCTAGAAATCTTAGCAGCTTTGACAGTAGGATCAAGAGAGATTATAGAGTTTATTATTGAAGTCATTTGGTGAGAAACTAGTAGTTGAAAAAGAATTAATTTTATGTTTAGCAAGGCCCAAAGAACGGAGAAACTTCCAGAAGATTATCAGAAAAATATTTCTGTTCCGTATGTATATTGTACTCTTGTGTAAGTTTGTGTGTCGTTGACTATACCAAAAACCAGAAGGTTTTCTCACACTTAATTCAACACACGGCAATACAAACAAGAGAACAACAGAAAAGGCGGGCCGATCGCCGAAAGCTGACATAGCAAAACTACAGAGAGACATACAAAAAAATGTGCTAATACATTTTAATCCAAGCACCTAAGTTTTTTTTATTTAATTGATTAAGTTTTTTTGTGTATAATCTGTAAAATGGGGATACCTGAAGATAGTCAATGTCGCAGTGAAAGCTTCGAGTTCATCGCATCATCTCTTTGTGGGCCAAAGAGATGACGCGATGAACTCGAACCTTTGTCACTTTCCAACGTGAGTGGTCAGCAAAGGCAGATGATAGAGGCGCATGCAAGGAAATGGGAGAGACCTTTGCCCAGCTATGAGATAATATAAATAGATTAAAGAAAAAAAAAATTGTTGCATAAAATTTTAACTATTTTTTGGAGGAATTGAACAGACAAAGCTACCATAGTGTGTGAAGGGAGCTCAAAACCTTCAGAAAGTAAACATCATACATACACTAAGGCAAATACAAATTGTCAGCTGGAAGTACCTTAACGCAGGCCCTAGCCCTTTGCACTGGTATAGCACTTCATATAAGCTGAGTATCACTTATTCCTACTATTACTACAAGCGAAACTAAAGAAACGTGCACTAGTCAGTATGTGTGATCATTCCTCAACACACTCGACAAGGCCAGAACGTAGTTACGCCCGTTCAAAACTGCCATGTGACCCTAATGAACTCCAGCTGTGTTCTACATAAATTCACAGATCCGCAATACAAACCATCAAAGAGTAAAAATGTTACAGACAATTTTATTATGTTTTTTTTTTCATTTGTACCCTAGGGTACGGTTCTAGGGTTAAATTGCCTACTAAAAAATATTTCAAAATATAAAGAGCGTTGGGAGAACTAAAATAATTTACACTACATAACATAATTAACGTTTAATAGGGTGTATTTCCATTAGTAATATCGATGCCTGTCGGGGCATCGTTTTCCATTAAAGTTACACAATTATAAGAATCCCAAGATTGTTAGAAACATATCTACTCACCGTAATCCCTGAATAGTTTCTTGTATTCCCCCAAATCATTCTGCTCCAGCCACTCATCCACTTGTGCACTTTCGTCTTCAAATATCTCCGTCAACACTAACCGCGCAAGATATATAATAGAAAATAAAAATAACGTAGTGCCGAAATAGTTCACATGTTTGTACATATTTATTGCTTTAGTCATAATAACATCATTAAATTTGAATTTATTTATTGAATTAGGACGGCAATGGGGTTTGTTTTGCTTCACATGACAGAATTGAGTATTGACAGAACAGTCAAAAAGCATCTGACATATTTGTTGACATTTTACGGGTGTGAAATCAGACGTGCCAATAATGAAACGCGGAATCACCCAAATGGATTTTTCCCCCGTGGTTTTTCCCTGTGATTTTTCCATACAAAAAAGCGTTCGTTGTATATGTAACTCTGCGTTTGAAAAATGGCACCACAGGGTTTGCTTGGGTTGGCTGGGTTTGGGTATAACATTGTATATATGGAGGTCAGTAGGTTTGGTGTATGGTGGGATTGGTGGGTGATGGTGGTTGGTGTGCGTGCATCGTGCGTGCGTGTGACGATGGATGACGCAAAGGGCAAAAAAAATATATAGTGCCGTTTACGTCAATAATGGCAACACACAGAGATATGGGACTTAAAGCAAGTCCCATCTCTGGCAACACATGAAATTGACAAGTGTCATGCCATTGTCATGCATGACAGGCATAGCCAGCCCGCATGAGCACCGCAGTGCTGCCATATGTACGGATTTGTCCGTACACGTACGGAATTTGGGCTATCACGTACGGACGGTACGGACAAAGAAAGCGTACGAAACACGTTTTCTACTAATATGAAACACATAAATACTGAGATGGATATTTTTTTCACATCCGTCATCCCTTAAAAATATATGACGGAGCAGGAGATGACCTACGCCGAACTCACTAAAAGTGTGACGATAAATACAGCGCTCCGCCTCGCGCTGTATCATGGATTCCAACATTTCCAACCATATGTGTCTGAATACCCCTGGCCCACACAGTTATTGAATCTGTGTCCACCTGGGCTTATCGTCTAGCTGAAACAACTATCATTGTAATAAATCGGTTTACCAAATCCTCATCTATTACAACAATCACAATTAAAGAAGTTATGGCCAAGCCCACAGCAAACTACACAAAGGAGATGTTCACAGTACGGCGGTCCGCACAAGACTGAGCCGCTCGTCTAGCTACCGCTTTTATACTTGTTGAAACATTTGAAAATGTCGCAGTTATGTTTGGTAGTAAACAACTTTCTGTTTGCACATCGAAAACATTAATAAATGGGATTATCTTGAACTCGCCGACATATATTAAATTATATATTATAGGTGATTGATACATGTAATGTAGTGTTTTGTGTGTAATTGTGAACTCAATTGCAATTATGCATTCAATCAAGTGCAGCGCAGTTGAGCGTATTTTTTTATGCTTAACTTAATAAAAACGAAACAGCGAAATCAATTCTCAAGAGAGACAATTCAAGGGTTTCTTTATACTAAACAATTGTAAGGAAATACACCATGTTTTAATTTTAATGTCGAAAAATGAATTAAAACATTTATTAATAATTTTTGCTTTTAATTTTATTATTTACCAATATATGAACAATTGAACATGGAAAATGTATACGGAGAATTCATAAAATAAAAGCTGTACAAAGGCATTTTATGTTTCTTCTGTACGGATTTCGTACGGAGTTTCAGATTTATTTAGATGTAACATTCCATTAAACATTAGTGTAATGAATGCACTGTCTACATATGCATGTTCGATAATCGCCTCGTCTCGTCATTCTGTGTTTGAGTAAATATATTTATTATGTACCTAATGAATTAATCTTCTTATTGCACAAAATAAACAAATATGTACTTACAGGACACGATAATTATTTATCTAAAAAGAATAGTTAACAAAACTCACTTCCTTTATATTTATTTCTCAAATTTTTTTATTAGGCGAATCTAGCCCGAAATCCTGACAATGAGTTGGCAACATCAATATAGCGCGCGCATGAGCCCGCCGCTTTGAGTCCGCTCCGCTGCTTGCCTTGAAAATAAAAACCAATCTCAAAAATAAATACTGTGGTAGTGTTGTGGTTTGTTTACAGTTTACATTAGTTTAAGTACTTACCTACATAGAGTACTCTAATATAAATAACTGAAACTTTACAGGCTACTAGATTACCACAAATTTGAAAGGGAGTCCGAAACTGAATACTTTTTGCGGTGCACTATAAACTACTGTAAGGATACTTACACTAGAAAAATGGTTCAATGTTCAATACTAAAGTGTAAAAATAGAAGTGTAAAAGGTGGTGCATTAAGTTTCTATTCTTTTCCTAAAGAAGAGACTGTAGCAAATGCGTGGCTTCAATGTTGTAAGCCAAAAACGGCTCTAAAAACTGGTATGTTATTTAAAACCTAACTACCTATAAAACAGTTAATCAAGTCACCAGGCTAAGCTTGCGATAGATTTTTAGGTAGATGTCCATTAACCCAGTTATCCAGTCCACTAACATCCAATTCATATAGCACAAACCAAGTAAACCCTTCCCTGGCAATAGTTTGGCAGCTATAGAGGATTGTCCAGCAGTACATCTCAATGGTACATTATGGCATGGCGAATTACACTACAACGCGCCCCGCTGCGTGGTGCGGGACCGCACTGTATACAAGTAACTCCATTTGTATAGAAAACACGCATAGTACAACACACTAACACCGCGTCTACGCGCGTCGTTTTTGTATGGCGGCCCCACACTACGCAGCGGGGCGCGTTGCAGTGTGATAATCGTCTAAGGGATAGACCTGCAGCAGCCATCTCAGTTTTTAGACAAAAAGGTGGTTGGATCTTAAATTGAGCCACCTCTCTAAGTTAGATTTGGCCCCATGAACGCCTCAAAGTACGAGACACCCCATGATCCGTTTCTGAAAAGAGTACCAACATAATAATAATAGCGCTTATTTCCATTTGTAATGCATTTTATAAACTGCACTGATATAATGATATTTGTCTTCTGTAGTGTTGCATAAAAACAATCACTCTATTGGTAGGACTCTAGATAGTATTGATAGCTAACAGTTGGCAATACTATTGATGAAGGTAATACTATTGAATTTAGACACTATCCTTCTTATTATCAAACGCAGACTAACTTTGTTACTAGGTTTAAACCATTATCCGACCAAATCAAGTTGGCATCTAGTAATATAACACTCGTCTCATCTGAAAATGTCAACTTCATTTGGTCAGATAGTGGTTTAAACCTAGTAACAAAGTTAGTCTACGTTTTATAATAAAATGGTATAAATAGTTTTTAAACTATTGAGTAGGTATTGGTACTATTTGTATAAAGCGCTATCTATAGCTAAATTACTATTAATAGTTCTTCATATAAATAGTACCAATATTATTGATACTATTGATAGTTCTACCTTCATCAATACTATTGCCAATTATTGGCTATCGATTCTGTCAATGGTCTGTCTTGTCGTTGATACTGTCAATGGTTGTCTGATGTCTCTTGATGAAAACAGCTCACTCGCAATGCAGTGAAGAATTAACTTATTAAAGGCCTTAAATTTTTGTTGTTAGCTGTTATGACACTGACAACCACAAGCTACAAGTGGCAGCATTCGGAACTAAAATCCATATTCTTACATTAGCTATTTTGTTAAACGTAACACACTGGAAAATCCAGCTGAATGATTTTCTGTTTCACAAAACTGAGCTGTAATGCCAAACAGCTAGAGGTTTTGTCAAACAATGGATTATACAATCCAACTGCGATATATATATGATAAAAAAGTGCATGTATAATGTTTAATATATTTATTAACTTTTAGGCAGGGTATGCTCAGCTCATTTTATATTGTCTGACTATCAAAAGCAATTGAGGCATATTTTGATGAATGAATCGCCAAAAAGATGTAGGACGTTAAAACCAGATGCCGTACCTTCTTTGCACATAAATGGAGTCGCTCAGCCTTTACCATGCCCTAAACCAATAATAGAAAGAAGGTAAATACTAACATTTATATGAATAAATATGTCATAACTTCTAACAAAATATACTAAACTATTTTAAGGGTTAGTTCATGAAACTAAACAACTTTCCCCACAGAACATTATATCGAAAAATGAAAAATATTTTTTTTCCATCCAAACTCGAATCAGCTGATCGGTCAACTTGTATGGGAGACAAAAAAAATTGTGTATTTAGTTTCAGTATATTTTGTTAGGCCTTAATATAGGGATTAGGGACTAATCGCCCAGCCCCGTGAGTTCAAGACTTGTGTTATTCTAACTAAACAATACTATATTTTATAACAAATACATATATACATAAACATCGAAGATTTAGGCCGATCAGAAATAGAACTTATTCCATCTTGACCTGAACAGGCATAGAACCCGGGACTTCCTGAGTAGCAGAGCCACGGAGGTTGTCAAAATTCATTATTCTTTTTGTGTTATATTTATTTATCCTCTTATTCATAAAAATATTTCAAACGGGTTTTTAAACCTATTTTACTAAAAAAATTTTTTTTCCCGCGCCCCGCTGCGTAATGCGGGGCCGTCATACAAAAACGACGCGCGGGGACGCGGTGTCAGGTGTTACAAGCAACGTTAGAACACGCATTCACGCGCTACGCTGCATAGTGCGGGGCAATGTGAGAATCGCCTATAAGGGCCGCGCTCCACTGGATTGGCATCATGGCATGGCATCGGAAGCGACGCGTCATTTCAAAACAAGCTTTATGTCTAGTAATATAAGATGCATAACCGCCCGAGGGTGTATTTCCGCGGAAGTGCGCGACAGGCCGCCGGCCGGCTTTCCACGTTCAAGCGGTTATGCATCTTATATCACTTAACATAAAGCTTGTTTTGAAATGAAGCAAATACTGTGATTCTGAATTCTTTAACAAAATTGTATTTGCAATCATTGCACTCCATGCATATTTGTTACAAATCTATCTTTATGTTGCTTGCAAAATGTATATTTTCTTAGTTGCAGTTTGGATGATTCCACAGAATATTTAGAAGATGACCCACTTATGCCTGATGAAAAGCTAACTAATGATTCTGAAACTTCACGCTCTGTACAAACACAAACCCAAATAGAAACCCGCTGTGTAGGAACCACAACAAGAGAAAAACGGTAATTTTTTTACCCATATTTGCAAAAATCATCATCGTCATTTTAGCTGCATAATGTCTTCTGCTGTACTATCACGGTCTTTTTTGCATGGATACCATAAAGTCGATTTTTCTGTGAGGGTTTGCACCTGGACTCACAGAATTTAAACTAGATGGCGTATTCACAAATTAAAAATAACAAAAGCTCAGCAACGTGCATCTGCAAAATATGATTTTTAATTGGCTTAAGATAATTTGTGATGACATGAAATAAAATAGTAACTATAGCAAAAAACAATATATTTTCGATAAAACATAGCTTATTAATTTATTTTTAAGAAATACTAGCGCCATCTTAAGATATAATCCTCTAAGTTGGCGTTGAAACCCCGCTCAAACGATTTTGCTGCTATGGAAAATTTTCTTCTGATCAGTTCTGCATGGAAAGCATAAGGTTTACTTTTCTGTGAGGTTTTGCATTAGGAGCCTCAGAATAAAACTAGATGGCACAAAAAAATAACAAGTTATCCTTTCATTTACTAGTAGATCTTATTTTCACTAAAGTTGAAAACAGATAGATGAGCTAGTGGCGCATTGTTGACGTATGAGCCGATTGGCAGCGGTTCAAATCTCAAGTCAGGCTTAGTTAAAAAAAAGAAATAATATAATAATTAATTGTTTTTTATTTTATATAAATTTTTATAATATAAAAAATATGGTAATATATTTTTATTTGGTAAAATGGAAACATCAACAAATATTTTTCTTACTGATTAACGTTTACGATTGCAACTTTCGTGTAGGTAGATAAGAAATAAAAATACATTAGTAATATTATAGTCTTATAATGAATACACCTTAACTTATAACCTTTCGCTAAATACACAATATAAGTTTTTTAAATGTTTTGCCTACTTATATATAGAGTTAGTGTAGTATATAGTTTATTACAAAAATTCGTTTTGCAGATATATATATTGACTAAATGATTAATTGATATAATATGATTTTAAGGTTTATAGCTTAAGTATTCGTTCCCAATCGAGGAAGAGATTGAAGCTAAGCCTCAAATCAATAACAATTTTGAGACCGGGTTGTAGCTACCATAAAGAATAAAAGACAATATAAACATTTGTAAAAATGCAGAAAATAATAAAAATCACTTAGTATAATAACATTTTGCTATTACAAAAGAAATATATCCTACTTACGCTCATTTTAAACACAATATATAGCTATCCCGGTCTCAGCTAATAACCTGTATAACCGCCATTTTGATCGATTCTTTCAGCACGTCTAAATAATTTACACTATTTGCTCGACTGGGTACTAAAGTTAGTACTAAAGGCATTCATCCATACCCCCCATATCCCCCACATGTTTACTGTTATACGACCAGATTCACAGTTGAGCACAACGTGATCACTAATAACGCGTATTATTCCTACGCCACAGCGTAATTTAACTCGCCCGTGTTGGTTAGATTTAAGTCTTCTCATCACTGAATATGACGTTACTCCAGTCGAAATTTCTATATTCCAAAGCGAACTCTAATCGCGCTCTTTTATAGGTTTCGGTTAGCAATGGCTTAATAGCATGTCGCCGATAATGCAGACCTTCACTATGGAGAGCACGACGCACCGTTCGTAAAGATGTGTCAAACAATCCTGCGTAATATCTGGTTGGGATAAAGCCATTTTCCTCATAACCTTGCACCATAAGTTCACGCTGGTCTGAGCTAATATGGGGTCTTCTGCCGTGTAGTGTAGTAAGATAGGTATGCTAGTTGTAAGTATATATAATGAGAAACTTATTAATAAAGGGAGTCCTAATCCAACCGTGTTTCAATACAGTCGCCTCCTACACTACATGGCGACCCTGCCAGTCGGCGCAGCCCTGCGCCGGCGCGGTTGTGTCATGGTGTGTGCCGCGTACCGCGTATAAATAACGTAAATAAAATTAAGATTTCTAAAAAGACAATCAGTGGCGATGTAAAAATAAAAAGATTTTGTGGTGAAGAGGCGGCTGAAAAATGAAGAAAAAAAAGAAGCCTGGAAGAAAGAAGAAAGAAATAAAATTCTAAGATATATTTAAAAAGATAAAATTAAAATTATGTATGAAGATTTATTATAAATAAAGTACTTGTTAATGTTTAATCTTGAAGTAAGAAAAATAAGTTAAGAAGAAGGAAGATTTCAAGAATGAAGATTGAAGAAAGAAGGTATGAAGATTTTAAAGTTGATGAGGAATTGAACTAAGAAATATGAAAATAATTAAGAAGAATTGAAGAAAGAAAAGTAATATATACGTATATTGAAATGAATAATAATAATTTTTAATATGATTATGAAGTAAAGTTGCATTCCTCCTTGCTAAGAAGATTTTTTTTAACGTGAAGATGTTTTGAAGAGACGTAGAACTATTTAGAAGAGAGAAAATAGAAGCGTACGGGACAAGGATGGTGTCCAGGGTATAGCCCGGCCCACTTTTGACAGAGTCCAGGGAATAGTTCAGCCCACCTAGCCCGCAGTCAACGTGACGTAGCATCAGCTTCGCAAGGCCAGGACAAGTTTATCTATGACGTTCACGGACACGGATACGACAGGAAACACTTTCATATCCTTTTATACATTTTGCAAATCATAAAGTATTTTGTACTTACGAGTTATATGTAATTCATTAATTTATTATTATTTTTAATTTAGAAACAAAAACGTAACAATTTTTTTTGTATTGAATTGTATTATGTATTTTTATTGAAAATGTCTGAGAATTTTGATTTTGAAATAGCTCTTGCTCTTATGCCAGTAATGACTGGAGATGAAAATATAACAAGATCATTGATTAGCAGCATTGAATATTATAGTAGTATTTTACCCAAACAGTCTCAAATAATTTTGATTAATTTTGTTTTGAAAACACGTCTATCTGAACATGCTAAATTTATTTTAAAGTCTACTTATAGTGATATTAATTGCCTAGTTTCAGACATGAAAAAGTTATTGTTGCCTAAAAAATCAGCGTTTTATATACAAAAACAATTAATTAATTGCAAGCAAGGAAATCGTTCTATAAAAGCCTATGGAGCAGAAGTGGAAAATCTTTTTGTGGATCCCACACTAGCTCAGTCTGATAGTGACGAAACTAAAATAGAAGTGATTCGCCCTATCAATGAAAAATTGGCCATAGATTGTTTTTTAAAGGGACTTAACAATTTTAGGTTATATGTTATTATTTCAGCACAAAATTTTCAATTTTTATCAAATACTATTCAAGCCGCAATTGACGAAGACAGTATGATGTCATTCAACAGAAATAAAAGCATAAATCATAATAATACTAAATATTCGTGTAAAAATTCATATTTTGTTAAAACTAATTATTACAGTCAAAGTTCTAAAAATAGATTAGGTACATCAGAAAGTTCTCTAAGCATGACGCAATCTAGACAGCCTGCACTGCACACGTGCATAGGCCACGTTTCGCAAACTCAGCAAGTACAGCGTTTCGAAGAAACAAAGCCTACTGATGATTATGATATTTTTTGTGATCTAAATTTAGAATTTGTTACTTTATTTAACACTGATGAATTTGATAAATCAATTAATTTAAATAAACCTATAAAACTAATTGAGACGCAGGATAGAAATTTAGAAAATAATAAAATAAATATTGATGTTAAAATAAATCATAAAAAAAGTAAATAAAATACGTAATAAAAACGCAAAAATTGATAAAAAGAGGAGAAAGAATAAAACCCCGGATTTGACAAAATATAAAAATAAGTTAATTTTAAATAATCAGAAAAAAGTAGTGAAGAGAGTAGGTGTATGGAAAAATAAGATAAAGTTTATAAGTTTGTTACGGGAAATGCTAATAAATAAAGAAATGAAGGAAAATGTAAGAAAGTATAAGATAAAAAATAAATTTTATTTGAGGAAATGTAATAATATAATGAGAAATATTAAAACAAATATGAAAAAAGTATATGGGAAATGTTTAAAAAGTAATGAAAAGAAAACTAAGTATAAGAAAAAGCTAAGGTGTAGAAATAAGTATATTGATATGAGTACTAAATACATTGGATTAGACAAAAATAGTTTATTAAATAAATTGTATGACAGACGAGCAGTAGGAGTAACTTAAATAAGTCTTAGCTAATTACTTACTTATAAAGATTAAGAGATAAAGAAAAGTGTACTTTTTAATTCGATTTTTTCGACTAGAAATTTATTTGTCTTATGTGACTTATGTCTTTTTATCACTACATATTTTAATTCGAATAGTGGTAGTTCATATCTATATGATGTATTTTGTTACTATCAGTTTAAAAAAAATATATATATATAAATATGGCTATATATAATGTTTTTACGAAAAAATTATAAGTATATCTAGTTTGTTTTGTAATGTTTTTGATGATAAAGGTGTTTTATATATTTTATTTACCAAGTAAAAAAAAAAATTGTATTATATATAATTATATTAGTAAATATTAAAAATAATTATATTTTATAAGACGTAATAAGTACGTAGTAAGTTCGTATCAGTCGCTACACATTCCATTCCCATACTTGCAGTATTGTGAAATTCGTAATTCAATCTGTTTGTTTTGTACTAAGTTTAGAAGAAATTCATGAGTCAACTACTGTGTCATTCTATGTGTTTTGAAATAAAGTAAATTAAAAGTAATAATGATGATAATGGCTAAAAAAAAATTTTTTTTTCAAGAAAAGATTTTTTTTTCTTTCAAGGGGGGAGGTGTAGTGTAGTAAGATAGGTATGCTAGTTGTAAGTATATATAATGAGAAACTTATTAATAAAGGGAGTCCTAATCCAACCGTGTTTCAATACAGTCGCCTCCTACACCACAGCCGGATCTACTGCGGTGTTCCAAAGAACCCTCCTCTTGAAACCGTTTTACCCATAAAGTGACAGTCTTTATCTGAAAAAGGAATATATGTTTTATTTTTATGTTTCAATGGCCATGCGTAGTAAAGTAAATAACAGAAAGTGAATTCAATCATTTTTTTATACTTACGTTTAAGCCAGTTCCTCTAGAAATTTCAGAATAATTAAGGCCTTGCTTATGCAAAGCTATTATTTGGGCCCTCGTAGCCATATCAATATTCAAACACGAACTCATATTAAAATAAATAATTAAAACTCGTTTAACGCAATCGTAACTGAACTTACTCAAAGAAAGTATAGAACGTTATGATTTAACAAAGATATCATTTTTATAAATCAATGGTAAACTACCTTCAATTCTTTTGAGTTTTTATTTTAGTCGCTTACAATATCAACCTTCATAAATAACTACAACAGGATAAACAGTAGGGTAATTTTAACCCTCTGCATAGATACGCATTGGTCTAATGGTTAGTGGTATTGAAACATGAGACAAATTTTATGCTACCGAGTTCGAATCCTAGCTAGCTGTCGTTTCTCTGCAATAAGGTTTTTAATTGTAATAGGAGAATTTGTGATAATATAATAACTAGCAAAGAACGAGACTTGAATGAGCCATGTAAATTATTTATTTTCTTATTTCCGATTCAACTAGCGCCATCTATGGTATCTAAACCAAACCAATACATAAGTTTTTAAAGAGGGCGTGGCGCAAATCGGCGCAATCGATTTTGTTATGGAAATATCCATGCAGAACTGACCGCAGGTGTACATAGGCCTGTCCCAAGGATTTCCAAAATCACCGATCTAGGCTTGCATCCAGCTCTTTTTTTGCTTTTTGTCAGGTCGTCTAACTTGTGGGGGAGTGTCCTATGCTTCGCTTGCCAGTACGTTGTACCGATTCAAGAAACTTTGCCCTACCGGCCGTCGGTTTGTCGCGTTGTTTCCCGCCCACTGCCACTCTGCATTTGTATAAATACATACATACTAGTACGGCTTTATTCCTAATGGGGGCAGACAGCACTTTGGGTCCTGCAGACTAAGCAGATAGAGCCCTGGGCCGCAAGAATCAAACTACTTCTAGCATAATGGTGGAAAAAGAAATCAAAATAGTGATGGATAGCCGCATCGCCTATTATCATGATTCGTATTTTCGCCCAATCCCTTAATTGGCTTTTACGATCTGCGCGGGAAAGCAGCTCATACATTCGAATACATTTTTTCTTTTTTCTCAGATCAGTCTAGAAGGACATCATTTCACATACATAAGTCATTCGCAGTGTTTTATTGTACATACATACAATAAAAAATATATTCATTTTTTTGTTTCAGTGCACAAACCGTTACCATTCGTGCTTCAGAATATATTAATTTATTGAGAATAAAAAAAAAGAACCAAGTCATAAACGACAGGTTGCAACAAATTTTTACTTCAGGTCAAATTCGTAGCCTAATTAGACCTGATAGGCATCGTGTCAAATGGTCTATCGAAGATATTGCAGCTGCGATCACATTGAGAAGAAGAATAACTGCTGAGGGCTATAAGTACATAAAGAATGTTATCGGGATTCCACTGCCAGGGATCTCAACGCTGTGTAAGTGGTCTACAAGGTACGAAGTTGTGGAGGAGGTAATAGAAAGTGGAGAGCAAACTGAAGCGCAGAAGGATGACCTTGAAGAAAGCTTACAACAATAATAATTTAATAAATATAGGTACCTCCAGATGTCTTTATCGTTTAATTCTAAGGCTCAATTCACACCGGGATGGAAGCGCGCGGAAGGGAAGCGGAGAGCAGTTTCAGTGTCATACAATTTTAGACTATCGCGATGACTGTAATAAATGGAATCGTTTGAAAAAGTGGAAAACGGCGCGCGAATGCTCGCGACTTCGCGAGCACTCCAGCGGCGTCGGCGCACGACTGCTCTGGCGGGTGGGCGCGGGCGCGGGCAGTCGCGGGCGGGCGCCAGCGGCCGCTGGAAGTATCCTCACCTCCGCCCGCTCCACACCGCGCGTATTTTGTTTCTGAATATGTGGCTTGAGAATTTTTAACAACTTTTCAAATTTGTCATATGTAGTTCATTTTATAATAGTCGTAATAAATGCTAGGGTACCGATATAAATTTGCGCAAAATGTTTGAAATTGTCCAAAAAGATGTCTTTTCTTCCATAGGTCGTGTACCCAAAAATTTCTTTTCCTTCTTAATATTATCCGCCTTTCCTCTTCCTCCTCTTCTTCTTCTTCAATTATACGTGCAATAACAATTAAATCCAAAATACTCATTTTCACAGCTAAGTTAATACACACGTGTTTCCTTGATATATGAAGAATATAAACTGCGCATAGCTGAGCCGTGAAGCGAGTCGCGCGCGGCCGCGATCACTCTCGAGCGGGCGCGAGCAGTCGCGCGCGGTCGCGAGAAAGCGCGGGCGGGCGCCAGCAGTCGCCGGAGTCCGCGCGCCTTTTCTTCCGTGTCGGCTGCTTCCAGCCGCTTCCACGCGCTTCCATCCCGGTGTGAATTGAGCCTAATGGGAAATCCCCAAGTTTGCTAGTACCAGCTTTAGTAGTACCTTGTGTTTCTCCCAGTTTATGTATTGAAAATATACGTACATTATAAATATGCGCGCGGCGACCACTCCGGAGTAGGAAATTCAGTGACATGATTCGTATCTCTAGAGTAGTCATTGACTTGCAATGCACTAATTCTAGGTATCTAAACGAAAAGGTGTCGAATTCTGACGCGGGCTAAATTAAACTATATCGCTAACGACATTGAGTAGATATTTCTTTGCATTCCCTTGCTGAATAAGACTTCTGTACATTAGTGCTAGCATGATCCAAAAAAACAGGTCTGCTATTCCGGCAGTGACACGAGCCTACGTCACCACAGAGTTGCCACTTTAATGTGACTAAGTTAAGATTTAGGGAACGTTTGCCTGCCATTATTCATGACAATAAATATTTTAATGCATTAAAAATTAGGTTATACTTGTTATTCATAAATAAGTCTAACTTATTTTTTCATAAATAGGTTATTTGTAACAATGGACATGGTTTAATCCGATTCAGATATACGTGAATAATAAAAGTTGGGGTGTTTGATTTTACAGTACCGGTAACACTGAGTGGCGGTGACGTAGGCTCGTGTCACCCACGTGACCACTATATGTCGGAATGCCATACCTGGCGCAGTATATTATTATACCATGAGTGCTATTACTTATTCTGTGCTAGTACTAAAATGTGTACTTACTAAAACTGCATTATAATTATGCACTTAACAAAAAAAAAACTCAATTACTTATCATTATCAGGCATTTAATAAGTATACAAGTAAATGTTAAATTAAAAATTGATAAAAATATTATAAAATACAACGGGAGACAATATGCAGAGAATAGAATCAGAAAAAAGTACAATCAAAACATTACCTAAAATTAAAAATGCCTAGTACGTAGTCTTCTGCTGACTGATAGTCATACATTAAAGATTTTAAAAATAAAACACAACAGATATACATCTATATATAATGATTTTCCATTTACATATCACAAGGGTGTGCTTGACAGTTTATGATCCGTGTACAGCGATGCTCACTTAAAGCTAATTGAGGGTGTATTTTGTCAACCAATAGGATCCAGTTATTACCAAGAGCCTGACACGCTTTGATAGAGCGAGATAGACTTATTGCTATTTCTAAAAGAAGAAAAGAAAAAAGCGCTTTATTTTGTTCTTATCACATAACGAGCATTTGTTCATGGTCGGGTTATAGGCACACTTCAAAGCACCTGAAGTGTGCCTATAACCCGATCATGAATAAAATATACGTAGTATCATTATAATGTCGTTCTCTTACCCTCGCTCTAGGTCGCTCGGTGGCAAATCTACACTACTTTTATATTCTTAATCTTTGATCATTACAGACAATATAATATCTACCGCTTTATATGTCACCATCATTTCAGCCACATAAGAAATCTACTTGAGAAGGCTATGTACTGGACATAGCCCTCCCATGGATTTCGAAAATCAATTCCAGCAACCTTGTCAATAACAAAATCCGATTGGTTGTTGAAACACATCCTCATCCATCTTTAACAGAGCCGCATCCTAAAGCTAACATCACAAAGGGAAAGGGAACACCTTTACTTTTTGACTTTGAGTTTGTCCGCAAGCGAGCAAGACAGGCCTGTGCCATCGGGCTCCACGTTCAGCTGTTCCACTATGCTGTCGTTGATGACCATTGAGAAGCGTTTGGAGCGGAAGCCGCCGAGGGGGGGCAGGTTGGTGCCCAGGTCCAGCATCTTGATGAAGCTGCCGCTGGGGTCTGCTAGCATGCGGACCTGGAATGATGGAAATTATTTTTTTATGCTCAATTTAAAGAAGGACACCTCAAGAAAAATGTAGACTTCCTAATTTTTTTATTCTAGCATTTATGAACTTTATCGTGGATGTAAATTCGTTGTCAATTCATTCAATTGATCTCCACTGCAGGAGCACGACCCTCTCTGTACAGAGCCATACTTGGCTAGAGCAGCCAGAGGACTTGGCCTACACTCCACGCTGTCCAAACGGGTTGGAGAGGTCTCATTGATGTTTATAAGCTTTGTTTAGCTTGTATTTCCTAAGTCGCCTTCTAGGACATTCACGGGAGGACTTGGAGTGGCCCTATTCTACTCTGCCGGAAACCATACTGCAGCCGAAAACCTCTGGATGGAAAGCTCCCATGCTGGTCTGGGAGAAATGAAAAAACTTAGAATGTACCAGCTGCTGCTCTTCCCGCGCAGATCGTAAAAGCCAATCGAGGGAACGGGAAAAATGCGAATCATGTTAACAGGCGATGCGGCTAGCCACCCATTACTGTATTGATTGCTTTTCCATCTTCTCGCCCACCATGACGCTAAAAGTGGCTAGGTAAATTAAAAACCAGTCAACTAGTGATAAGTGGCGGAACTACTTAATATTCTAACCGATGTTATGGAATTAAAAACCTTATAACGTCATCACAAATTACATAATAGTTACTATGACGTAATAGATGTAATAGTATCAAGTAGTGAGTTGATAACTTATAATATTACCTATATCACTAACGATAAAATTTTGCGGTGCGGCAATCATAGAACATCAAAAGATACTGATTTCTATATCTATGATAAGACAAATTTAAATTATCACAAAAAAATATCTATGATATTGGCCCCAGATATAAGACACATTTTAATGTAAATTAAACCATATAATAAAACAAGTAATCAAGGATTCTGAAAGTCACGCCAATGACACAGGAAGTCAGCAGTCACTTAGCATGCCTACTGTTTTTACTATCAAATGAGGTTGAAGGTCACAGCGGCGGTAACAATTTCAGAGCTGACTGCAATATCAAAACAGTCTTGTGTTGCTGATAAGGGAACGTACCCGAACTAGAGATGGGCGGCGGGTAAATACCCAATCTACCCATTTGGGAATATACCCGGTAGATTGGGTAAATACCCGGTATATACCCGTATCTACCCATTTGGTGGGTAGATTGAATTTTATGAGTAATTACTTTGCAATTCGTGTCGGAAAGTGTGTGCAAGCGCTGTAATGTGCTTAAAATGCAGGTAGACGTCAAATCTGACATTAAAGTATATGAAACCACCATACTAATCATACTTTGATAATAGACTTTTTTGATTTATTATCATTTTTTTGTTAGGAAGTGCGCAAAGACATTCTTAAAAGTGGTAAAATGAGTAAGAAGATATAAAATGCGATGTCAATATATGGGCACTCATACATGTATAGAGAGTAGGTATCTTTGACTGCTCATCCAAGAGCCAAAACTACTGATTTCAGGGTTGATCTCGGAACAAAAGATATTCGTATAGACGAGTTCTTAGACACCCCATCAACTTGTCATAACATTTCCTACAAAATAATATGCCGGGTATTTACCCGTATCTACCCGTTGTATGAAAACATACAAATTAACAGGTCAAAATTTAAATTTTTTGCTGGCAAACGTAAGAAGACCTAAAAAGATGTTTAAATGAGCAATCAGACATCAAATGCGATGTCAATATACGAGCACCCTTATACATGAATAGAGATTAGGTATCTTTGACTGCGAATTCAAGAGCCTAAACTACTGATTTCGGGGTTGGTCTCGGAACAAAAGATATTCGTATAGATGAGTTCTTCGATCCCCAATCAACTTGTTATAACATTTCCCACAAAATAGTATGCCGGGTATTTACCCGTATCTACCCGTTGTATGGAAACATACAAATTGACAGGTCTATGTTTACATTTTTTGCTGGCAAACGTAAGTAGACCTAATTATATGTTAAAATAAGTAATCAGATAACAAATAAGATGGCATCTGTATATTTAATATGGAAAGCATCAGTGATTTTAATCTTTGATATTTTTTCTTTTAGAGATATTCATTGTTTTATACATTATATAACCTTTTTGTACATTTCTACACATAAATAGTGGACTCACACAAATTTTTAAATAAATATTCCAATCTACCCACCCAAACGGGTAGATACGGGTATATACCCGGTGCATATCGGGTGAATACCCAAGCGTGGGTAAATACCCGGGTAGATGCCCATCTCTAACCCGAACTATGTGACACATTTTTGAAGTGAAAACTTCTTTAGCGGCGTTGTGCACTTTTTTTGGAATGGGTAAAAAATGTTAAACTCGCGTCAGGACACGCTCGCGTCAGGACACGTGACCTGATCGAAAATTCGTAAGACGGATGGAGAGTAGACAGCTGGCGCGGCGTAGGAGGAGGGAGTATCCCCCTCTCTTTCTACGGCGCGGCGAAAATGTATGCCTGCGCCTGCTGTTTCGTATATCAAAAATGCACAACGTTAATATTCAAGCTTTTACTTCTGCCGGCACTCCCAGAGTGCAACCCGTCGTTTTTTTTCTTTTTTTACCCTCCTCCTCTCTCTTCCCTCCTAAACTACAGAACCAATTTTGATAAAATTTCTATGGGACCACTGTATAACACATAAAAGTATGCCCTTTTAAACAATTGTTTTTTTTCAAATCTGTTAAGGTGTCTTCGAATAACCGGTGAACATACATAAAAAAACTGAGTGCTATGGATCGTGGAACACTCGGTTGAAACGAGAATACAAACATTGAAGCCCCAAAAAATTACAGCCCCTAAAAAGTTCGTGACGGAACTCCGTACCGTCTGAAATGGAACTTCGTACCAAAAAGATCGCGACCAATTGATAACCTCCCCTATTTTTGAAGTCGGATAAAAAAGCTCGCGTTTTGCTTTTTATGCTAAAAGTTTATTTTCGAGTGTCATAAAAACATCCTCTCCACTACCCTCCTCTCTGTCTGAACTAACCCTAACTGAGGCCGGCATCAGTTCCCCACGCGAAACGGGTCCTGCACACTAGTTCATTAGTGTGGTACTGTACTGTTTCATATGTTTAATTGGCCAACATGAGTTTCAAATTTTTTATGCTGCATAAAAGCATCTGATATAGTTTACAAGACTGCCAACACTGACAGCTACAATGATGACAGGTGGGAATATACAAACACACTCAATAAGCTTAAGTAGGGGGTAAGAAAATGGGGCCAATTTTAAAGCTGTTTCATCAACTTGTAGAGCATGCCTCCAGGAAAGTATAAATGTATAATTAATACCCATGCAAAGACTAGGCAGACCACTAGAAAATATACAAATTATGTATAATTGTATGCACAATTAAGTAATTATATGACATATGCTTATTCACATAGCAAATTATGATATATGGAATTAGATAATAATAAAGCAGTTCCCATTTACTGAAAGTTCTCAATGCACATTTTTTTATTTAAAACCCCACTTTACCCTTCCGATTTTCTGAAATTATGAAGGTCTTTATTGCAAAGACTGGGAGAGGCCTATGTCCAGCAATGGACGTTATGTGGATGAAATGATGATGATAAAATAACACATGTGGGATAAGCTTAGGACGGATAACTCTTCAAGATGCGAGAAAACCCAGACACAATAGTAAGACAATGGAAGCCGGATGGAATTCCACCCAGCGACAGCGGAAAGGATAAGACAGTAGCGTGCATATCATACAGACCGATAGAATTTTTGTACCCTGTGCCACCCTGATATTATATGTCAGACTGGATACTAGCGAGACAAGTATTTTGCTCTATATACAGCCATTCTGATAATTTAGTTAAGATAATGCCTACCCTGTAAAAAATATTTGTGCATGTCATTGATAAGAATATAGGTAGGGTTATTAGGGGTTATCTGGGTCAGGAAGGAAGGCCAAATAAAAGATGGGTGCAGTGCACCAAGATGTCACTGGTGCAATGTTAAAGGATCGAGGCAAATGGGAAAGACTTGCACACTATTCCACGTAGAGTGGGAAAAGGTGTGGACAAGCTTTTTCTCAGGTAGGGTGTGAAACCTGACATGTTTTTAACCTACATCTTATTCTTTGTTTAAAAAAATGCTTTTCTTTTACTGTTAATACATGGTGTATTGGTTAGAGCGCTCGGCTCATACCCGGAGGTCGCGGGTTCGATTCCCGGCGCGGGCAACGACTTTGTGTTATTGTCCTAAGTTTGGTTAGGACCTTGTAGGCGATCACCTGACTGTCTGATAAGTAAGATCATCCGTGCTTCAGAGGGCATGTTAAGCCGTCAGTCCCGATCATTGTCTTTGACATTGGTCGTTACCTAAAACCATGTCAAAAAAAACTCTGACACTAGTGTTAGTCACTAACACACACAATAAGAAGACTATTAATCCAACCACCAGTACCACATAAATCTACCAGTAAACAAGATACCTTATAATGCAATTACTATAGAGTTGTCTTAGCTGATCCTTATATTTAAAATTGTGTAGATGACTGGATCAAATAAATTATTCGGACCTTTACATAAAATAAATATGGTGTTGGCAATGAAGGGTGGGCATTAGCTGGATGGAAAAGAAAACAAATGAGGAGGTGCTGGCCCTTGTTGGAGAGAAACTAAAACTACTACAAACTATTAATTCTAGGAGAGTGAAATGTAAGGACACCTAATTAGACATGATGAATTTTTTGAATTTTTAAAAGTAATATTGAAGGGAAAAATAGAAGTAAGAAGAAGCAAAGAAAGACCAAGAGATAGTTTTAGAAAACAGCTAAAAGCACAAATGAATGTTTCAACCTACAAGGATGTTATGGAGTTGACTTTAGACAAAGAGAGTTGGAAGGCATCGGTTGCTTCACAGAAGAGCTTAGAATAAGAAGACCTACTTATTGAATTCTGATGGCCGGGTTTACCCAGCTAAAAACAACACGCCGCCGCTAATACCTGATACCTATTAATGATTAAAAGTCACCTTAGAATATCAATGATAAAGAAAATATGATTAAACTAACCTTTCCCTTAGTGTTGTGTTGTGCGCCCCAAGCCGCCATCACATAGGGGTCATTTACAGACACGCACACGATTTCCGAAACTCCCTCGCTCTTCATCTTGTCGGCATTCTGCACGTAGCCAGGCAAATGCGTCTTCGAGCACCCAGGAGTAAAAGCACCGGGCACCGCAAACAAAACTACTTTCTTGCCATTAGTCAACTCGCAAACGTTCACTTTATTCGCTGGCGAATCCTCAAACAGATCCGCTGAAGGCAGACTGTCCCCAACCTACAATAAAATAACTCAGTAAGTCAACAGTTACATAATTTATAATAAACACGCAAAAAACAGGTTACCTTTATAGGTGCCATTGCAGAGTAAGTGGTGTGTAGCGACCGGCTCGACGTTTGCTTGCTGAATGCACAAATACCTCGGATAATTGCCTGCCCCGTTAACAACATTTGTGGCAGCTTAGGTATTTTTTATTAACTTGACAAACTTGATATCGATCGGCAAACAGATGATAAAATAAACAGATGACCTTGAAAATACTAATGTCAAAATATAGGCAGGCACCAGCATGGCCAGTGTTACCAACCAACACCAAAATTTTCCTCCAAGGTTTTTCTGAATGCCCCTAAAATCCCCTAAATGTACTATGCTCTGGCTGTGTGTATATAGTGCCTAAATTATTTAATTGAATAAAGAACTGTTTATTATAATATAATTTAAAGTAACGTGGATGACATATTTACTGTTGAGCATGGTTTTACTTACGTAGTGTAGTAGGAGAAGTTCGACTAGTTTCAGTCGGTTTATATGATCATCCTCAGGGCGAGTATGAGCAGCGGTGACTTAACAGTTTCGCGGTCCAAAAAGCAATTAAACTATAATCTAAATCTAAACTAGCCTTTATCAGACTACACTACCTGAGCAAACCTGTAAAGTACAAATAATTGGCCAAGTGCGTGTCGGGCCCCGCGCAGTATAGGGTTCCGTAGTTGTAAATGCCAACTTGCAGTCTAAAACGGCTAAGTATTGAATTTTTATGAAATTTTCCTTTTCGAGTACATTTTATAAGTTGATCACCTATTACATTTTTAATTTGTTAACCCTACTTAAATCTGACAGTTTTCCTTTAAACTACATTATACCAGTGGTTCCCAAACTTATTTTGTCTACTGCCCACTTTGAGAATAAATATTTTTTTAGCGCCCCCATTTTTTCACCTATTTAAAAACCTGCCAACTGATACAGGAATGCACAATTCGGGTTATTTAACAAAAACTTGTTAAAACATGATAGATATCTACGAGTACTAATAACTATTAAAATGCAAAAGTGTGTCTGTTGCCTTTTTATTTGTTTGTGTCTACTTTCATTACGAAACGGAGCGACCGATTGACATGATTTTCATTTTTTCTATATTCAATAAAATAGGACAGATATATGAACTACGCGGAGAGAAATATAGAACCGAGTTTGAGCAATCTTTTAATTCATATTAGTTGATGTTCACAAGTTGTTGTTGAGAGTCGAGAGCTCTTGCAGTCGTTGTTTAAGAGGCCTCCTAGCTAAATAAAGCTCCTAGCAAAAAAAAATTTTCTTTCTGGGTCTCTTACCGCCCCCCTTGAGACCTGCAGCGCCCACAAGGGGGCGTTATCGCCCACTTTGGGAACCACTGATATATACTATAGCTGTGTTTTTTTTCACGTGTCCATATATAACCGTTTAGCAGATAGATGGGGGGACACTAGACTTTAACAAAAAAAAATACTTGAAACCTAAATATTTCAGACACGGATCCCTAAATCGAAAAATGGTGTTCCCAAGCTCATAATATTTTTGAAAAACCTATTCAACGATACCCCACACAATATGTTTTTATAGAAGAAAAATATTGACTTCCTCTTTACTTGTATGGCAGCTACCCTAAAAAAAAATATTTCCATACTTTATTTTACGACTTTTTCGCCATGATTGATATACATATCCATGCCAAATTACAGCTTTCTAGTACTTATAGTATCTGAGTAGGACTGCGGACGGACAGACAGACAGACAGACAGACAGACAGACAGACATGGAGAAACTATAAGGGTTCCTTGTTTACTACGGAACCCCAAAAAATCTATATAAAGAATCCCTTAATATTTCTAGCTCCTAAATTTAAGGGTAAAAACCCCTAAGTTGGCAACCGTGCACCAGACAGGCTGGAATGACATTTGTTTGATTGACATTTCGTTTAAAAATGTAAAAATGTTGCCGTGCGAAATGTTATGAAATATTTATTAATTTTGGTTTCTGAACTCTATTTGTCTACGGATGTATTTTGACAGTGGAGTCGTAGTTATAGCATCCCGTTTTTATACTTTGGGTACGGAACCCTAATAAAAAACCTATCATCGCAGTCGCAGCATCATCAATAATCATCATTATCTTCATAAAAGAATGAAAAAGATTTTTTCAGAAATCGCAGTTTGCAGTTGGCAATTTGACAAATCCATGACAAACAAATCCATTTGTCTATGGTCAAATTTCACTCGAGCATTTTCTGTGTCGGCTGCTGTTTGAGTTGATTATTTCTTTTTATAGTCATTTTCCATGATTTAGTTATGAAAGTGTGTGATTTTCATGTTGCTAAAGTGATGCGTTGAGATAGGCCTTTCAATTATAATTGACTGAAATATGGAGACCCCGTCAATGGACACGATTTACCATGCTATAAATGCACTGTACAATAACCCCGATAAAAATGAGAAGGATAAAGCCTCCCTCTGGCTCGCAGACGTGCAAAAATCCGTAAGTATATTTCATGTCGTCGTGTTAATTTTTATTAATACACCGTGGCTTATATACATAAAGGTTGGTTTTATACAGTTGAATTTCACAACAGTTGTCGAAATAATCCTACACCTTTCATTTCAGATACATTCTTGGAAAATAGCTGATGAGTTATTACAACAGAAGAAAGATGTGCAATCTTGTTATTTCGCGGCCCAGACTTTCAGGTCGAAGGTTCAACATAACCTATCTGAATTGCCTTCAGATGCTGTCATATCCCTCAGAGACTCTTTGGTCGCCCATTTAGAGCGTACTGCGCCAGACTCTAACGTGGCGATTCTGACGCAGCTCTGTCTGGCTCTGGCAGACCTGGCTTTACAGATGCCATCCTGGCAGAACTGTATATGTGACTTACTAAAATCCTTCTCAAATAAAAATGACTTCGCTTTACTAGAAATCCTGACAGTGCTACCTCAAGAAATAGACTCGCCTACATTAAAGCTCGGAGAAAACAGGAGAGAAGATATCAAAACAGAATTAAGGTCAAATTCACAAACAGTGACCTCATTCCTGAAAGAGAGCATTGTGAGTTCACAGAGCACAGACATAGCGGTGAAGATAATTAGATGTATGAAGTCCTGGCTGGAAGTGCGGGCTGTGAACATACAGGAGGTACCGAACAATGCTGTCATTGGGTTTTGTTTACAAGTGTTACGAGATCACAATTCTATAAATACGTTGCACGAGGCAGCATCGGACTGTATATGTGCGTTGTTGCACTGTTTAGAGGACAATAACAATAATGAAGATGTAGAGAGGTTATTATTTGACAGTGTGTCGGCTCTCGAGGAGAGCTATCACATGGCTGTGGCTCACGAGGAAGAGGAGAAAGCTGCAAACTATGCAAGGGTATTCACAGAATTAGCTGAAACCTTCCTAGAGAAGATAATTTCAGCAGCTACTTCAGGAAATACACATTTCGCTGTCAGATCTCTAGAGCTAGCATTGATTTGTGTTGGACATCATGATTATGAAGTAAGTAGCTAGAAGTTCTAAACTTCTTTATATGTATTAGTTTCTTTGTAACTTAATTTTATGTTGAGCTAGCAATGCACAATATGTATAGTTAGTTAAGGTAGGAGGAACAAAGAAAGAAAATAACAAACTAAGTAATGCATGTGGTATCTCCTTAGACCTCTTTTCTGGTTATTATTCCATCTTTACTGTTCATAATATCTCTGTATTGTCTACTATTCATGAGACAAGAATAAGATCAAAATTGAGGGGAGCAAAAAAAATGGGACTTCCATTAAGTATAATTTAACTTCTGTGCAGTGCACCACCATCACAGCTCGCAAGAAAAAATAGATAGCTTTTGCCATGTTTGACAGTGAAGGTAGTCCCGCTAAAAACCGATTACGCTGGACTTTACTGGTCATATTCCAGCAATACATGTATCAAGTCCTCTAAACTTACCACTACTTACATAAGTCTGAGCGGGTTACTCTTATCAATAATAGAAACATGTTCAATGGAACATGACCAGCCCTCACCCTAAATGCACCCTAATATTGAGGACTAAAAAAATTTACTTGATCATTTCAGGTGGCAGAAATAACCTTCAACCTATGGTACCGGCTATCCGAGGAAGTGTACCAGAATGACTACCAGCACGTGACAGACTCGTTCAAGCCTCACATTGAGCGCCTGATCGAGGCCCTTGCCAGGCACTGCCAGTGCGAGCCCGACCGACCCAACCTGCCTGATGAGACGGATGAATTCTATGTAAGTAACAGTACCAGATTGCTGGCTGATTTTTAACCAAATTCCTAAAAGGAGGCCATAAATTTGTTGCGATCTTCTTTTATTTATGTTAACCCAAGCCTAGACCAAATGGTTTTGTAGTAGGGGAAAGTCGGTTTTGTAGTAGGGGAAAGTCGGTTTTTAGTTTTGAAAAATTATATCTGGTGAAAATTACATACTGAATTAAATTAAGACCTTGCTATGTGAATTTTATGTATATTTAAGAAGTTCATGATGCGTCGCATATTAGCGTAAAATACGCCACAATCTTATACTAAGACTCGCTGTCCGTCTGTTCATTGGTGTCACCAGGCTGTATCTCATGAACTGTGATAGCTAGGACAGTTGAAATTTTTACAGATGAAGTATTTCTTTTGCCGCTACAACAACAAATACTAAAGAAAGAATAAATTAAATATTGGGGCTCCCACACAACATACGTGAAATTTTAAAGATAATGGTACGGAACCCTTTATACGCGAGTCCGACTCACACTTGGCCAGTTTTTGATGTTTTTAAATTATTCTTGATTTCTGGCATAGCAGGATGCCTTGTAATTTTAACCCTATAAAAATGCAATGTTAGAACTATTATTTTCACACAGACCAAATTTTTGCAGGAGTTCCGCATGAAAGTGATGGGCTTGATCAAAGACGTGGTGTTCATCGTGGGCTCCAGCAGTGTGTTCCGGCAGATGTTCACGACCCTGCAAGCGGACATCTCGTGGGAGCAGACGGAGGCTGCTTTGTTTGTTATGCAGTCCGTTGCCAAAAATATATTACCGTAAGTATTCCTTTTTCAGTGTTCCGTACCCTAAGGGTAAAAACCCTATTACTAATACTCTGTTGTCTGTCGGTCTGTCTGTCTGTTTTTCCATATGTCTGTTTGTCTGTCCGTGTATCCAACTGTCTGTCCATTTTTTTGTCACCAGGCTGTATCTCATGAACAGTAAGAGCTAGACAGTTAAAATTTTTACAGATGCTGTATTTCTGTTGCTGTTGTAACGACAAATACTAAAAACAAAATAAAATAAATATTTAAGTGGGGCTCCCAAATAAACGTGATTTTTTATAGTTGTACTCCTTCAGTGGAGATAGAAAGTATTGATGATAGTGACATAGTATACCCTGTGGTTTGATTCATAACGGGTATGTCCATTCCACATTGTATTAATTACGTGCGTACGTCCCCAGCGAGGAGTACGAGTACGTGCCGAAGGTGGTGGAGGCGATCCTGTCGATGCCGGACAGCGCGCACATGGCGGTGCGCAAGACGTGCATCCAGCTGCTGGGCGAGCTGTGCGAGTGGGTGGAGCGGCACCCCGCCGCGCTGCAGCCCAGCCTGCAGTTTCTGGCGCGGGCGCTGCACGAGCCGCGCCTGGCCTGCGCCGCCGCCGCCGCGCTGCAGGTACGGTAGTGCAGTACTGTGTCAGTGGGTGGAGCGGCACCCCGCCGCGCTGCAGATACCTAATATATTCAGGGACGTGCATCACCGATTATTGCAGGATAGACTAGTTGTGGGGCCTTTGCCCAGCAGTGGGACAAAAAAAAACTCTCTGACTGAACTAACCCTATTAGTGTGTTTACATCCCTAGAGCCACTTATACGCGTTATATTGTTTAATACTATTAAATGTTCTTTTTAGCTTACCGCTTGTTTCAATGAAATCCAAAATAGGCTGGCATAGGCCATTTATGATTATTGCTCTTTTGTCCTCAAAAGTTAGAACAAACACCTGGTGCACAACTTTTACATGAAAAACTTTCCATTGCATGAAAGCGTTGTTTTAAAGCGGTAATAAAGTTTTTCTCCTAATTTAATTTGATATCGCAAACAAAGTTCAGAGCAGATCGTAATCATTTGTAATGCGACAATGCAAATAATTATCATGGGACAAGAAAAAATATCAAATATATACGACTAACACAAAAGTTTACATAATTTCATTTTATCCTCGAACATCTTCCGCGTATTTAAATTGGTAGCGTAACACAAGCGAGAACCATTAACTTTCTACTTTTTATAACGGAATGCATCACGGAACAAATCAAAAGGCTCGGAATCGATATCATTCCTTATTGGTCAAAAGTGAAAAGAGATAAAAAACGTTGATTATTGAGATAGAACTAGCTTAATAGCGTAGCTAGCATATGGCGCGATGGACAGGAAAGAGCACGTATTAGTCTATTATAATTTATTCTTAAATAAAAAAATGCGCATATATTAGGGAACCTCCGGGTAGACAATGTCTTTGAGTCTCTATGGAAAGCACGTGCCTGAATATATGACATGACTGCAGAGGGCGGGAAGTTGGGTATTGCCGGACGAGTAATTTAATCTAAAATGACTCCCACAATTGGGTATTTTCCTAAGCCAAAATTGAATTATTTTGTATTGATAACAAAATAAAACATCGCCATCTTGTAATACAAAAAATTACAAATTTAGAATTTTCGGTTCAAAATATATGTAGAAATCGTTTTTCAAGCCAAATCGTAAGCAGTTGACTTTCGGCGGCCATC
This sequence comes from Acrobasis consociella, assembly GCA_963555685.1. Lineage (NCBI taxonomy): Eukaryota > Metazoa > Arthropoda > Insecta > Lepidoptera > Pyralidae > Acrobasis > Acrobasis consociella. The sequence continues at coordinate 19,391,131 of OY743117.1, forward strand.
TTGGATTGCCATAAAAACAAGACTCAGCGTTTGGTAGTAGTGGGTCAGGCTTCGCCATCGCCCGCATGCGGCTTACAGCCTCGCAATATATTATAACACATGTCTGTCTGTGTCGCAGAACATCTGCTCGGCGTGCCGCTCGCAGGCGAGTGCGCACGCGTCGCTGCTGCTGGAGGCGTGCCCGCTGTCGGACCGGCTGTCGCTGCCGCCGCCCGCCACCACCGCGCTCGCCAGGGCGCTCGCGGCCGCGCTCAGCACGCTGCCGCACGACCAGGTAACCAACTACAGCCACTTCAGCTGGAGGCGTGCCCGCTGTCGGACCGGCTGTCGCTGCCGCCGCCCGCCACCACCGCGCTCGCCAGGGCGCTCGCGGCCGCGCTCAGCACGCTGCCGCACGACCAGGTAACCAACTACAGCCACTTCAGCTGGAGGCGTGCCCGCTGTCGGACCGGCTGTCGCTGCCGCCGCCCGCCACCACCGCGCTCGCCAGGGCGCTCGCGGCCGCGCTCAGCACGCTGCCGCACGACCAGGTAACCAACTACAGCCACTTCAGCTGGAGGCGTGCCCGCTGTCGGACCGGCTGTCGCTGCCGCCGCCCGCCACCACCGCGCTCGCCAGGGCGCTCGCGGCCGCGCTCAGCACGCTGCCGCACGACCAGGTAACCAACTACAGCCACTTCAGCTGGAGGCGTGCCCGCTGTCGGACCGGCTGTCGCTGCCGCCGCCCGCCACCACCGCGCTCGCCAGGGCGCTCGCGGCCGCGCTCAGCACGCTGCCGCACGACCAGGTAACCAACTACAGCCACTTCAGCTGGAGGCGTGCCCGCTGTCGGACCGGCTGTCGCTGCCGCCGCCCGCCACCACCGCGCTCGCCAGGGCGCTCGCGGCCGCGCTCAGCACGCTGCCGCACGACCAGGTAACCAACTACAGCCACTTCAGCTGGAGGCGTGCCCGCTGTCGGACCGGCTGTCGCTGCCGCCGCCCGCCACCACCGCGCTCGCCAGGGCGCTCGCGGCCGCGCTCAGCACGCTGCCGCACGACCAGGTAACCAACTACAGCCACTTCAGCTGGAGGCGTGCCCGCTGTCGGACCGGCTGTCGCTGCCGCCGCCCGCCACCACCGCGCTCGCCAGGGCGCTCGCGGCCGCGCTCAGCACGCTGCCGCACGACCAGGTAACCAACTACAGCCACTTCAGCTGGAGGCGTGCCCGCTGTCGGACCGGCTGTCGCTGCCGCCGCCCGCCACCACCGCGCTCGCCAGGGCGCTCGCGGCCGCGCTCAGCACGCTGCCGCACGACCAGGTAACCAACTACAGCCACTTCAGCTGGAGGCGTGCCCGCTGTCGGACCGGCTGTCGCTGCCGCCGCCCGCCACCACCGCGCTCGCCAGGGCGCTCGCGGCCGCGCTCAGCACGCTGCCGCACGACCAGGTAACCAACTACAGCCACTTCAGCTGGAGGCGTGCCCGCTGTCGGACCGGCTGTCGCTGCCGCCGCCCGCCACCACCGCGCTCGCCAGGGCGCTCGCGGCCGCGCTCAGCACGCTGCCGCACGACCAGGTAACCAACTACAGCCACTTCAGCTGGAGGCGTGCCCGCTGTCGTAAACGTTTATCTTGCTATCTTGGACGCCGGAGAACACTATGCCTGAAATATCTACACCAATGGCACAACAAGAGTACGCGATCCCTATTATCAGTAGCCGTCTCAAAAGTGCAGATAGCAATGATGATTGCCGATCTTCGTTAAAGATGGCACTGAAAGAAGAAGATTTTGCTAATAAACCATATAAAAATATACATGTGTTCCAGCTAACAGTGGCCATGCGCGAAGCAGTCTCCTACCAGCTTCGTGGACTGTCAGAACTCCTGAAATCCAACGTAGCCCTCAAGAAGGGCACCAGCTCGGACCCCGTGCTGTGGCTCGACCGGCTGGCGGCTCTCTTCAGGGACGTGACGTTACCGGAAGTCGGGGCGGAGCACCCGTGTTTGCCAGCCTTCAGCGAGGCCTGGCCTGTGCTGCACCAGACCATGAACAAGTTAGTTCTGCTTTTCAAATATATGGTGACTTTTTGTTGGTTTTGGAAAATAATGTGTATTAAGTAAAGTCGTAATTTGTGTTTGGCATAAGATAAAAAAGGTGCGAAAATGATTTTCAATCGAGACCACGTAGTTACGCAAGTCAAAAACTGCCGCGTGATCTCGATGAACATCGGCTTTCGGCTTCGAAACCAATGAAAAGTCACCGTGTATAAAATTTTCATTTTAGCGCGTTCTCAGTTGTATTCTTAGCTGTTGTTTTACGGAGCCCGGGCGCGCTTTTTCGTTTTTTCCCTAAACATGTCTACTAGCGTAGCTACACGACATAAAAATGCATTGTGCGTGCGGCATTGCAAACGCCGAAAAAGCCAAAGTAATAAGACAGATGAGACTTATGTGTCATCTGTCTTATTCTTATACTAGCTGAAGCCCGCGACTTCGTTCGCGTGGACTTTATGTCTCTGTAAAATGCTCATCAGGCTGAACAACTTTTACTAAGGCGGCATTTTTATATCTCTTATAGTTTAGCTGGACCATTATGGTTCTGCATCAGGCGTTCCATTTTCCAAAATCATTTATACCCTATATGTTGCCCAGGCTTAATAGCTATATAACAAAAAAAGTTTCATTCGAATCCGTCCAGTATTTCAGGAGATTAGCGTGTACAAACAGACAAACAGACATACAGACAAACAGACAAACAGACAAACAGACAAACAGACAGACATTTTTTTTAAAATTCTTACTCTATTACTACGTCTCCATCGCCCCCAATATTTTTTTTGGAAATATATTTAATGTACAGACACACTTTTTTTACTGTTTTATTATATGTATAGATTATATGTCTTACAGTAAAAGCTTGTATAAAGAAATTAATTTTTGCAAAGAACTTTATTATTCGTTAAGCTTAACTTAAAGCCGCATGTCTCAAAAACGTTCCGACATTAGGGATAAGGACGTGGTAAAGCTTAAAAATTTTATTCCCTGTCGTGACATTTTGTGAAAGAGATATTGTGTGAAAGAGACATTGTGCGTAAAAGATATTCTGCTAAAGAGATGTTCTACGAAAGAGACTATCTACAAAAGTCATTCTGCAAAAGAGACATTCTGTAAAAGAGACGTTTTACGAGTACATTAATCGCATGACCCGTACATGCGCAGGTACGTGTCAGAGTCCCGCGTGATGGAGCGCGCCTGCCGAGCGGTGCGCTTTGCCCTCCGCTGCGTGGGCGCCCGCGCCGCCCCCCTCCTGCCCTCCATCGCGCCCGCGCTGCACCAGCTGTACGCGCAGCGCCCGCACTCGTGCCTGCTGTACGTGGCCAGCATCCTGGTGGACGAGCTGGCGGCCGTGCCCGCCTGCAGGGCGGACCTGGTGGGGCTGCTGCAGGCCATGATGCCGCGCGCCTTCCAGCTCCTGCAGCAGGACAATGGCTTGCAGGACAACCCTGATACGGTCGATGATCTGTTCCGGCTTTGTATAAGGTCAGTTTTCATAGTGTTCTTCTTTTCTTTCTTGTCGTATTCCTCATGACTGAGGGTCGTGACCACCATAATTGGTTCTGAGTACGCAATCTTTCCAGGCTGCTCTATTTTGGGCCATGTGTATAGCGGCTTGGGTGTTGCACTTCAGTGCACTTAAAAGAGGATCATCCTCTTTCATAGTGTGAAATAGCTTTAATAAGCATGACAAATGAAAACATATTTTTGGTCCATCGGTTAGATTATTACAAAATATTGTTGTAGTAGTTTTTTAAATGGACTTAAGATTACTTCTTACAATTTTTTTTTTATTTTTTTTTTATTTATTTGGTTCGCTAACTGGCTGAACAACACACAAACTTATACAAATACAAATAAGAGCATACAAGTTGCCAACCTACTTGGAGCAAACACAGCATGCATATTATATAAAATGCTCTCAATCATTTTTGACGAGATGGCGGTGTTGCCTAATACAATACGCTCCCTTTATTGCACAAAATAAATAAATACAGCACATAATTACCTGTTTTGAAGGTCGAGTAAGTTAACCGAAAGATGACCGTTTCACCACGAGATTTTATAGAAGTTGTCGTGCCTCCAGCACGATTCATAGTAAATTTAAAATAAATATCTACAACCAAAAAGGGACACTGAAATTATATACAACACGAACATTTTTTTGGGTCGAAAATATAGACAGACAATCCGACGTTTGCGATGAAAGGAGGCATCGAGCAGTGTTAAATACTGAAACTAAATTTAATATTACTCTCTGTTCATAACATACATAAATAAATAACGGTATAGATGTCGTGACGTCATTTTTTGTTTTGTGCAATAAAAGACCTGAGGGAACCCCGAAGAAGTCCCTTATTACGTTTTGAAATACGGAATGATATGATTTTCTAACAAATATTGATTCTGTGATTTTTTAGATTGGTTTTGGTCTAATCAGAATATTTTTAGCATCTTTTTTTTCCTTTGAGGTGGTCCCTTTTTGCAAAAATCTAAAACAGTAAACTCTTGAAAAATTATAAAATTCAACTATTTTGCTTTGACCAAATCAATGGATTTCAACTAAATAGATATCGATATCATAGTGTAGCGCGGTAATTTGGCGATAGTAACGAACTTCGTTCTCACCGTGTCTTATCCACTCACATTTATTATTTACTAGCTGTGCCTGCAGGCTTCGCTCCTCGTGGGAATTTCGGAATAAATAGTACCCTATGTCCTTCCCCGAGTCTCAAACTGTATCCATACCAAATTTCATCCAAATCGGTTCAGTAATTTAAGCGTGAAGAGGTAGCAAACAAACAAATATACAAAGTCACTTACGCATTTATAATATTAGTAGGATAGGAAGTAGGACTACCTGTGCCCATGGTCTTCGCTCACCGTGGGAATTTCGGTAAAAATTATCCTATGTCCTTCCCTGGGTATCAAACTATATCCATATCAAATTTCATGTAAATAGGTTTAGTGGTTGAAGCGGGAAGTGGCAAAACAAACAGATATACAAAATCACTTTCGCATTTATAATATTAAGTAGGACTAGCTGCGCCCTACAGTGTTACTCGGGGTTTAAAGTAGCCTATGTTGTTATCAAGGGTGTCAGCTTCCTGCATACCAACACACACACTTAAAGTCTAATTTTTTATTCCGTAGAATTCTGACATTTCATAAGTGTTGCTACTAAAAAGTTCTCCAACTAAAAAGGGAACGCGTATAAGGGCGATAAATAATTTAATTCTTGATTAATTTTAATGTTTTACCAAGATAATGATTCACTTTAAACTTTCTGGTATATTTAAAATGTTATAACATTTTTTAATACCGAATTATCAAAGTTATATTTTTAAGTAATTTTAATTCAGCAGGTTATTTTTCTTTCCCTGGCATCACTCCCTACTAACTCATGTATCATCAACCTTTTTAGCCAAAAGCTTAATAAATATTTTTTTTCGTAATCCATGAAGCACAAAAATTAAAAAATAAAGTATGCAGCCATCAGCTGTCACGTCACGACTGTCACATTGATTGTTATATTTGTTATCTTTCTGTTAAGTTTTTTCTTGTTGAATAAAACTTTTTTCTTAACTGATTTAGATTAAATTTGATATGGAGATAGTTTAACAACCTGGAAAGGACGTATAACCCATTCACCCACAAATTGACCGGGGTGGAAAGCTAATTGGATTTATTTGTATGTATGTTTGTTAAGTCAAATAGTTTTTACAGTTGTTCGTATTTTATGTCGGTTATTCAACTGTTCCTGATGAAAATATTACTCGCTGTAAATCCCCTTATGACTTGGAGCACCGCGCTAAATTAAATGGTTACATTCACTAACAAATAAAATGTGTAGACTCAGATGTTCACACTCTTATTGAAATCTGGAATTTAATAAATAAATGTGCCCGACCAAAGGTTTATGATCTCAGATATGTCAAAAAATGACAGCTGTCAGAATTCTACGGAATTAAAAATCAGACTTTACATAGTTTTGCTTCATATTGTGAGTGTTATCGGCTGCGCGCAGGTTCTCACATAGTTTCGCCAATATAATATGAGTGTGATCGACTGCGTGTAGGTTCTTACATAGTTTCGCCAATATAATATGAGTGTGATCGACTGCGCGCAGGTTCTCACATAGTTTCGCCAATATAGTATGAGTGTGATCGGCTGCGCGCAGGTTCTCGCATAGTTTCGCCAATATAGTATGAGTGTGATCGGCTGCGAGCAGGTTCTCACATAGTTTCGCCAATATAATGTGAGTGTGATCGGCTGCGAGCAGGTTCTCACATAGTTTCGCCAATATAATGTGAGTGTGATCGGCTGCGAGCAGGTTCTCACATAGTTTTGCCAATATAATATGAGTGTGATCGGCTGCGAGCAGGTTCTCACATAGTTTCGCCAATATAATGTGAGTGTGATCGGCTGCGAGCAGGTTCTCACATAGTTTCGCCAATATAATGTGAGTGTGATCGGCTGCGAGCAGGTTCTCACATAGTTTCGCCAATATAATGTGAGTGTGATCGGCTGCGAGCAGGTTCTCACATAGTTTTGCCAATATAATATGAGTGTGATCGGCTGCAAGCAGGTTCTCATATAGTTTCGCCAATATAATGTGAGTGTGATCGGCTGTGCTTTGGTTCTCACATAGTTTCGCCTTTATAATATGAGTGTGATCGGCTGCAAGCAGGTTCTCATATAGTTGCGCCAATATAATGTGAGTGTGATCGGCTGCGAGCAGGTTCTCACATAGTTTCGCCAATATAATGTGTGATCGGCTGCGAGCAGGTTCTCACATAGTTTCGCCAATATAATGTGTGATCGGCTGCAAGCAGGTTCTCACATAGTTTTGCCAATATAATGTAAGTGTGATCGGCTGTGCTCCGGTTCTCACATAGTTTCACCAATATAAGTGTGATCGGCTGCGAGCATGTTCTCACATAGTTTCACCAATATAATATGAGTGTGATCGGCTGCGCGCAGGTTATTATATAGTTTCGCCAATAAAATGTGAGTGTGATCGGCTGCGCGTAGGTTTTTACAAAGTTTCGCCAACATATGTGTGTGACTCGTTTCGCCTAGGTTCCTGCAGCGCACGCCGCTGGAGCTGCTGTCGTCGGGCGCGCTGCCGGGCGTGGCGCGCTGCGCGGCGCTGGCGGCCAAGCTGGACCACCGCGACGCCAACTCCTCCGTCATGAAGTTCCTGCACGACCTGGCGCGCGCCGCCGCGCACGACCACGACGGTGTCAAATGTATGTAGCGCACACGGCCGGCTCGAAGGGCCGACGCTTAGTCAGTTGGAGTTTATAGAAAATAGTGTCATGATCTGAACTTGCTCCAAAAATTGACTTAAAAAGTAACCCTTTATATCCGGCTCGAAGGACCAAACAAAATATAGGGGCTGACCGCCATGTCAGCACTTGGTGATGTGATGATGAAGTGAGCTAATCACTCTGATGGTGCTGAGAGAGGGCTTGAAATAATACCTGGTGGTGTGGGGAGAGGGATTGAAATAATACCAGATAAGTTGAGTACTTGAATTGCACTGATAATTCATATAGAGTCCGCACGTGCCAGATCTACTCATTATAAAAATTGTTCAATGTTGTTATTGAACATCAAGCGAAAAAAAACTTCCTGGCCCGAAGAAAACTTAGCAATAGACCTTTCGACCCATTTTGAGCTACCCCCATATCGTTGATAAACCCAGATAAAGTATACAGGATCAATAAACCCTAATAACTTTAAACAACTGAACCAATTGTCATCAAACACAGCTGTGAACCACCACAACGGAGCTAGCTTTCACATAAAGAAAACCGCATTGAAATCAGTCCATCTATTCGAACACTACGATGCCACAGACAGAACGACCGACAGACATCATCAACTCCCCTCTTTTTGTCGGGGGTTAAAAAGGGGGAGTTGAATAAATCTAAACACTTGACTCATACTAACTTAAGATTCCTCATTTCCACAGCTTTAGCAAACGAAGCGATAGCCACCTATGGAGAAGAACTCACCTGCAGTCTCATGGAAGCCAGCGTACTGCACCTCCACTCGTACATGTTGTCCGAGGTGGCTGAGGTTCTAGTAGAGCTGGTCAGCTGGCAGCGAGCTCATAACCAGGACTGGCTGCGGCCCGCGCTGGCAGCCCTGCCCAGGGACAGGCCCGCTGTGCCCACCGAGATGCAGTGCTGGCAGTTCCATCAGTACGCTATGAGGTGAGTGCACTGCTACAGGCTGAGGGTCTAGTAGAGCTGGTCAGCTGGCAGCGAGCTCACAACCAGGACTGGCTGCGGCCCGCGCTGGCAGCCCTGCCCAGGGACAAGCCCGCTGTGCCCACCGAGATGCAGTGCTGGCAGTTCCATCAGTACGCTATGAGGTGAGTACACTGCTATAGGCTGAGGGTCTAGTAGAGCTGGTCAGCTGGCAGCGAGCTCACAACCAGGACTGGCTGCGGCCCGCGCTGGCAGCCCTGCCCAGGGACAGGCCCGCTGTGCCCACCGAGATGCAGTGCTGGCAGTTCCATCAGTACGCTATGAGGTGAGTGCACTGCTACAGGTTGAGGGTCTAGTAGAGCTGGTCAGCTGCCAGCGGGCTCACAACCAGGACTGATCAACCGGCAACTAGCTCACAACCAGGACTGGCTGCAGGGCTCACATTTTGGCTTTTTAGGACTTACACATATAAAATTTATTTGCATAAAATGATCACTTGAGACAACCCAACATGCATTGTTCAGATTTTATCATTGAGTGCTATCTTTATGCAAAATTGAAGGACATGATAGGATATTAGAGAAAGGGATGTTAAGATGGTTTGGGCATGTAGAAAGGATGGATAAAAAGAGATTGACATAAAAAAATATACGGCAAATGGAAAGGAACAGTAGGAAAGGGTCGGCCTCGGTGAACATTCTGCGACCAAATTGCAGACGTTCTAAAAAAGGAGAGGTAAAAGTACGTAATCGAAGGGCATATATGAAGAGATTAATGAGGTGAAGAAATTGATGAGGTTAGATGAAGCAAAAGAGGTTTGGCAGGATCGTAGCAAGTGGAGGTCCATAGTCTCTGCCTACCCCTGCGGGAAACAGGCGTATGATAGGATAGCTTGCACATATCATTTCTTTCTATTACTACTGCTAAGGCTCAAGTGTACAAAGTAGTACTCAAGTGACTTTATTAATTTAATTTTTTTCTCTGTATTTCAGGACAGAAAAATGCAAAGAAATGTACCGTCTACTGCGGGACTTCGCCCGGCTGTACCGGTAGGCGCCCGGGCCCACAGACTGACCGCTGCTCCCAGGGCCGGGGACCTTAGATAGTTATAGGGTTGCTACTTGCTCGTGGTACCCGACTACAGTATGATCGATCATAGTCTTATAGGCCTTTTACACAAGGACAATCCGCTAGTTTCTAACTAGTCAGATACTTTTTTCCGAACGTCAAAACAAACATTGCATATGGGATTTGTATGAAATAGCACGTCTTGACGTCATAGTTTTTTGGAGTCAAATAGCGCTCCTATTATCAGTTTTTCTGGTCGTCTGCAATAATAAATATAAAATCACGTTGAAAATAGATGTGATCACTAGCAAGTGACATTATTTTGTGAAGTATTATTCCCTTAACAATACAAAATATTTATTTTTGACCCTGGATACTACCCAATACCTGGCCTGTCACTCTCTCTACTTTGCCAGAGCAGCCAGAGGGCTTGGCCTACACTCTCCACGCTGGCCAGACGGGATGGATAAGTCAATGAAAAGACTATGCATTTCATTGAGTTGTTCTTAAAACAAAAATCATTTTGAAAGTTTTCAAAAATGGGAAGGTGGCAGCACAGTGACGTCAGGTCCATAGACTGTTGTGATTGGACCATCAGTTGACCGGTTCTTTTGCTCCGTCAAATGTATCCAATAACAACTGCTTATTGGAACTGACTTCACAGTGCTGCCATCTGGTGTCTTATATTTTTGAAAATCTTTATTGCAATGGATCCGTAGATTCGTTTAGAGGATTGTCTCTGGTACTGGTCTTGTCTTGTGTAAATAGCCTATTACAGATGTATTCATAAAAATATGCCCTTTAAATGAGTTTTATACTACAATGGTACTTGTTAAGAAGCGTTGATTCTTTTGCACTTCTTATGACTGATATAAAAGTGCACATTTTGTATGAATATAAGAAATTTGAATTAGAGGCTATACAAAGTGGAGATGTGGCTGATCTATTTTGTTTTACTAACTTGAAAAAAGTCAGCGACGGCCATTTAGGGTCGTAAAACAGCTTATAAGTATTGTTTTTTGGCTTATAAGTTCAAATATTTATCCTAGTCAGATATAAGAGGTCGCCGAAAAGCCCTAACCCGTTTCGAAATCTCAATTTTCTCCCCATGGTTAAGGTATTGGCATATGACATGTAGTAAAAAGTGTTTCGATATATGCCACATGCAAAATGATATAGAATAGATGAGAAAAATATATAAATGTGATGGTTTACTTACTTGTGATTGTATTTTTTGTGTTAAGAATATTCTTTACATTATGAAGTTGTCGTAATTTATGAAAATATATGTGCTGCAGAAACAGAAGTGTTTGGAAGCATAGGGGGGAGGCTTTTGCCCAATAGTGGGACAGAGTTGGTAAAAAAATTGTGCTGTATGAAAGTCGCAACATACCTACTTGTAGGAGCTACTCAGCTTGTAAATATAAACAATTTTTTATTTTTAATTAATTAGATTTTATCATAGATCTAAGAATGTCGAAAATTCGAGATCCTATCATTGGTTCCGTCGAAAAAGTTGTTTATATAGACTTGCCAAGTCACTTTTCAAGTATATCACGTCTAACAAAATATACTGAAACTATTATAAGGGTAAATTCAGTTCATGACACTGAACAACTTTCCCCAAGGAACATATATCGTAAAACAAAAAATAATTTTTGAACTCTCATAGAAGTTGTCCGATTAGCTGGTCAGAGTTTGTATGGAAAGCCATTTGTTTATTATCCTAGACTAAATTCACCCTTACAATAGTTTCAGTCTGTTTTGTTAGACCCTGTATATCTACCATACATTTACAGCCCTCGGCTTTGCATTAGTGTGAGTGAGCGCCAAAAATAGTCAGTAAAAAATCCACATATTTTGTAAGTTTATTTTAATATTAATGTAAGTTTATTTCGCTAATAATTCAAACACAATATTGGAATGTCGAGCTGCTACCGGTAAGAAAGGTAAAGGTGACAGCGGAAGTGCTCAGGCCGAGTTTCAAAAACCAGTATTAACCGGTGCGGGCTGTGCCGTGCCTCAAGCCAATGTCTAACCTACACTATCTGTGTGCACCCGCACAAATGCAAACCTGAGCTTACGTCTCAAGAGCTGTACCTAATGTATAATTTGCTCTAAGATATAAGGATAAGAACGATGATGAAAATTTCTAAATAGGTAGGGTACCACGGGCAAGCAGTGAAAGAAATCTGATCAAATAATAGAGTGAAATGGATGCATTTCCGGTTACACGAGTAGCTATAGTATAGCTAAAGTACTCATATCGCAAGCAATACTTATGTAACTTGTTGAGGGAAAATGATTTAGCTGATTATATTACACAGGACTAGACAAATAGAGGTTGTGTTGTACATTATCATTGTATTTACTATGTTTCTACCCGACTGTGTCAGGCGGGTTACGTTTTTTCAACTCGAATGTTGCGTCACTATTTGAGTCGCTAATGGGTTGTAATTTGTATCGAATGATAACAAGATTATAAAATATATACGTTTGTGCGTAACAATAGCGTACATTGACCCATATCTCTGTCTTTGTCGCTCTTATTTAGAGTGAGCTCGTGTGTTAGCGAAATGGCACTGTAAACAGATGTATACAAGTGATAGAGACAGATTAACTACAATGACCGCTATTGTCACTCTGATAGTTTTGAGTTGCTGAAAATGAGATGGCAGCACTGATACGTCGTATTTGTGTAACAATATTATAAGATAAAATATTCGACTTTATTACATAAACGTAGAGTGCAATTTCAAACGCTCTCGGGGCAACTTTGTATTATTATAATACTTTTAGATCTAGGGGTGTTATGGATATAACATTTCTGATTTGGCTACGGATATAAAAAAAAATCGGATTAATCAGTTGCTATATTTTTTGTTACGGATAAAAGACGTTAATACTGACTGACTTTAATATCGGATTCGGTTCCCATTAACTACATTTCGCTTTTATTTTTATACGCTGAAGCTTAACTTCTCAGTACTGCCATCTATTGTGTTTTTGGAAATCCCATGACTATTATTACAATATGTAAGATCTAACAAATTATACTGAAACTATTTTAGGGTTGATTCTGTCCATGATACTGAACAACTTTCCCCAAGGAACACGTAGGTATCGAAATATGAAAAGTAAATTTTGGTCTCCCATACAAGTTAATCGATCAGCTGATCCGATTTTGTATGAAGCCAAAAAATAATTTTTATATTTGGACATTATGTTCCTTGGGGAAAGTTGTTCAGTACCATGGACTTAATTCACGCTTAACGTGTCATCTGTTTACAAACCGGAATCCGGTCGACATGCATTGTTTTACTCTTGTGTCTGGTGTTTTGCACTGACAACTGGTTAAAATAGTTTCAGTATATTTTGTTAGACCTTATATAACCAGCCATAGAAGATATGTCGTCGATAAAATTTATATCGCGACTACTATTTCGCTCATTATTACTAAGTAAACTGATATAGCGATATAAATATACAGGTTATTATAGTTTCCTTGTAAAAACCATGATCCAACTTCCATTTGCATAGTCCGCCGGAGTTTATTTGTACCAGGAACCCTGAGTTAGGTAAGTATGGACCCTTCGTATTGATAAAAATATATTTTGTTATATTATACTCTCTTTTATTTGAATGTGATAAAGTACGCATTGAATTGTAAATATTTATTATAAATGTTTACTTTTATTCTTGGCTTTTATTTGTTTCCAAATATACCCGTCTTATTATAAAATGTAGGCTAACTTTAATATTAGGGAAGATAGACGTCGTAATAAATATGTATGTAGGTATGTTAAGTGGAGAGAAAAACTCATTCCCATTTATCAGTTGCATATATACACGCTAACTTTTTATTGGTATTGGAAAAATAATGTTGTATAGTAAATAAATTCCTCTACCCATATACATAATCCAAATTTGTGTACGACATAAGATACCGCGTAGTTACGCGTCTTATCAAAACTGCCGCGTGACCCCAATGAACTCGAATTCGTACGTAGGTAGGTTCTAGCACGGCGGCGATGTGATTGGCTGCGAACTACCTACGCAGGGGTTGCGGCGAAAGTCACAATTCGCACCACGCGCGGTTGTCGACATTAATAACGCTACGCGCTACTACGATTTTACTTTCGAGTTTGTCAATATTTGTTGTTTTAGAATTTTTATTTTTACTAGCATCACTGAGAAAACAACGTACAGTAAGATATACCAATGCCCTAGTGCCGCAGTTGTATTCTGTGGTGGTTGTACTCTTGTACTAATGCTCTAGGAAAATAAAAGGTCTAAAATAAACCAACTTGTTTAAACGTGAATTTAGTCCATGTTACTGAACAGCTTTCCTCAAGGAACATGTCTAAATTTGTCCTGTCGTCTGTTCACAGACCGAAATCCCGTCGACATGCATTGTTTTACTATTTACTTCGCAATATCCTGCCAGGGTTCATGTACTTATCTATTAACCATCTTCTGTATTTTATTTAATTTATTTACATGGAGAGACTAACAGCTACAAGTAATTACAATAAAAACAGAAAATATAGCAATAATAGAGCCAATTAAAGGTTCTCACCGCTAGAAACAGTATAGAGTTCCAAATAATTGTATGAGTGCATGTAAGCGATAAATAAAAAAAGAAAAGAAATAGTATTGTGTCTGGTGTTTTGCACTGACAACAGGCTAAAATAGTTTCAGCATATTTTGTAAGACCGTAGATGTGTTTGGTGCTAAGGGTAACTTTTTTCGTAAGAATACTAAAACATATTTTTGATTTTTATCTTATCTTTATCTTACCTGGATATCAAAAGGTTTATAGATTTTAATGCTTCACCACTCCCAACCCCCAATCAAGGAATTCTAAAATGACAGATTGAATACTACCGCATACATCAAGGTAGGAATGTAACCAAATAAAATAATATTTACCTTTTTCTATAAAATGTATATTGTATATTAAAATTCTTAAAACTATACACCTATAATAGATATTTTGATTTTTAACACTTTTTCTTATTTTTGGGACTGGAAAGCGTCACAAAACTGACTCGTCTGGGCGCCTTCGGGCTCGGCACGCCTTTCACGGCGGGCTCCTTGATATCCGTCACTTTCGCTTGCTTAAAGAAATTATTTGAACTATTGGGACTCGCGCACTTTTGCTCAATTTTTTCATCTTTGTTTTCAACTTTCTCGATTTTGCCATCTTTCGGGGAGTCTTCTTTATTTTTGGGAGATTCTTTACTTTGTTGTGACTTCTCATCTTTAGGTGACTGTTCTTCTGACTTAGTTACAGTCTCTTCGTAGACCAGTTTAATATCTTCGCTGTCTTCTAAACATATTATTTCACTCGGTTTGTCATCAACATCCATTTTTTCCGTGACTTGCCGTTTCATTTCTTGGTTGGAGTTATCGGACCAGGACGGCATAGCCACTTCTTCAAGAACGTCTATTTTGATGGGGGTCTTAGGTATAGGGGCTTTCTTGGGCGCTTTGAATTTGATGAACGAGTCAATCTTTTGCAGGTTGTTGCTGGCCTTTGTCTCTTTTTCTGGTGTTTTCTCCTTCTGGACTTCTGGCTTAGCCTCTGGTGCTTCTACTTCCATAGGTTCTTAAAAAAAAAAACATCATTATAATGGTTTGTTCCTGTTGAGTCACACCAAGATTAGTAACACTGCTACTCATTGGGAAAAAAGTTGCAATGAGTAACAGTGTTGCTCATTGCAACTGTAATTTTCCCAATGAGTCACACTGTTACTAATCGCCACTCTGTATCCCGTTGACCCCCAGTATTTGTTGTTCATTTCAATATTTTGAGAAAAAAACACGTTTCATAGGTTCGAAATATATGCATTCTTTTATTTAAAAAAACCCTGTTTAGAAATCTTGGCTCACCAATTTTAAGTTTTTTTTTCATTATTTATTATTATACCGAATTTGTTAAAATTACTATTTTCTTTTACAGTGGTTGACAAAATAAACTATAGAAATGCATTTTTTATGAAATTTATTTATTTCATTACTGTGACTCAACGGGAATACAGAGTGACGATTAGAAACAGTGTGACTCATTGGGAAAAATGACAGTTGCAATGAGTAACACTGTTACTCATTGCAACTTTTTTTTCATGAACGTCAAGATGGCGGGACCCCGCACGGTTTTACGAAAATCATGTGACTAGGATTTAGTACGATATTAGTGCTATTTTATACTTACATGTTAAATTCCTACACTCATATGATTTCAAAATATTCAAAAAAGAAAGTGGTTCCGCTATTTTGATATCAGAATGGCGGGACCACTACTCAGTTATTAAAAAAACAAATGGCGTGATCGTAAACCGAACTCACCAAATTATAATACGATATAGTACGACAAAGTTCCAATTGTTGCTATTCATTTAAAATAATAATTTCAATTCTTAAAAAATATTATATTTTCTCAACAAAAAACTCCTAAAGAAAAAGTGAAATTTTAACCTAAATATCTTAATATTGCTATTCAAATTTGTTTAGGCGTTAAACTTTAGGGCCGCCTTAAGTTTTAATATTTTATCCGCTTTATAAATACATTTTAACTTAATACAGTTATTTTAGCTACTTACAACTAAACTCACAGTTTTACAATAAATACAAATTATGACTATTTTTACAAGGGTGATTCTACGACATCTGAAGATTTTGTATCAGATTTAAAGGAAAGTGGGAATTCTATGATGACTTTAAAGGTAGAATCACTAAAAGCCAAACTTTTATAATTTCACACTGTCTAATGTACGTAGAAAAATGATTTGAGTCGTAATAAAGAATGTTTTTTGATTTTTGAAATTTTGATTTTGTTATTCTGTTTTGTTCATTGTGACATTTTTGACACTTGTACTGCGTTAAATTTATTTATTACGCACACTTTATTTAGCACAATTATATTTTTTTATCCCTTTATTAACTTTGGTTTTTAGTTGATGGAAATAGTAAATTTTTAGAAGTAATAAACATTTTATAAAATAATATTATTAAAATAGGATTTTCTTAAAAAATAATAGCTACTTTTGTTCTGAGGTCAATCCTGTTAACTCAATATTTGACACAGCACCCGAACAAATGTTCTTACATCACGCCTACAAGTGCGACGTAAGTTACGTTACTTCTGTCCAGTCTTTCCAATGCGCTCCGAGACGTCGTCCCAGGAAATGTGACTGTGATGAACCTTTATATATTTCCAAAGCACAACGAAAAAAAAATGCATCTTCTCCATTATATAAAAATACTAATTTGTATATATGGCATCGTGATGAATCCCATTAACAATTATTTTTTCAGAAAAAGTTTGTCCTTAATTTCAATACCTCTATGTGTATGCAAAATTTTAAGATCTTTTTAGAACTTTAAGCTTGAAGGCGTAACAAACAAATATACAAACTCACTTTGAAACTTTGCATAGACTTACCTAATATTAAAAGATATTATTTCACTTTCACAAAGGTTTTGCATTCGAATCACTTACTTTTTAGGCATTTTAATTTTAAAACAAATGCAATTTAGATTAACCCTTCCTATGTAAAACTGTCACATAAACGCCTAAGTAAATTTTAAGAGCAGTATAATCGTACTTGGATTAAAATTTCACTTTTTCTTCAGGAGTTTTTTGTTGAGAAAATATAATGTTTTTTAAGAATTGAAATTATTATTTTAAATGAATAACAACAATTGGAACTTTGTCGTACTATATCGTATTATAATTTGGTGAGTTCGGTTTACGATCACGCCATTTGTTTTTTTAATAACTGAGTAGTGGTCCCGCCATTCTGATATCAAAATAGCGGAACCACTTTCTTTTTTGAATATTTTGAAATCATATGAGTGTAGGAATTTAACATGTAAGTATAAAATAGCACTAATATCGTACTAAATTCTAGTCACATGATTTTTGTAAAACCGTGCGGGGTCCCGCCATCTTGACGTACATTTCCCAATGAGTAGCAGTGTTACTAATCTTGGTGTGACTCAACGGGAACAAACCATTATTATCAATAAATTAAAAACCACTAGGTTTTTGTTGGTAAATTTTCCAAGCCTGTATTTTCGGTTAAATGTAAGATAATCGTACTAATATTATTGATACGAAAGTTCACGCTTTCGGGCCAAAACAGTTAAACAGATTAGAATGGAATTTACCATACGTGTCATGCAGATAACTTATTAGCGGTACTTTTTGTTCAGGGAAAATGAAGGGCGAGCCGCGGGCATCAGCTATAGTCTATTCAAAGACAGGCAGATGTTAACATCAAACTTATAACACTTTTATGTCAGGGAGTAAAAAAAAATTATTTTCATTACTAATTGATAATATTTTGTATAAGACTTTGAATTTGTGTGTTTGAAACGGATTCATAGATTAAGAGTCCCCCGAACCTAGACTTCTCCATACAAACGTAGTCTACGTTTAATTTTGAAACCACATGTCAGATTCCGCTAATTGCAATTATCTAGGTTTATAACTGGTTTCCTACAGTAAAATTATGAACTGGAAAGAAAATATAACGATTTAGAAGTTTCCCATACTGATGGTCAAAAATGATAAATAACACTATATTCTATTTCAAGTTCATATTTTTACCGTTGGAAACCAGTTATTAACCTAGATAATTGCAATATCTTTGAAATTACAAAATTTTGTCGAAATCGGACATGTCGTTTTGAAATAAAACGTAGACTACGTTTGTACGGAAAGTTGTATTTTGGCCTAGGTTCGGGGGTCTCTTAAGATAAAAAAAAAACTACATCACAGCGAGGCTATATTTTATCTTTCAAAACGCAGTAAAGTAGCAGTAAAGCATACCTGTGTGTAGGCCGGGCTCCGCGCCGCGCTCGGGCAGCACGTCCCCCAGCTCGCCGGCCGCGAAGGAGACGACGGAGCAGAACCCGTCCGTGCTCGACGCCACCAGCGTCAGCCCGTCCGCGGACCACGTCAGGTCCGTAAGCCTTCAATTGAGAATATGCAGGTTTTTTTTATTTGCTTAAAATTTTGTGTATGTTTACCCTCATATACATTGCCATGTGGTTTCCGGCAAAGTAGAATAGGACCACCTGTCCTCCCGTGGATGTCATAGAAGGCGACTTAGGAAATCCAAGCTAAACAAAGCTTATAAACATCAATGAGATCTCTAACCCGTCTGGCCAGAGAGGAGAGTGTAGGCCTGTGAGGATGATGATGATATTCATAAAAATAAAGAAATGTTTATTAAACCCTCCCTATTTACAATATTTGACATTGAAAGAATAAAACAAAACATATTTTAACTAAAATTAGTTTAGCGAATGTTTGTAATTTTTTTATGAATAAGGCGGTTATTAACCACAGTAAACAAAAATGAAAGAATTTACAAAACATCATAATCAGCGACGAACTTGTGATATTTTAAAGTTTCAATCAGAAAGAAAAGTCAGTAGGGTATAAGAGAATTCTTGTTCTTCTAGATGTTCTTAATCCGCCAAGCGTTCTGATAATGGGACATTTTAAAGTAGCTATACTGTGGTCATTTTGATATAGTGGATTTTATGCGAATAAAGGTTAATTAGGAACGAGGTTCTTGGCGTATTTTCGGCTAAATACTTAACCGCTCTATAGGACACATAGGTTTATTTGCTAAGCAAGTTAAAAAACCTCCGACACTGTCTAGTGATGAGTTGCGGAACTATATATTCTAACCGATGTCAAGAGGAATTGACATTATATGATTAACCCCCAATAACTTCTAAACGGTTAAACCGATTATCATCAAACATAGCCAATATGTCCAGCAGTGGACGTTATGCGGCTGAAATGATGATAGCCAAATTGCTCAGAACTACTGCAAGGGAGCTAGTTTTCACGTAAAGGAACCGCATCGAAATCGGTCAAACCGTTCGAGAACTACGACACCATACACAGACATTAGCGTCAAACTAATAACACAATCTTTTTGTTAGGAGATAAAAACAAACGAACCTGGTATAATGTATATTGGAGATGAGCGCTATGGGCGTCTTTTGCTGCGTATCGTACAACATGACGGAGCGCTTGGTCGCTATAGCCAGGATCATTCGGTGCTGGGTGGGGAAAGCCGGCGAGGGCCCGTCGGCCCGCAGGCCATAGTAGCGCGGCGACCAGCGGGCCACCAGGGCAGCTTCGCCGCACGGCAGCACGCAACACGGCCTGGAGAAATATACACAAAATACAAAAATTTTAACAAAAAAGAAAACCGTTAACATAGTTATTACACAAATAACTACATTTTTCACTACCAAGGAGGAACCTACGCCGTATGATGGACATCATTACTGCTCATTGTGCACTAAATAAACACCTTTTCACCCTAGGTTTAACTAACAGTCCTCTGTGCAGAGCATGCATGGAGGCTGAAGAAATTGCGAGCCACCTCCTCCTGGAGTGCGATGGTGAGATGGATGATGGAGTTCCTAGAACACCCGGGAACCATGGCGGAAGCGTGTAGGGCGCCAACAGGCGTTCTAGGCTTCCTGCAGGAGCTGGGCTGGTTCGAGAACTGAGGCCGGCGTCAGCTCCCCACGCAAAACGGGACCGG
Source organism: Acrobasis consociella (assembly GCA_963555685.1). Taxonomy (NCBI): domain Eukaryota; kingdom Metazoa; phylum Arthropoda; class Insecta; order Lepidoptera; family Pyralidae; genus Acrobasis; species Acrobasis consociella. The sequence continues at coordinate 19,411,036 of OY743117.1, forward strand.
CTAATTCGGGCCTAATTGCGGAAAAATTTGTCCTCGACGGAAGTAAGAAGTAACTAAATTTTTAACAAAAAAGACAACCTACTTCTATTTCTTTCAGGAGTTTCTTCCATATCTCCAAAGTTCTTTAACATGTATTCACCAAATTAATATGGGACCAACTTGGGAGTAAAGGCTTTCAAATAAAAAAAAGGAATCGTCAAAATCGGCTACGGTTGACGAAGATATCGCGTAACATATATATAAAAAAACACAGTCGTTGTGTTGTTGTCCTAGTTTGGTTAGGACATTGTAGGCTGATCACCTAATTGTCTGATAAGTAAGATGATCCGTGCTTCGGAGGGCACGTTAAGCCGTCGGTACCGGTCACTGTCTTTGACATTGGTCGTTACCTAAAACCATGTCAGAGGCCTTTAAGGCGGTTTAAAAACTCTGACACTAGTGTTAGTCACTAACACACACGATAAGAAGAAGACCACTGTGCTCCAAATTATCTGTAACTTGACTGCCTTCGTGGTCCAGTGGTCAAGGCGTTCGCCTTGTGATCGGAAGGTCGTGGGTTGGATTCGAATCCCACTGGGAAGCATACTCTGTGGAAAGTTGTTTCCAGTCTTTAGATAATACATACATACATACATACATACTATCACGTCTTTATCCCTAATGGGGCAGACAGAGAATTTTGGGTCTTGCGGTTCTATGCAGAGCCCAGGGCCGCAAGACCCAAAAGCCACTTTTAGCGTCATGGTGGGCGAGAAGATGGAAAAGCAATCAATACAGTGATGGGTTGCTAGCCGCATCGCCTGTTAACATGATTTGCATTTTTGCCCATTCCCTCGATCGGCTTTTACGATCTGCGTGGGAAGAGAAGCAGCTGGTACATTCTAAGTTTTTTTTATTTCTCCCAGACCAGCATGGGAGATAATGCAGGCTTGAATCACCTGACTATCCAAAAAGATGGTTCCGTGTTTCGAAAGGCACGGGGTCCCGAACGCCACCTAGTGTTTGATCATCAAACTACTCAGGGATTGGTTCTGGTTTACCCCATGGTATAATAAAACAGGTATTCTCTTCCCGAGATGGAACTTGACTACGTCACAAGTGTTGCCAACTGATTGTTCTTTTCAGTAAATTTAAGGACTTTCTCAATTAGTTCATGAAGTTTAAATAAAATATTATGTAACTTAGCTATTTAGTATCTCGCGATTCTCGCGTGATTCATTGATTCAATATTTTATAAATTGATATAATGGATTATTAAATCGAAATTGGTATATAAAGTTCAAAAATGCATTACGCTCGGGTAATTCAATTTCACACAGTGGCAACATATCAAACTGATGACGTAGTCAAGTTCCTCCTACGTCATCAGCTGTCACGGGAAGAGAATACCTTATTTTATTATACCATGGTTTACCCTTTGGGCTGCGGAGTTCAGACGGCAGTCGCTCTGTGTAAAACCAGTAACCAAGAAAAATGATTGACTTGGGTCTGGAATGTTTATCTATATATGTATTTACAGTATCATTGAGTTAGTATCCCATAACGCAAGTCTTGAACTAACTTTGGGGCTAGCTCAATTTTGGGATAAAAACTATCCTACGTCCTTCCCTGGGTATCAAACTATATCCATATCAATATTTCATCTAAATAGGTTCAGTAGTTGAAGCATGAAGAGGTAACAAACAAACAAATATATAAACTCACTTTCGCATTTATAATATTAGTAGGAAGTACAATAGGATACTTACACTTTCAACGAATATCTGGTATAAATATACACAGCATTGATGGGTTTCATATCAAGTTTCCCTTGCTCCGGTTCGATCCTGCCCGCTGGGACCGCTATCAGCATCCCGTCAGGGCTGAACTGCAGCCTTCGGTAGTACGTCTGGAGGGTGTCGTCGTGGTATAGTCGCACTTTGACGTCACGGAGCGGGTGCTCCGCTGGGAACGGCAGCACTGCCTTACTGCTGCGAGATGTCACTTTCTTGGTGTTCACGTCGAATGTTCTGAAGACTCTAAGGTACAAAACAAATTGTTAAATAAATAAATAAATATATAGGGACAAATTACACTGATTGAGCTAGCCCCAAAGTTCGAGACTTGTGTTATGGGATACTAACTCAACGATACTATATTTTATAACAAATACATAAATAGATAAACATCCAAGACCCAGGACAATTTGAAAAAGGCCATTTTCCAACTTGCCCTAGCTGGGGATCGAACCCAGGACCTCCGGATTGGCGGTCTAGCGTGTTGACCATTACGCCACGGAGGTCGTCAGAATTGTTGTCATAACTATGACAGTATGTGTTCTTCTTCTTTTCTAAGATTATGGCTCTATTATTTTCAAAAGATGATTTTGCCAAGAAGACATGTATACTGAGGTAAAAACTAAAATTGTGTTAAATCGAAAATTCAAACAGCTTCCGACCAGTCTTTTTGGAAATCCTTGGGGGAGGCATATGTCCAGCAGTGGACTTCCTGTGGCTGATATGATGATTGCATTCAAGGATTGGATAAAATCATGACAAGGGGAGAGGAGGTTGAAAATTCAAAATTATGGGTGATGTTAATTAATGTTGATCATTAAATAAAATAAAAGTGTCTCCACCTTTGCATCACCACACCCATCCTCTGGAAAGAATATAATACCTCTCATATAGCTTGAGTTGTTAACTCATTCACGGACACTAAGCCAGACACAATAGAAAAAACAATTGATGACTTCTATAGAAGTCCTACTGTCCATTAACGTGTTAAGTTTAAGTAAATATAACAATGAAGTATGTTGCATTTTATTTCATTTAGAAATCTCCATTTAGGGTTTGGCTACATCGTCATGAAACAACACTTTTCTACACTGCTATCCTTTTCTGCCGCTCAGAACCATCATTTGCTAGACCGAAAATGCTGTTCCACGCTGACAGATGTAGCTTAACCCTTATAATAATTGTTTACCTGTCAGTGCTAGCCGAAGCTATTAGCTGTCCCTGAGGATCCCACGAGACTCCCTGCACGAAGCCCTTATGGTCTGTCAGTATGGAGCTGTACCTCCCTCGGACAACGTCCCACATGAGCAACTTGTTGTCTACGGACCCGGAGGCAAGCTGAGCGGAGTTGGGGCTCCAGCTTATGTCCAGGACATCCTCCATGTGGCCCCGGAGAGTCTGGATAATAGGGTAAATTAATTTATTATTTATATCAATAAGTTACATAATCCAAAAATAAAATTATTCTGACCAAAAATAAGTTATAAGTTTCTCAAATCTGGTGAAACGCGACACTGTCAAGCTCTTGATATCACTGCTATTAGGTTATCTGCTTACAAAAGTAACAAATTACACAGATGGGATATGGGATACTAACTCAGTGAAACTATATTTTATAACAAATGCACATCTGTGTAATTTGTTAATTCACTAAGACCCAAGTCAGTATGAAAAAGATCATTTTCCATTTTGATCTTTCAGGATGTGATATGTACCTTGTAAATTACCCAGCTCTCCTTGTACTGTTCCTCCCCTTCCAAGTTCTGGACCGGTTCCTTGTCAGTTTTCTGCTTCCAAATGAAGATGATCGACTCATCGTCGCCTGACGCCAATAGCTGACCGTTGGGCGACCACCGCACTACGTTCACAGCTTTCTGGTGCCTTGTGAGGTCAGCCGCCACTTCCAAGTTTACTGAACCGGCCTCTGTGGTTGATAAGTACCATATCTACAAAACAAAAGAACTTTCCATGAAATCGCCAGATTTCGTTTATCTTTCTCCTAGATATCCCTAGGAGAATATTTTTTTTCTCGGATGTCTGCACACTTCTGTGTCATGGATATGAAAAGCAATGATTAGCTCGCACTATGCGGCAGCAGAATGAAACCACCATAGCTTGTATAATGTACGTAAATCACACGAAAGATAATAGTCACTCCACCGTAACACAGTTACACTCGTGACAATGTTCTATTTGTAATAATTTGATGTTGTTAGAAATAGAATTCCATTTAAAACTCACCAAAACATGCGAATCGGTGCCACCAGTGGCAAGTCTAAGTGGCTCGTTAGATTCACATTTCGGCTGGAAATCGACACTTAAAACTGGATCCCTATTGTGCCATGAGATTTCTGGGATTGCGAACTTCATCTTTATTCAATAAATTGTAAAATTAAACCACAAAATCAACTTCTTTCCTATTTTACTTCAGTTTGTTTTTTTGTCCCTGTCAAACATAAATCTATCTGTCAATTTTGGCGCCAAGAAGCCATAGTGAAAAAAATCTATTACAATAATGTTGCCAGTTATCAATTAATAAAATTACATTATTTAATTTTGAGAAAAATAAAATAAACGCTGTGTGTGTGGACTTCATAAAGTCAAAACCATTCTAGTCTAGCCAAAAGCCCAATCAATGCCACAGCAAGTGAAAAGAAAATAGCAAAGCTGCATTTTTCACAATATATACATATGAATGTCTATGGACAATGTTATGAATGTTAAAATTAATATAGTAACACTGAAAACTGTTGACATCTGTCTGTCACTGTCACCGGCTGGTGTTTCTCTTTTAGTTTGACACTTTGTAATCGTGCAAAGCGAAAAGCAAAATGGTGTGTTTTTATTAAATAAATCCAACAAAATCTTGATAATTAGATCGTTATGTGCTATGGGATATTATAAATACTTTATTTGACGTTAATATTTGACGTCGCCAACACATATTTCAGTGCTAAATGAATTCATACTTTGCAGGTTAACGTACCAAAACAGCGCAGGACTTACTGCAAAAAATGCAAGTGCCACAAGACCCACAAAGTGTCTCAATACAAAAAGTCCAAGGAAAGGCATGCCGCCCAGGGTAGGAGACGTTACGACCGCAAACAACAGGGTTATGGTGGTCAGTCAAAACCCATCTTCAAGAAGAAGGTAAGAATTGTTTATCGATACAGATAGTCACTGATAACCTTTGTAAATCGCCCAAACTACCATATATTCCTTCTTAATTTTACCTATCTAGTAAATTATACTAGTAGAAACAAAAGTCATTTCCAAGTTTCACATTTTAGTTACACCATAAATATCTATTTGCATAAGGGGTAATGTCTAATAAATTTAAGGCTCTGCGATGGTGGGCTAAATAATAACATCCACATTTTATAATTTATCAAAGCAGGTATGAAGTCAACATGTTAACACAACTAAAAGATAGGACATTTTAGGGATTGCCGTAACCTCATTTTGGTCGAGTTCATTTCAAATTGATACTACATATACTGGAACCATTTCGACTTGAGCAATTTACATAGTCCATAAAATTCAGAATTTTATATTACTTTGTTTCTCTTCTATATTGGATTTAATGCTCAAATTTGTGACAAACAATTCTCTTATAGGAGGAATAATTGTTTTTAATTAACCCGTCAACGACCGGAATCGCAGACACAATAGATTTCTATTGTTAACAGGTTCACATGTGAACCGTCGGGGTTTGATAGATTAATATACACATCAACATTCTTAGTTTAGGCTCAATTTCTAAATGTAGTATTTGTTGTAGGCGAAAACCACAAAGAAAATTGTGCTTCGTCTGGAGTGTGCAGACTGCAAAGTGAGGTCGCAGGTTGCACTAAAGCGCTGCAAGCACTTTGAGCTCGGAGGAGACAAGAAGAGGAAGGGACAGATGATCCAGTTCTAGGCTGGTTAATAAATAAGTCAAACTACTTACAGAGTTTCATTTGTTTTTCCTATACTGCTTGGAAGTAGATACTCCACTTTTACATGTTGTGAGCTTATTTCCTATTTAGGTTTATTTTACAGCATAGTGCTAAAGAAGTTTTAAATTTGGAATGATGGAATTTTACCAAGATATATTAAACTATTTTCTGGAGTCCATCGATTAATCATTATTATAGGTACATTATAGGTACGTATGTTTGTTTCAATTGATAAATTTTGCACAACTATTAAAGGCTGATAATGGAAACAATATGATTGTTTACCATTAAAGCACATTATGTTTAAGTTTTTATAAATGTACTGAATTTTGGTACTTTTACGCAAAGAGAATTCAAATATGCCTGTTACATGAAGTTGAAGGGTAAAAATTGAAGTTAGCAGGCAAAGATTTGAGAGGATTGATCGTATATATTTATAACATAGTTTTTGGGAGGTAAATCTATGTTGCTGTTTATTCAATTTATGCAAGCAATATTTTTTCTTTCCACCTTAGTGGCCTGACACAATCACCACCACATTAGTCATGCAAGAGTTGGAATGGTTTTATCCCATTTTGAGAAATATGAAGAAAAAAGTATACCTAGTAACAGAAAATATCCTTTTATGTTCAGCAGTGGACTTCCTACGGCTGATATGATGATACCTATTCAGTACTTATCCTGGTCTTCTTTCTGCAAGGATATCACCTGCCTGGTTGCTTTCCGTTTCTGTCACTCAGAACTGTCATTTGCTAGAGCCACGTAACCCATCAGCATAGCTCCATGGTGTTCCGTCGCCTTTTCTGGCTCTGACAAAAAAGGATGCTATCCTTTCCTGCATAGGAAAGTGCTGGTCCGTGCTGCTGAAGTAACCTAACCCTTTTCACTTGATGACTAAGTATACTTTAGGGTAGCTACTTCACTAAATGAAGAAAAAACGTAGTATTTCTGTATTAACCTTTGTAATTGATATAAATAAAATTCTTCCTTACACTTACGAAAATTACAATTTAACATCAGAATGACCATCCATTTTTCTCTGGATGATGGCTAACAAATAACATATCCAGTCTTAATCCACCATCACATTCATTTGCTAAGAATCTTCTCCAACAGATCTGTATCCAGTCCTTCAATCCCTGCTTTCAGTTTCACCGCTTGTAACGGCACTCCAACCTGCACCATCTTCACAAACCTCTCGTACTCTGGAGGCATGTTGAATTCTTTTGATGTTTCTGCTGATTCCTCCGTAGGTTCTTGGTCTTTTGCATCAGCAACTTGTGGTTCACTTGGATCAGATGTTGTGGCTGGTTGGTTTGTATTTGTAGCTTCTGTGGTGTCTTGAGTTTTTGTTACAGCTTCTGATGTATTTATCTCAGGGATTGATGATAACTGCAAAAAAGCAAGTTATACTTTATATATCCACTATCACGTTTTTATCTGTAAATACATATACAATATTGTATAAGCAATACAAATACATTATACAGATAAACAGACCAAGGTCAATCTGAAAAAGATCATTTTCAATCTTGACCTGACCTGACTAGCGAATTCCATACTTTAACTCTGCCAACTGTAGACTGGCTAAGGAACCTACCATCACATGTTTAAGATTATTGCAATGGAGTGTTTTAGGTCTTGCAGCTCTAAGTAGACAGAGCCTTAAGACTCAAAGGCTACTCTTAGCTTGATGGCAGGCGATAATTTGGAAAGAGGAGTCAAAATAGTGATGGGTTGCTCCCTTAATCAACGTCTATAATTTGAGCAGGAAAAGATGCAGATGGTAAATATTGCAACTTCTTACAATACTGGTTATTTCAAGGAAAAAAATGTCATTTCTGTTTTGTAGCCCTACTCTTTGATGTGTAATTTCTGCTGTTAAGGTGTCCAGTATCCCATATTGGGCGGGGGCTACGCCCCTAGAATCAGATAGGTAAGTCTAGGAGTAGAAGATAATTTGAATATTTACTCGCGCTTCCAAAAGCACCATGGAGGCTTCTACTTTCTCTAACTTCCTCTCGAAATTCATAAGTTTCTGATCACACCTCTTCATGAAGCTGTTGAGGAATTGCACAGTTGTTGTTACAAAATGGTTAACGAACGCCAGGGTTCGTTTCTGTTGCAATGCCGCCACCTGGAAGGAAATCAAGGAGATATTAATTTATCCTTAGTTCCCACTAGTTCAGCTGTCCAGTTCATGACACAGTAATAGGACAAGACTTTTCGAGGACTTGCTGTGAAGAACCTCCATCTGTCATATAATTTATTACAATAGGAATACATCATTATATCAGCCACAGGAAGTCCACTGCTGGACATAGGCCTACATAGGAATACATATTTGAACCTAATAAAGGTAGTTACTAACCTTAGACAAGTCCAGTTTTGAAATATCATCATTTGCAATGCTATCATGCATCTTGTTTTTTACGTTAGTTCGGAAAACAAGAATAAAAATAGAAATGCACGTAAATTAATTTTCGTTACAGATTTATTTCCTTCTTCGTTTGCAAGCAAAATATATAGCAAAATAAAAAAATTGGGTTTGTTTTGGTTTTGTGCCCTAAGTGACTTTGACACCTTTTTTGACATTGGCCGGCCGTACACCTTGCCTTACACTGATTAAAATTATTGAATGCAATGCAATGCAATAATAGGTAAACTGTCTATTGGAAATCCTTGGGAAGGGAACAATTCCATGGTTACGTACGTCTCTACTTTCGTGGGGAAGACCTTATCCCTCATTATCTGTGGCTTATATGTTAATGATGATGATACATAATGATATACATGCCTTTTTACAAAAATAAAAACAAATAACACTGGAATTTCAGCATGTGTATGGCCCTGTAGTGCTATTTTTCAAACACGGAGTCACTAAACGAAGGGTTTTTTGTATGGAAAAACCATTCGTTTCGGTGATTTCGCATTTCAAAAATGGCACTTCTGGCCTGTCCAGGCTTTGAAGTATCGGGAAAATAGAGATTATAGAGAACATAAACATCAACGTCAAGTCGTCAATTTAACGAAAAAGAAAACACAACAAATTATAAAATCTGTGAAAGAGAAGTTTATATTGAACATTGTGTCGTGATTATTATTAAAATACTTTAAATATGGCAGGAGAGGTTGTTGTTGACGCTTTGCCCTACATCGATCAAGGTTACGATGATCCAGGAGTCCGAGAAGCGGTGAGTACCTAAACATAACCTGTTAGGAGCTTTATGTTTATCATCAAAACATTGTTTTTCACAATAAATCTTTTGTTTAGGCGCTGGCCATGGTAGAGGAGGAGTGTCGGAGATACAGACCTACAAAGAATTACTTAGAGAACACCGGACCTGAGCCGAGCACGGCTTTTGAGACGCCAGCCTTGCAGCGGGAGATGGAACGAGTGCAGCAACGTCTACCCATGGAGCCGCTGTCTATGAAACGGTATGACACATTCATAACCATAAAGTTAGAGGGTAAGCCCTTTAACTTCTTGTTTATACATAATGCATAATATCACGCCTGTTTCCCACAGGGGTAGGCAGAGACTATGAACCTCCACTTGCTACGATCCTGACATACCTCTTTCGCTTTATCTACTCATTAATCTCTTCAAACATACCCTTCGGTTACAGGTACTTCTTGTTCATAACAATATTTTTAATAATTGTCTGACTTCTATTTATACCCTATAAATACTGATGTCCATAGTGTACTCTAAGGCTCTATAAAATGCAGTCAGAAGTGTCATTGGCCAATATATTGAAATAGTTTGAAGTCAGTTTCAGTTAACATACATGCTGCTTCTACCTTATAGTCTGTAGTTTCAAAGTAGCAGTGTAATGAATAGGGAGATGAACTCAAAGATTTTATCTTTGGCACATTAGATAGATTATTTAAAAGTATGTTATACTTGTTTTTTCTTTTTCCCTCTGATTAGCAAATAATGACGAAGATACAGCATATTTAAATTTTGTGTGACTTCACAATCAGATATGATTTTAACTAAAAGTGACTTATCACCCCCAATCAGAGACTTCAAAGTGCTGTCTCTTCTATCTATGATGTTTATCTTAGTGAATTTTTACTACTATAGTAAACAAAAAAAATGCATCCTTAATTTTTGGATAATCTAGTGGATGGGCTAAATAAAATAATATGTTTTTTACCTCCACATCCTTGTTATATCCTGTAGGTCACAATTTTTAAATCCATCCCCCTTGGTGTGTTAGCTAGCAAGCTACTAGAAATAGAAATAGAAAAATCTTTATTCAGCGATAAATTATACACTTACAAACATTTTGTAACTAAACACTGAAAGATATACGAACTTAAACATTAACTAAAACCATTTTATCACTGAAAGTGATGTCCACTCAGCATAAGCTGCTGGTCGCCAATTACTAGATATTTGCCTGATAAGATAAATCTGGAAATATTTTTAATATAAAAAGTAAATTATTCTTTAAAAAGTTTTGTTTATTTATAGTTAAAATTCTCACCCCTTGTCACACAATATCACACTTCTTCACCCTCTCCCCCCGAGAGGAGCTCGGTGGCCCGGCGGGAGTGTGTATTTCAAGTGCTTTCGCTAGTAAAGCGACACCGGGCGTGGTCCGCACTTAGATGGGCGACCACAAGTGTTAAGTGGTATGAAAATTCCGTGCTTCGGAAAGCACACATAATCCCTTGGTACCGGCTGTCATTCATCATTGTATGGCAGTCGTAATTAGGGACAGCCTGAGAAATCTGACACCAGTATTGGCCACTTCTTTTTTTTTACTAGCCTTTTATTATGTCCCACTGCTGGGCAAAGGCCTCCCCTGTCCTTCCACTTATCTCTGTCTGCTGCAAGCTCTTCCCATCCACGCAAAAACCTAACCAGATCGTTTCGCCACTTGCTTCTGGGTCTACCTCTGCCCCAGCGGCCATCTGGTAACCAAAATGTTGTTAATTTTGGTTGCCACCTTTCCGGTCGCATTCGACTGACATGTCCCGCCCTAACTAAAATGGAGCTCCATTTAAGTTTGGCCATTGGTTACTTACACTCACGAAAAACAAAAAAACCCCTTTCTCCCCCTTAATTTGTGATGTAAGTTTTAGTTGGTTCCTAAAGGTATTGACGTGTTTTTCCCCAGTTACGAGTTACCCCCGCCTCCAGCTGGCCGTCTCGGCGAGCCGGGCGCGTGGGCGGAAGCAGTCGACAACTCCCACGCACAGCTCTCACACCAAGCCACTAGAGTCCTCAACTTAGAGCTGCAACTTGCTTATGGGACAGAAGCGTGGCGGTCTTACCTGAACACATTGCAGGCTTTGGTTACTCGGTCACAAAATATACACACACAGCTCAGGTGAGTATCTCTCTTTCTCATTTACCTACCCTAGCTACTAGTTTTATTCTGTGCCCTAGAAACTGTTATTGAACTTAGAGTTATCTTTATAGAAACATTGATTTAAATAAAGGTCTAAGGATTTAATTATTATTTGTTACCGTCTTTCTTCTTCTGATGTGAATGCTGTTTAAATAATAAACCAAACAATAGAAAATATATGTATTGTATAACCTTACTTCACTCCATTCTTTGTCAAAAGTGGAAAACTAGACTTATTTCAGTAAAAATGCCATGCTCTTTGATCTAATGTGTCCTTCCACCATCAGCTACAGCTGAAGCACTAAGTAATTTAGATCAAAGAGCACGTCACTTTGACCTCTGAAAAGTAACACCCAAGTAACCCTTATTACTTGTAGCAAAAAGTTTGTCAAATCTGACGAAAGCCTCTTTGGTCCTCAGAAAGCAGATAGCAGCGGTGAACTGGGAGCGCAAGCGTTCGCAAACCGCCAGCGGAGCACGGTTGCGCGCTCTGAGGAGGCGCTGGGCGCACCTGGTGTCCGACAACTACAGGATCGAGCGGGCCATCATGCAACTTGAGATACAGCTGCAGAAGGTAGGATTGATTGTAGAATATATCTTCCATACTGGTCTGGGAGAAGGAGTTTCTTTAAGCTGCCTTAAGGCATCAGATCATCATAATCATCATCATCATCATCATCATTTCAGCCGCATAACGTCCACTGCTGGACATAAACCTCTCCCTAAGATTTCCAAAATGACCGATCTAGAGCTACTTGCATCGATAAGGCATCAGATGTAGCTTCAGAAGAGCCTTCCAGATAAGGCATCAGATGTAGCTTACTATATAGTGAACTAGAGCGCAGGTGTCCTCACGATTTTTTCCTCCACCAAGACATGCCTACCCATTGCCATATAAACATAATTATTTCCTTTCCTTGTCACTAGAGGGCGTTATAAGTAATAAATAAATATAAAGGGACAAATTACACTGATTGGGCTAGCCACAAAATTCGTGACTTGTGTTATGGGATACTAACTCAACGATACTATATTTTATAACAAATACATATAAAGATTTACATCTAAGACCCAGGACATTAGAAAAGGGCCATTTTCCAACTTGCCCTGACCGGGGATCGAACCCGGGACCTCTAGGTGACGGATTAGCATGGTGACCACTACGCCACGAAGGTCGTCAAAGTTAATAATTAAAACATTAAAATATTTTATTACTTTTATTTCAATAAAATAGTACTCAAATTAGTTAAATATGAATTTTATGAAATGTAAAAAATATTTTTAAAGCATATGCAACACTATTTTGCTAGTCGTATGTGCTGCCATCTCTGTGTGCCTACCCGCAAATCCAGATTTGCCTACTTACAGGCCTTCCAATAGTTTCTATGGAGTTGGGTATCTGTTACGTTAGTAATTATATTGTCTTTGAACAAGAGCAAGTGGTGATAGAAGTAAATTATCGTACATGAGTACAAACTCAGAGCACTGCTTCACAATTATTTTTTCTTATAATCTATATGTATATAATAAAACAGTAAAAAGTGTGTCTGTCACTAAACGAACGGTTTTTTGTATGGAAAAATCATTCGTTTAGCAGACTCCGCGTTTCAAAAATGGCACTTCAGTCCAGCTAAACTATAAGAAATAAAAAAAATGACGCCTTAATAAATGTTGTTCAGCCTGATGAGCATTTACCTATTATCAGAGACATAAAATCCACGCGAACGAAGTCGCGGGCTTCAGCTAGTTCCTAATAAATTTATTTCCTTTTAGGCCAAGGGCCAAGCGCCTGTAGAAGACGGCGAGCCAGCGGATCTGGACACTCTGGAAGCGGTGAAGCTACTGCCAGACAAACTCAACTCGGAGACAGAGAAGGAGGTGCAGAAAAAGATTGAAGACATGTTTGCTGATTAGTTTATTAGTAATTATTATAATAAGTTTTAACTAAAGTTATTTATAGATTAATAAAATTTTGGTGATAAGTAAATTTTTTTTTATTACTTACATTAAAATAATTTTTAATGATGTGGTGTTACCTGCGCCTAATAATAATATAGTCCATGTCAGCTTTCAGCATACCAAATTTTATCAAAACTGTTCAGCCGTTTGCGTGTAAAGAAGAGACAGATATACACACACACACAAACTCGAACTTTCGCCTTTCTAATAAAGGTATAATTTTTAGTATACTATTAGTTGTACGTAGTATATTATTACTCTGTGCTATTAGTTTGATGTATTTGTCCACACCTCACTCCGAGGCCCACACATGAAATTCATGTGTGTGTGATCATTGAGTAAAGAGTTTAGAGCGATAAGCAAGACAAGGACATTTGCCCTTATAAATTTTGTGAAACAAATAAAAAATCTCCCGTGACATCGCTTTGTCGTTTCGTTTCCGAATTTCCTGCAAATTGCACAAAATCACCAATTGATGAATGTTCCCGTTATCTGTGGAGGACAGCGAACGCAGCGCATCGCAGATTTTTTGATTTTTCGCTCGATTGTCATTTGTCGTCATCTGTCAATTTGAATTTTTATTTGAAAATGGCGGACGATGCATCAAGCAGTAGCGGCTGTGCCGGTAATTTAGTTGATAATGCAATAAATCAAGATGAACTGATTATGAAACAGCAACGGGAGATAGAAAAAGAGGTATGTTATAATTTTTCGCGAGCCAAGACTCGCTTTGTCATTTTTTGTTTATGCAAATTATTGTGTTGATTGTCGTGATGTTTGTATTTGTTTTGTAGATTTCAGAGTCGATCCCGCTAGTTGGTGATCTCGAACCATTGTCGTCATTAGAAAAAGAATATAATGAAGATCCAGTGTACCTGCTAAAAGTAAAAGATCTCTCAGCCAAATACAAACACATTAGGAGAACTCGCCCGGATGGAAACTGCTTCTTCCGGGCCTTTTCATATGCGTATTTAGAACATCTACTGACTGACAAGGCAGAATATGAGAAATTTTATGAAATAGCAAAGAATTCTAAGGAAATCCTCGTCGCTCTGGGCTTCTCTCAGTTCACAGTTGAGGATTTCTATGAAACGGTGAGTTAATTTAGAAATCATAATAATAACAACACTTTTACTTCCCCAAAGGATCTCTATGTGTTGCATCTGTATCCTTATGGAAGCCTCCCAAAGAACCAGGGTGAAAAGACCTGTGATTCTAGATAAAGACTATACATATAATTTGTTGACAAGGCATAAGTTGACCTTGCCAATGATATTTTAATGTGTACCTAAGTAATAAATTATTGCTGATAGGTACATTTGGAATGTAATTAGTCATTGTTGATATGACAAGGAACTAACTTTAAATCTTGCATCTATTTTAATATACATACACTATCACGCTTTAATCCCTAATGGGGCAGACAACATTTTGTATCTTGCTGCTCTAAGACAGAGTCCAGGGCTGCAAGACCCAAAAGCCACTTTAAGTGTGATGGTGGGTGTTATGAGAAGATGGAACAGCAATCAATATCGTGACGGGTTGCTAGCAACCCAGCATCACCTATTAACATGATTCATTCATTCATAGCATTTTCCCTCATTCCCTCGATCCTCAAAGAGAAGCAGCTTTTACATACTAAGTTTTCTCTTATCTCCCAGACCAGCCTCGAAGAGTATCTTTTTACTTGTGTAAAATTTCTGATCATGCCGGTTTCATGTGATTAAGGTCTGCAGTTCTACGCTCATAGACTACTGCTAGTGAACTTCATTCAAAATCATTGCTCATTATATTTTATAAGCCTATTTATTGTGTTTTGTTGTTGGAAAAAAGGCTGGCTCTATTTGCATTCATAGCAAGGCAGCTTGCTGCTGTCCACTTCTTTCACATCTGAATTTAACAACTTCACTGTCTGTTAATAAAATAACAATAGTGAAACAATTGATTTGTTTATATATGACTCATGGGACAGAAGTTTTTAATGAAGTCCCAATACCTCTTCAGCCTGCTGCACTGTCTTGGCATCCCTATTATTTAAGGCTTTAAGGCTTTCTTTGGCTTAGATCACTCATAAATTTAAAACAAGTGGTCACTCTATAATTGAATTTAAAAAGTTGTAGTTCATAGGCGAAAAAAAATTTTTTTTTCTTTATTTCCAGTTTATGGAAGTAGTGCAACGAGTAGGCGAGCAAGCCGGGGGCTCTCCGGACAACATGGAGGAGGTCCGTCTTGAGCTCCACGACAAGTTCAACAAGCAGGGCTACTCTGACTACATTGTGGTGTACCTGCGGCTCGTGACGTCAGGGCAGCTGCAGACGCAGCACGACTTCTACCAGAACTTCATTGAAGGTCCACGCACTGTTACAGAGTTTTGTAGACAGGTTAGATTTTTTTTTTTGTATATTTTTTTTAGTAGTTACACACCAGTAAACTGGAAGGCGCTGGATGCAAGCCGCTCTAGATCGGTCATTTTGTAAATCTTTGGGAGAGGCCTATGTCCAGCAGTGGACATTGTGCGGCTGAAATGGAAACTGACCGGGAGCATAAGCTGAACATTACAAATTAAAATTGTTAGGTATAATATGTATTAGGCTCGACAAGTTAATAAAATTAATTAACTGTTCGTGAAAAGTCTTTATAGACTCTCAGCACTGTGTGAGACATATCAGCTCCAAACCGCTCGTCTATTATAAATAAATAATTACAATATGACTAAATTCACTGACAAATGATGATTGCAGGGCAGAAAAGTTCTAGAAGGGTCACCATTTAATTATTGACTGGCACCAGTACTTTGTATGTGTTTAGGACAAGAAGTCAGAACCATTTAAATTTGGTTGTGGTGTTACAACTAGCCATCTGCCTGGTGTCAACCCTGCTTTGGAATGTAGTTGTTGCACAAGATGTTTTTGCTTGGCTGTGTAAGAACTTTAAACAGAGGAGCGCAGTGGAGAGGAATTTTTTCATAATAGCATAAACAAAAAAAAAAACTTCTTAATAGTTTACTACTGCTATCAATAATATTGCACCTATATTATCGATAGTAAATATTGCACTATTGATAGCCTATCAATAGTTTATGCATTATGAGAAGCAAAACTATAGATCGTTTCCACTATATATGGCCTTTCGATAGCTAAACTGTGATAGTATAGCTCTTAATCAGCTATTGATACTATCAACCTCGATAGTTTGGCATTTTTCGATTGAAACTACAAAACTGATTTTTCACCAACACTACTTAAAAATCTTTCATTTCCAGGAAGTGGAACCTATGTACAAGGAGTCCGACCACATCCACATCATTGCTCTGAGCAACGCGCTCAATGTTGGCGTCAGAGTGAAGTACATGGACCGTGGGGAAGGCAGCCAGGTGAGCAAGGTAGCTTTTAAATCCAAGAAGTGGAATATAAAATAGATTATAAACTTTTTCTTCATTTCAGCACATTTCCCGTTGCAACCTCAACTACAGCTAAAGAAAATCGTATAAGAGTCAATGTCAAGTTGCTTAAATACTCCGTGGAACAAGTTTTAGTTGTGTCTAACTCAAATTAATTAGATCTATTTCTTATAAAGACCTATTAGAAAAGAACAGTTGTTCCTGCTAAGTATCGAAACTACACATTTGTTTATCAGGGGTTATTTAAAATTTTAATTTTTATTATTTTATACTGTAAATCGTATGACATCTTTATAAGAGTATGTGATGAGCTCAATTTGTATTTAATAAGCAGATAATTTATTTGATTACGGAATAATATATAACCAAAACAGTATTATATAAAATCTACACATCCAGTAGTAGTGATATTCTGAATTAATAAAATAAATTACTTATGAATTAAATATGTGCTCATTACGTAAGCTTATAAAGATGCTGTCTTATAAATTATAATTGTGTCTCCTTTTAGATTCATGGGTCATTTCACCCCGGTCCTTTGAGAGGCTTGCATGGGGATACAGATCCAGCACGTAGAGGCCCTTTGGAGAAGTTGATGTTATGTGGTGCTCCCGCACAAAGTCAAAAACCCAATCCTGGATTCCTTTATACCTATGAAAAGTTTACCCCTGAACAGGTTTCGGCAGGAAAGATCTATTGCAAGAAAAAGGGAAAGGTCTATGGGTTATGGAATGAGATTGGGATGGACTGATTTCGCGATATATTGCAATAGAATCACCTTCCATAATCATGATTACTGACTATTGTGGCTTGCCCCACTAGATGGTCCCCTCAACCTCAAACATCTTTAAACCTCTTGTATACCGTTGCATAGATCTACGCGATAATGCATTGTTTAACTATTGAGTCTGATATACCGGTATACAAGGGGTTAAACATTATTTTTATTAAAAAGTGTCCACTATTTTTGGGTAATCTAACCGATGGACGTAGTGTCCACTACTTTTGGGTAATCTAACCGTTGGAAAAATTTTTTTTTTCATAATTGGTATTAATTATTACGTGTGCAGGTGATAGCGCACGACTTCCCGGAGGGCTGCTCGCCGCTGGTGCAGCTGCTGTACCGGCCCGGACACTACGACATCCTGTACGCGTGATCACCCGCTCACTAATATACTGCATTCTCTTACATACGGCTTTTCATTTCTGCACCTACTCCCACAACTACCGGCTGCTAGGGGCGGTCCTACCCTTTCACTTGTTATGCCTCTAGGGCGAACGCGAAAACCCGCGCAGGCACGCGGCGGGTTAAGTCTATCTCTGTCACAAACTCTAAATGCGAAAGAGATAGCAAAATTCGTCGCGGGTCACCAGCCTCTGTCGCACGTTGCGTTTGTGACAGAGATAGACTAAACCCGCCGCGTGCCCGCGCGAGTTTTAGCGTTCGCATGCGAGGCATAGTAAATCTAAAACAAATATCTACAAGTCTACAACCAAAAAGGGATGTGGATACTGTTATGTTGCAATACGAGCAAAGTTGTTTATTGTTGGGAATATCCGACGCTCGCGAAATGGGCACGACAATGTTTGTCGGATGATTCCGACGTTTGCCGTGAAAGGGTTACAATAAGGGTCAGTACAGGCAGAGGAAAAATGCCCGAGCAATTTACTAACTCAATTGAAAATAAGACTAAAGTGTATTAACGAAATGCTCGTGTTTTGCAGTCTAGCTTAAAGTTTATATTATTTCGAGTATCAAAAAATCCTGTGCTGTGCTCCTCTGAACTGACCCTAATATTTTTATTGATACATCAAAAGAGGTACATATTACAATCTCATAACAGCTAGGTGGAGCCTTTGGCTACATCTATCAGCATGGAACTTTTCTATGTTGCTATCTTTTATTTTATTTCCGTCGCTCTAGTTCTTTTATTTACGCAATTTAAAGAGTACCTAATCTAAAATTATTATATACGGACAAATCACACAGATAGTACTAGCCCCAAAGTAAGTTCGAGACTTGTATTATGGGCTACTAACTCAACTATTCAATATTTTATAACAAATACATATATACTCGATATAGATAAACATCGAAGGCCCAGCTCAATCAGGAAAGATCATTTTCCATCTTGACTTGACCAGGGATCGAACCCAGGACCTCCGGTGTTAGTCTAGCATGATGACCACTAGGCCACAGAGGTCGACTTCAC
This sequence comes from Acrobasis consociella, assembly GCA_963555685.1. Lineage (NCBI taxonomy): Eukaryota > Metazoa > Arthropoda > Insecta > Lepidoptera > Pyralidae > Acrobasis > Acrobasis consociella. The sequence goes on from OY743117.1 coordinate 19,429,687, forward strand.
AGAGTATCAGGGGTAAAATTAATTGACCGTAGCACTACCAGACACATCAGTAGTACCACTGGCAAAAAAAATCTCCCATGGTACTACCGGTAGGACTACTGGTAGTACCACGGGTAAGCAAATGACGATTCTGAGCGGCAGAAAAGTGGTGTTCCGTGCCGACGGACGTAGCCCAAGCAACCCGTTCTAATTTGACGAAGCCTCCTTTACTTTATGTAATGGCATTGTGCCACTATTGTACTAATATAGATAGTAGATAAATAAAAACCAAGAATTCTTATTAGTAAAACTGCGTATAATTAGATATCGCAATTAAAATTAAGGAATGAATATCTAGGACGATGTCCAAGCTAAGAATGTCAAAATAAGTTCACTGGATATAAAAATACAAGTCCTTAAAACTATTTTAAATTATCGGCAGAAATACACGCCATCGGGCTCGCGTTTCGGCTTCATCCCTGCGAAGAAAGCCCGGATGTCCTCCTCTTTGACGATCTCCTTCCTATCTTTAAAACTCTTCAAGAAGTCAAGCAGCTTGTCCCGCATTTTGTTATACTCAGTCAAAGCATTGATTTGCTGTATCCTGTCTAAAGATGACAATGCTTGCATGCCTATTTCGTACTGTGAAGATCTGCCGTCATTCTTTTCTTTTCCTAAGGTCTCGTAAGCACTTACTGTGTCTTCTGGGTCTATCAAAAATAGTACTGACAAGTCTTTGTACATAGTGATACATTCGTTACATGTGCATAGTTTTTGACGGAAGTTGCAGGGCCAGAATGTTGCTCCCTTGAAATGTTTCTTAATACCTTTTGGTCTGACACAGCCATTGGCATCACTTAACTTGGGCTTTTTAAAATCATCTTTGTCAATAACATCTTCATCTAATTTTCTCTTATTTTCATTACTTGTTTCAATCTTTGCTTCATTAGATTTTGTACTATCTTCCATGTCAACATCAGTTTGAGGTTTGTTTTCATCTTTTTCTCCATTTAGTACAGTATCTTCTTTATCTTTAGCATCGTCAATTTTTTCCTCAGTTGCTTCTGGAGGATCATCGGTTTTTTTGATTTCCTCTGTAGATTTATCTTGTCCACCATTAGTTTCATCAATTTTTTCTTTACTTTGTTCACTAGATTCATCGTCACCATTTATTATTCTGTCAATACTTTCTAAAAGATCATCTTTCTCCACACCTTCAGTAGTTTCTTGATTAATCTTAGAATTGTCTACTTTATCTTCATTTTTGGTTTCTGTGTCTGTTTTAATGTCTGTATTCTCGGTGGGTTCACTTGTTGCTGAGTCAGGCTCAACTTTGTCATCATCTTTTGTTGGTTCTGGGATTTCATTACTATTGTTTGTGTTTTCATCAGTCTTATTATCTGTAATACTGCTACTTTGTTCACTTGTTGATTCGGCTGACTCGTCAGGTTTGTCTGATGTAGGATCAGTATTTAGCTCATCTGTTTTAGATTCTACAGTACTATCATCAGCTGTCTCCTCTCTGTTATCACACGTGTGCTTCACAGAAGTTTCAACAGTATCATCTTTTTCATTTTGTGTTACATCAGGTACTTTTTCTTCAGCTGCTTCATTTTCTTTAGAAACTTCTGATTTTTCAGTATTTTGTGCTTGCTCTTCTATTGTTTCATCTGCGGTTTCTACTTTAGATTCTAGTTCTGCCTTATCAGCAGATTCAATGCCTGTTTTCTCCTCTGCAGATGTTTTTTCTTGAACATTAGCCATATCAACATCAACATTCTCTTTAGTGTCAGTTTTCTCCGAGTCTCCATTACAAACACCATTTACTTTGTCAGTGCTCATGATATCCACATCCTCTGTTTCAACATTAACTGCCAAGTCACTGTAGTCATGAAGAAACTCATTCTTTTCCATGCAAGCCTTGCAAATCATCTCAGAATACTGTTCATTAGGTGGAACCTTAGCTTCTAGGTGGGATGAATGTAGCCAATCCTCGCAGACAATACACTGTATCATTTCATCTTCAAAAGTGGCTTCTGGGTCTGGGTAAGGTCTGTGACAGACACAGTACAGACCACTAAAATTTTGGTTGTAATTGTTATTATCATTCAAATCAGTTTTACTAGGGGTAAACTGGCACGGGTGGGCATTGAATTTTGGGTTGCCACAGTCGCAGCAGAAGTTGCGCTTGGTGTACAGTTCTACGAGCTCATGGTTCTCGTGACAAGCGAGGCTGCAGGCGAGGCAGACTCCCGCTCTCTTTGTTGGGTCGGTACTGGCATCCGGACAGCATGTCAAACAAGCATAGAGCGCTTGGCGCTTGATGTAACCCTGGAATAAAAAATATTCTGGTAAAAACAATTTTCACAACATGACTATAAATAAATAAAGGTAATGTGAGACCCCTGGGGACATTATTTTAGAGAAAATAGTAAAATTATTGCCTGTTTAAGCTAACTAAGTATCTATAACTGCAATATTCTTTCCACATTTCTAAGTCCTTTATGTAATTGTTCAATATCATAGTATATTTACATTTAGGCATCACTTTACAGTGCAATATTTTTTACATTTAACAGGTCCCTTTCCTCTCCAAAATAGGTGCAAATTAAATAGCTCTTATAGAACAATAGGTACAAATAAAATTGGTATTCATTAAAAACATAAGTAGGTAAGTAATAGTCAAAATCGACAAAGGCTGATTTGCGTTGCATCAATAATAGATTTCCATTACGACACCCAATGAAAATGGGTTAGGATGCGCAATGTTATATAAAATTATCGTGGCTTGAAGGCTGTGGTTTTAAGTATTTTATTGTACGTTGCATTTGTATCTTTAGAACACAAAATATGTACTTTCGAATACGATGAAATGTCAAAATAACAAGAATGCGTTCGCCATGTCGCCAGCCATTTTGGACTCGAATTTCGCTGAAGTAACAATGTAAAGTCTCCTCACCTTCGGATATGTGCAGTTCTTCTCATCCGAAGCCCCCAGAACGGCGTTGGCGTCTTCTTCGAAGTCCTCTTGCTCCTGTAAGACGTCCATCATCGTCACAACTTTGTCACCATCACAATCAGCCATGTCGGCTTCCTCTGTCGCAGTCAGTTCGGCTGCAGACATTTTTCTAAGGAATTAACTGCGATACTCTTGTTCTTTCGTGCTGGACAAACAAGGACGATCAGAAAAGCCGGTAAATGGGCGCGAAGATCACTTTTACGGGCCCGGGCGGTGTGAGAGGGAGGAGAACAATTTAGTTTTTTTTTTTAATTTTCAGTGTGACCATTAGAAACATAGTGAATTTACCACAAACCTTACTCACAAACTCACAACACAACACAACTCACAACTCTTACAAAAGTTCAGAGAAAATGTGCCATTTCTGCCAAAAAGACACATCTGGCACTCACTCTATATTTGACTATCCGTACGGCCGTGCACGATGCCCGATGCAAAAGTAACAAATAAAACTAAAGTACGCTTAACGTACCTATTATTATTTGCTTGCTGGACTTGCAAGATCCATTTTGCATCCAGCAAATGACCCCAACCACCGCGAACGTTTCCTCGTGCAAGGATATAATTTTTCCACTAACATAATTGTTGACCTATCCAATAAGAGGCCGCGCCACTCGACGGGCTATATGTGTATAGTAGGTTAGTTTAGTTTTCATCTCACAAATCTGCCGAAAACTCAACTGATAAGCATGATCTGTCCAAGTAAGTGCAAAAATTTACCAAACTGTCAGAATTTGGCCCTATATGGTCACACTACATCATTTGTTTTTTGACGTTCGTTCTATTCATTTTATCTTTTACGGCTTTGGTAACTGGGCTTTTAGCTAGGAGGTCTGTCTCCCTTTGATCATCGTTCGGTTCGATGCATGAAGATTCTATGTCTTTAGTTAGGTACAACCCGTACAACTTTCGTGGGTACAACTCTATGCACCTCAAAGACCTTTTTAGGTACATTATAAGCACATGTACAACAATCTGAGCTGGGCGTATGATAATAGAATGTTATTAATGCAACAGAAAGAAGTACCTAGCTTTATTCATTTTGTGATCCTACGCTTATCCAATATTGCATAAGTATATAACTTACTAGAACCTAGTTCTTAAATTTATTGATGATAGTCACCAGTCACCATGTCAGAGAATAAACTGATTCCTAGTAGTAGCTTACTTTGACTGAAAAAAGTAGTATATCTTCAGTTTTATTTCCAAATAACAAAAATAACAAAGAAACTATTACAAAAGGAAAGGAACGTCTAAATTTTTGCGGCCATTACCCACGTACAGAAACCCAGCATCAGATGTTTGGATCTTATGAAAATATGTCATGCCAGGCCAATATAGGCTCTTCAAGTAGGCCACAGTTCCAGACTGTTCCAAGGACAGGTTCCAGCACCCACTCGGTATATCTTGGTCTATGGAGTCCAGGAAATCCATGCTGTAATTATAATCTGGCCTTGTGAGGAGGTTTGTATTCCAACGTTGTTGCGCTGGTCTGATATGAAGATACGACTTCAAGAGCTTCGCTTCTGCCGAGTCCAAGCCGTAGAAGTTTTTATTGATGACTACAGTTCCATCCGGCTGCTTGATAAGCTGTCCTCTAGCGCAGATTTCAGCTTCATCGCAAATATTGGCTATGGTTGCAGCTAGACGGTTTTCCTCCTTCATGAATTGACATCTGTCGGGGTTGTTCTCTTCTAAAGCTTCGTCCAAAACCTTGACCTTCAAAGATGGGTTTCCATGGAACGGAAAGTAGGTGATAAGAGACAATAGTTTGTATTTCCTCTTGGCTTTGGGCAGAAGTCCCCAGAACTTGAAGTCGGTTGTGTAGAAATACTTCCTGTCCATCATCGCATCGTTGGCGATTCCAACTGTAAATTACAATACATTTTAATGTCATTGTTATTATTACACGCCTCAAGTACTGTCTTCCCTAACTTCAGCAGCGTCAGGAGGAAGCCCGAGGCAAATGACATTAAATGAAAGACGCCTTTGCCAGCAGTAGACGGGCGAAGAAGTATAAAACCGGAACTTCATTCCAATAATAAAAGTAAGATACAAATACTTTATCCCGTCTTTATCCCTCACGGGGTGGACATGGCCTGTACAGGGCCGTAACACCACAAGACTACTTTTTACACCACAAAACACTATCTAAAAAACAAGCCTTTTTTTAAGGGACAAATTACACTGATTGAGCTAGCCCCTAAAGTTATGTTACGAGATATATCCCGTGTGGTTTCCGGCAGAGTAATATAGGGCCACTCCAAGTCCTCCCGTGGATGTCGTAGAAGGCGACTTAGGAAATACAAGCTAAACAATGCTTATAGAAACATCAATGAGACCTCTCCAACTTGTCTGGCCAGTGTGGCAAAATTTTCCGTTTTGCTTGGCGGGTAAAATCTTTCCTTTGAGGCAGCGGTCTAGTTGATAGACCACTACCTTCGCAATAGATGAAGGTTGCACATGGGGATAATGCCTGACCTGCTATATGATAGTCGGCGCTTAGCGCGTAGATCTGCCCCCAGTACTGGACGTGGGCGAAGTGGTTCTCCACCTGAAAGGAACAGATACTGTGTTCAGCTAGAATAATTCCTTAAGTTATCATTGAATATATCCTATAAATAATAAGATATTAGCCTAGAATATTGTAGGCAGAAGCAGGTGCCTTCGAAGAATATAAACCTATGCTCAGCAGTGGGCGAAAGAAGGGCAGAGAAGAGAAGAGATGACACTATATTTCGATGTTAGAAGTATCGTAGCTGAAGGTCATGAGAGAATATGAAGAGATTGGTAAGTGTAGATGAAGATGCAGCAGAGTGGTTTCCGGCAGAGTAGAATACGGCCACTCCAGTCATCCCGTGGATGTTGTAGAAGGCGACTAAGAAAATACAGCGTGAAAAAACAAATACGTGCTCCTGCAGTGGAGACAGAAAGACCTGATGATGATGATGAAGCAGAACAGGTCTGTTAGGATCGTAGCAAAAAGATCTATTTCTATGCCTACCCCTCTGGGAATAAATAAATATATAGGGACAAATTACACTGATTGAGTTAGTCCCAAAGTAAGTTCGAGACTTGTGTCATAATATGAGATACTAACTCAACGATACTATATTTTATAACAAAAACATATAATAGATAAACATCCAAGACCCAGGACAATTTGAAAAAGGCCATTTTCCAACTTGCCCTGGCTGGGGATCGAACCCAGGACCTCCGGATTAGCGGTCTAGCATGTTGACCATTACGCCACGGAGGTCGTCAAAACCGAGGGAAACAGGCAAAAAAAAAAAAGAGGAAAACAGGCATAGATTGTATGTGTATGAGATTCTTCTTTGCTAATCAGGGAGAAAAGATACAATTTATTTGCCAGGTAAATAAAAAAAACACCGACTTTCAAGCGTTTACCAATAACTTTTGAACGGCTAGCTACGAATCACCGCAAGGAAGCTTGCTGTCAGTGCTGTCACATAAACACAACTGCATCGAAATCGGTCCACCGTTTTAGAGCTACGATACAAGGGCAGACACAGAAACATAACTATAACACCTTTTTGGATCGGAGGTTCAAAAACATAGAATAAGCCAGCAGTAAAAGCCGGCCGAGGGCATGAGGGATCAGGTGAGCCGCGACCCGTTCACCCACCAGTGGGTCCACAGGGAATTTCTGTGTACCCTTGCACCCACTGCATTATAGCGGGAAAATATCGATATCAACAGGGAATATGAACATGGACCCAGGTGTACCTGCAGCAGCGTCAGCGAGTTCTGCACCTGAGTGATCAGCTCGCTGGTGAACATCATGCCATTCACGTTCATGTACTCTCTGTGGTGCCATAACTTGTGCACGTCCATGCTTGGAATTATATTTTTCAGTAAAATAGGTTCAAACAATAATAAACAATCATTGACAAATACATACGTCAGTTACGCTTTTTATAAATAAAATTGAATGAGGTTGGTTACCAAAACGACCGATTGTAAGCCTGTGGTGCAATTTTTTAAACGCGGAGTCACTAAACGAACGGTTTTTTGTATTGAAAAACTTTTCGTATAGGTGACTCTGCATTTCGAAAATGGCACTTCGGTAACCAACCTTTTTTCTTGTAGGACTCGTTTGATTTGTCTTAATGAGCACGTAATGGTAGACGAGGTCTAGGTTCTGATCACGGAGACGGAGGTGGTCGATGGAACTCAGTAATGAACGACTTAAACGACGCAACTTCATCAAGTTTGGTCTTATTTCATTTTTTTATAAGTACTTTGGCCTTACAATAAATAAAAGCTTTTATACAAAAAAAATATTTTAAAAAAACTTGTCTGTCATAAGGACGGTGCCATGATTAGATTAGTTTTGTAATAACCTTTGAAAGTATTATTGATAATGATAATCCGTTTAGTTTTCGAAAACTCCTTTTAAAACTAGATGGACTAACGCAATAAAATTATACTTTCAAAAGTTATTCATAAAATAATTTAAAGATTTTTCTATAGATTGTTGGCAGTAAATTTTTTGATTATTACCATATTTACTTTCAAACAATTATTTTAAATGAGGGCGCCACTCAGCCATTGTATTATCAGAAATTAGTTTTGAAATAAGTGCCGACTGCCTATTTCTACGGTCATAAAACATGGATTCCATGGTTTACCAGCTCAATATATTTTCCTCGCAAAAATACACTTACGTAAAGACATACACGGGCACACGTAAGCCGAGAAGGAAAGGCTCATGTGTCAATTACCGACATCAAAAATATTTGCAGGCCCTCTGCCGGCCGTAATTCGTAACTCGACCTATAACACCACCAACATAAATAGGCTCTTAACTTGTACTGCACGTCTTGGTAACCACAGGTCTTTTCAAGCTGGAGGTTTGTCCACATCTTGAGAGCCAATTTACTTATTTTCAAAGATTGCAGGATATCGTATTGCTTGTTTGTAGACTCTTGGGTCACGTTGGTAAGAAAATATTACGATCTCGTAAAAATTGGCATAGGTACGGTGATAAATTGTTGTTATGACAGGGAATTATGTCAAGAATCGAAATGTATTGGCATCATCGATGAGCTAACATGTTTTACGAGTAATAGTAATGAATTCTATTCAACATAGTTGTAAGTATTCATTATATCGATTAATAAAAAAATCACAATAAGTACATACTTTTTCAGGAATGGACTTAAATAAGATTTTTTCCAGAATGTGGATTATTAACAGTTAATACGCACTAAAATGAGGAGACTCTTTAAGTATTTGTTAAGGCTCGCTAGACATAAAATTATTGTATTTTGCTTGTAAAAAAACAAAATATGACCGCCATCTAGCGGCGAGTAGCCATACCAAAGTTATTGCTATTCGATAAAAGATGGCGCTACCAACAAAAAATTAAGGATTGTATTTATTTAAAACTGTAAAATATAGGATATGTACGTACATAAGTAATTATTTATTTGAGTTAATTTTTTTATCTTTCTTTATATTTAACTCTAAAATTGGGAGCTGCAACAACTACAACTGATAGATACAGATGCACTTCTTCATCTCAGCGCGTTCCCGGTTGTATCGTCAGGTGTGGTGCTGCTTCGGATCCCCGGGTTCGCTTTTCCGCTCTTTTTCCACTCAATGATATCAACCAAAGAGAATTAGAAATGCATTTTTAGGGATATTTAAATTTTCCGAGGTTCAGTGCTGCTCCTACTAGAAATAAATTTAAAGCTTTAGTCTCGTTATTTTAAAATTTTGGCCTCATTATTATATAACGTGGAAGGAATATAAACGTAATAAATGAGAACATGGGGTATACAGTATATCTAGTATACAGTATACTAGACCACTATTTAAATAATGAAATTAAAATAACAGTAAAAATAAAAATAAAATCGACGTTCTCATATGTACCGATTTCTTTTTTTTGTTGACTGGTATGCTAATTTCATTATGCTTAAGTTACATATGTGGTGTAGCCCGTGGTTTCATTTATTACGGGGATGTCCCTTTTTTTTAGTTTTGGCTCGACGCCGTTGCGTATTTAGCCAGGCTCAAGTTAATAAAACGTGGGAACATTCGATGTGAAGTAAAAATATATCCAATCAAAGGTTGGTATAGATCCTTTGATTGCTTTAAGGGAGCTTCTGGCGACACATCTATACAAGTCCAGTGGTTTTCATAGCCGATTGAGTGGCGGACAGCGCCTATACAGACGCCCACCGCAGTCCGCAAATTAATATCACTACAGCCGCACTATGACTGTTCACTTTAAACATTTTACATATTGTCCATGAGAATGAGCATTTATAACACCAAACTACACTAATTTCATATTATAAAGTCCACTAGAATCAATTTGCAAAACAATTTAAAGCAAACTCCAACTGAACCCCTTGACTTCCCGCCAAAAACTTTTCGGGATGTCCCTTCCACGTGATATATGCTAGATTAACCCTTCAAACTATACAGTGACGCTTTTCTCAGCACATTGTGAAAGGCGGCCACTTTTGGCTAATGTGAACGTGAAGCTTTCTTAGCACATTTAATTTCATAAAGTAGTTTGAAAGGTTAGATATCTATTGTGCTTAATGAAACAAAAGTTTCAAACGAAATCTCAGTTCCCTTTCAATAATTTATTTCAAATGGGCGTAGCACTGAATCCCGGGAACTGGCAGCCACAGGAAAAGATGGAGTTCTTCTATTCTAGACTGGAAGCTACACGGCACTAAATATACAGATACAGATACATTTTCACGTCACGACCTCCGTGGCGTAGTGGTTACCATGCTAGTCGGCCACCCAGAGGTCTCGGGTTCGATTCCTGGTCAGGGCAAGTTGGAAAATGGCCTTTTTCAAATTGTCCTGGGTCTTGGATGTTTATCTATATATGTATTTGTTATGAAATATAGTATCGTCACAGAATTAATAATAGTACTACATACAGAACGGAATCTCGCACCGTGCCCCGCAATCTGGCGTCCCCGCAACCCCTCCCCCGTTATTGTGAGGTGTAAGCGCCAGTAAAACAGGGTTATTGGTAGTCGCACGTTGACATTACGCAAGTAACTTAGGATTATTGAATTATAATGGTGAGAAACTGCGCACATTATCATTGTTTATCCACGGAAAACAATAAATAACGAAAATTTTATAGATTTCGGAGTGATGAAAACAGGTAAGCAAAGCAACAAATTCTGTGGTGGCGACCCTGATTGTTTAACTCACACATTTGACGTGTGCACGGACATATTGTTTCGTTTGTAGTAGTACTAGGTATATATGCTGCTCCGTTTGTATGAAGTGCCATACCTGTGGTATCGTTGAGTTAGTATCCCATAACACAAGTCTCGAACTTACTTTGGGGCTAGCTCAATCAGTGTAATTTGTCCCTATATATTTATTTATTTATTTATTTATTATCCCTGACGGGGTAGACAGAGCCCAGGGCCGTTACGCCCACCACCACGCTTAGCGTGGTGGTGGACGTTAAGATGGAAAAGGAATCAAAATAGTGATGGTTTGCTAGCCGCATCGCCTATTACCATGATTCAAATCTCGCCCATCTGCGTGGGTAGAGAAGCAGCTGGTACATTCTAAGTTTTTTCTTTTCTCCCAGACCAGCATGGAAATATTACTATTATTATTATAATAATATGATTACTATGTAAATATTTGGCAATAATTACTGAAATGCTGTCCTAACCGCTTGATGCGAGTTCTCGTGGCCTCTGGTGTATAATTATACATATTTGATTATTCCATGCATTTCGCGAACACTTGACAACCGCCGCGTCCGTCAGCAATAGATAGCGCGTGTCTATTAAACAATGAACAACCCTAAACAACCATTGAACAACACGTGGTGCAATTAACCACTCAGCAACCTTCAGGAGGGCGATTGAGCACGCGCGCGCCCTCTGGCGCCGATTGAGAGAATAAGACGGACGTGCGATTGACACAACGAAAAAAACATGGAAAAAGTTAAGAGGGTTAAGAGAGGGATGGGTTGTCATTGGGTGTTCCGTATGAAATATAAAATTAAAATATTGTTGAAATAAAAACAGTTTTTTTTAAGATTTATTTTACTTCACTCATGACTATCTTTCCGATGTGAATATACTTACATAAGTTTCCTTGTGAAGTCGAGACATACCGCTAGTTTAAAATCAATTAAACTTCTTGCAAACAAATATAATCACTAAAGTGTTTTTCTAAAGTTAAATACATATGCCTCCTAATCACGCTAGTAAATGCTACCTAGAGTACTTTCTGTTTACTATATACTAGCTGTACCCGCGGGCTTCGCTCGCCGTGGGAATTTCGGGATAAATAGTACCCTATGTCCTTCCCCGAGTCTCCAACTATATCCATACCAAATTTTATCCAAATCGGTTCAGTAGTTTAAGCGTGAAGAGTTAACAAACAAACAAACAAATATACAAATTCACTTTCGCATTTATATTATTAGTAGGAAGTAGGATTGGCGCAGGTAGGTACATATATACATACAATTACCTATCTGTTCTAAACTGTACTTACTTACTCCAAAAATAAGTGTCCATAAATGCTTTTAATTTTTAAATTTGATTTTCAAACGAAAAATGTGAAAAGAGCAAGTGAGGGATTGATTGACATCGTTTAATGACAAAAGGTTCTTATTTTTTCCCACGGAACCCAAATAAAATCGCTAGTGATGTGCTAACACGTGCTGCAGTGCCGCGGTCATAAGTCGATGATAGATATGAGTGATTGATGCGTGGGGAAGAGGTTTTTTGCCGTCTTCCTTGTTGAGGAATCGATTAGGTGTAGAGGTAGGTTTAATGGAACTGCTTCTGAGTTCTTGGAGCATATAGTTTAGTAGGTACGATAGGTATTAGGTACTACCTATTAGGTAGGTAGGTACGGTAGAAGAAACTTAAAATGATCTTAAAATGACATAATCGTTATACTTAATCTATGACGGGACATTATACGAATATGTATATTTTTCTGATTTTCGTTTCCACAGATTCCCGTATTGCTTAAGCCATATTTTAGGTTATAGTTATTTTATAAAATAGGGCTACTGCAAGCCGGTTGTTAGAAGGTTAGATGCCGTCGATCTGGGGTTTGACTGGTGTCAGACTTTCCTACTTTGCTCTAAGTACACACTGTAATATACATGACTTCTCAATGTCTTTTTATACATCCTTTTTTGTTTTCAACAGGTCCCTAAGTAAGTATTGATGTACCTTATACACTACACTATCACGTCTTTATCCCAATTGGGCAGACAGAGCATTTTGGGCCATGCAGCTCTAAGCAGACAGAGCAAGATCATGGGCGAGATGATGGAAAGAGGAATCAAAATAGTGATGGGTTGCTAGCTGCATCGATTAGTGATGTTACACTTTTTTCCCCTTGCCCATGGGAAAATTCTTAAGTATTAATCACAAACAATTTGCTGTTCACTTCATTGCTTGAGAATTTCAAAGTCTTCGGGCTATTTTGCATTATTATGAAAACTACGAGAGATTGATTTCATACAAACGCCGCGCCATGTGCGGCTGCCGTTCGCAAATCATCCATGTGAGTAGTTCTGAACGGTGCTGGCTCAAATCACTGGGTTCCAATGTGCTCACTGACGAAAAAACAGGAGTTCCCAGGCCCGCCTCGGGCAAGCCCAGAATCACCCTTTTTAGTCTATATTTTTATTTTAATTGTTTTTGAATTTCGAACGAGTGCCCGCGGCGTTTCGGTAATCTATAGCAAAGCAAAGGATAATATTTGGCTACTGTTTTGGCATCAGAGGCGCGTTTATTTTTTTAGTGCCCCATTGTGGTGGGATTAGAGATGTTTCGGGGATGATTGTTATGGTAATATGTAGTTCGAGAGCATCAATTTTTGATACATTGCAATGTAACAAAGATTGATGCACTCGAACCACTTACGAGACTTTAATTTTTATAAAGATTTAATTACAAATATTTTTATTAGGTTGCAAACTTTAAGATATTTAATTACTTAAATAAACTTAATGCATCTCTATAGCAGAAGCTATAGTCATCAAAAACGATGATTTTATTGCATTTAATCTCATATAAGACAGTGTCTATACTTTTGTTATTACAATCACAAAGAATATTGCTATCAAAGTAAAGAAATATTTATTCAGAGAAATCTAACTTTCAAATCAAAGATCTCTAATTGCCGCCGAACAATACATTCGAATTTCGAAATTCAATTCAGCTTTATAATAACACCTCTCGATATTTCAATTCCCATAGACTAAAATCTTTTTTCTTTTCTCACAATTAAGGAATCGACGCAAAGGACTGTCGAATGGCGAATCTTGGAATCACAATGAAATTGGGTGTTTAATCGTTGCCTCACAATTAGATCAGCTATTTGCGTCAAACATAGGGCTTTGTGTTTGTTCGTCGGAGCTCCAGCTCGATTGTTGTCCGCGTTTCGTGTGCAGTGATTTTTCTAGTGGACTCAGTTATTTTGCTAATGGTCATGAGAAATCGCAAGTTATTTGCATCAGAATGGAATCTTGAGTATTGAGAATTTACTGATGGAAATCTCGATTACGTCAGAGCAATTGAATTTTTAACTTATGAAATCAAAGTACAATGTAGAATGGTTTCAATTATTGAAAGTGTACATTAATTATTCGCCAGTCTCTACTTTATGGTACAGAAGGTTTATTAAAAATGAAAGGATTGAAGATACGTATAAGATACGATATTCTTCGTTTTTAAAAGATGACAATTGAAGTTGTTGCTACTTAAGTTAAATACTTACTATCTTGTTTGTCTCTTCAGTCAAGGGAAGTCAGACGCTTTTAAAGCAGCTTTTAAAAAGACGCTGAAATCAGTGTTGGCCTCTTACACCTTCATTCTTAAGCGTTATCTCGGACTAATAAGTAGATATAATTAGTCGACATCTGATTCCTCAACCTGAGGAATTTCCTCACTCGAGGTTAGGAATGAACTGTCAAACATAAGGTAGGTGAGCAGCTACCTTGAGGAGCCCTCTGACTTATTTCCTGACGCTTATTTTTGTTGTGCTTTTGTTGAAGATGTCTGATTTTTTATATTTGTTTAGTTGGACTCAACTTAATTAGTACTCGTATACCATTTTATAAACGGTCCATCGTTATCAGATTTTGTTTCAAAATCCCTCGAGCTGTCTCTTTAAAAACAACAACATCGTTAAAACAGTCGCGTGTCGCGCCGCCGTCCGCGCCGCGCCGGACAGTGTTGCCAGCGCCGTGCTGGGGTTGCCATCGCTATAATTGGCGCCCCACCGGCGCGCGGCCGTGTTGTGCTTGTAGCGAGTGCTTTGTCCGACGCGTTTTGTTTCACATCGGGATAGTAAATAAATAAACATCGATGGAATCGGGACGCGGAGTCTAAATAAATGTTTGGGAATCTTCCCAGGGTCATAGAGCTTGTTACTGCAGCGTGTATTGTTGGATAGTTTAAAAATCATAATACGATTTCTCATCCAAATGAATGTGGAAGATTATAAAAAAGTAAGAATGTATCAGCTGCTTTTCTTCCTACGCAATTCGTAAAAGCCGATTGAGGGAATGGGTGCAAATGTGCATCATGTTAATAGGTGAGGCTGGCAACCCATCACTATTTTCATTTCATTTATTCCCTTCTCACCCACCATCACGCTTAGGGACCTTTGGGACTTGCGGCGTTGCGGCTTTAGGCTCTGTCTGCCTAACTCAAAATTCCCTTTCCGCCCCATACAAGGTAACAACGTAGATACTAAATAGTTTTTAATATAGACTTCTCGGAAACTCCTTGGTAGATCTGGGGCATCATCATCATCAGGTCTTTTAGTCTCCACTGCAGGATCACGACCCTCTCTGTTCTATCAGAGCCATACTTGGCCAGAGCAACCAGAGGACTTGGCCTACACTGCCTCCGTTGACGACAGTAACTTACTTTGGGGCTAGCTCAATCAGTGTAATTTGTCCCTATATATTTATTTATTTTATTTACACTCTCCTCGCTGGCCAGACGGGTTGGAGAGTTAGTTATAAGCTTTGCTTATTTTGTATTTCGTATTGCGTTTTACGACATCCATGGAAGGACTTGGAGTGGCCATATTCTACTCTGCCGGAAACCACACGGCAAATCTGGTAGATGTCCTAACCAAATTAATATATATTGGTTTTATTTACATGTTTAGGTACCATTTTTTTTTATCTATTCTAAGATACTCGATCTGTTGAAAAACTTTGTTCAAAGGTCCATTCATTGTCTCGTAGCATTTCGTAGAGGTATTTTTTTTTTTTGAATCAATTTTGTCTATAAGTCCTTTAGTTTTCATACGTTTTGTAAGAACTCGCCGCACACGGGTGGTGGCCACAAAATTAGTAGGAAAGTGGGCGGTGAGTACCTTTTTTAATTTTAAATTTATTTTAAATAACTAAAGGAAGAAACCTTTGTGGATTACAAGTATCGGCCTGTAAGTTTAGTAATTTTTGTCTTCTGAGCAATAACGTAATAAAGCTAGAGTTTCGTGCCGCTACCTGTACCTTCTGTAATCTTCTAACATCACAGACAGAGTTATGTGATGAGGAGCTCGGTGGGTAAAGCTATATTATGATTATATATGAAATCCACATATAATCCGGGCACCAATTTTATTGCAGAGAAAGATTACCATAGAGTTACAGATGTCAATGTCAGAGAGATAAATATTATAGAGTAAGATGCATAGATTATGTAACAAAGGTTGAACGCAAACTTATAAGGTTGGCTAAACACTATATATCTTTAACAAGCTACACTAGGCTTGGTCCGCTTGAGGACGAACATGAACTCCTCCGTGCTTCGGAAGGCACATATAAACCGTTGTTCCCGGCTGTCATCATCGTATGGCAGTCGTCAACCTATGTTAGACGAAAAACATTTGTCGCTTTGTTACACTTTTTAACCAACTTCAAAAATTAAGGAGGTTATCAATTTGTCGGAACCTTTTTTTATGTATCATCATCAGTACATCAGCCACAGGAAGTCACTGCAGGATACAGGCGAGGAGGCCTGTATCCTACTACAGGCCTCCTCCAAGGATTTCAAAAACGTCGGATCGGATTATAAGTATATCCCCGAAGAAGTGCAGTGAGAGGAAGAAGCCTAAAACTATAATAATAATTGAATATTGTATCATTAATTGAATATTGACCGTATCCATTAGCCATGGACATTGGGCAGCACAGCCTCCCAACAATTGGTCACGCCCGTTGACCTTTTAACAACGAAGTAAACGTACCAACTGACTCACGCGCATGTGGCCGCATTCGATTATTGTCTTCGCTCTGTGGTGGGGGCTGATTAGGGACATTCGATATCGAAGGAGATGCTCTATGGTCAAAATTTATTTATTAAATCTTTATTGACCATAATGGTACAAAAGGAGGACTTACCTAAGGCTAATGAATTCTGTATCAGTCAAATTTTAGAAAAAACATAAAAAATGTATAATAATTACTTAGGTACTGTGCTTCCGATTGTAGGCCAGCACCAATACCAGTGGATATTACTACCAATAATATTTAGCTAATGTGCATTAGGGAAATGTACTATCTCTAATCGTTGGTTGGTGATTGCGGAGGTCAGACGGCAGTAATTCTGTGACAACCAGTAACCTCGTACAATCACCTAGGTTAGGTAACGGACCCCTGGCTCTGAAGCGTTACCGCTGAGGATGCAACCGGATCATGATTACCTATTATCCCACAGATTTGGTATTATAAGTGATAAATTAGGGATATGAAATAGAACTAACAACCGAATGCTTTTCGTCGGTCCGCTTCAAAAACCAAACTACTCTTCAAACATCATCACGTGCATACAAAATCAGTTGGTAGCCCTGAACTTAGGCAGTGGTGCCAACATTGACGACAGGAATGCTTTAGAAACGCTTTGAGCAAGGCACAAAAGATTAGTGATAGCATTTCTCCGTCAACATTAGTTGTCTCATGAATATGCTATGTCTTTGCCTACCTACCGCGGAGTTACGACTGGCCGGTGATGGAACGAATATTTTAAAAAGAAATCTATTCAGTTTACAGTTTTATAGTATGGCATACTTTGCGTACTTTCAGTTTTACAAACAGGCAATTTGTTGTAACAATGCGGTAGGTAGGCAATATAAGCATGACCGTATTAGAACGCTAAAAAAGTAAAAACAATTACCTACTTAAATAAGCAGGTAATTGTTTTCACTTTTTTAGCGATATTTTTTAGCGATTTCAGATAAAAGATTGCTTTGCCAAATGGCAAAGCAATCTTTTATCTGCAAACAATAAACATTTAATTTTAAAAAGCTGATGTTTTTCTTCAATATGAAATCTACTTGTAAGCCTTATTAATTGGTCATAGATGGAAGAACAAGGTCGCAGATCTGTGTGATTAGACTGATTAGGTATATGAAAGAAGGACAAGAATAGATAAACACAGCCTTAGGTGTGATTTAACAAATGGTTTACTGACTGTAGGCGAGTTCATAATAGTTATTTGTACTAGGTGACAAAAGAATCATGTAACTTCTATTAAGTTTTCGTAAGTCCACCACATACCACAATTGGATTGTTAATTCACATTGTAGTTAAATAGAAAGAGTGGCTTACTCTTCAAGTATAAAGACAGATGACAGGCTACACAAAAGAATTACTTTTGTAGTGTTTGCACCACATTGACTCCGAAATCAGAAGGTTTACGCGAATTAAAATATTCACACGAGAAACCGAAACTTTCTGAGAAGATGTACCTCAAATCTGTCTCCAGAGAGCATAGACAATTTATTAAAGACTACCTACGCGTTAGAAGATGTATCGGATTTAATTAACTCGTAAGGTTTGCGACACGCGAGCGTCAATGGTCTATGCTCTATTATTGTCGATGGTCCATTGTCGGCAACCAGTGGGAGGTTGTCGCGCACCTGTCCACTTAAACGGCGTTCCAATTTTGAATTTGAATGCGGAACGTTAGAGTTTAATTTGTGACGGCAAACGTGGGTGTTTGTTGTGAAGTCAACTTTATACAGAGTGGTGTCATTTTGTACTTAAGAAACATTGCATTTTTACTTGAATCCTATATACACCAGTGGTAGGTAGTATATACATATTACCTGTCTAATTGTCCATAATGATATCTTCGTCTAAAGCAAGCTTAGTTCAAGATTGACAGAAAATACACGCGCACAGTATAAAGGAATCAGCAACATTTTTAACAACAGTTTTATAACTCTTTTTGAGGGTTCCGTACCCAAAGGGTTAATAAGACCCTATTACTAAGACTCCGCTGTTCGTCTGTTTCTCTGTCACCAACCGTGATAGCTAGATAGTATTTTTTTTACATATGATGTACTTCTGATGCTCCTATAACAACAAATACTACCTAAAATAGAATAAAATAAATATTTCAGTGGGGCTCACATACAACAAACGTGATTTTGGCAGTGGGACATTCCCCCATAAAAATAATATGAAGCCCAAAGAACAGCTCTACCTTTTCATGGAGCTACAATTCTAATAAGCAACTCACCTGAGATGCTTATTACTTATTGAACGAACACTAATCTATAATAAATGTTTATTAATTATTGTTTTTTTTTCTTATTTTATTAAAACTGTATTGATACACAATTAACAATTGTTTACAATACTCAATACTACGAGCGTTCTTTCCCGGTCAATCATAAATTGTTGCGACGCTCAAAATGAAAACAACAAAAATACATTATTAATTTTATTGAGATTTGGAGCACCCTGTAAAGCAAGTCGAGCAACATCTCAATACGGCGCGACGACAAGAAACCAACAATGCCAGTAATCGATCGAGCGCAGATGCCAACACCCTTTATCTCGCCGCCTGTGGTTACCAATGGTTACCTGGTTGCCAAATGGTTGCCAATAAATCTTGAGGAAGACCGCTGATGTTGACATGTGTTACGGGCCGGCGTGATGCGATTGTTACTAAATATTATACATATCTATCTACCCTGGTTTTGGTTCTCCCTTGAGACCTGTTTGATGTATCGAAGATTGGCCTTTGAATATTGTCATCTAACTTAGAAGTGTGAAGAAAAGATGATCGATTCATCAGCATTTATAAGATTGTACGGATTGTATCTACATTCTACTACTTTAAAGAATAAATAGGAATGTGCACAGGGTAAATAATACATTATTTTATTTAGTCCGTCAACTAGATTATCCAAAAATAAGGTAGGAAATATTTTTTCGTTTAGCTAAGTAGTGAAAATTCACAAAGATACAGCGCTTTAAAGTCTCGGAGACGCGAAGTTTTAATGCGGTGTATCTTCGCCATTATTTGCTAATACGCGCAACAAAAAAAAAATCGTATAACATACTTTTTAATATTATATCAATCTCGAAATGAATCGTTTTTTCCTTTTTATGGAAGTAAACTATGTCAATCACTAAGTTTATAAAATAAATCCTACGCGGAATCCTACTGGGGGAACAACTTCATACAGATTCAAATTTCCTTTGTTTAACATAAACATTATTAAAGGCTCTTACTCATAACTTGTCTTGTAATCTTCTCCTTATTATACCAGTCCTATGAATACAGTTATTTTATTTTAAAAACAAAAAAAAAAACAAAAAATGTAAGTGTATTGCGGTAAATTTGGTATTGTCCGTACTTATATTAATTCAGAACAATCAGAGCCTACAAATATACTTACGAGAGTATCAGAGGACTCATACTAGTAAGTATTATTCATCTGGAAAATGTATTTTATTTTTGCGAAAATAAGCATAACGTATATTTTCCGTCTATAAATAATTGGACAAAAATCATAATACACAGGTACAAAATACATAAAAGTATACTTTACTTCAAATGTATATTTTAACCTTATCATATAGACCTATGTATTTGTCTTTGGTCAGTCACACACAAAGTTACCAAAAGTAATAAATACAAACAAGAATGACCAAATAAACGATCTCAAGCTTTCCCTAATCCTCTTACAATTGATCTCAGCAACAAATCGTCACATTTGGACAAACGGACAGTCAGACAAATGCAAAGCAAAGCGGACAACACAACCGGACCCCCCGCCGGCAAATCGGATCACTTGGAAGGACGCGCGAAAAAACGCGGCAAAAAGTGACAGCATTACGCGACAGATGCTAAATAAAAAAAAATACGTCATTATTGAGATTAGCGGGGGTCAAATTGTTTTGCGATTTGAAATCAGAAGGGGTGTGGTAATATTGATTGTCTTGCGGGATTATTTCAAGTTGGGGCGCTTTGTGTTTAGATATGTGCAGTAGTTAGCGTAAATTAATGATGAATCACTTGTTGATGAGGTGGCGGGTGTTTGTATTGTAATAACATTTGCATGGAAATATTTGACAAATTACTTTATAAATTCCCTATTAGTAGGTACTAGCTGTTAATAGACCAGTGACCACACTGCTCTCTATACTCTACACGTAATGCAACTTTTTTGAAGGAGAAACGTAAAGGAGACCTATACCTATCTCTTCTATCCTCTGATAATTTACCAAGAGCGACGTTAGAATTAAATAATAAAATTCTTGTCGACATTAAAAATATAATGTTAGTAAAGTAGGTACTATTATTCTCCATTTGGTTAGGTAGGTATTTTAATAAATGTAAACTATCTTGACATGTCTTTTTATTGAATTATACACTTTATAAATCAATACCTTTGCAAATTACAAAGTAATAGAAAAATTATTGATTTATAAAGTGTATATGTCAATAAAAAGACATGTCAAGATTGTTAACATTTATTAAAATACCTAACCAAATGGAGTATAGATATTAGCCATTATTATTTTGAATTGTTTGGTTCAAGTAACCCAAAATAAATGAATTTATTTTTATTTACCTAATATAAAAGTTTCTTTCAAAACGAAATTCGCAAAAATAACGACTTAGCGGCGCACAAAGACATAGATTTTTACAATATTTCTCAGTACAAACTGGCCATCTATAGGTTTCATTGAAATAAAGGTTAAAATCAACAAAAGAAACAAAGTAGGGCGTGCGCAGCAGTAAGTACAAAGATTTATGTAACAAAATCACAATCACATCAGCTGCTGCGAGGAAATATCTGAACAATGGGTGCTAATAGCTTTCCAATGGCGCCTTTCATCGTATTGGCACGTACTTTCCTCCACACCTGACATGTACCAAAGAGTCTTGATATATTCACAAACAACCGAAATAAAAATACTACTGGCACTCAACAAACCAGGTGCGTTTATAACGCGACCTTTTTGGTTACTCTTTGGTTTGGCATTTTGAATTTTGAACACAATAGTAGCCAGTATTGAAGTGAGCTGTCAAATAGGAAGTGAACACTTTTTTTCAATAACATTTAACGAACTGTATTATTTAGACAGTTAGCTTCTAAAGTAACGGTACAGAGTTGAAAATAACAATAAATTTATTGAATACTTACCTAAATAGCCTAAATACATTTATTTCATAACTAATCACAATACAAAGTTACGCGAATCCAAGCTTTATTCAAGTAGAGAGAGGGTAGTGCCAAAGCAATATTTATAAGCCAAAAGTGTCCCATTGTGGCTCGAAATGATTGCTCAATTGCGCGTGACAAGACCTCAATCATATTAAAATAATATTTTACATTGTTTACCAAAACCCTCGCTCGCATTTCTGAATAAAGAATATTAAAAACATTTTCGAAGAGCCCTTGAGAACACAATGGCGGTACAGCAGCGTAGACCGGAACGTTTGAGGGCGGCTTCCGCTCTCGCGAGTTCGTTGGAGGGCCAATCCAACATGGCGACAATATTAATCAATATTTCAACAACATTGGCTCGATCTCGAGAGGCCTTCTTAAGACGAGACAGCTATTCTGGTCTTCGAGTTTACTTGCTTTATTCTCAATTTTGCGATGGAATATTTTCACATCTAAATTTTACAATAGCATCTTTATTATACACGATTTTGATAGTAAGTAAATTCTTATAGGTTTGGTTTGACGTACTACCTCCATCCTAGTATTATTTTAATTTCATTATACTATAGTGATCTGGTATAGCCCGTGGTTCGATTTATTACGGTTTTGTTGTTATACGTTGTATAGACCCTTCCACGTCGTTTTTTTTTTATCGATTCAGTTTTTCGATTTTTTTTTTATATATATGATGAAAATATGGGGATTGAAAACTTTGAAAAATTCATATCTCAGCCATTTCAAAATATATCATAAAACTTTTTTGTTACCCTTATTAACACGCAACTTTTTTTATGTCTGAACAACTTTTTAATCCGATAAACTTCAACGGGTGGGCGGGACTCGCGAGGTCTACAGCTTACAGAGCCAGAGTCTTTAAGAGTTGAATTATTTTGATAGGTGAGCTACACTACACGTTAGCGAAGTACCCGTTGTAACAAGTTCATCCTACGAAAACTTTTTCTAGAATATACAAATCCTCCCTCCACGTCTAAAATTTCTTAATCTACAACAAACAAATAAATCAAAACGCATCCGACCAAATGACATGTAAACTCCCATGATTGTTCCGCGCACCCGTCGCAGTTGCAAGTGCACAAAGACAATACAAAATCATTTGATTTAACACGAATACTAACTGGGGTTGCCGAGGCGCCCCCGGGCGGTGCGGGCCGCCTGAAGGCGTCTCGGCGGGAGACAAGTTTGTGCCCGGCCTTAGCTCCGGGGGCTTTCGCGTTCCATTTCACGCAAAACGTTGGAATCATTGATAGGGTTTGTAGACACAAATAAAAGGTAGGGTGTTATTAAACATCCTGGTAGCTCTAAGTTTAGTTTATGTTAGCTATAGGTATACAGAAAGCTCACACGTGTGATATTATATAAGGTCTAAAAATATACTGAAACTATTTTAAGGGTGGTAAGTGATTCAGGAGTCTTACGATTCTGAAAGAAAACCCACTATCACACATCTTTACGATATAAGAATATTTTTTTCCTTCACCATTCTTTTCGTACGAACATACAAGTTCATTTGCCAGGCAAATTAAAAAACCCCGACTTTAAGCGTTTACCCCAAATAACTTTTAAATGGCTGTACCGGTTTTTATCAAACATATTCCAGAACCATCGCAAGGGAACTTGCTTTCACGAGAAAAAACGCATTGTAATCGGTCCATCCGTTCGAGCGCTAGATGTCACAGATAGACCGACATTAGAACACCTCTCTTTTTGCCGGGGTTTTAAATACGCAAAATCTTTTAACCTAACCCTAATCTGTAATATTATACAAGAACACTTTTGTATAATATTAGTATATCTAGTAGGTATAGACGTCGGTTAAATTCTCATCGGACCCACTCGTGTTGCTGTAGCATTGTGTTCGAGCTAGAACTTAAATTTATTTAAGAGACAACTAATGGAACTAAATGTTTGACTTTTTAGATGATAACATATATTTTTTTATTTATAAAAATATCCAATAAATTAATTACTCGTCCAGTGTTAATTAACGAACAAAATTTGCATACCAACGCAAGAAAATAAAAGTTAAAAGGGAAGAATAATAACTTTAAGTCTCTATGTACCTACATTTTATGCAAAAAAACAAGAAAAAAAAACATATTATTAATTGATGCGATGATTGATTGAGACCTATCGACAATTTAAATATTGTTATTATTAATATGAACAACTTAACCGCAATTTTATTTCCCGTGTAATGTAATTTGTTTGACAGTATATCGTTAAATTATAGGTATATAGGTCTATCCCGGACACATCACATTGTACTTGCTCGGAATATGTTATGTTTCCCATTAAACCAGTCAGCAACATCGCAGGAATAAACAGTGGGTGTCACGAAGTCCGCCGCAGACGTGCCGTAACTTGCCGCTGGTTGCCGCTGCCGCGCGCGTGTTTTAGCACGATTGGGCTAATCGATATGGAAGGGTACCATGCTTTGGTAGTACAACGGACATTAATCAAATTTCTTTGTTAGTGAAAAAAGGTTACAAAACTCAACACCACAAGGCGAGAACGGGGGAGAGGTGCGGGGAAGCATATTTCGCGGGACCTTAGGAGATTCCGTTCTGAATGTAATTCTTGTATTAATTCTTTGCTGCAGCTACCCCTGATTGGCATGCAGCAGAATATTACATTTTAATAAATTAAAAACCACCGAGAGTAGATACAAAATGTAAATTTGTCTCAGACTAGAGACTGTCGCCTTCAGCTTTCGCCGTTTGCGTGGTACGAGGCAAGCAGTTGATTACAACCGTGGCTCGAAAGGATGAGCGGACGGGACGCCTATCTATTGCCATTTTGTTCTGAAATGCGCTTCGAATGAGTCGTTTGGGACAACACGCAGACATTTTTTTTCCTGTTTTATACAGTTATTTATTGTTTAAAATTGTGTAAGTTTTTTGCTAATTATTGGGCCGCAATTTTTAATAAGTCAAGAAGCCCTAAATTTATCAACTCTCCGCAAACTACTTTGTTTTGTCCCAAATTCCTCTGCCGCATGGAGTCAGTACAGCTGGATATCCGTGTTGAGTCGCGGCTGACAAATATTTAACAACCAGCCTGCAGCTACGGCCGCTCCGAAGGCAGCACAATATTACATTTTAACAAATTCAGTTTGTAATTATTTTGAAAACTTGGCCGTAATTTTGGAAGATTTCAAAACAAAATTGGACTGTCGAATTTTTAGCAACAATTAACTGTTTCATATTGATTTGGGAAAAATAACTCTATGTTGCTAGGGACTTAGGTTGCGAATTTTTTACTCAATAGTTACAAACAACACAGTACAATAAATACAAAAAACTTTATTGCACTTTATTAATAAAGTTTTTAAACACATGAAAAAAATGACATGTACTGAGGTACAATTATTGCCGTAGCAATCTCTTACAGGCAACCAAAAGGAGTAGTTCACATTTTCTCGGGAAATGAAATCAATATTATAGACGACTGTTTGACCAAATCAAACTTTATTATAATTTCGAAGGGCTTAAAGTTATTTGACACTATATCGCGGGCACATACCTACGTATGTCGTGACATTTTTAGAGTAAAGCTCCAGCGTTGTGTTCCTCACTGCAACATGGACATGTACCTACGTATGTCGTACCGCTTTAGGAGTAAAGCTCCAGCAAACCTACCCATCATTACTCAAAAGTCCACAATCACAGCTCGCCAACACGAACCGAGTCTCATTAAAACGGAACAAATAATGAAGCGTAAAACTGACCGAAAAAGTCCTGGCTTGTTGCAGTACATACGGTAAATAAATAAATATCGCGCGTGTTTGTCGCAGATTGAAGCAATTACTGGGACTTGCCGCTAGGGCTGCCTCTTCTGGGTTTTGGTTGTACCTAGTAGACAAATAATGAACTGTAAATAAAAACGGCCAAGTAAGTGCTAGTCGGACTCGCACAGGGTTTCCTACCAATATGTGTTAAAATTCACGTTTGTTGTATGGAAGCCCCCACTTAAATATTTATTTTATTCTGTTTTAAGAACTTGTTGTTATAGCTGCATTATCTGTGAAAATTTCAACTGTCTAGTTGTCACGGATCATGAGTTACAGCCTGCTGACAGACAGATCACAGACAGACAAACAGATGGACAGTGGAGTCATTACTAATAGGGTATCATTTTTACCCTTTGGATACAGAACCCTAAAAACTGACCAGAAAAGTCCTCGCTTGCTGCATTACATACAGTAATAAATATTGCAAGTGTTTGTCGCAGTTTGAAGCTGCCTTTTGCCTAAAGGGAAAATCTTATTAAATACTAACATCGACAGAGTTGCTTAAGT
Organism: Acrobasis consociella; assembly: GCA_963555685.1. NCBI lineage: Eukaryota > Metazoa > Arthropoda > Insecta > Lepidoptera > Pyralidae > Acrobasis > Acrobasis consociella. The sequence goes on from OY743117.1 coordinate 19,455,492, forward strand.
AAACTGGAAGTGGAATTAAATTGAAACCAAAACCTGGAAGTGCGGTAAGCCGTCGAGCCTCTACCACTTCTAGTTTCCACATATATGTTCCCTTCAAACGGCTAGCAAAATAATGCAGTATCTGTGAACTCAGTAGAAGCACAAAGGAGATCTACTTTTGTTTAATTTTTTTTTGGTGGTTGTGCTGGCCACTAAAACCTTTTTCTTTTTCGGTAGCAGATTTAAATATTTTTCAGTGTTCTGTTTTACAATTGCTTTGTGTGAACGTATTTTTCTATTTTCGCGTCTTGTATATATAAATATTACGCAGTTTATAGTTTTTCCCACTTTTATTTACGTCGCCAACAAAATTAAATTAAAATTTAAGCAAAATCGAATAAAAGTTGTGGCAGCCCCAAGAACAAACCACCCCGCTGTACAACGCTTTTGTCAAAATCCAACGTTACGATTTGGCAGCGCCTTATTTTGTGTTATTTAAGGTACGGAAGTGGAATACAAGTACTCAAAAGGTTTTTTTTATGAAGTAGCCTAGTTGACATTTTAGTTTAATTACCCACTAGTCCGCAACTTCGCGTAAAACCTAAGAACCACCGCAAAGGAATTTTCTTTCTCGTAAAAAAAACTGCATCGAAGTTAGATCCATCCGTTCGAGAACTACGATGCCACAGACAGACAGATATATATTACGGTCAAACTCTAGGCCTGCACACTTTTGTTTGTTTGTTTGTAATAACTTTATTGTACCAAAAAACAAAATAAAATACAAAACATTCGAAAGAGCAAATATACAAAGACGGACTTATCCCATGTAGGGATCTCTTCCAGTCAACCTGCGATAGATTGAGAGCACATTTACTCAATTAAAAGGTAGGTACGAACTAGATACCTTAAAAGATTATATATAATAACTACATTACATACACAGTACACATACGCAAGCACATACATTTTATATTCATAAACTTACTTACAAATACACATATAATACTGTATACACATAAACTTACATAGACATACATTTATATAAATTACAGTTACATACCATTATGTAGACTAAGTACTTAATTACCTCAAGTGTGACGTCACCAGAGAATAATTGGATAATCTAACCTTAAATGAATTAAGCGATGATGCCATTCTTATATATAACACCCGTCTTTTTTATAGGGGGTTAAAAAGTAAGAACAGCTGCCATGCTCCGAAATATTACGGCTTGCAGCTACGGATGCAACCGGGGATGCTTGTTTGTTTTGTTTTGTTTTTCGTGTGTGTGGCCAACACTGTAAGTGGCCATCGGGAACTAACATGAAGAAGACCATTTGGAGCCAATCACTTTGGAAATCTTATAGTGCTAGGGTGACTGATTGAATGAAGCCATATATGAGCAACAATAAGCAACATGAACAATGTCCATGTTGTTTTTCTGTGGACAAACAAGGTGAAGCCACACCACAGTGCCAATCATCAAGGCAATAGTTAGCTAGGCTAACTCTTTCACGAGCACTAAGCCCGACACAATAGAAAAAACAATTGATGTATTCTTTAGAAGTCCTACTGTCCTATAAATATCGATATTTTCCCGCTATAATGCAGTGGGCGCACGGGTAAACAGAAATTCCCCGTGGACCCACTGGTGGGTTAAGCTGGTGGGTGAATGGGTACTATACAACAATTATATAGTTATATTTAGTTTTTAGTTATTTAGTTTAATCTCAATATAATATATGTATTTGTATTATTTAAGTTATTAATAAAAAAGAATACTTGTTTGGTCAAGATCAAATTTTAATTTATTTATTTACCAATTTATGCACACGGAAAATGTATACAGAGAAATATAATTATTAAAATAAAAGTTGTACAAAGGCACTACTTATCTCAAAAGAGATCTCTTCCAACAGGCCTGTGAGAGGAGATGTTTATGAAAGAGAGGCATACAGCCGTGTTCATACATAGGATTTAGGGAGAAAATTAAAATTACATAAAACTTTACATCATATACTTACCTACTTAAAATTGATGACTAGATGATGCGTGGCGTTGCGTGGCCCTCGTGGTCAAAATTTTGACAATCCTATGGGAACCTAGCATTTCCCCGGGATAATAATCCGCTAGATGACGACAAATTAAATCAGACAACATTTTCTGTGAATTTTCAACATTTCTATGAAAGCATGACGTCATGCGTTACTTTTTGACAGTTTTTTTGCGTTAATAAATCTAAAATCATATTGAAAATCTTACGTAGTAAAAAAAATTCTATGTCTATGTTGAAAATGGACTTGAACATGAATGAAAAGTGACACTATTTTGTGACGTATTTATGAACTGTCCTGAATAATTTGTTTTTGATCCAGGCATCTACCCAATTATCGTATGAGTTAATTCAGGTAATGAGCTATATATCTACATGCCAAATTTAATTTCAACCCATTCTGTCTATTTCAGCCGAACATCAATACAACCCATACAAACTTTCGCTAAGATGATGATCTTAATGCATACACGCTGATTTTCCATTGGTTTTGGAAAAATAATGCCGAATAGTATATATAAATTCCTCTATCCATATACTCAGTAAATCCAAATTTGTGTATGACATAAGATAAAAAAATTGCCTAAATTTTGAATCGAGAATAAATAGTGACGCCCGTCCAAAACTGCCGCGTGCGTGAGTTGCGTGACCCCATGAACTCCAGCCTTCCAACTGGCAGCGGTACTATTAACTGATCTTACAATTTTAATATCGAGCTTTGGTCAACATTTTTTGTTTCTGAATTTTTATTTTGACTAGCTAATTAGGTCTTACTAGCCATTGCGTTCGGCTCCAAAACCAATAAAAATCACCGTAAATAAGAGTATAAAGATCCATGTTACAGCTTACTGGTGTAAATCTAAGGCTATACCTACAGGGCACAGCGTCTGCCATGGCGGGGCGTGCCGCGGGGGCGGGGCGATGCTTGTTTGCGGGATTGCGGGTGCGGGAGCGACACCGAAATAGAATCGCGTATCTGTAGTCTGTAGGTGAGCTTAGGAACGATAAATATGCAAATGAATAATTTTGGAGTCAGTTTATTGGATTTTTTTAATTTAAATTCAAAATATGCAAACTTCTTAAAATTTAAATCAGAACGAAATAAGAAAAAAAGACTAAAAAAAAATTCTAAACTGAAAACCGACTTTACCTCCAAACTACATGACCGATTTCGATAAAATTTCTATGGGACCACCTGACAAGTATAGTATGCCCTTTCAAACAAAAAAAAATTACAAAACGATCTAGGTGTCTTCGAATAATCGTGAATATACATAAATAATTGGCCAAGTCCGTGTCGGGCCACGCGCAGTGTAGGGTTCCGTAGCGAATGTCGACTTTGAGTTCACGCCACTAAAAATGTCTAAAAACTAATTATCTATTGAATTTGTATAAAATTTACTTTTCCGAGTACATTTTATAAGGTGGTCGCCTGTAACTTTTTAATTTGTAAACCCTACTTACGTAGCTCTGATAGTTTTCCTTTAAGCTTTGTTATATATACTAATGCTGTGAACTTTTTTAAGTGTCCATATTATTATGTAGGTAACCGTATCGCATATAGAGGTGTGAGACACTTGACTCTCACAAAAATTTGCTAATATTTTAGAAACGGATTCCTAAATCGAAAAATTATTTAACAAAACTCCAGACCAAGGTAAGTAAAAAAAATTACTCCCACGTAAGAAGTATGGTAGCTAACATAAAAAATTTCAAGATTTAACTTACTTACTACTTTTTACCATGATTAATATACATTCCCATACCAAATTACAGCTCTCTTGTACTTTTAGCAAACAGATAGACATGCTGAAACTATAAGGGTTCCTTATTTATTACGAATTAAAAACCTCAACCTTTCTGAAAGTCAGTTAAAAAAATTGGTATATAACATTGGTTTATAAGTCTATAGATGGATGTAACGTAAGTACATCGCAGAAAGTTGCCAATTAAAAACTGGTTCCTATCTAACTTTTGGATAAGTACTACCTATTTCTGATAAAGAAATCAGAATTGTCTTCGAAACTTTTTCGAAACTGACAACACATAAGTATATTGTAGGATCTGTAGGATACTTACCTACTATTTATGAACGTGAATAATAAATAAATAACAAAGTTGCAATAAAATGCTATACGTACTAAATTAAATGCATTGTAATAAATTCGTAAAACATAAGTCATCTGGATCACGAAACATCGTTATAATCATTGCCATAATGAATGTGACAACGACCTACGATCAAATTTGTCAACTAATATCGTATAATTTATGATCCGCAACATCTGCTGTTTAGAAACGCAATTATTAATTACCAACCCAAAACCCACCATTACTGCACTAAATAAACTCCTAAACAACGCGTGAAAATCACAAAAAATGTTTACTACCATGACAGATCAAGTTAATTTTCTTTTTTTATTGTTTAACCCCTTCGCGCAACCCTACGTGTGACTCAATAAAGTTAACACTAAAATGCTGTCATTCAAAAGTGAATCATATTCCACAAACGCTAGGGTTGTCTCATCGTGTAAAATATAAACTGGTATGGTCTGACATATGAAAGGAGGGGTTTCTCACTGGGCGTTTCATTCGGGCGGGGCTTGAACGGGCTCGATCGGCGGCCGGTTTAGTCAGGAGTCGGCGGCTCGCGATGCCGCACCAATATGACTCCTCCGCACAGCTTCGCCATCCGCGATTTGCTCCCAGAGGCATCGTCCCGATCTCCGTCGCCGTCGGACACCGAACTGGACGTGACCGGCACGGAAACGCCGCCTCCCGGCTCCTCGACTAGTGACGAAAAGAAAAAGAACGAAAAACCGGCGTACAGCTATAACGCGTTGATTATGATGGCTATTAGAAGCAGCCCTGAGAAGAGGTTAACCCTAAACGGCATATACGAGTATATTATGAAGAATTTCCCGTATTATAAAGAAAACAAACAAGGTTGGCAGAATTCTATAAGACATAACTTAAGTTTGAATAAATGTTTCGTCAAAGTGCCGAGACATTACGACGATCCGGGGAAAGGGAATTATTGGATGTTAGATCCGTCTTCTGATGACGTGTTCATCGGAGGAACGACAGGGAAGTTAAGAAGACGGTCTACGGCAGCGTCTAGATCTCGTTTGGCTGCTTTTAAACGCGGTGCGATACTGCATCCGATGTTCGGGAATCCTTACGCCTCTCTAGTGGGGTTGTACCCACCGCTGCTGTCTGTTTATGGAAGGTACGCCTTGCCGAGTCCCTTACTAAGGTTTCCACCGCCTCCCCCGAGCCCTTACCACCAGTTGTATAGAAGGATACAAGGATTGGCGCCTCCTTTGAGTCCGCCGGCGAGTGACACGGAGTCTCATGTCGTCAAGCACAGTTGATCGGGAGGCGAAGCAGGCCTTCCGCGGGTATGGGCGATACCTTCCGGAAGGCCATGGACTGTGAACGAACTGTGATAGGTGGAGTGTAAATGGTAGTGTCTGTACAAAGTGTATCGCTATTTATTGTCGCCGTAAGATATTTAACGAATTAATTTAAGTAATATAAGTTATATTGGAATTAAAGATGTTTACAAGCGGCCGCTTGGTAATTTATATCAGATTTTTTCATTTTATTCTCAAAGCTGAAGGTGACCTGACAAGAAAGATAACCTTAGGCCTATTTTCTTGTTACTTGACAATTTATTTTGCTTATTAAAAACAAGACAGAAAAATAAATAGGTAAAAACAGGATCTATACTCATCATAATTTTCACGATGTACTTTACGACATATTTAAAATGTTTCTTCCAGTAAGTACGTAAATTTGTTCATGTTTTTTTGTTTAAGATAGATGGACATAAAATTCTTGACTTGATTTGTTTTTTTTAAATAATTTATCTACAATAAATGACAGGTTTTAATAATTAGATATAGGAGCTAATAATATAAATTCTAGTATTTTTGGCAGATACCATCCGATATTTTTTGTGAAATTATGAACAATTTTACACTATTATAAAAGCTCATGTTTCTCTACTTTCGAACTGGCATGGGGCTTTTAATGCGATATTACGTTATTTATATTGTTAAACTAAAACAGAATGAAATAAATAGTTAAGTGGGGCTCCCAAACAACGAACGTGATTTTATATAGATAGTAGTACGAACCCTTGGTGAGCGAGTCCGACTCGCACTTGGCTGGTTAATTTTATTTGAATTGGCAAGATTATTTTTCATCATAGTAGATACTGAATCAGTTATCATCAAATGACAAAAACTTTATTTGCTAGGCAAATAAAAATAAAAGACGTGTGGCACTCGGGGACTGCCGCGGTAAAGCTATTGCAAACAAGGAAGGACGGCAACGTCGCAAACGTACGACGGAGACGAAGCGGCAACCTACAATGTAGGCGGAGTGGAGAGCGTGAGGTTTTTTCGTTACGGAATTTTTGGATTCGGTCCCCGCGCTCAAGGCCCGCGATAGAAGCTATGCAATAGCTTAAAATCCCCGCATTTCAAGCGTTCACCCCCATTACTTTTGAACCGCTGAACTGATTTCCATCAAACATAGTTAAGAGCTACCGCAAAGAAATTTGCTTTCACGTAAAAATAACCGCATCGAAGTCGGTTCATCCGTTTGAGAGCTACGATGACATAGATAGACAGACATTGGCGTCAAACTTATCAACTCTCTTTTTTGCCGTGAGTTAAAAAGGAGTTCACAGCTTTGCAAAATAATTAGTTTCAGGAAAAAATACGTCAACGATTCATAATAATACAGCATGAAGACAAAATCATATTTATTACTGGATTATTTTGCTTATAGAATATTTTTTTACTTATGGAATCGGCTAACAAATTGTACGGCGCTATCTCTAGGAAACTTATTGAAGTTTCCCGTGACCAGAAGGCTGGCCTATATCTAGGTCAGAAAATAAGCATTGGCAAGCAACATATTTTTTGCCTTTTTATTAAACGATTCAAAGAATAAGTATGAATCTCAGTCCGTGATATAGTAGGTACTAACATAGCGGCAGAACTGGGAAAGAGATTTAATAATACTGCTAACTTCTTCTTCTTCTACCATTTAAGGGCCGAGTTCTTTTCGGAGACATTGGAAAGAGTCGCATACGGGAACGGTGTTTGGCAGAAATAAAGGAGTCGTTTTGATCATCTTCTCCATTTCAAATTCTAGTAAAAATAGTTACATTACAACCTCAAAAACGTAAACATGCTATTCCACCATTCTGGAGGTTTTGTGTTCGATCCCCAGCCAGGGCAGGTTGGAAAATGGCCTTTTACAAATTATCCTAGGGCTTTGGTGTTTATTTACATATGTTTTTATTATAAAGTATCACTGTGTTAGTATTCTATGTAACACAAGTTTCAACTTACTTAGGAGTTAACAAACAGTGTGATTTGTACGCTTTTCAGCCACGGGTCCGTTGGGACCCGGTCCTTTGAGGACATCCGTTCATGGAGCCAAAGCCAACATGAGGAGGCCTTTTAGCACCTTTTACGCAGTACGCGCCAAAAGGACAGTCCTCTATAGCAGTCGAACTATTGCCAGGGAAGAAATTACTTATGGTTTGGGCTATGTGAATGGGATGTTAGTGGACCGGATGCCTGGGTGATTGAATGAGATCATCATAGTGAAACATCTACTTACATAAAAATCTCTTACAACAATTTTAGCTTGGTAGATGGTGACTTGCTGCTCTTTGGCTACACTGCCTGTGGGCACCCTAACTAGCCACGAAGCTGCGACCAGGGCGCAACACAATGTGAGCAGCTGAGGGTGTCAAGAGATGTGGCTCTGATTTCACTATCACGGGGCTTACCCCGTAGATACGTTGGCAAAGTAAAAAAAAACATATATAGTGAGGATAGAACTCTAAGGCGTGAGCTTGGTTTGCTTATTGTCAAACAAGTGACAAGTGATCTACATGCACTTGTCACTTTTCAGTGCCTGTTCACACGTTCACTTGTCACTTGTCACTCGCAATTGTCGCTTGTCAATGTGTAAACCAGGTTTTACAGACGCACAGCTTGTGTCTACACCGCTTAGCCAAAGCTACAAAAAAAATAATGTAACACAAATGGAGCCATTAGCTTTTCCTATAAAAAAAAATCCGACTGTTTTAGCTTACCAAAAATTACTTAGATAAGTACCTACGTAGTTCTTAAAACTAAGTAAGTATTTATAAATTTATCTATTCAAACTCTACATAATACTATACATAATATTGTACATTCAATCAAACCGATTGAGGTTAAATTTTATCTCGCCTTTTAAAGCTTTGTTTAACTGTATCACGACAGATGGCGTTAGCAGTAAACGACTGCTAAAGCCATCAACTTAAGAGTCCCCCGACCCTAGACTTCTCCATACAAACGTAGTCTACGTTTAATTTTGAAACCACATGTCAGATTCCGGTAAAAATTGGTAATTGTAAAGAAAAAGCAATTATCTAGGGTTATAACTGGACTAACTAAACGATTTAGAAGTTTCCCATACTAATGGTCAAAAATGATATAAAACACTATATTCTATTTCAAGTTCATATTTTTACCGTCGGAAACTAGTTATAAACCTAGATAATTGCAATATCTTTGAAATTACAAAATTTTGCCCAAATCGGACATGTCGTTTTAAAATAAAACGTAGACTACGTTTGTATGGAAAGTTGTATTTTGGTCTAGGGTCGGGGGACCCTTAATTCAATAACAATATACACTATCTTTGGGAGAGGCCTATGTCCAGCTGTGGACGTTATGCCGCTGAAATGAATGAATGAATACATTATTTGTAAGTATTTGAGCTTTAGTATCATGGCATAAGTCTGGCACGGAGACTTCAATATTTTTTTTCTTTATTTTACGGCCCTGGATACAAATATTTTCAAAATTAAAATAGTGATAAATCTCAAATACAAATTCCACTTTTTGCTAAACGCGCTCTGTCTGTCTTTGTTCTGATTGTGGCTAAAATATAAAACACAGTTTACGAGTGCGTCGCGCGTCAACACACAAACATCGTAATGTTTGTTAAATGCCTCAATATTTACACTCCTTGGTGACGATCTCTCAGCTTTTTAATGGCGGATTGGCAAACAGCCTATTCAAAATATAAATATAATGTGTTTTAAGTTGTTGTTTGTTTTTAGTTCATGTTGCTTTTTTCCGCATTGATCGTAGAATCCGATCGAGGAAATAAGTAAAAATTTCAAAGAATTTTGAGCTTCTCAGACCTCCAACATTCATTGAAATTTTTGCGCATTACCAAATATTTTAATAGTTAATTATAATATAAAGGGCTATCTAGGTTCCAAGGGCGACCTTAAGAATGGCAAGTTTTTTAGTAATTAAGTATTTTATTATTTTACAGTCCTTTTATATTTATTCAGCGCATTACCAGGCCCATACTCCCATGCTGGTCTGGGAGAAATAAAAACTTAGAATGAACCAGCTGCTTCTGTTCCCACGCAGATCGTAAAAGTCGATCGAGGGAATGGGCAAAAATGCAAATCATGTTAACAGGTGATGCGGTTAGCAACCCATCACTGTATTGATTGCTTTTCTATCTTCTCGCCCACCATGACGCTAAAAGTGGCTTTTGGGTCTTGCGGCCCTGGGCTCTGCATAGAACCGCAAGACCCAAAATGCTCTGTCTGCCCCATTAGGGATAAAGACGTGATAGTATGTATGTATGTATTACCAGGCCTGTGTCACTCCCCGTTTAGGTATCGAAAATATTTGAGTGTTAACGCTTCAAAGTTGGGGTTTTGTAATCTACCTGGCAAATAGTAGATGGCGCTACGGATATCAACGTAGTTCCGTCACTTAACACTAGATGCCAGCCTGACTTGCCTGGCAAATAAACTGTTTGTTCTAAAACGCCGATCGACTCACCGACGCGACCAAACGATACAAACTCTGCCAACCACAACACATCACCGCGTAACGCGACACCTACTAATCCCACAATCTTTCATTCGACAGAAAACATCTTGCGTCTAGAAATATTGTGAAAAGCTGCACTCGCCCCGCCCTGAGATAAATCAATCGACAGTTTTGTTCCCGCGCTTTTTCTATACCACAGACAATTAGGCGCGAGACACGACCATAAACAAGAGAGCCAGTAATCCTATAGGATTAGCGAGCTGGGGCGTATTACCGCCGTGTATGATTCAGGAGTCAGGACACGGGCCATCGGGCTACAGGGGTTACAATACAATACAAAAACCTTTATTAAACCAAAAGACATTTACAATATCGAAATACTTATAAAATAAGGACAACATAATTATAATAAGTAGGAGAGGCGGCCTTATCGCCGAAGCAATTTTTTACAGGCAACCAAAAAAAAGAGTAATGGGGAGGCAACCTAAAAGAAGAGTAAGTAAAGTTTATTGCAAAACTAAAGGAAAACTAGTTGTTCAAAATATGTAGAATATAGGCGGCCTTATCATCACGACAATAAAAATATGAAAATGGCAAATGTAGGCAATTTTTTAAAAATTATTTGTATAGATACAATCTGAGTCAAATTTTATCAATCTCTATTAAACTCTTTATTTATAATAACCACTTTCTGGGAATATAAATGTCTTACGATATAAGATCATAATTACATAATGGTTAATTCACTTCATTAATTTATACAAAATTCAATATGATTAGTCTAGCAATGGCCTGAAAAGGCAAGTAGAGAAGTAGAAAAATCAGTATATGTTTCAATGAGTTAGTATCTAAGTTTTTTTTAAAGAGCGTTTTTGTTTCTTGTGCCAATTTGCTCTTAATCCAGGCATCGTCGCAGTTAGAAAGACCCCTTAAAGTGTTGATACAGGGCACGTCTCTGGCTAGCTACGCCACTGGCGAGATGCGACACAAGCGGTGCTCCGGGAATGTCTGGTAAATAATTGTAAATCTACGTCAAAACGCAACGACAAATACATATGTTAGGCTCAAGGGATTAACCCGTTTTATGTGGGCCGTTTGGTTTCGATACTGACGACTTCCCGCCAAAACTAACCTAATCTCTTTAAATATGGCATCATCGTGCACTGCGGCTTCGGGAAACTCTAAATATGGATTAGCCGTTTGTTTTTGTGCATTCTAATTTACAAAATGACACTCGTTTGGTTCTGGTGGCGCTAGTATCTTAGTTTCATCATTTTAGAACGATAAGCTTGTCAAATGTTCGCTGTCTATGTACATGTGCATTGTAATTGAAATAAAGAAATAAAGAAACAAATGAACAAAACTTTTGTCAGCACCACCTGTAGGTTGACTGGTAGAAAAGGCCTTGGGCCTTAAGTCCGCCTGTTACATCTATACATATAATAAAACAGTAAAAGAAGTGTGTCTGTACATTAAATTTATTTCCAAAAAAAAATTTGGGGCCTATGGAGACATAGTAATAGAGTAAGAATTTAAAAAAAATGTGTGTTTGTTTGTCTGTTTGTCTGTATGTCTGTTTGTCTGTTTGTACACGCTAATCTCCGGAAATACTGGACGGATTCGAATGAATTTTTTTTTGTGATATAGCTATTAAGCCTGGGCAACATATAGGGTATAAATGATTTTGGAAAATGAGACGCCTGATGCAGAACCATAATGGTCCAGCTAAACTATAAGAAATATAAAAATGTCGCCATAGTAAAAGTTGTCCAGCCTGATGAGCATTTTCCAGAGACATAAAGTCCACGCGAACGAAGTCGCGGGCTTCAGCTAGTTTTTGTAATAAAGTTTGATAAATAAAATAAAATAAAATAATGATGCCGAAGATCATGCGAAGTAAAAAAAAAGAAGGACCTGTTAGAGTGCTTTGCATAGTAAATGCAGTTGTTGTTCGAGATGTTTGTACTCCTTCAGTCGCCTTATTCGGAGCCACACGGAAAATTTGGCCACACCGCAATACACTTACTTGTATATCCTAATCGTTGCCAAACTAGAATTTTAACTAAAATTACAAAAATAAATCCATTTACCCAAATAAGTGCAAGACGGGCAAAGCGGGCAGCGACGCCCCACCGTCGAGTTGCCGCTTCTAATACTCGTTCGGAAGATGAAAGAAAGAAAGAAACAAAAATATTCGGCCTTATAGACTATATTTTGTGAGTTATGTAACTGTATAAATTTATAATTAATAGAAGAACCATTATCTATTTTGAGTTGCGCTTTTCGTCATCGTTGATATAGATATCGTTGGACCACTGCAAGTGCGGATTTGTATCGAAAAAAAATATTTATTATGACAAACGTTAGTCGACAGAGATTTCGAAATTGTAACTTTCTCGGTATTGTCCCAGCTAATCTCGTCAAACAAGAAAGGATTATTCGGCGATGGACAGTTGCAGAAAGGGGATAATAGGAAATATTTATAGTTTGTCGCATTGTCTGTTTGTCCACATTGAGTTTATTCAATTTCGCATGTTTATTTGCACACATTGCCCTGAATGCGTCCACCCTTTGAGTTAAACGGATGTTTTTCTTGTACACAGACAGGATTTACTTATGATTACGGAATTGTGAATGAAATTATAATAATTATGGTGACCGTCCATTCCATTCATGATTATCTTAATTGAGAGAAGTGGTAGTATTATGGAGAAGATTTGAGACATTCCTCAATAGAAACCTTTTCAATGATTTGTATGACATTTTATTTTTAATAGCGCGCCTTTGAATTGTTAACGCTTTTGTAGACGTGCTCAAAATGTTGTGAAGACTAAATTGAATTGTCATTGATTTTTCAGAATCAGTGGTGCATACTGCGTGGATATGGTCATTTTTAAAAACTTTTATTAAAATTATGTATAACAATCTAAACAAAAAAAAATGGATTTTGCGAATGACGATTTACGTACACGTTTGTTGTATGGGAGCCCCATTTAAATAATTATTTCATTCCGTTTTTAGTATTTTTTGTTATAGCAGCAACAGAAATACACACATTCACAGATCATGAAAAATTTAACTGTCTAGCTTCTTACGGCCTGGTGACACACAGACCGACGGACAGCGGAGCAGAATAATAGAGTCCCGTTTTCACCCTTTGTGAACGGAACCCTAAAAATTATACTAACAGTATACTCAGAAAACATTTGATGATATTTTCATTTATTTACGTTCGGCAACACAGAAACAAACTTAAAACACTTCGGTGAAACGTGATTCATTGGTAAATACTCTTTGATTCCCGACGCTAAAATGTTATGAACTGTCAGAGTCCATCATAGCAGGCGGTTTCATAAACAGAGCTGATGCTGCGGGAATCCTCTAGAATATTTGAATACATTAGATAAGTAATGTTACTTACTCGTACTACGTTCAGGTGAAGAATGGTTTTATGATAAACAGTTGTTCGGCCAAGGTTATTTCGGTCTATTGTTGTGAGCTCCAGCCATTCAGCCATTTTGTTAAGAGTTCCCTTACCCTAGACAGAATCAGACTTTTTCATACACAAGTAGTCTAGCTTTTATTTAAAAACGACGTGTCAGATTCCAGTAAAGTTTCGTTATTTCAAAAAAATTGCAATATGTAGGCATATAACTGTTTTTTTAAATCAAAATATGACTTGAATGAGAATATAGTTTAGATATAATTTTTGACCATCAGGATGAAACTACACCCTTATATTTTCTTGCAAGTTCATATTTTTAATTTGAAAACTAGTTACATGCCTAGATGTAAGTAATTTCTTTGAAACTACAATAATTTACCGAAGTCTGACTTGTGATTTCAAAATAAAAGCTAGACTATATATGTACGTTTGTATGAGGAGACTCATAAACGTTGCGTTCAATGACTTGGCTAGTCGTACTTCAGCCATTTAATTAGAGGTCTGCCTTTACAGAATGGGCTAGGCGTTCCGTTAACTGGCTGATTTAACCAGATGGCTGCGACAGATACAGTTCCTAACCGAGCAGACAGAGCCTCTTCCCAATACATACATCTATATCTATATCTATACATATAATAAAACAGTAAAAAAAGTGTGTCTGTACATTAAATACATTTCCAAAAAAAAATTGGGGGCGATGGAGACATAGTAATAGAGTAAGAATTAAAAAAAAATGTTTGTCTGTATGTCTGTTTGTCTGTTTGTATACGCTAATCTCCGGAAATACTGGACGGATACGAATGAAATTTTTTTTGTTATATAGCTATTAAGCCTGGGCAACATATAGGGTATAAATGATTTTGAAAAATAGAACGCCTGATGCAGAACCGTAATGGTCCAGCTAAACTATAAGAGATATAAAAATGTCGCCTTAGTAAAAGTTGTTCAACCTGATGAGCATTTTCCAGAGACATAAAGTCCACGCGAACGAAGACGCGGGCTTCGGCTAGTACATACATATATATATTTTCACGTCTGTTTCCCATGGTGGGGTAGGCAGAGACTATGGATCTCCACTTACTACGATCCTTTTGCTTCGTCAAAACTCATAAGTCTTCATGCACGCTCTTCGCTTATGGGTACTCCTTACATCACCTTTCTTCAGAACATCTGCTATTTGATCAACTTCCCAATGACGTGGATAAATATTTTTGGTACTAATCGTACCTAAATTACGGGAACAGCTACATATCAAACAAAATACAGTTTTCGCTAGTACATACTATCACGTCTTTATCCCTAATGAGGCAGACAGAGCATTTTGGGTCTTGCGGTTCTATGCAGAGCCCAGGGCCGCAAGACCCAAAAGCCACTTTTAGCGTCATGGTGGGCGAGAAGATGGAAAAGCAATCAATACAGTGATGGGTTGCTAGCCGCATCGCCTGTTAACATGATTTGCATTTTTGCCCATTCCCTCGATCGGCTTTTACGATCTGCGTGGGAAGAGAAGCAGCTGGTAGGTCTAAGTTTTTTTTTTATTTCTCCCAGACCAGCATGGGAGTTTTCGCTAGTATCCGATATTATGTTAGGGTGGACAGGGTAGACAAATTCTATGAGTCTGTATGAAATGCACGCTACTGGATCTTCCAGTTTAGAATAGAATAGAATAGAATTTACTTTATTGCCAAAAAATACCACACACTAAAAGAAAAAGTACATCCAACAATAAAATAAGAATGTTTAATACATGAAGCATTAGCTGTATGTATTAATAAATTTAAAAACGAGGTTCTTGTCGGTGGAGTATTTTCCATGTCTAGTTTTTTCAAGCTGTTGAGTAAAAAGTTATAAATTTTTAACACAATAAGCGTTTTCCTCCAGTTTCCTCCAACCGAATTTCCGCGGAATCGCTGCGATACGAAACAGTCGGCGACTTCAAACGTTCAGATCAAAGAGCCGCGCTCTCTATGGTTTATCTATGGTTTATCTAGCAAGCTTCCATCGACAACTGCGGTAATTAGGCCTCAATAAGGCTATTTTTATCTGATCTGGGAGATATGACGGTGTTTGGTTGCTTTGTGACAAGTTCAATGATCCTTTTAATTTATCTCGTCTTTTTGTTCATTTTTAGGGTTGCGTACCTAAAGGGTAAAAACGTCACTCTGTTACTAAGACTTCGCTGTCTGTCCGTCTGTCTTTTTAACGTGTAAAAGTGCCTTTAAAGGTGTAATTAGGTACTGAATATACGTTTGAATTATGTATTTATATAATTTTGTGATAGCTAAACAGTTATTTTCATAGATGATGTATTTCTGTTGTCGCTGTAACAACAAATACTAAAAACAGAATAAAATAAATTTTTAAGTGGGGCTTGGTACGGAACCTTTCGTATCCAAGTCCGACACGCACTTGGCCATTTTTAACCGACTCCCAAAAAAGGAGCAGGTTATCAATTTCGTTCCGATCTTATATTTAATGTATGTTTACTGATTATTTTCAGACGCCTGTACCGATTTGAAGAATTCTTTTTTTGTTTGAATTTGATACTTGTGATGGTCTTTTAAAAATGTTATCAAAATCGGTCGTTTAGTTTGGGGGTGAAGTCGATTTTTAGTTTTGAAAAATTATGTTTCTTTATATACCCAATGTCTCTCTGAAAATTAATCGGATGAATTTAAACCACACCTCTCAAGCTGGAATCCATCAAGCCTCTGGCTGGGCGTGACAGATGGTGTCATAGAAATATATACATTTATACTCTCGAAAAACATAACTCTACCTCTGGCGAAGTCGGGTAAGAATGAGCGCACCACTGGACCGGACGATGGGCCTTAACATCCACCTGGTAGATTGAGCTGTAACAAACATAAACATCTCTTTGATACTTTCTCAGAATCGCAGTCGGTAAACACTGTGAAAACACGTATCTATCAGGCAGCATAGAAATTTAATACAACATTGTACAGTACGCTTCAAAAGTGGAGTCACAATCTCTCATACTGATTTTATAAGAAATTATGACTGCTGCTGCCTCCGTGGTGTAGTGGTTAGAGCTATTGACTCATACCCGGAGGTCGCGGGTTCGATTCCCGGCGGGGCAACGACTTTGTGTTGTTGTCCTAGTTTGGTCAAGACATTGCAGGCTGATCACCTGATTGTCTGATAAATAAGATGATCCGTGCTTCGGAGGGCATGTTAAGCCGTCGGTACCGGTCACTGTCTTTGACATTGGTCGTTACCTAAAACCATGTCAGAGGCCTTTAAGGCGGTTTAAAAACTCTGACACTAGTGTTAGTCACTAACACACACGATAAGAAGACTCCATTTTTGAAGCCTGACCGTACATCGGTGTGGTGGTAAACTTTTAACCGTACATACATCACTTTCACGTGTATATCCCTAATGGGGCAGACGGAGCATTTTGGTTCTTGCGGCTCTAAGCAGACAGAGTCCAGGGCCACAAGACCTAAAGGTCACTTTTGCCGTGATGGCACAGAATTGATATGAGTATTACATACAGAACGGAATTCTTCTAAGGTCCTGCGCAATATGCGTCATTGCACTCCCATGTTCTCGCCTTGTCGAGGCGGCCAGGCGCCCGCAGCGAACCACTCAGCACCCTCCACAAGGCGAGAAAGGGGAAGAGGTGCAAGAACGGGGAACGAGGATGCATATTCCGCTGCACTTGAGGCGATTCCGTTCTGTATGTAATACAGAACGGTATTATAGTACCTGGGTGACCGAGCTTTGCTCGGTCGGTTACATCTCAAACATTAACTATTTTTTTTAAACTTGTCTAAAAACAGTACAAAATAAAAAAACAAAAGTAAGTCATCGAGTGGGATTCGAACCCGTAACACTCTTTCTAGCGGTCAGCATCCTTAACCACTGAGCTAAGCCGATGGCGGCCGGCGCGCCGAAATTAGCGACTATATTCTGCGTGGAAAGAAAAACGAAAGAAAACTCGAAAACACGCGTTTTCCCAAACATAAGACTAATCTAGATCGATTGTTTATCCCCAAAAACAAATCGTTAGAGCCGTTTTCGAGATCACAGAAATTTATAAATATATAAAAAAAAGACGTGTGGCACTCAGGGACTGCCGCGGTAAAGCTATTGCATAGTCCGTGCCCGTCGGAGTGGGGAGCGTGAGGTTTTGTCGTTACGGAATTTCTGGATTCAGTCCCCGCGCTCAAGGCCCGCGATAGAAGCTATGCAATAGCTTAATAAATAAATATACAAGAATTGCTCGTTTAAAGGTATAAGATTCCTTCTGTGGTTATGGTAGGCGAATAGATGGTAAAAGTAATTAATGTGAAGTGATGGGTAGGTCCCTATAGCCGCATCATCAGCTTTTCGCACATTCTCTCGAATGGCTTCTACAATCTGCGCGGGAAGAGAAGCAGCTCCTTTTCTCTTAGACCAGCAAGTAAATATTGTATAGCATGGCATAGGAAACTTAGCTGCGCCCTGCGGTGTTACCCGTGGGAGTGTCAGCTTCCTGCATACCAAATTTTAGTTTTGGTTCAGCCGTTTGCGCGTGAAGAAGTAATAAACATACACACACACACACAAATTTCCGCCCTTATAATATTTGTGAACTATCTTTTAATGTGATAGTTGCGTTGTCGCCTACGACAATACTCAAATAAGGATCAAAGATCGGGTCACTTCATCCACGATGATGGTCAGTTAGCATATTAAACAGCTCTCAATTCGTTGTAATGGACCTAGACATAACTGGATGAACGCATCTAGGTGACCAAGTGAATTAAATTGGTTGATATTAGTCTTTTTGTATCTACAAGCGCCCCGCTCGGCTTTGCACGGGTATGTGCCTATTTTACATAATTTTAAACCTTTTTTTGAATTGAATGATATTAAAAGACAATTCAAAAAACATAAAAAAATTCGTAATTTCCATACAAAAGTAGCAATTTGTATGGGAAAGTATTTTTTGTTTTTTGACTGTTACTTTTATTTCATTATATTATTATCTAGTAAGTAATGTTTTATTGCACACAAACAAAATAACAATAATAAAAAAATATATACACACAGAAACGTCATTCAAATGTACAATGGGCGGTCTTATCGCTAAAAGCGATTTCTTCCAGACAACCGATGGATGAAAACTGGAAAGAATATAGTGAAATTATTATTCGTAGAGTGAAACGTTAGCAGACGCGACATTCCATAAGCCTGTTGATTTCAGCGAAAAAGCACACAGGGGTGAATTTCAACAAGTGATTTTTTATTGTCATTTCGGTGGGATTTTTTTATAACAATGCTATCTATATATATTAAATAACAAATAAAACTTTAGCCTTATGTGTAACATGTGCGGGAGTGGACATCAAATATCATCAAAACTTACTGAAATATTTAAGGTTGAATTTTTGTGAATCCACTGAAATGAAAAGTGTCCACCGAAATGAAAAAAATGTCCACCGAAATGATAATTAGGCCACTGAAATGATAAGATTGTGCACCGGAATGAAATTAGTCCACCGAAATGATACGGCTAAGAACAATCGTCTGCGAAGTTAGGGTTCCTTTCTGTATATTTGTTAGGTTTTATGACCACATTCTTAAGTCTCGAACTTAGGTACTTTGGGGCTAACTCATTCTGTATGATTTGTTCTATATCTAAAATACATTTAACCTGAATTTCACGCGGACGAAGTCTCGGGCAACAGCTAGTGTTACTTCTACACTAGTAGTATTAAGTGAATATGATAACCCCCCTATAATACATCCACATTATAGGACCTACACTCTAGGCAAAAGGTCATCACAAAACTGAAATGATTTAATATTTGACACAAGGATCTCTAAAACTTTATGGATTTATCATTTCAGTGGTACATTTCATTCCCGTGGACTGTTATCGGTATTATAGTCCACCGAATCCACTGAAATGATAACATCGAGATGATAAAAAAAGGTAAGTTTTACATTTAACGGCGAATTTAAAACACAATTTTGAAATAAATTAAAATGAACCTAGCACGAGTAATAAGGGCCACCGAAATGAAACCATTTTTGTCCCCATATCACCGAAATGATAAACTTACTTTTTGGTGGGGACTCACAATGACGTTGCGACCGGTGCATGTACTTCGCGAGCTTGAGACGGACGGATCCGAAGTAAGGAAAGGCAGGGGGGGCGCAACAACGCAATGTTGACAGGATTATTCTACTAAAACTTACTGTCCTCTGAAATGGTAACTTTTTTCCGGACAAAAGTTGACTGCTTGTCAAATGTATCAGAAAGAAGATAAACAAACAATAATTGTTTTAATTGGTAGGCTATATTATAATTAAACAATATTGAAATCAATTTTAATCCAAATAATAGATGTATTTGCAGGGGAAGATATTTTATGAGCGGAGTTAGGTTCAGGACAGGCCACCGTGATAATAAAATGACATTTTGTCATTTTTTATTTAATTTAATAGAGGCCATTTCTCAATAATTTTTTTTGCCAAGGTCGAGATGTACTTACTTTACTAAGAAAAAAATTACAAAATTATAAACTAGTACATTGCACTACCGTTCTCAGGATTGCCGTGTATTTTTTCTGCTTGGGCAATTCACCCACAGGCTTATGTAGTTAAAATTCGCACTCCAAACCCCAGAATGTTTCGGCCGGTCCGTCACGCCCGAACCTTACAGGTTACAGACAAAAAGACATTATTAGCGTCAAACTTATAACACCTCTCTTTTTATCGGTGGTTTAAAATACAAAATACGTAAAACCGATATCGCTTTTTGTTTTAACATTTTCCAAAAATGCGCGTCAATGTCTCAAGTATTAGCTATACGATGTAGCGACTCGAGTCAACGCTAGACCACTTTAGAGGTCCAATTACTGGAGTTAACCTCGGCGCAGGGGTCACAATATAATTTAATAACCGCACTCTGCCCAGTTGTCCACTGTTGGGGCAATTGTTGACTCTGAACTATGATGTCATTGGGTGGAGTTCTTCATATCTTTTCTTTTTTGAAGAGAGGTTAGATACTTATGAGCTAAATAACCAGGAATCTTATCAGGGAGTAGGGAAATAAAGTTTTTTTTCGATGCAAGGCAAGGGGTGGAACTTATTGACCTATGAGTAACAGCTACGAGGTTTTAAAGAATTTATATTCTCAAAATAATTAACATAATTCACTTATAGAGACATCAGTCTAAATAAAGTTAATTGCTGTGTTTTTTTCGGCAGAGTAGAATAGGACTCCAAGTCTTTCCGTGGATGTCGTAGAAGGCGACTTAGAACAAACTAAACAAAGCATTGAGTTCATGATATAGATAAGATATAGATGCAATACCTATACTTATTAATATTGTTGAAACTAACGTGATTTACTGTGAATTTTATGGAATTGTATAATATGTACCAACTAACTTATAGTTCTATAATTAAACCAAGTGAAATGTTATTGTAATCAACTAATAAAACAATTTAGTTGGCAATGGAAGATTTTTAGTTTAAATGTGATGTTAACTTTTTATGCCAAAAAAAAATCTTGTGGTAGATTTTAGCAAGCTAAAAACCATTGTAAGTTCAAGATTATTTATTTGTAAAACAGAAAGTTGTTGTGCAGAAAACAATGACATTCCTAACAGCTTGCTCAATGTCTATAGAGGTAATCCAATCTTTTCAAGGCTTTCTAATACCTATCGATTGCTCGAGCACGCGCAAATCTAACAAAAAAAGCTAAACGGCCCAATAAATGCACAATTACTGGATATACGGAAAATATCGTATTACTTCAGCAAATATTTTAAAACACCGAAATCCTATACTGTAATTATGTGCTTATCTGATTCTGTGATTGTTCATGCGTGAGCTTGTTTAAGCTTCAGTTTTGGTTTGTTTTTGTCAGAAGTTTTGATGTTTTTTTTGTTGTGTTTAGTGGCTGTATGTAATTGCCTACAAATATTTAGGGTATTGTATTACACTCGCTATTCTACTAGAAATTCCTTCTTCTGATTCGATGTTTGTTTTTTCACTTTCAGATGGATATCTCTTAGAATCCTAGTTGAAACTGTGTTGCTTCGGAGATCAGGGTACGTTGTCAGCTGTTTTCTTTTCCACTACGCGCTATCTTCGGCATTCTTATTGTGAGACTATCGGCACATATAAAATCCTTGATGATGACACCAAGTTAGAGTTAAATAATGAAGTCAGAGATGAATAAATTATTAAAACATTGACAACATTGACAACGCTATAGTATAAAATTGTGTTGCAGTTGACGCCAAACCAGCATTTTTTGGTAGTCATATTTAGGGCTGTTAAATTATAATAGACATTATACTACTTCTTGATTTCGCATAGTCTTTAGCAAGCTTGGGAGACCATTTATATTTGGAGAAAAAGCAGTGGGAAAGCGAACCCGGGGTTTTGAAGCAGTAGACCTGAAATATGTAGGGCTAGGTTGTTGATAAGCAGTAAGAAGTGAATTGTCAAGTGACCTGTTTTTTGTTTGTTTTTTATTTGTGAAAGTGGCCAACACTGATTTCAGATTTTTTAGGCTGCCTTAAGGCATCAAACATAGCTTGACGATGCCATACAATGATAACAGCCGGGACCAACTACTTAAACGTGCCTTCCGAAGCATGGAGGAGCTCGATAAATTCTTATGCCACATGTGGTCACCCAACCCATCCAAGTGCAGATCAGTCTAGTGACCTTTTCTACCTGTACAGGACGCCTGTTGAGGAAAATGCTTCAAGGCAGTTAAATAAAAGTGGCTCTACGTTAGTACATACCTTCCTTCAACAAGTCGTATGAGAAGCCAGCATACGGGTGCATTCCTCAATGTGTGCTGATTGTGCTAGATTGGGGCATTGTGCGGCGAGCATTGTCCGCTTTGTGTGCTCGTCAAGCCAAGACGCTTTGTATTGCAACTGAGTGGACAAATGCAGATGAATGAAGAGAGTATTAGTTTAATAAATGATAAAACATATCATAACAATCGACAGACTAGAAACTGACTTTACACATACATACAAATGACGTTTAACCCTTTCACCGGGAGCGTCGCATGTATGCGACAAACATTGTCGGGCCCATTCCGCAAAGGTCGCATATTTGCGACAAAAAAAATGCTCTTATGGCACATAACTTACGTATCCATATCCGTTTTTGGTTGTAGATAGGTATATTAGATTTACCATGTCTCGCGCTGGGGGCACGACAACTGATATAAAGTCTCGCGGTGAAAGGGTTAAACATGGTTAACAGAATTCACGGCTATAAGACATAACTTTCTGCGTGATAATGGGTTTAAGATAGACAAGGGTCTTTTTTAAATTGACCTGGATTTTAAACGTTTGTTTTTGGATACAGGTAGGTATGTATTTGATAAAAAATATAGTATCGTTAAGTTAGTATCCCATAACACAAGGCTCAAACTTACTTTGAGGCTAGCTCATGCAAGCTAGCCAGATACGGGTACTTTCGACCTCTCCGGCATAACACAATAAAACTAAAATAGTAAATATGACTTAAATTGTTTTTAAAACTTTAAAACCTGACAAACTGCCATCGAGGTCACGCGACCAACTTTCGGCCGCTTTTCAAGTGTCGTATAAAATTACTCTAAAGTCCAATAATATTGATTTACGCGGCCGGCGTGGGGAATGGACCAGATTGTTATTAATTGGGTGACGCGTCAACTGCGACCTGTGACCGGCCATAAACCATCGTTGGAGATCACAGAAAGGGGTGCAAGGAGATGCGGCGCAAGTTATAAGCAGTGCGAGTTTATGGTCTTTATTAGGTTTCTACACGTTCCCAGGAGGACCTCGGCAATACCGCGGATGTCATCACCATCATCAGGTCTTTTTGTCTCCACTGCAGGAGCACGACCCTCTCTGTACTACCCGAGCCATAGTTGGCTAGAGCAGCCAGACTTCGCCTGCACTCTCCTCGCTGGCCAAACGGGTTGGAGAGGTCTTATTGATGTTTATAAGGTTTGTTTACTTGTTTTCTAAGTCGCCTTGTACGACATCCACGGACTTTACCTATACTTGGAGTGGTCCTATTCTACACTCTGCCGGAAACACCGGAAGTGGCATAAAATATCACGAGGTCCTTTATCTTCGAGAGGCACTTAATGCCGATTGCCATACACGTGAGTGAGACTTCTTCGTTACTGCTCAGCCGTTTGTCCTGTGTTAGATCATCCGGTATTTTTTTAGGTTTCACTGCAGGAGCATAGCCCTCACTGTAATACCAGAGCCATATTTAGTCAGAGTAGCAAGAGAATTTAGCCTACCTACACCCTCCGCGCTGGAAAAAGGAGAGGTCACATTGTTTTTATAAACTTTGTTTAGCTTGTAATTCGTAAGTTTGTTTTTACTCCAAATCTTCCAGTGTTTGTTGTAGAAGGTACAACATACACTGGTAGATTTGGAGTAGATGATAGTCAAACAAAATATCTGCTTTGACCTAAACGAGCTGATATGAGAATAATTAAATGTAAAATGGGGTTAATCGCTTATCGCTTCCTTCCACGGAAGGGTGAAGACCATTCGTTCCACTCAAGCCGACCAGCGTGGCGGATCAGTCATTAGTTTAGGATACCTTCTAATGGACACCAGTAATTTTGTCATTTGAAGTGTGAAATATACACGAGTATGGTTTGTTTGAAAATCGAAAGTGCTAGGCAAACTCTACATACTATCACATCTTTATGGGGCAGGCAGATAGTAGCTGTAAACTTTCCTTGTGGTGGAGACATGGGGACCTGCAATACAGGCTTTGCTTAGCTTAGGCACTAGTTTCCCATAAAGTGTTGAATAAATATGATTGGGTAATAGACTTAGCATAAGTAACTATCGCTGTTCATTATTTTTTTGTTTCTGAAATATGTAATTGTGCTGTGACGTTAAACTGTTATTTTGTGAGAGAAATAAAGAAGTATTATTTTAGAGTGATGGTGGAAGAGAATGTAGACAAAATAATCAAAATAGTGATAAAAAACCCAAGTCTTAAGAGGAAGAAACAGCATTTTGCAAGACTGGCCGATTGATCGACCAACTTAGTAGATTACGCACACTTGCTGCCATCAATACGGGAGTGAAGGAATTTTCTAAATTTGTATGGGTTTTATTTTAATGGCTGCAAATTAGCATACTATTGCTGTTCATAAGGAAAATTCAGCCAGCATTATTGGCATCATTCGGTACAGATAAAATATTCGAGAAATACTAGGTTTAATGTTGGTTTAGATTGTTGTGTAAAATCAACTTGGATTGTTTTTCTAAAATATGTACTGATGTTTTATTTTTGAGTTTTTTTTTATTTTTTTTTATTTTGGCTCGACGCTTTTGCGTATTTAGCCAGGCTCAAGTTAATAAAACGTGGGAAAAAAACAATCGATGTAAAATAAAAATATATATATACACAATCAAAGGCTGGTATAGGTCCTTTGATTGCTTTAAGGGAGCTTCTGGCGACAAATCTATACGAGTCCACTGGTTTTCATAGCCGATTGAGTGGCGAACGGCGCTCAAAGACGCCCACCGCAGTCCGCAAATAAATATCACTACAACCGCACTATGACTGTCCACTTTAAACATTTCACATATTGTCCATGAGAATGAGCATTTATAGCACCAAACTACACCAATTTCATATTATAAAGTCCACTAGAATCAATTTGCAAAACAATTTAGAGCAAACTTCAACTGGACCCCTTGACTTCCCGCCAAAAACTCTTTTGAGATTTTTGTTTAATCGAGTGATTTCTTTAAGTATATAAGGACTAACAAAATAGTTATACTGAAACTATTTTAAAGGTGAATTCAGTTCATGACACTGTACAACTTTGCTCAAGGAACACGTATCGAAATATGAAAAGTGGTTTTTTGCCTGCCATACAAGTTGACCGATCAGCTGATCTGAGTTTGCATGGAAAGCCAAAAATTAATTTTCATTTTTCGACATATGTTTCCTAGGAACCGTTGTTCTATCTTGGATGAATTCACCCCTAAAATAGTTTCAGTATATTTTGTTAGACCTTATATATACAATGTCCTTTTTTATTAAGTACAAATATTTTAAGGGGTGAATCAGACCATCATCATGAACAACTTTTCCCAATAAATGTATATCGAAATAGGAAAAAATATTTTTAAGTTTTCATAGAAATCGAAGTAGTCACGTGATATCATTACTATAGAAAATGAAAATTATTTTTTCGTATTTCGATAAAAATTTACTGGGAAAAGTTGTTCAAAATTATGGACTGAATCACCCCTTAAAATATTTGTACTTAATAAAAAAGGACATTGTATATAGGTATATGTTTCATTTTCACCCGATATGTTTCAATCAATTTGAACCAATTTTAGCGATCGCAATTTCAAAGTGTGCAAGGGAGATTTTTTTGTTGTTTAGGTTAAGCGTGGACAGCCACAGCCGTAAACGGATGGCGTGGCGAGAGGTCGCCGTCATAATTGCTACATTAGCACAGAGCATGCGGGTGTCAGGGGCGCAGCGGTGTTGGCACTGTACAGCAGAATTATTTTTCCATTCTTTCTTCTGTTGGGGAGAAAAGACAAACTTAAAACGAAGCACAATTTTGTCTTTTCTCATCACAATTTCATTTTTTCATCAAAAAGCTTATCCTGTATCTTCAAAACATAATACAGACGGGAACAAGACACGTAGTGACGGATTGACATGGCGCTTTGTATCCGAATTGTGTTGTGAACAGCATACATCTTCTTCGATGTTTCCACCAAACTACATAAAGAAGCCCGCAAACCGCCCAACAGCAGGGTTGTCGACCCCTGAGCGGTCTTGTTCCGAAGGGTGCGAACTAATCACAATGAGTGCGTCCAAATCAGTCAATTATGAATATTAACCAACAAAGGTCCACTTTAGCCTCGAGTCCAGTCGGCGACTGCTGATGTACGAAACGAAGTGTGTTAAGTTGTTGGTTCTAAGTGCGGTTTGGATAATACCACGTCGGAAGTAAATACATACGAAATCAAAAAATTATATCTGGGTTGAGATTTCCATAAAGTCAACAATTTAATTTACTTTTAAAAACTTCTTATGTAATTAAAAAAAGAAAAAACACTATTTGATCTCTAACTAGAAAACTACATCTAATTAAAATTAAAATAACATCAAAACATGACTTTTTTCCAACCTGTGATGTCCAACTGTCCAGCAGAAAGGTCTTTCGTCTCTCTACTTGACTCCATCTCCGACCATCGTTTATTAAATTTGCGGAGGTCGTCTCCATCACAGTTCTTGGCCGACCCTAATCGTACTTTTTGCTTAGTTTAGAAAAATCAGGAATCTAGGGTGTAGATTAAATAAATAAATATATAGGGACGATTTACACTGATTGAGTTAGCCCCAAAGTAAGTTCAAAGTCAATAATTATTGTATAAAAGGTACAACTTAATGCTAAGCATTGTCTATCAAATATTTTTACTTTTTTTTAACAAATACATATATACTCGTAGATCAACATCCAAGACCCAAGACAATTGAACAAGACCAAGGCCATTTTTCAACTTGCCCTGGCTCTGGTGACTCTGGGTGGCGGACTAGCACGGCGACCACTACGCCACGGAGGTCGTCAGATATTTTTTCTAACAGAGAAAACAAACTTTGACTGGTATAAAGGCCTGGCAAGTAAGACATGTATGTTAATAAAGTGAAATAAATAAAAACTTTTCACCTATATGACCGCGCACGCTAAAGATAGCTTATAATTATATATAACCCAAAGCTTTGTCTACCTCGTAAGTGATCAAATGATGTCTAGTAATTATGTATGCGGAAAATAAATTAAGTACAAAGCAGTAGGATCAAGAAGCTACTCAGAAGTATCAGTGTACCCCGGTGTCGGGTTACCTCCCTGGTGGCCACGTCCTCTCCAATTACGGTGATTACCCTAATTGTGACACTCGTTGTGTCGTTAAGATGTTAAGGCAGGCGGAAGCTCCGGGTGGCCTGATGGGACAGTTTTACCAACTCGGAATTAGTCAAATTAGTGGTGGTTAAACAGCGACTAGTAAGGGGCATAAACCCCATCGGATCTGGTTCGATTCATCAACGTCTATACAATGTCCCTTTTAATTAAGTACAAATATTTTAAGAGGTGATTCAGTCCATCATTCCTAACAACTATTCCCAATAAATGTATATCGAAACACGAATATATTTTTTTCATTTTCCATAGTAATGACTACTTCGATTTGTATGAGAACCTAAAATTTTTTTTTCGTATTTCGATATACATTCATCAGGAAAATTTGTTCAAAATGATGGACTGAACCACCCCTTAAAATATTTGTACTTAATTAAAAAGGACATTGTATAGGTGAGAAGTGGCGACGGGATAGTGTATAATTTATTTGATTATTAATAATAATAATAAAGGCCTCTTCATGTTGGCTTTGGCCCCATGAACGCCTAAAAGGACCGGGTTCCTATGGACCCGTGGCTGAAAAGCGTACCAACATAATAATAATAATAAAAAAGACCCGTGATTCTCAAAGGAGATACATAATAATAATAATAATGTATATTTATTTTCCTCCACAAAAATAAACTTATTGTAACTTAAAAGGTAATCATAATGAACATATTTGTACTCGTATTTAAAAACAATAAAAGATGTGGAGAACTGGTGCCTATGATAGGTTTCCGAAGAACCTGTGTTACGGGTCACCAGGACTCGCCATCAACATATAAACTTATAAATCAAACAAGTCAACAGGGAAAAAATAAAATAAAAATTATAACAATATATCAATTATAAATGGAGAATGTATAAAAAATAAAAAAATCTAAAAGTAAAACTAAGTTTTGCATAATGTTTTCTATATGAAGAAAAATTACATAATAAAAATCTAAAAGAATGGTATTATTTGGCACATTAATAGTCTATGGAGTCTATAAACCTTTTTTCGGCCATAATTTTAGCTGGACAATCGGGGTCACCAGTTTTGTGACTGCACGGTTTTTTGTAGTGCAGGCATGTTGCACATTTTGGCGGCTCAGCAGTTTTCGTACACTCTTTTACTGTGTGACCCAGTGCCCCACAATGACCGCAAGTGACGGTGTCAGCTCTGCATGTCTTACTGCATGTATTATTGCAGAGTATTTATACTAAAATGGGTGACCAAAGGGCTGGCAATTATTTCGCCCACCGAATAAGCATTGCTATACAACGTGGCAATGCTGCCAGCCTTTTGGACACTACCGCAGGGCAATGATCTGCAAGTCGTTTTCTATTTGAAATATTTTTCTTTTTCGTTATTATTATTTGTTTAGTTTAATTTAGATTTTAATTCAGTTTTTAACTAAAACATTGTACAGTGCACAGATATTTTATATTGAAATTACTCGTCCAGTTAGTACGTGATATGCTAAATTGACAAAATAAATTATTTACATCAAGTATGAATATCACTGCACAGCAGTTTTCTGTGCTGCTTTTCTTTTCTGTCGCTCAGAACTAGAGACCTAGAAGAGAAAGAGAGAGAGCGACGGAATGCTTCAGCAGTCAGCACGGCCGGCGCTGAAACGTTGCGTCGCTCTCTCTCGCTCTACAAATGACGGTTCTCACCGACTGAAAACAGCACAGAAAAGTGCTGTTCAGTGAATAGACGAAATGTGAATAGGCGATGCGGCTAGCGATCAATTACTATTTATATTTCTCTTTCCACCTTTTCACCCACCATCACGTTAAAGTTAGTGGCCTTTGAGCCTTGGGCTTTGTCTCCTTAAAGCCGCAAGAAAAAATAAAAAAATGTTTATAATTATATTCCTACTATTATATGAAAATATAATATTCCCAAACAACCGTAAAATCCAATTGGAGCCCACATACCTAAACAATAAGACACAATCCAACAAATAAACTTAATAACAATAAATTGATTCAATAAATCGTTTACGAAATGAGATGAAACGCCCCAAACTCCCACAGTTTCCGAGATCCACTGAAATGGACAAACGTACAAACATCCCGCATAATAAAAGCGAGCTAATAGATCAGCTACGATAATATGGACAATGTTACTAAACTGGGAATCAAACTGGTGACCATTTGTACCAATTCTGACAATCCTGTCTGCGCCTGCGTCAATAGATCTTTTGTTAGGGGATATGCACATGTATGGGATTACCGGATTTCAGATGAATATTAAGTTACATCATTAATAGTTTAAATATTTGCGGTTTAAATGGATACAGAGTACAAAGAAAAAAATGAAAATATAGTTTTTGAACTGTGTTTTGACGAGTTCTATGCTTGTTTTAAAAAACAATTTTAAGTGTGTTAACTATAACAAAATGCTTTACGTTTTAGCCCTTCTTGTGATAGTTATTACAATTTAAATGACACCAACTAAATAAAAATCCAAAATTTTTAGAGAAGTACTTAGTTAAATATTTTTAATAAAAGTAATTTTTATGTGTATTTTGTCTATAAAAATGACGTTTATCATATCACTGAAGGCAGTAACTGTGCAATTGTTATCCTATCATCATCAATTTTATCATAATAATTCTGAGCCAAATTAGATTCTTTCGTTTCTAATTTTATCAGGTACTTCTTAAGGGTCCCCCGACCCTAGACCAAAATACAACTTTCCATACAAACGTAGTCTACGTTTTATTTCAAAACGACATGTCCGATTTGGGCAAAATTTTGTAATTTTAAAGATATTGCAATTATCTAGGTTTATAACTAGTTTCCGACTGTAAAAATATGAACTTGAAATAGAATATAGTGTTTTATATCATTTTTGACCATTAGTATGGGAAACTTCTAAATCGTTATATTTTCTTTCCAGTTCATAATTTTACAGTAGGAAACCAGTTATAACCCTAGATAATTGCAATTTCTTTACAATTACCAATTTTTACCGGAATCTGACATGTGGTTTCAAAATTAAACGTGTACTACGTTTGTATGGAGAAGTCTAGGGTCGGGGGGACTCTTAAAGACTCAGACACCGATGACGGGACACACTAAATAAACCAAATAGTGTGTTCAAAGCTTTAAGCAACTTGTAACAACAATATGGTCACATAATAATAACAACGTCTTCCAGATTCCAGTAAACTGGTAACATGCGGGAGGGGGGGCCACACATAAATAATAATTATTCTATTTGCCCTCCGAGACACTTAACCTCTGAGGGATGTGAGTGACCAAGTGGTCAGTTATTATAAGTAATTTTAATTGTGTTAGGTTGATTGTTTTGGATGGTTTTGAATATAGTTGATAGTTATGATACAAACGGATTGGTTTAAATTGAGAACTAAAGCCAGTTACGAGAAAGAAAATGATAAATAAAAATGTTGATTTAGTTACTACAAAATCTAGCTAGACTAAATTTGTTTTAGATCGGATTAGTTGCACCTACATATTTTACTTGTTTACCGAAATGATCCCCCGGTCTCGACCGCAGCCCACGTGTAAATGTTTACACCGCACGCCTGCTACTCCTCACCGTTTTGACAGATCACACCACGCCGCTGAACCCCAAAACGACCAATATCAATCCACAGAAACATCGAAATTTAGTCTCTAAATCACAAGCAGTAGAAAAGATTTTCATTTGTAACGTCATTGAAACTATAGATGATTTGAAATTGAAGATATCTAATCAAGTTTCTAAGCGACATGACGTAAATATTCAATGGAAACATACGAAATTAGATTTTATAATTAACAGCGTAGAGGTCATTACAGATTGAGGAATGTATAATGATATGCAAGCACTAATGAAGTACAAATGTAAGTAATATAAGTAAGAACCGCGAGATCGGGACTTCAAAGACGGATCAGATGTGTGCTCAGGCGAGAAATGCTGGCGCAGTCGAGCAGATGATGCGGTATTAGGAAACGGTGTTAGCGGTCGGAGAAGTCGGGCGTGTAGATCTTGTCGAGACCTTTGCCATGTACACGCCACGCAGACTATCTACAACTCGGTTTGAACTATTATTCACCCAAATGAAGATGACAATGACAAAAGAGAAGGTGACATGTTGCAGGAAAGTCTTCTTGTTTTAGTAGGGTAATGGTTTAAACAAAGCAATACAACTTTACTACTAAAAGAAATAGATTTACAATGAAGATTCATCAGCAACAAGCTTCGTCAAAAAACGTACAAAAGGAATCCACAACATGCTTCGTCAAGTATTAAACAAAGTACTAACGTTTTATAATAAGAAAATAAATCGGAATCAAAAATAAAAGCGATGGCCACAAAACCGTACTGAAATCTCAGTATCATCTCAATATCGTCTCAGTCATTGTCTCTTCTAACGACTTCCCTGTATTTTTCTTTTTGACTACATCTATCTTCATCACCAGCATTCAACAACCTACAATTCTTTTCTGCGATTTAACGTCTTCAACACTCATCCACAACTAAGGAGAGTAGAGAATAAAACCAAATGCCAGACCTCTCCTTTTCAACCCTCTACAAAAAAGAGAAGTGTTATAATTTTGACGCTAATGTCTGTGTGTCTGTCCGTGTCATCGTAGCGCTCGAACAGATGGATCAATTTGGATTCGGTTTTTTTTTTACGTGAAAGCAAGTTCCCTT
Source organism: Acrobasis consociella (assembly GCA_963555685.1). Taxonomy (NCBI): domain Eukaryota; kingdom Metazoa; phylum Arthropoda; class Insecta; order Lepidoptera; family Pyralidae; genus Acrobasis; species Acrobasis consociella. The sequence goes on from OY743117.1 coordinate 19,487,457, forward strand.
GCGGTGGGTCTCAGCCATGTTTGATGTAAATCGGTTTTGCCGTTTAAAAGTCGAGGTTTTAGTTGTCTGTCAAATAAAAGATGGCGCTACGGATACGTTATGTTGGCGATACGGATTAATTCTACTATTTAGTTCCTCCGCCTATCACTAGATGGCGTTTACATATGAAACTATTTAATTTACAAGTTTTTTCTTAATTTTCCTGGTATTAAACTTCCAAACTTTGGTCAAAGCACAGGTGGCCAAAGTAACCTGCTTTCCCAAATACGAAACGTGAGCAAAGATCACATCACAACCAACATTATCGCACGTTATGTTGATCAGAGTAAGCATTGTTTAATTTGTATGTGTTCTCTATATCTGTTTAACGTACCATTTTAGAATAATGTCTAACCTAGCTAGATTTAATGAGTCTAACGATCCACGCTCTCCTTCCCGAAAAATAGAGCATTTTCCAGAAATCGTTTTTATAATTCGTCCGTCAGTATGTTAATTTGTAATCTTGGTATCAGAGATCAATCGAGCCGAGCGCGGTCTCTTTGAAGTGCCAGTGTTTACGCCCTGGTGCGCCTGTTTGCTGTTAAATAAACCGATGATGCTGGCCAATGTTGGCACGTCTGTGAAACAACTTGCGTTGAAAATAATCCGTCATTTTCAGAGTCATCATCTTTTTGCTAAATTAGTAGATTATTATATTTTATAGTAGATAGTTCTGGGTTCGATACTCAGCTGGCAAGTTGGAAACTTCCTCTGCCAAATATCATCTTATCTTTTATCACCGTCAACTTCATTTAGGTGAATAACTAATTCTTGTAGCAGTACAGTAGTAGACCAGTTCCTATTATGACGAGTCTACATGCTGCGTTTGTGATCACTCGAACTCGTCCTAAGTTTATAAGACGGATGTCTCAATCTCAGACCGAACAAAAAGTCACAATTTGATTAGGTACGCGTGTTTGTGGATTGGCGTTGGCGTGGTAAGTTTTCGAAATATTTCTAATTTAGCCTTTCTGTCTCCAGCTTTGATGGTGTTACTGAACACCATTTCACTGTCTGAAAAATCAAAAGAATTCAAAATAATTGGGTGCAGGCCAAACTGAAGTGGCCTGCACCCAATATTCAGAGCTTGCCTTGATCGTCATGGAAGTTTTTTTACATAATAAAGTACTTCCAAAATCCAAAAATAATTGGGAAGATATCTGGAACTTAAATACACCTGGCCAGACGTACTTAATATAAAAGTACATTCTTACTTGTCAATACGTACATTTTAGGATGCCTCTATGTTGTTCTGATGCTTCCAGACCTGCAAGCCTAGATTTACAAATTCTCTAGTCTTCAGTAGATCCTGCATCAAAGGGCGATTCCGCTTCTTTGGTGGCCAGCGTAAGTGTAGATCAAAGAGTTGGCGAGCGTCTACCAACGTTGGCCAAACAGGCGGTGTTTGTTACCACGTTCGTTGGCGCGGCCCAATCAACTTTATTGTATGTAAACAAAACGCCTTGCTGCTCCGGCGAGGTTGGTGCAATCTATAGGCGGTTTCATTTGGAGCATTTTCTTAGCCGTCATTCCCATAGTTGGGTATTTCTGTTCTGAACTACTTAATCTATGTATAATATATTTGACGACTTTTGTGGTCTAGTGGTCACCATGCCAGGCTGCGGAGGTCCTGGGTTCGATCCCGGTCAGGTCAAGATGGAAAATTATCTTTTTCAGTTTGATTTGGGTCTTGGATGTCTATCTACCTATTTATGTATTTGTTATAAAATATAGTATCGTTGCGTTAGTTTCCCTTAAAACAAGTCTCTTACTTACTTTGGGGCTAGCTCAGTCAGTGATTTGGCGTATACATTTATTTCATTCAAGTGTAAGTACAATGGATGAAACTAAACTTGACGTTAATAAAAGTGCAGGTAAGGATTTTATTTCGCAACGTTATTGTGACAAAAAGTCATAATAATATTGCATTATCTATAAAAAATCATGTTTGTTGTACCCCACTTAAATATTTATTTTATTCTGTTTTCAGTATTTGTTGTTATAGCGGCAACAGAAATACATCATCTATGAAAATTTTAACTGTCTAGCTATCACGGTTCATGAGATAAAGCTGGTGACAAACAGTCGGACAGACAGACAGACAGCGGAGTCTTAGTAATAGGGTCCCGTTCTCACCCTTTGGGTTCCAAACTCTAAAAACAACAATAAACAGGGCAAGATTGTAAAAAAAATAAACATTTGAATTTCCCCATAGTCATCTTACTCGCTTGTTCCTCTAACTTAGACCTTTTTCGGAAGAGCTGGCTCCCCTTTGAAGTGTTCGGTGTTTACGTTTGTTTGTTTATTTTCATATTCGCGGCCCCGAACTCCACTCTTATGTACTTCGGCGGAGTTTATACACTGTTGCGGTTCTAGCAGACACATATTTTATAATTTATGACTTCTCAGTTTGGTTTACGTACCAAACCAAATCCGTAAAGATTTTCTGAATGGTTAATGAATTTAGTTTGTGAATGATACGGGTAACATATACATATAACTAGTGCAAAAGACAATGGACCAAGGCGAATTAAATTTTTCAAAATTAAATACCGACTTCATCTGAAGTTACACAAATGATTCTTATAAAATTTTCTAAGGGACCATCTCGCAATTATACCCTTTCATACAAAAAAAAGCAAATCGGTCCAGGCGTCATAAAAAAAAGAAATTGAATTGATAACCTCCTCCTTTAAAAGAAACATTGAAGCAGTCCAGACCTTTCCCAGAGTGAGATAACGTTTGGAAGAAGAAGGTGGTTAGAGTCTAGACTTAATTTTAGACTTAGACATACGCTGTAAAATTAAATGAAGTATGCTTTCATAGACGTCATTTTGTATCTGCCAGTGTACTTAACAGAAACCTTATACTTTCGCAAGAACCAGAGAAGCCGTAAGCATTAATGCCGTCGGATGCGACTTTCCTGCGGGTTTTTCGCATTTGATATCAGATGCGTCATAATCGTATCACGTCGGCTTAAGTTCAGCTGATGCTTTACTGAAGCGGCGCAGTTGCGAGTCGATGATACAGAAACAATACTTTTTCTTAGTCTTTTTCTTTTTTTTCTATTTCTTTTTGTGTCTCTTTCTTTACTTAGCTGTGTTGTTTCTCGACTGGCCGTAGTGTTCACTTTAGCCACAAAATTTTATAAATACATATTACATACAGAACAGAACGTAATTTTCTAAGCTCCCGCGCAATAGGCGTTCCCGTTCCCCATTCTCGTACCTCTCCCCCGTTCTTGCCTTGCATAGGCAGCTGCAGGCGCCTGCGTTTGTGTATTATTGTGAGCCGCTCGCTCAACACCTACAAGGCGAGAACGGAGGAGAGGTGCGGGGACAGGCAGCGGAGACGCATATTGCGCAGGACTTTAGGAGATTCCGTTCTGTATGTAATACTTATTCTGTGCTTCAGCTCTGCTTTCTTTTGCTCCGCTTTAGTGAAGCTCTGGCCTTAGGTTTTGCTTTGAAGCTTTAGCACCCAATATTGGCGATGGTTTCACATCGGAAGCCCGAGAATTTACATAATCTTTGCATATTAAATTGTCCATATATATGTATATTAAATAGGTAATATACAAGTGTCACTTGATTGAATACTCATCCCCATCATCTTTTCGATTTTTCATGGTGTTTGGGCTCCATGGGTGAATATTGACATGGATATTATATTTGGAGAAAAAAAGTGGGGAAAGCGCGACGCAACCCGGACTCCAAAACTGACGATGGAACCGGAAATACGCTAAGATAAAGAAGAATGTACCATTTTTAGGGTTCCGTAGTAAACAAGGAACCCTTATAGTTTCGCCATGTCTGTCTGTCTGTCCGTCCGCGGTCCTACAGAGAAACTATAAGTAGTAGAAAGCTGTAATTTGGCATGGATATGTCTATTAACTATGGCAAAAGTCGTAAAAGAAAATATAGAAAAAAAAATTTTTCAGGGTAGCTGTCAATCAAATAAAGACGTAGTCAATATTTTTTTTCTCGACAAACACATTGAATGGGGTATCGTTGAAATGGTCTTTCAAAAATATTGTTAGCATTAGTAGAACACCATTTTTCGATTTAGGGATTCGTTTCTAAAATATTTGGGTTTAAAGTTCAAATTTTTGTACGAGTCAGGTGTCCCCTCTATCTGCTAAACGGTTATATATGGCCACGTGAAAAAAAAACACAATTATAGTATATATAATTTAGTTTGAAGGAAAGCTATCAGAGCCAAGTAGGGTATTAAAAAGTTAATTTTAATTAAAAAGTTAAAGGCGATCAACTTATAAAATCTACTTGAAAAAAGACATTTTTATACAAATTCAATAGATATTAGTTTTTAGACGTTTTTAGTGGCAAGAACTCAAAGTTGGCATTCGCAACTACGGAACCCTACACTGCGCGTGGCCCGACACGCACTTGGCCAATTATTCTATTCTACTTCTATAAACTTTACATCTATATTTATATCGTCTTGCTTTAATATTTTATTCTTCTTCGAGGAGCTCGGGGGCCTGATGGAAGGGCGCATTACTAGCGCTTTCGCAAGTAAAGCAGCACCGGGCGTGGTCCGCGATTGGATGAGCGACCAAAAGCAGTATACAAAGTTTTTGAGCTTGTCTGTGCTTCGGAACGTACGTATAAGCTGTTGGTCCCGACTGTCATCATTGTATGGCAGTCGTTAGGCTATGTCAGATGCCTTTAGGTAGCTCGTAAAATCTGATACCAGTGTTGGATGTTTACACACCAGAAAACAAACAATATTCTATGCATCATCATCAGGTCCTCCCGTCTACACTGCAGGAGCACGACCCTCTCCGCACTTCCAGAGCCACACTTGGCCAGAGCAGCCAGAGGACTTGGCTTACATTCTCCTCACTGGCCCGACGGGTTGGAGAGGTCTCATTGATATTTATAAGCTTTGCTTGGCTTGTATTTTAAATTCGCCTTCTACGACATCCGCGGGAGGTCTTGGAGTGGCCTTATTCTACTCTGTCGGGAACCACACGGCAAAATATTCTGATCATTACGCAACATTTATTTTATTTCCAGAACCTCGCAAAACAATCTTGACATTACCCACGATTCGAATGTATTTACATTGGTAAATACATATCATACAATCCGTTTGATCCCGAATCTGTGTATTATTGTGAATTTACAATTTTTGTGCGCGTTATAATCGTAAAGCTGTCAATACAGCGCATGATGGATGTTACCAGAGATCAAAGATGGCGGATGTTCTTGCGTGTCGTGGTGCTGGATCTGTGATTGTTTGCTTGATTTTGGCGGAAGTGTGGCATATTTCAGCAGGTTTTTATCGTATCTTCCTTTTGCAATTGACCAATACTGTGAAATGAGTTTCGGCAGCAGTGATCGTTCCAAAATGCTATCATTTGGTTGCGTTTTGTCTAATATTAAATTGACCGAGCGAGCGAAGCGTCTTACTTTCGAGAATGGCCAAAAATGCTTTTGTGCGGCTGTTCTTATCGTGATTTTTTTGAGACGTTTAAAAAATTACATAGAAATTTTATTGATTCTGTTCTTCGAAATTTTTCAAAATGGCGGGATTATTGGGGTTGGAAACTTTAAAATATTATAATTTACCCATTTCATAAAATTTAACAACACTTTTTTGTTACTATTATTAACTTTTAGCAACTTTTTTGTCTGAACAACTTTTTTCTCCGATAAATTTAAACGGATCGGGATGACTCGCGTGGTCTACAGTTCATAGAGCCATAGTATTATGTACCATTACAGTAATGACCGCCGTAATCCACATTCCCAAAGCACTCGTAATCAAACGAAAGCGGATGTAGTGTTTACAGGTGAAGAGGAAGCGGGCTCGTTTGATGCACTTGTTTTCTTTATATCGGCTTTTACGATTAATATCTTCAAACGCTGTTTGTTGATCTGCCCGGGCTGCTTTTACGTTGTTTTAAATATTACTCGGGGAAAAGAACAAAATATGCACCGTTATCTGTATCAAATTTTTATTTACTGATTTTTTTTCTCTAAGTTGTTTGTTAAGGTCTTGGATATTCGTGTATATATTTATTTGTTATAAAATAAAGTATCGTTGAGTTAGTATGATAGCATCCTATAACACAATTCTCGATCTCTCTTTGGTGCTAGCTCAGTCTGTGTGATTTTTCCGTATTTATTTATTACTAGCTGTGCCCGCGGGCTTCGCTACCCGTAGAAATTTTGGGATATAAACTCCTATGTCCTCCCTTGGGTATCAAGCTATATCCATACCAAATTTCATTCAAATCGGTTCAGAAGTTAAAGCGTGAAGAGGTAACAAACAAACAGATATACAAACTCACTTTCGCCTTTTTAATATTAGGGAAGGGATGGAAATTTTTTATGTTCTATATGGCAGTTAGTGCTTATTTAGATCAGCATACATTGAGTAGTACCAGGTATGCAGCCGTAAGTAAAATGGTAAAGCAAGCGACATTCGATTAAACTGATCCCTCGATTCCACGTCACATCTCAATTTCATGCGCGCGCGCACCGACGCGGAAACTGCCCGCATAAAGTAAAAAGAGAGTGGATATAGAACCCTTAATTTACGTCTGAGCACACGTGGATAAAGCGCTTTCTATGTCCCTCTGGTTTTTGCTAAGTTTTTAACCTTAATGTTTAGGTTTTTATTTTTTATTATGTTGATCATAAAAGAATATTGTTCAGGTTTTCTCTTCTACAGGGAAATTACAGGGTATAAATATAAAATTAATTGATATTTCGTAAATAAAAATAAATAAATAAAAAGGACAACCAAAGTAAGTGTATATTATGGGATACATACTAATTTAACGATACTTTATTTTATGTCAAGTACATACATAGTTAAAGTCCCAAGATCCAAGACAATTTAAAAACGGTCATTTTCTATCTTGCACTGGCTGGGGATCGAACCCAGAACCTTCGTTTTGGCGGACTTGGGCGTGTTGACTATTACACAACGTAGGAACCTTTTATTTGTAGCGTAATGTAATGTTTTGCTTAGAAATAATATTAATTGAATAATATACAGTGTTTTAAACCATTTCATCTTACGATATTTCGAGAAAACGCGTTTACTTAGTGTAATCGTTAGAGATTTTGATGCATTGATGTGGCAAACTATAGTGGTCATGGACAATCGAGTGAAGATTTTCGAGCAAATCATGTTTGATCAAACGGCATTAGATTTCGAATAGGGGATCCGTGTGAAATTTATTTAGGTAACTATTTTATATTATCTACAGGTGTAGAGACATTTTTCACTCTCATTTCAGTGTATACCTATTGCATCCTCATTTTTAATGCTATAAAGCTCGAGGTCCACTTTCCGGCATTTTCTTCTGTTTGTTGCACTGTCTTGTTGTCTTCTTCTTCTTCTTTTTGTGACGGTGGTACTATTATATTTTTACTTGGATTTACCATCGTGGTGACAGAATTGGCTAGCTTGAACTTTGTGTTACAGAGTTCAGCTGTATCCAGGTGCGCCGCGGAAAGGCACCTGTCGCGCATCCTTGTTGTGTGATACTTCTGTTCGTCTTTTTATTTTGTGTCACCGGCGACTTTTTGTTGTTATGACTTTTTGTATGAAACGAAATAAAAATATTAACGCTTTGAAACGCCGCGGCCTTATCTCGCATCGGATTATGATTTTAATAAAAGTAAAAAGCTCTTGACGATTCTTGAGACTTTTTGTTTTTTTAATATCACTCTAGTTGACTTAACCACGTAATGTACTTGCATTTATTTATCTTTATACTTTATAAACGCAAATGAAGGACATGCCAGAGGTTTTTCTACTATTCATTTAAGTGTTAAAAATGATATTTCCAATGTAACGTTTAACTGTAATGAAATATTGAAAAAAATACGCCGTGTGGTTTCCGGCAGAGTTAAACAGGGCCACTCCAATTCGTCCCGTGGATATCATAGAACTGTGTCCATTGCAGGAGGACGACCCTCTCTGTACTACCGGAGCCATACTTGGCCAGAGCAGACGAAAGACTTGGCCTAAACTCTCCTCGCTGGCTAGACGGGTTGGAGAGGTCTCATTGATGTTTATTTAGCTTGTATCCCTAAGTCTGTGTATGCTTTGTTTAGCTTGTATTCCTAAGTCGCCTTCTACGACATCCACGGGTTAGAGTGACCCTATTCTTCTCTGCCGGAAGCAACACGGCTACGGCTGCTTACATTACAATCTTTTAATCGAGAATTCTACTTTTAACAAGATAGTGAAAACTTGAATCAGAAATCATCTTTCTTAGAAGTTAGAAATTATGAACATAACATACATAACATGCTTTTCCATTTCACACGAAATTAATTTTACATTCAACTACATAAACATAATTAATTCCAAAACGAAATTATACTTACTTAATCTGTAAATCTACTTAGCAAACATACATTATTCGATGCTGGCGATCCATCACCGCCGTGTGTTTGTGTGTTCCTACATACCCCGGCCACTTCCGCCGGTATCGCCCATCTACACTAAATACCTCTCATTGTTTCTGAAATATTTAGGTTAGGCACGCGAAGTTTTGGAAATATTCAGCCTTGACGATTGGCGCGAAACTTTTAAGGCTTTCACCCATTATCAACATTAGTAATTAAGATTAATTCGGGATTCTGTCTCCACTGCAGGAGCACTACCCTCTCTGTACTACCAGAGCCATACTTGGCCAGAGCAGAAAGAAGACTTGGTCTATACTCTTCTCGTTGGCCATACGGGTTGGAGACTTGGAGAGGTCTCATTGATGTTTATAAGCTTTGTTTAGCTTGTATCTCAGACACCCATTAGGGCGTAAACTGCGTCAAGGTGGACCACACGACGTTTATAGTCTATCTCTGTCACAAACACTACGTGCGAAAGAGATAGCAGACATGATGCTGTGTCTCTGTCACTCGTAGAATTTGTTCATAGGCTGAACACTTCACATCGTCTATTTATGAAATACTTTATGATATTTTTAAGTGGCTGTTCTACTAGCGATAACATCTTTTACCTTTATCTTTAAACACAATTAAATGTTTCCGTTATTATAAATTTATAATATCCACTTTATCCATTCCTCTACTCTATGTTATAACATAAAATCGACATTATAGTCAGATAATATAATTTTTAGAACCTATTTTTCTACTGCCATTCAAAATCATCAATATTTGGATTTATTCGGAACCATGTAGGGATTTCACCACTTTTAAGGTGGAAAATCCTTTAAACGTGCTCTTGTAGGTGCAAAATGAAGTTTGTAACGTCAAAATGTGTAGTTTTAGAAACCTATCGATCATAAATGCATTTCGATGTTTATCGACATGACGAATCGCCCACTGATGGACAGATCTTGTCCACAACGGTTATAGTTATTCATAAAATAGTTTTGTCGCGAGCAGGGAGCGGAAACATGTCAATTCAATTGTCTTTGGATGTGGCATTAAGGCATCTTTCCACCAAAGTGGAGATGTTTAAAAATAGACGATAAGATGCGTTTTTAACTGTTTGTTTGTTTTTCGTGGGTGTTAGTGGCTAACACTGGCAGGCGCTGGACGCAAGCCGCTCTAGATCGGTCATTTTGGAAATCTTTGGGAGAGGCCTATGTCCAGCAGTGGACGTTGTGCGGCTGAAATGATGATAATGATGAAGTGGCTAACACTGGTCACAGATTTTTAGACTGCCTAAAGGCATTTGACATAGCCATACAACGATGCATGCCAGGACCAACGGCTTATACGTGCCTTCCGAAGCATGGAGTTGTCAGAGCTTGGGTGACCACAAGTGTCAAGATTTTGCCACATGTGGTCACCCATCCAGGTGCGGACCACGCTCTATGTCTCTTTACTTGCGAAAGCGCTTGGTAATGTGCACTCTCGCCGGGCCACCGAATGTTTCTAACTAAGCGACCATGAAGCAGGTCCGTTTTAGCTTGAGCAAAAATGCTTTGGTATGTCTGTTTGGTTGTTCTCTACCGACTGCATTTCTCGTCTTTCGGAAAATTTTATGACTTAATTGTACAGTACCTGGGCGACCGAGCTTCGCTCGGTTACATCTCAAACATCAAAAATACGCGTTTTCCCAAACATAAGACTAATCTAGATCGATTGTTTACCCCCCATATACCATTTTTTTGCGAAATCGTTAGAGCCGTTTTCGAGATCACAGAAATATATAAATAAATATACAAGAATTGCTCGTTTGAAGGTATAAGATTTATGTACACGATTTTATATCTATCGGTCGAGTCATCTCATCAAAGAACATTTCTATCAATGGAAAACAACCTTAATGATTTTTAAATAATTCAATGTTTTTCATTAAAAAATTGTTTTGATGGATCAACACCGGCCTAAAATTGTTTTTGCTGAGAGCAGGGGCGGAAAAATGTCACATCGATTGTTTTTAAAAGTATGACATTGATGTAGATTAAATTTATAGGAGAAAGAAGTAAAATAAGTTGTTTATATTTATATACTCGAGTTGACCTTGATTGGTAATATATAACTTTATAATGCTAAGCATAGTGTATGCTTGAGAATAGCGATTTGTATGGGAATGCTTAGATGTGACAACAGTTTATGAAAGAAAACAACAAAGATACTCTGTGGTACCTTAGACAACTGTTTTCTAAGTATGTCATAATTCACGTAGGCAAGTCATTTTGCAAATTGAAGACTACTGTTTACCAACCAGTCAACCATGTTTGCTAATAACTATTGTTTTTGTTTACTTGCCCCAAAATCTCGCTTCAAATTGAAGTCATCAGACGACAATAATAACTGGCACTCCGAAACATATTACGTGCTCAGAAAAACACGTTACAAAACTAACTTTCGACTAACAAAATATGGAAATTGTAACGATAATTAGGATGCCCGAAATTTCAGGCTGGCTGTTCACTCGCTTGTCTTTGCCTAACAAATGTCTTCTAATTTTGACAGATGAGCGCGCGTTCCCGTGGCGCCACTGTTCCAGAGATTTACTGTTGCTCCAACGGCCATATTGTCTCACCTTTGTCTATGACTCGTTCGAAATTCAAAATAAATGAGCGCGGCTACTGATTTGAATGTGAATGCTCTGCTAATACGGTTAGGCAGCTGTTTTTGTTTCTGCCCAAAACGTGAGGCCCGTTGCGTGGCTGCCATTGTTTTTTTTAAATACAACCATATGATTGATCGCGTGTCGCTCGACGATGTATTACGACGAATACGTGGCTTTGTTTCGCTGTAATAAAAGAAACGATTTACTATAATAATATTTATAGATTCATACTCACGACTGTCCGCAACGTTCTTTTATAAAACAAGGAAGTTTCGGTAACAATGTACCGATGTGTTCAAGATATTGTTGCCAATTAGGTTTTAAAAATATTAACATAAACTTATTCTCGCTTCTTTCTTGACAATGTTTGTAATAAAACACGTATCGTAATAAAACTGCAATACCAATTATTTTACCGTCAAATGTATGCAAACATCCACTACATTTGGCATGTCTGCAACCAACATTACCACTTTCTTATAACAGTCAGCATAAGGACGAAAATGTAACTTTTCTTAGTTATTTTATTGGCAAAAATAAAGCTGATTTCACACCTGGGGAGTGTCGTGTCGTGCGGCAACAAATCGCGCGCTAATAAAGTCGCGGGCACACGCGGCGACTCATTACCACGTGATATACGGTGCGAGTTGATTGCGGCGCGAACTGTAATCGCATGAGATGTTTTCGGCAAGAGACAGACATTTTAATTGATATCGTGTGAATATATGATTTGTAGTAGCCTCGTTAAAGTTTTAATTAAATAAGAAATTCTTATTTTGCATATGTCTGTTCTTGTGTATTGAATTGTTGGACGATTATGACATTAAAAATAAAAAGTTATGCCAAAACCTACAATAAAATAAAGTTTACTCTTGCGAAAACGTATTTTTCAACTAGGTTCAAGTAATCGCTTTTGTCTGACGCTTTTTCCACCTATCTTATCAAAAAAGTTAATAAAATAAGAAAATGCATAGGTACACGTGGTAGTCTTTATACAAGTTAGCTTAAAAATGTGGATTGCTACTGTTTCGATTGCATTGTAAAATAAAAAAATAGCAAAGGCAAGAAAATACAAAAAGTGTGTTGAAATCTAAAAACTAACAAAAGAAAGTCGTAAATGAAGCACAATAGCAAGACAAAGAGCATTTTAAGTAGCTGATGCAAGTAATTAATTATCCATACATAGAGATACAGAAGCGAAGCAATGACGCGTCGCAAATTGCTGATTTAAAGCGACCCATTTTTTCAGGCGGCAATTTTTTGTTGCCTTGTGTATCATTGTCCTCGTCAGTGATTGATCGCTTGTTACATAGATGGCGTTAGTTGCTCAAGAAATATTGTCGTCAGTTTCGAAAATCGAGTTTTTCTTTTGTTTTTCAGCTTTTCTTTGAGGAGAATAAATGATGAACAGTTAATTTTAATTCAATAGCTTTTGAAATACTGTATTGTTTTTCAAATGCTTTTCAATAATGTGGAATATTATGAGGAAATATATTAACATTTATGAATTAATTATATTTTATTGAATGTTTATGAACAGTTTAGATATAAATTTACATTGATGAAATAATAAACAACAGATTAATTTTGAACAGAGACTGATGCAAACTCTATTCATTTTTATTAATTACTCTCCACGGAGAATAGAAATATGTATTTCTTTTTTTACACTTAGGTAAATGTTTTCTTGTAATTAGTGATATTTAAAAAAATATTATTATCATTATACCAACCGCACGAAGTTCACTGTTGGATATAGGCCCAATTCAAACAATAAGTATAATCTAAGGTTATTTGAAGTGTTTAGTACACACTTTAGATAAGTAATAATTTGTTTTATTTTTATCCGACTTCTTAATTTTTTTATGTATATTTATGTTTATTCAAAGAAGCTGGAGCGATTTGGAAAATTCTTTTTTTTTGTGAAAAGGTGGTCGATACTTGCGAGGCGGTCCCATATAAATTTTATCAAAATCGGTTTTGTAGTTTGGGGGTGAAGTCAGTTTTTAGTTTTGAAAAATTGTAATTAAATATGACTAGTAATAAAGTAGTTAGAGGTAGTCAGAGCTTGTTATAAAGAACTTAGACTTTTGTGACAAATAATAAAACATGTTATTATCATATTAATTTGGTGAAGACATAATGAAGAGCTTTGGAGATATGAAAGAAACTCCTGAAAGAAATTAAAGTGGGTGGTTTTTTTTGTTAAAAATTTAATTATTATTGTATTTGTTAAGGTCTTCTCACCAACGTGTTGTCGTTTGCCATTTGGTTCAGTGTGGTTTGGTCGTTGGCCAGTCTCTTCTTCTTCTCGTGTGTGTTAGTGACTATCACTAGTGTCAGAGTTTTTAAACCACATTAAAGGCCTCTGACATGGTTTTAGGTAACGACCACTGTCAAAGACAGTGACCGGGACCGACGGCTTAACGTGCCTACAACACAAAGTCGTTGCCCCCGCTGGGAATCGAACCCGCGACCTCCGGGTGTGAGCCAAACGTTCTAACCACTACACCACGGATAGTTCCGTTAGTAACCCTTTTTGCCCATTGGTCTTGATACATCCTGACTACGACATATCGAAAAGGACCATTTAAAATTAAATATCGTCGTCGCCTCGCAGGGTGAAACTTCTCCATCTCTTGTCATTGTTTCCCAACATTTGTTGCCAACAAACAAAAACATTCCAGGAGCGGCTGACAATCGCTACTTGGGAGTCGAGACTTTAATGAATTTCACGGCCGTAATGCGTGCATTATTCCCCTGTTTATATCTTTGTTCGCAACAAAAAGCACTACTGTTTGCGCGGCTGATTACCGTGACAACGTGGCATGAGCGAAGAAATGGTTCATTTCAGAAGTAACGTCGGGTGGCGCGTATTGTGTGCTGCAATATGTATGCGATTGTTTTCTTTTAAATTTGTATCATGACTTTCTATAGGTTCTTCGTATGAAGCCAGAGAGAGAACAAGATGGCGCAGACATGAAAAATGAAATGAAAATGAAAAATCTTTAATTAGGAACAGGAAATTCTTGATACAATAAACATTGGCTAACGATAACACTTGCAGTAGTTAAATACAACTGTGTCAACATAGAGAGGTGCGTGCCTAGAAGTGGGTTTTTGAAAGCTGATGAGGATGATGATGAAGGATGTAAATAGACCAAACTATTCCAGAGTGGCACTTGAAAGTTTGCAGTTCATTAAATAGGGTGAAAGTTATTTTTTACTTTTCTTCCTGCGGAAATTATAATTATATTGATTAGGAGATTGATCAAACTTCATACATCGAAATGAATAAAATAAGAGCGCTGTTGTAGTAGTGGTCTAATGTCGTAAAAATGGGCTTAAACCAGATTGGCAAAACTATATATGCTAATATCGGTAATTCAGATGCTGGAGCCAAGTGACGTTTGCAATCAATAAAAAAATGCGGGTGTCATAAATTTAGAGAAAATATTAAACTTTAAAAAGAAACAAAAGCAATTTAAAAAGTGCTAGTTTTACATAAAGACCATGTTGAACTTTAATAAAAAAGGAACAAATTATCAACCTGAATTTTACCTACGTGTTAAGAAGCTAGCGTCTTTTCATGCTTATACAGAAACGTAATCGATAGATCTGTCAGATTCATAAACATCTTATGTTCTTAACAAACAAACCGGCAAATCACCCCAACTCGAGAATTTATTGGGCCGGCAGATGCGACAATTTTATGATTTTGTAAACACGGAACTTACAATATTATCTATCAATATTGCTCCGATGTCCTCACCGGGGGATGCCATTGTGTCCCAACCCTAATTTGAAAAGCTCAGAATTATGCGATAATATACTTTAAAGTTAAAGGAATAAAGGTTAAATAAAATGCAAAGGTAAGGATGATGCGTGAGCATGTTGAGATTCCGAATGGTGGGAAAGCGTTTGATTGAAATGTTACATTTTATTTCTAATGGATTCGAATTACAGCTATTGTGAGGTTTGCATTCAGTTCTTTTAGCCAAGTGACAAAGCCGGCTTGTTAAATAGGAGATAAGATTCATAGAATAGAAAAATAATCGACTAAATTGGTCAAACTTACAACAAAAAAAAAAGATTTCGTTACTATTTGAAAAACATTCCTCTGTAACTTGCATCTAAAAGTATATGGGCTTTTTGGGTACGTTACGGATGTACGAAATTGTTCAGAATGCTGTTAAGCTAACAGAATGGTCGTACTGTTTTCTCCATTCAGTCCAGTAAATTTATACTAGTAAAAACATAAATACCCTCTAAGCTGATTTCAGAGAAAATAAAAACCTTATTAAGTTAATTTACTAACTGCGCCCTGAGGTATTACCGTGCCTAAAGTAGCCTATGTGTTTTTGATTAAAACTAACGTGAGATGCAATCATTATCAAATTTAGTAAGTAAACAAAAATAATAATAAAACAGTTATAATTTAGTAACTCACGGGTGAGTGTGTCGCGAGCCGGTGCGGTGTACGGGGCTCTCGTCACATTCGCCCTGATGAAGACCTCCGGATGAGGTCGAAACATGTCGGCAGTAGCTGACTCTATACGTGAGTAACCCGTTTACTAAATTTGATAATGGCCAATGTGTTAGTCCAGGGTGTCAGCTTCCTGCATAGGTATCTAATTTTATCAAAATTTGGCTCTCTAAATATACATATCTCATACCTTTAAACGAGCAATTCTTGTATGTATGTATGTATATATATATATTTATTTATAAATTTCTGTGATCTCGAAAACGGCTCTAATAATTTCGCTGAAAATTTGTATATGGGGGTTTTTGGGGGTATTCAATCGATCTAGATTAGTTTTATGTTTGGGAAAACGCGTGTTTTCGAGTTTTCATGCGTTTTTCTTTCCACGCAGAATATGGTCGCTAATTTCGTCGCGCCGCCTTGATTTAGCTCAGTGGTTAAGGATAGCGACCGCTAGAAAGAGTGTTACTGGTTCGAATCCCACTCGGTGACTTACTTTTGTTTTTTTTTATGTTTAAGTTTATTTTTTTTTTATTTTGCATTGTTTTTAGACAAGTTTAAAAAAAATTATTTAATGTTTGAGATGTAACCGAGCAAAGCTCGGTCGCCCAGGTACTAAATGATTTAAGACGACATATTGTTTACGAATTCGGCGGTAGAACTCTATTGGCGTTCAAATTATGACATTATCTTGTTCCTATCTATGCATAATGCATTAGTATTGATACTGCTAGCTGCATATTGGTTTATAGACCATCGACACCATCGTAGATGTAAAAACTCATAAACTGATACGTCAGTGTGGACACACCGACGTGTTTGTAATCAATTACACAATAAACCCGAGACAAATGACTATATAAAGACGACATACAAATAAATTTCACCTTTTAACGTTATCGCAGCGATGTTTTAATTTTAAAGACTTAAAAGAAATAGACCAGCTATGACTGTATTTATATAATCGTACGTAAAGTGTGCACGACACTAAGAATAATATTAATAGTCATCATTATCATCTTTTTGTCTCCACTGCAGGAGCACGACCCTCTCGGTACTACCAGAGCCTTACTTAGCCAGAACAGCTGGATGACTTGGCCTACATCCTCCACGCTGGCCAGACAGGTTGGAGAGGACTCATTGATGTTTATAAGCTGTGTTTAGCTTGTTTCCACAACATCCACGGGACTATTTATTTTCTCCGGTCACATAGCGCGACGAGAACGTGACAGTCTCGAAAAGATCATACTTTTGGGCCATATCCTAGGACGCAGAGGTCAAGGAAAACCACCGACAAGATGTACTAATATTTGTCCGTAAGATAGCGCGCACAAACGTTCATGGAGACCTATATAATCAAAGATGGAGACATATACCTGGCGCAAGACTGTATAGTATAGAAAACCACTGTGAAGGGAGTTGCTCCCGATGGCCACGGCCATGAAGTCAAAGGGTTCTTTCCTCTAACTTCAAGGACCCTTCGACATGAGGATACGATTATGAAGAGATATTTGGTATTTGATGCTACAAATTTTTATTTGTTCCCAAGCATAATGGAAAGAGCCACACTCTTCATTTGGTTTAATGTAACGTGTTTCTCAAATTTAGATGTCTATGAGTCCACTCTACACTCGAATGCGTCTGAAAGCAGGCCGCACAGTGTGCCGCGGCCTCGCCGCCGCAGAAAAAAACGCGTTAATGATCCCGGACCCAATATCGACAATTTGCTCCGTGCGATTGAACAACATCAATGCGATTTGTACACCCTAAGCACTATTTCTAACGGCCAACTAGTAATACAAACTGTTTTAAACTCTATTGTAAACGTTGAGAGCTCAGTTTTGAAGGGAGATCAAAAAACAATGTTTGCAAAAATGAAGACATAAGCGTCATGTATGGAGGGCAAATTCCATAAAATATTATCATTTATCATGTAGATGTGTTTGTTATTGCAGTGGTTATTGTGGTAAACGGCGGCGTGTATAATGTACAGACATCTGCGTTACAGCTCCATATTGTTGGATGTCGTAAATCTTATATTAAAAAAATGCAACATCTTTTACGAGTAATAGTTAGTTATTTATGAAATGTCGTTATGTATATTATTTGTATGTTTCCTTAACCCTTAGTACTGAGGTAATGTCTTTGTTAAGTGATTTAAAATTTGTATATCTGAACCTTCAAAATTTAAATCAAAATACAAATACAAATGATTGTATCGACCAAATAATTGTGTTTATGACTAAATCGCTAGAAGGTAAACTTTACTTGAGAATTTTACAGTGTTGTAATAGTCAATAATTGAAATATGACATTGTTTTAATTTATGTATTATGCCTTAATGTGTAATTTATTTTGGATCATATCTTTATATATGACGGCCGGCGGCTGTCTCGTAATGTAAATACCTAAAATAAAGAGTAAACGGATTAATAATATGACTTTGTTAGATACAATGTGCGTATATATTATCTCATCTTTAGGTCTTTTTAGTCTCTACTGCATGCAGGAGCACGACCTTCTCTATACTACGAGAGTTATACTCGGCCAGAGCAGCCAGAGCATTTTAAGGATTTCAAAGAGGTCTCATTGATGTTTATAGGCTTTGTTTAGCTTGTATTTCCTAAGTTCTCTGCTACGACATCCACGGAAAGATTTGGAGTGGTCCTATTCTACTCTGCCGGAAACCACACGGCACGGCACGTGCGTATATACTTATAATTTAAATATAAACTATTATAATGTAAACATATTTAAGGTTCTTTCTCAATATAATTACCTAATAAAAAAGGACAATCATTTGTCGCTTATATTACCTATATATTAGATCTTTTAGCGATAATTTTACAGCGTCATCTACCCATACGTCACCGTCAAATGAACAAATAAGTTTAGCAAACATGTCTCTAATCCGAAATGTTTGTATAATCGAAACGCGCAGCTTTCCCAAAATGGCCGCGCTAATGTTGCGAAACATTCATTTAAATAGGGGACCGGTGTTTATCGATATTATTAGGGATTTAGATGTGACTTCCGCACATTCATCACTTCGAATAAAGCCAATACAACCGACCGCCATCCTCCGTCGAGCGTGCCAAATCTATTCACGTTGCTCTTTTTGTCCACGACTCCGCGCGCTCGTCCCACTGTCCATTATGGTTTTATTGCGGGTGCATTTTCAAAACGATTGCCCTCTTTCTCGGGTGACCAAGTTATATGGCTGCTGTAAAACAATAAATAAGTCGATTGTTTACAGTGTTCGTGGTCACGAGCATTGTCTCGACCCCATACGAGGAATTTCGTCATGGCGTCGGACAAAGACCTTGTTGTAAAACCATCAGTACATCTACAGCTATTGAAAAGTGGTTTAGATGCGATGACGAGGTATTCTGTGACGATAAGCAATTTAGTAGTGCCTTTGAGACAAATGAAAGGACGTCATTATGGGTTTTGGTTTTATAAAGAACAGCGGGTGATGTGGTCATTCTGTGGCGAAGAAATGTGTATTTGACAGGCTTGGGGAATTTGTCATGGTTCGGGTATTTTTTAAAGAGTGCAGTAAAAGCATAACGATGGATTCAGAGGCGTTAGTGGCTGGTTTGTGTCACACAATTGGTACATTATAGTCATTAGTACTTGCGGTTACAAAGAGACGTGTCCTCAGAATAAATAGTTTTTAGGTGATAGCAGGGTGGGCTGAATTCTTTTATCCATTTTATTAAATTATTCGTATTATGTAATTATTGATCATTATTTTATTTTATTTCTTAAAAGTACTCAAATAAAACAGATTTTTTGGATTTTTTCATAGTTGTAATTGTAGCATAACATCCTAAATAAATAAAATGTGTTCTCGAAACAAAGACGTTTCAGTTTTATCTTTCGCAATGTTCATTAGTTTCGATTTTGTAATTCGATTTTCTGAATGAAATTAAACATAGGTTAGTTAATAAATGAAATAAAATAAAATGTAGTAATTATGTAATAAAAAAACTTAACACTTTATGTTGTATATCTGTGGGTCCAATCCTATACAGCCTATTATGTATTTTGTATGAAGAAAAAAATATTATCTACTTTGAAGCCGACTTAAAAAAAAGCTCCTTTAATTTTCTAAAACTCCTAAATAGAAATTTATAATCTCCGAGCACTATACAAGTAGCCTGTTGACAAATAACATAGTCCGTAGGGACTCGATCTTTGTCCCAAATGTTGGCAGTCCCACAGGACTGGTGATAATGACCCTGGCGTTACTCTGCAGTTTGCTTACTGCTACTGGCATTTTGCCGACAATGCTTACAAATATGCTAACATGCCTTCAAAACACCACTGCTCAAAATAAGTACAGTATAAAATAGAAAATAAAGCCTTCTGGTCGCATTTGTAAGCTGATGGCCTCCACGGTCCTAAAGTTTCAACCTCAAATGGCTCAAATATGTAGTCATTTCCAATTCCTTCATATTTCTTTCTCTGACCTTCTTTCTCATTATTCACGTTTCACATACACATAAAGCTATAGTTCAAATAATAGTATGTATTTGAACTTCATCATCATCATTTCAGCCGCATAACGTCCACTGCTGGACATAGAGTCTCTCCCAAGGATTTAGGATTTGGCTTTACCAAGTTATGATTTCAGCCGTATTTAACGTCTTCCAAAATGATTTACCTATTTGATTGGACTTCATTTTTAAATATCCTTTTAAATTTAGAATAAATTGAAATCATTTTATTATTTTCTACCAATTTTATCTAAAGACTTTTCGGTATTCATACCTATAAAAAGAGTATCAAATCAAGCTTCGGAATTAAGTCGCCGTCAAACGAAACAAGGAATACTAAATAGCTACGTAATTCAATCGTCCAACAATATACATAATCTGATTACCAAGATTTATTTAACGTAAATCATCAGTCAACAGTGGCTCTTGCACAAACCTAATACCATTGTCATCAACTGCTTCTAAACACGTCAACTCCAACTCAACCACAAAAAAAACCCAACTCATCCAAAACTTCAATTCTTAAATATTCTCAATGTATATATAAATAAGAGTTAAATTTGTTTGGAGTTCATCTCAGTCGGTTTCTTTTACCTAAAGGGATAAATGGAGATGTCTAAAGGAACCGACGCAAAAAACGAACAAAGACACCAAGTTTTTGACACAAAGCGACATTGGGGAATAAATTATTTCATCTGTTCTGTCCTTTCACGATAATATTGGCAAATGTTTCCATTTGGGACGGACCACGCCCCGGTTCAGATCCAACTAGAAAAACTGTATGGGACATCTCAATCACGTCGATACATGTCTCTTATGTTTAGAGGAGTAAAGGTGAAATTGGCGATGTTGTTTTGATTTGGACAGCGGTCGGCGTGTCACAAAGTCATTTCTTTTACAGCTTTTTCATCGATAGCGACATATATTTTGACTGTGATGTTTTTATTATTTTTGTTCGTGACTCCAGCTAGGTTCGCAAAGCCGCCGCTAATGTTTCGCTTATTCTTGCCATTTCGTGGAATCGCCGACAAAGTGTAGCAATCATCTAATGGTGTAATGTTGACTTTTTCGAGTATTTTGGCTTCCGTTGCCCGCCATTAATCAGCGATAAAGCATGTCGGACAGTTTGTCGGACATTTGCATGCTGTTGGAATGACTTTGTTCTTTTTAAATCAATAACGATTGTGTCTTTGTGATTTATGTGCGTTGAACATATTGATGGAGATTTGGCCGCTGTTTCTTGTTTCTTTTTATTGTCTTGTAACTGTATGGACCTATGGAGCGGACTGGGCTTTGTGTCTTTTTTAAATTCTGTGTCAATTATTTGTATACTTATTCATTTTATTTGAAACTTTAATTTTCCCTTTTTCTCTTTTCATTGTGTGAAATTGATAGAACGAGACAAAACATATTTGAACTTACATAAATTTAGCAAATGCTTGTTAACTTGGTAAAAAGTGTTAACATCAATTGTTTTTGACAATTCCAAATCTCAAGATCTACAGAATGTCTTCCAGTTATAACGCAAACATAAAACATATCTACGTGTATATCCTATGTGTGTACCTCGGAGGGCAAACAGAAACAAGAATCGCGAAACCCAAACGCAAAAAAAAACGAGAAATATAACTATATATTATATAATATAACATACACATAGATATGAATTGTTATATAACAAAGACGAATAATAAAAATTGTAACACAGCTGCTTGGCAAAAACAAACACCTTCAACTTTTGTGCAAACATTTTCAGGAAGGCATCTACAAAGCTTTACAGTTACCGACACAATTTGCGACTCTCAACTTTGCTCCATCCATCAACTGTCTAACATCAAGACAGCAGCACCACAATGCTTAGCCTCCTGCAAATGTCAACAGTTCCACGAAGAAGACAAAGCAGCGGAAACCGTTCAGTAGTGTAGTTATTATCAGCGGGCCAGCGTAGTCCACAACTGCTTGCTCGCTTGCATAATGGAGTTGTTACTGCCGCGCGGGGGGCGCTATAAATCAGGCACATAATTGGATGCAAAGGTGCTTGTTTTGTTCGAGCAGATACACATGTCTCGGTAGGCAGAACGTCAGACTTTGAAAACGTTAAAATCGAATCTAGAAGTTTGTTTATGTATAAGTAAAACTTCTTTTTGGTCTATAATTTTTCATCATCTATTCAATCAATATCAAACAGCGAAGGAAAGGGCGTTGAGAGTCTAAGGAAGCATGCATCGAGAAAATATATAAGTAGTGTTATTATAGCTACTGTTTTACCCTTTAAAGGAAAAATATAATTACCAAATATGCTACGGGTTTTCAATCCAATTCTTCAATCAGGATAGGAAATGCGCGTAAGGCTCTCCTGTTATTGTGGACATCTATAGCTACTAATCTTTTACCTTGAGATAGGCCTTATGCAAAAATCTAATACAATTTTGTGTCGGTAGGTATTATATCCATCACAGTACGGTACGGCGGCATCTTTTAAAACCCTATTAAGACTTTTCTACGCTCTTTATTGTCACTTAAACGCCGGAACGCGTCACTAACTTTGTAAATGGCTTTCAGTAGGTGTGGCCGACTACGGGCCGACTATTCTGCTAACGGCATTGCCGCCCAAATTCGGCGACTTTCAATCGCTAACATAAACATGGTCGGCGCTTTTGACTTTGTATTTATAACAGTAAGCCCACCGTGACGCTCCCGTATATTTTTGTGTGTTAAGTTTAAAATAAATATCCCTACGGGCCAGATAGAGCTCAGGGCCTAGAGAACCTAGAGGACACTTTCAGCATAATGGCGGACGTCTAGGTGGAAAAGGGATATACCTAGTGAAGTGACAAATAGTGACATATTGCTAGCCGCATTGCATTTTGTGATAATTTCTAGACAAATAAAATAAGGCTAATCGTAACACTTACACACAGAGTTTGCCGTGTGGTTTCTGGCAGAATAGAATAGGGTCACTCCAAGTCCTCCCTGGATGTCGTAGAAAGCGAGTTAGGAAATACAAACTAAATTAAAAAAAAAAAAGTATATAAACATCAATGCAACCTCCAATCCGTTTATCCAGCGTGGAGAGTGTAGGCCAAGTCCTCTGGCTGCTCTGGCCAAGTATGGCCCTGGTAGTACAGAGAGGGTAGTGTTCCTGCAGTGGAGACAAAAACATGATGATGATACATAATTTAGGACTGTATCAATAGATGATAGATACCTTACGAAGTATAAGATAAATATTAGTAGTGATGATGATGATGATACACCAAGTATTTACTTACTTTGAAATTATCCCTTAAAGAAAAAAGGTTAAGCATACCTAGTTGTAGTTTCCTAAAATACAATGAGAGCTTTAAGAAGGCGGAGTTGGACAATTCGTAACGGCATCACCCAAGTCGGCAACTTTCAATCGCCAACAAACACGTCGGCTCTTGTACCGTATGGCCACCATTGCACAAAGCCCCCCACGACTGTAATCTGATGTTTTACCGGATTCTCTCGCTCCATAGCTTTATTTCTAGTACGTTTGAAGGCACCGCCGTACGTGCGCGGACGCACCTATGTAAACATTTGTTATGTTGGCAAATATTATTGTAATTATATGCGGAAAATGATTTTTGTGCGGTACAATAGACTGTGCTCTGTCTGTTTCGAGCTTTAAGACCTTTGTGGCGACTACCACTTTAAGAAACTACAACCACAAAAGCGAAGTTAGAACGATGTTTGTTTTGTTACTTTTTACAAGCTTTCATTTAGTTTGTCTTCAAATCTTGCAAGTTAAATTGCCGGTTTCCGATTGAGCTGAAATTTTGCATGCATACGTATATTGCATGATGCATTTCTCGCGTACACATATCGCGTATATGGGGGTAATAGGAGTAGATGTTAGTATGACGGGAAACAGATAATGGGAAAGGAGGCAGATTATTCTATCGTACTCAGATGATGATGACGTATATCGATTGCGTAACGATGCAATATTATGATGATATGGAGCTGATCTGATGATGAAGCTGAAAGGTGGTGATATCATCTCAGTAAAACAACATAACCACACCGTATTTGAGCTCGATTGATTCGTCTTAAAAAGTACTTTAACGTTTTTAGGTCATTGTTACGGATAAAAGCGTGTTTTAAAAAAAAAAATCTTAAAAATAATTACTTGTTAAACTTAAATACCGATTTCGAAGTTAATTCAAAAGTAACAAAGTCTATAAACAAAAACAGTCCATCGCCCAGCGTCGGCTACCACCTTACGCAAGCTCCACTCAACACAAACTGGCAAAAAACGCCGATCAAAGTAAAACACCAATTTGGCGGCGATAAGGATAAACATCTCTGTGTGGTGCAGCCGCTGAGCCACCCACCAATACTAGCGGTAAAAAACTAAACTAGAAGAACAAGCGATTGGTTCCGTAACTTTTCGAAACCAAAAGTCCGTGTTATAAGTTGATGGAATGATTTGATAGACAACAGATTTCTGGATAGCCCGGTGTGAAACATGAACTGCCTCTGTAGCAAAATGTATATACATACATACCTACATAATATCACGCCTGTTTCCCGCAGGGGTAGGCAGAGACTATGGACCTCCACTTGCTACGATCCTGAAAAACCTCTTTTGCTTCATCTAAACTCATCAATCTCTTCATACATGCCCTTCGGTTACGGGTACTTTTTACCTCTCCTTTTTTAGAACGTCTGCAATTTGGTCGCAGAATGTTCGCCGAGGCCGACCCTTTCCTTCTGTATATATTAAAATGTATATATTATTATACGATTTTTCGTTTAAGCCTAACAAAAGTTAATACATAAGGTGGACATAGTGCCAATTGTATTAGCTTTATTTTAAGTAAAATCAATTTAGCTAAGATATATTTTTGTAAAACTGTGTTAGTTTCTTGAATAAATAAAAATTTTCAAAACTAAAAACCGACTTCTCCCCAAACTACATTACCGATTTTGGTAAAATTTCTATGGGACTACCGAGTACCTGAAAAATATACCCTTAAAACAAAAAAAAATCTACGGTCCAGGCATCTAATGGTAATGGCGTCCAATAATTGGTAAAACAAAACAAATTACATCGCGAGTAACGACGAATTGTAATCTCCTCTTTTTTGGAAGCCGGGTAAGAATGAAATTAAATAAAAGTTAAAGTTTTAAAAGTATAGGTACATAAGTATTCTTTTTTCCTAGCGGCTTACCTATTAGGCTCTTAGATTTGAATTCAAGAATAAGGTTTCAGGATTTCACAACGGGTCTTCGAATAGTCACTAAAAGCCACCACTTAGCAAAACAAGATGTCTGTTATCTCCACCACCCTACCACCGACTGGGTGGCATCCCAATCTTTTCCTATTCGCCACAAATCATGTTTTTTAAGGTGGCCAAACGGAGACACGTGGTCGGCTGGCTTGTTTGTCATTTCGATAATTGGGATTGGTGTATAACCATTAATTTAAAATCCATCTTCTTTTCAACCCACCCTTTTAAGAAGCTAGTGTTTTTAACCGATTTTAAAAAAAGGAGGAGGTTATCAATTCGTCGCGAACTTTTATTTTATTGAATCGTTGATTATTCGAAGACGTCTGACTGATTTGGAATTATTATTATTATTTTCTAAAGGGGATGCTTGTCATGTGGTCAAATTTTGGTGAGGTCTCGGTTTACAGTTTAGAAAAATTATTTATGGTAAAGTTTTCTAGATAACTGTAGCATCCAGGCGGAATAGTGTTTAAAAAAATATAGTTCCTAGCAAACTGACATAATTCGTCTGGTTTCACAAATTTCCTTAATCGGCTTTTACAATCAACATGAAAAGAGAAGCAGCTAGAAAATTCTTAGTTTCTTTGCTTCCAAACTAGCCAGCAGGTATCATAAAGAGTTTAAAAGATTTTTTCTAGCCCTACGATGAATTTTAGAACAATAATAAAGAAGTATCATTCATTTTCCTAGATCACTTAATTATCGGCTAGATCACACGACGAATTCCTGAATATTATCCGTTCCATTTCACTCTGCGCGTTAATTAGAGATATGTACTAAATGCCGTTCCGTTCCACGTTTCGTGGCAGATGCGCTTTGATGCCCCCTGTGGAAATAAAAATATTTGACGTCATTAATCTACGGTTAATTGTGTACGTGTTAACGAGCGTGTTAACGTAGTTTTGTGAACTTCAAAGGGTGTCATGTTAATATTTCTTCCTTTATTTGTGACTAACAAAAGAAACGCTTGAAACAATCTTATGACTATGAGGTTATCAAAATCTTGTTTAAGTCGATGAAAGTAGACTTCCAAAGCATTTCTTCTTCTTCGTTTTATATTTAAGAGCTGGGCTCTTGTCGGTGGAGTGCTTTCATTGTCTCTCTTTCTTCCGCTAAGTTCTTACCCTCTTTATATGTTTTCACGTTTAATTTTTCTTTTATTTGGGTGATAAATTTTCTTTTGGGTTTTCTTACTCCTCTTTTTCCCTCTATGCCCCTTTTTTATAAGTTTTTATTCAGTTTTACCTGTCCCGTGCAATATTATGATGTGGAGCTGGAAGGTAGCCATAGGAGCTCTGTAATAAAATGCCGCAACCCTTTCGAGTTTGGGCTTACTACTGCCTGTTTAGGCGTCACAATAATTAAAAAACGATATTTCATATATGAAAGTATCATACAGTCAGATATTTGGTGCAGCTTCAAAGTTCCTTACATCTTAAATACCTTCCTAAATACATAGGAGATAAAGAATTTAAAGTGTGAGGTCTGAGAGTGTTTATAAGGTGTGAGGTCTCCAAACTAAGCGTAAACCGCACCCGAGTTGCTTAACATTAATGTGTCATCATCATCAGTTCTTTTTAGTCTCCACTACAGGAGCACGACCCTCTCTGTACTACTAGAGCCACATTTGGCCAGAGCAGCCAGAGTATTTGGCCTACACTCTCCACTCTGGCCAGACGGGTTGGAGAGGTCTTATTGATGTTTATATGTTTTGTTTAGCTTGTATTTCCTAAGTTGCCTTCTACGACATCCACGGGAGGACTTGGAGTGGTCCTATTTTACTCTGCCGGAAAATACACGGCGAGCTTATGCCCGCTGATTTCTCTAGCTCCATCATTTCATCTTGACGAAATTAACGCCAGTTGACTTGAGATGATTTACGTCGAGTTCGTTCAATCACCGTAAAAGGAAGGAAGCGCTCGCCATGCACCCGCGCAACCGCGACAAATCGTAGCTGTTGCCACCCACAGCCGCGCCACGGTGAAAAATTGACGAAGGGAATGTTAATTGTTCGTAAGTTAATTATAGACTATACTAGACTTACATAATAAGTAGAAGGATGTCGTAAAAGGCGACTTAGGAAATATCAATGAATCAATCATTTATTAACTGACTTCTAAAAATGAAGGAGGTTATCAATTTTATGTATGACCACAGATTGTTTGAAGACGCTTGGTCCGATTTGGATTTTTTTAATGTAAAAGGGTACACTTGCGAGGTAGTCCCAGTAGATATTTTATCAAAATCGGTTTTGTAGTTTGGGGGTGAAGGCGGATTTTAGAGTTGTATAATTATTATTTTCAACTTAGTTTGTTTTATTTTCATTTTTCACTACTTACAGTAACCTGCTACTTACTACTTGTAACAACTAAATAATAACTTACTCATAAAAATTATGAGTACCTATAATGGCATCAGATTCAGCTAAGTATAGCAAATAAAAAACGCTAAGTAACATTCTGGCTGTCGCGTCCCAAATGGCTATAACCAGGCAGATCCCTCCCTGCCAAATCAATTAAAATTGTATTTCGGCACGGCTTATACAAGCTATACTTACCTAGACATCAGCAGTGATCTCTCCAACCCGTCTGGCTCACGAGGACAGTGTAGGCCAAGTCCTCTGGCTGCTTTGACTTAGTATGGCTCTGGTAGTACAGAGAGGGTCTTGCTCCTGCAGTGGAGACAAAAAGACCTGTAGGGACATCCAGGACAGTACATATATCACACGCACTCGCTTTCATTATTTAACCTTCTTCCCTAAAATTATAGTTCTGCATGTCCTATAGAGAAAATTAGGAAATACAAGCTTAAAAAAACCTTATAAACATGAGACCTCTCCAACCCGTCTGGCCAGCGAAGAGAGTGTAGGCCAAAATCCTCTGACAGCTCTGGCTAAGTATGGCTCTGGTAGTACAGAGAGGGTCGTGCTCCTGCAGTGGAGACAAAAAGACCTGATGATAGTGTTGATGATGATGCTCTATAGATCTGATGATGATGATACATACAATAAGATAAATAAATAAATAAATATATACGGACAAATTACACTGATTGAGCTAGCCCCAAAGTAAGTTCGAGACTTGTGTTATGTGATACTTACTCAACGATACTATATTTTATAACAAATACATTTAAAGATAAACACCCAAGACCCAGGACAATTTGAAAAAGGTAATTTTCCAACTAGCATTGACCGGGAATCGAACCCGGGACCTCTGGGTG
Organism: Acrobasis consociella; assembly: GCA_963555685.1. Lineage (NCBI taxonomy): Eukaryota > Metazoa > Arthropoda > Insecta > Lepidoptera > Pyralidae > Acrobasis > Acrobasis consociella. Next base: position 19,516,004 of record OY743117.1, read on the forward strand.
GCGGACTAGCATGGTGACGCCACGGAGGTCGTAAAATTGTATTTTGCATCAAAAGATGATACATACCTTACCTACCTAGAAGTATATACATGAGAAATATTGGTATAATTTATGTTGCTACGCCGTAGATGGCGGCGTAGCCTCTACAAACATCATCTTCTACGGCGTAGACACTCTACGGCAAAGTCCGTTTAAATTAAACGTTTAACTAAAGAGTTTCCATGCTTACAGTAAAATCAAAGTCAAAGTCAAAAGTCAAAAATCATTTTTTATTTCTTTGGGTATTTGTATCACGTCTTGATATTTGAAAGTTTATCTTTTGATTTCTTATAGATAGTTGTTGACGACTTACAGTTAATTTGGACTTATCATGCTTAAGGGATGGTTGACACAATATTCTATTAATTCACCTCATAAATCAATGTCACGGATTCCAAATCTGTCTGTCACACAAAGATGATTAGCCGACAGTTTTTACGATAATGTAAAATAAAACCAGCTTATAAAAAAAAGTTCTCATTTTTTAAAACTTTTACCGTCTTATTATAAAACGCAGACTAACTTTGTTACTAGGTTTAAACCGTTATCCGACCAAATCAAGTTGACATTTTCAAATGAGACAGTGGCATATAACTAGATATAAACTTGATTTGGTCCGATAATGGTTTAAGCCTAGTAACAAAGATAGTCTGCGTTTTATAATAAGATGGTTAGTATTTTTTTTCTCATATTAATGGGCTGAACTGCCCCTAAGTAAGTGTCGACTATTTGCATCCACCCTGTGTTATCGGAAGTAACCTGAACCAATAAAAACTAAGAACCTACCGCGCAGCATTTAGCTGAAATATTTGCTTCAATGCCTAAGCGCCAGTCGAGCGAAACAAAAGAGGGCGGCATTTAACGGCTTTAAACTCGACTTTACCACAACGACATAAGGTTGAATTTGTGTGGTCGACAAAAAATGTCGCACGCTTTGTCGGTGCGATTGTCGCATAGCTGGCGTGCCTGCGATTAATAAATATTAGGAAGTTATATGTAGCGTTAATTGAATATTTGGGTGCGGGTGGCAAGGACTTTTGGAAAAAAGTTTAGCTCAAAAAATATTTGTGTCACAAATTTAATGATTTCCAATGTTTCTTACTTTACGAACCGCCATTTTTGGCAGCTGCTTTCTTTTGATCTGTTTTTGGCACTTCTGTAGATATACCGTGTACGTGCTTATGAAAGATTAAGGTTCCTATTGAATATCTGTAAAAAGACAATAAAAATATTGTACATACATTTCCGCTTTTGCTATGGGGAAATTCCTTGCGCTTTGTAAATAATTTTTCAGAACTAAAAACCGGCTTCACCCCCAACTAGACAACCATATTTGATAAAATTATATGGGACCATCATTTCAAACAACAAAAAAATTATCCAAATCGGTCCAGGCGTCTTCTAATAAGCGGTAAACATACATAAAAAAATATCGCGACTCATTGATAACTCCTCCTTTTAAGAAGTCGGTTAAAAAGACCTGGATGCAGGCAGCTATGCCACAGTCTTCCTGCGTCAGAAATAATGACGAATGATGCCTTTCAAGGGTCTGTCAGCAACAACAACGAATTCAAGCGAGTTCTTGGTTGCACCTTATATGTTTCAAAGCCCTAACTCCGCTTTTAGTCTTTTCCCTACACATTATCATCATCACCAGGTCTATTTGTCTCCACTGCAAGAGCACGACTCTCTCTGTACTACCAGGGCCATACTTGGCCAGAGTCAAGTACAACACAAGGGTTCGCCAAATCTGCTGGCTTGACGTCATCAAGGAGGTTCTGTTTACCAATGATGCTCAGACCGTGCGAAGTGGAGATGTAAAAGCTAGAAAGTGGACCTCAGGCTTCACAACATTACAGCTGAGGTTGCAATTGGAAAATACTGAGATGAGAAACAGAATTTGCCAATTTTTTGCCAACTCTGCATAAGAAGGCCTTTCTTTAGCAATGATGCTCAGACTGTGCGAAGTGGAGAAGTAAAAACTAGAAAGCCTGGGGTCCAAGGCTTCACAGCATTACAGCTGAGGATGCAACTAAAAATACGAGATGAGAGACAGAGTTTGCCAACTTTTTGCCAATTCTGCATAAAAAGGGAGTCCTTTCAGAATTATCTGATCTCTTAAAGACATCGATGACAGTCCGCCGTGCCGACGATTAAGGCGATGTGGGTGGTGTGCGGGTGGGGCAATTAGTGCGGGTGCCGGGGTCGGGTGCGTGGGGTAGGTGACAGCGATTTGCAGTCACTTGCGAACACCATCGCCTTAACACATGTCAAAGTCAAAAATAATTTATTTATCTTTAGATATTTGTATCACTTGATAATCGTAATTTTATTATAATTTTTTCGTTTTCTTAAAAGGTAAATGTTGACGTCAGATCATTTACTTACAGCTAAGTTTACTGCCGCTTCCTGAGCGCAAGTAGTAGTAGAAGAAGAAAAAATAAGCAATTGTTAACTGTGGATCGTATTGATCCAGATTTAATAAATTAATGAATGCATCTTAATATTTATCTATAGATGCCGGAGACAAAGTGGACAAGAAAAAGCTAGAGAACTGAAATAGTTTGTGCGGAGACGCTTGGACCAATTTGGAAAATTTGGCCGGGATACTACCCATTTCTTATGTCTTGCACCACCCCCAAATCTAAGGACACTCCACATCTTAGTTAGTCAACAGTCCTTTGTTGTTCACTCACGAGTATAAGTCCAATCCAACCGGACCGGCGAAACGCACGCTACATCGCACTTTTATTATAAAAGCTTTTACTTTCTTTGCTTTCTTTCGCTTTGTTGTGTATTTGTTTGTACAAATAAAGACAAATCCGACCCGTTTAGGGTAAAGTTAAGAGGCTTAGGCAAAGTGAAACCGATTTTGAAAATTAGTTTTGAGTTTGTTATGGAGCTTTGTCGTCTATCATGCTGGTCTGGGAGAAAAGAAAAAACTTAGAATGTACCAGCTGCTTCTCTTTCCGCGCAGATCGTAAAAGCCGATCGAGGGAATGGGCAAAAATGCGAATCATTTTAACAGGCGATGCGGCTAGCAACCCATCACTGTATTGATTGCTTTTCTATCTTCTCGCCCACCATGACGCTAAAAGTGGCTTTTGAGTCTTGCGGCCCTAGGCTCTGCATAGAGCCGCAAGACCCAAAATGCTCTGTCTGCCCCATTAGGGATAAAGACGTGATAGTATGTATGTATGTATGTTTCTCGTCTATACTTGCCGCCAAGCAACACGATGTAATTCTTTGATATATACAACGTGGAAGGGACATACCCGTAATAAAGCGAATCACGGGCTATACTTGATCACTATAGTATAATGATAATAAAATAACAGTCAAAAAATAAATCGACATTTCCATACAAATTGCCAGGGCGGCTGGTCACTTTCATATGGAAAGATATTTTTTTACTGTTATTTTAACTTCATTATACCTACTAACGTGATCTAGTTTGATGGGTTTCTCCCTTCCACGTTGTATTTTGTAAGTAAGCACATACATATTCTTTGATAATACATAATGATGTATGATGTGAGGTTAGTTCAATCAGCATTTATGATAAAAAACAAAAATCTAAAGAATTGTGTCATTTTTATTTCGATTTGTACGAAGTCTATATAAGTTATTTTCGTATTTCGATATACATTTATTTTGAAATGTTGTTCAGAATTATGGACTGAATCTCCTCTAAAAATACCTATTTGTAATTAATTAAAAAGCGTCTCGCATGGGCATCTCGTGCATACCGACATACTTACCTGAGTGCTTCAAATCTCGCGGATAGCTTGCCGGATAAAAGCTATGAAGTAATAAATATAGCTGCTGAGGACTGCTAGTGCTAAAGTAGTAACTAACAAGAAGCTATTTAGTATCCAGGACTCAGTGGGCGGTCCCAAAAACAGAGAAATCCATAAATCCTCAGTAAAGAGCTCCGCACCGCTGCCTCTCGAGTGTTACCACGTGACAGACAGACAGACGCACACACGTGGTTCGTATTAGTTGTGACAGAGCTGTCTTATTACCTTGTTTGGCCTTGTTGGGTGATAACTGCGCTTTTATGAGCTGGGGAAAAAATGGAGACATTAAGGCTATAACATTTTATATTTGTTATAACCATGGTATAATAAAACAAGGTATTCTCTTCCCGAGATGGAACTTGACTACGTCACGAAATTGTTGCCACTGATTGTTCTTTGCAGTAAATTTAAGGACTTTCCCAATTAGTTCATGAATATTAAATAAAATATTAAGTAAATAAGCTGTTTAGTATCTAGCTATTCTCGCGTGATTCATCAATTCAATATTTTAGAAATTGATATAATGGATTATTAATTCGAAATTGGTATATAAAGTTCAAAAATGCATTACGCTCGGGTAAATGAAATTCACACAGTGGCAACACATCAGACTGATGACGTAGTCAAGTTCCACCTACGTCATCAGCTGTCACGGGAAGAGAATACCTTGTTTTATTATACCATGGTTATAGCTTTTTCAGCAGTGGTCGTTACGAAGCGCTGGTATCGGTAGCTTTTCTATACTACATGTAATGTAAATTAAACAATACTAGATGTGCCCGTTGGTTTCGTTCCCCGTGGGGATTTCGGGATTAAATGTCCTATGTCCTTCCTTGGGTATCAAACGTCATCTAAACAAGTTCAGTGGTTGAAGCGTGAAGTGGTAACAAACAAACAAGTATACAAACTCACTTTTGCGTTTATAGTATTAGTAAGACAATACCTTTTATTGCACAAAATAAATAAATACAGCATTTATTTATCTTCAAAACTAGGAAATGCGCAAAAGGCGGCAAGCAATTTTCAGGAAACCTTGCTAAATAAAAAAAAGTGATCGGAAATTTGGTAGTGCGGAGGTATAATAAACATACTTATATACAATAATTATAATAAACATACATATTACATCTTACTTAAATACATACAACTTACACAGTACAATGAAAATGATATTATATATTATTATACTATAAACCTACATTACCACTCACTCACTGACTGACTGATTGACATAGTTGTTTGCCCTGTTGCGGGGTTGGTGGGGTTTAGGTTGATGTGTGGTCGTATAGAGGGTGCTCCAGTGAGTACCAGAAAAATCTGACATTTGAGGATCTGCAGAAACCTGATGTGGAAGGGGTACGGCCTGCAAAAACGGCTGGGGTTGGGGGCGTGATTTTTTTTCCAGAATGTGAGGGGTTGTAAGCAATTTGAGAAGCGTCATTTGTTTTTTAATTTTTTTCAAAATCCAAGATGGCCGCCATACAAGAACAATTTTCCTCCATACAAAATTACCTATTTTCTGAATTGGAAACATATTTTAGACTACCTCAACAGCCCCACGATAAACCGCGGGCTGCTTGCAGCCCGCGCAGCGCCCGAAAAGCTAGTTATAATATATAAACCTACATTACCACTCACTCACTCACTGATTGACATGGTTGTTTGCCCTGTTGCGGGGTTGGTGGGGTTTAGGTTGATATGTGGTCGTATAGAGGGTGCTCCAGTGAGTACCAGAAAAATCTGACATTTGAGGATCTGCAGAAACCTGATGTGGAAGGGGTACGGCCTGCGAAAACGGTTGAGGTTAGGGGTGTGATTTTTTTTTCAAAATGTAGCGGATTTTAAGCAATTTGACGATCGTCATTTGTTTTTTTATTTTTTTCAAAATTCAAGATGGCCGCCATACAAGGACAATTTTCCTCCATACAAACTTATTCATTTTCTGAACTGGAAACGTATTTTAGCCTATCTCAACAGACCCACGATGAACCGCGGGCTGCTTGCAGCCCGCGCAGCGCCCGAAAAGCTAGTTATATTATATTATATATAGCTACACTTACCACTGACTGACTGACTGACTGATTGACATAGTTGTTTGACCGGTTGCCAAATAGTAGGGGTGATGGTTTATAGTGGAACGTACAGGGGTGAGGGGGTCGAGTACCAGAAAAATCTGACATTTGAGGATTTGCAGAAACCTGATGTGGAAGGGGTACGGCCTGGCTAAACGGTTGGACCTAGAGATTTGACCCCATAGACAAAATGAAAGGGGTACCTGATCAATTACCAGAGCCAGTATTTTTTTTTTTAATTTTCATAAAAAAAAATCCCCCCATACAAATTTCATACAAACGGCCCCCCCAAGTAACTTGGCGCAGCCCGAGGCCGAAGGCCGAGGGCGAAGCCAGCTCGCGAGCCCGAAGGGCGAGCTCCGTGGCGAGGCCGAAGGCCGAGCCCCCCCCTTCACCCCCCCTCCCCCTCCCCCAAGTAATTTCCCCCCATCACGAGGCCGCAGGCCGAGTGACGCGAGCCCGAAGGGCGAGCTGCGGGCGAGGGCGAAGCCCGAGCCACTCGTAAGCGCCGGGTTTTTTTTTAATTTTTGGAAATCCAAGCCCCCCCTTCACCCCCCCTCCCCCTCCCCCAAGTAATTTCCCCCCATCACGAGGCCGCAGGCCGAGTGACGCGAGCCCGAAGGGCGAGCTGCGGGCGAGGGCGAAGCCCGAGCCACTCGTAAGCGCCGGGTTTTTTTTTAATTTTTGGAAATCCAAGATGGCCGCCGAAAGTCAAATGCTTGCGATTTGGCTGAAAATCAATATCTATATGTTTTTTGAGCAGAAAAATCCAAATTTGAATTTTTTTTTGGAATCCAAGATGGCGTCTGAATTTTAGAAAATGAAATTTATTTCGTTCATAACGTCTCACTGGGACTTCGTAGGGGTCTGAAATTTTGCTTGTGGGGGTAAAGCACCTCAAGGAACTCGAAACTGCATTCAGATTTTGGATCCAAAATGGCCGCCCACACATTTTTTCATGTTTTCTCAACTGACTGCAGTTTTCACCCATTTTTTGAACTGGAAACATTTCTTAGCCAACAACCGCCGCACGCAAAACCGCGTGCTGCTTGCAGCACGCGCAGCACCCGAAACACTAGTTATAATATATAAACCTACATTACCACTCACTGACTGACAGAGTTGTTTGCCCTGTTGCGGGTTTGGTGGGGTTTAGGTTGATGTGCGGTCGTATAGAGGGTGCTCCAGTGAGTACCAGAAAAATCTGACATTTGAGGATATGAGGAAACCTGATGTGGAAGGGGTACGGCCTGCGAAAACGGTTGTAGTTAGGGGCGTGATTTTTTTTCCAAAATGTAGGGGGTTGTGAGCGATTTGAAGAGCGTCATTTGTTTTTTTATTTTTTTCAAAATTCAAGATGGCCGCCATACTAGGACAATTTTCCTCCATACAAATTTCATACAAACATTCTAAGTAACTTGGCGCAGCCTGAGGCCGGAGGCCGAAGGCGAAGCCCGAGCTCCCCCCCTCCCCCACCTTTGACCACCCCTCCCCCCCAAGTAATTTTTACGAGGCCGCAGGCCGAGTGATGCGAGCCCGAAGGGCGAGCTGCGGGCGAGGGCGAAGCCCGAGCCACTATCGCAAAGCGCAGCGTCTTTTTTTTTTTGGAAATCCAAGATGGCCGCCGAAAGTCAACTGCTTGCGAATTGGCTGAAAATCGGTATCTATATGTAATTTGACCCCAAAAACCTAAATTCAATATTTTTTTTGGAATCCAAGATGGCGTCTGGATTTTAGAAAATTAAACTTATTTCGTTTATAACGTCTCACTGGGACTTCGTAGGGGTCTGAAATTTTGCATGTGGGGATAAAGCACCCCGCGGTACTCGGAACTGGAATCAAATTTTAGATCCAAGATGGCCGCCCCCACACATATTTTTATGTTTCCCATACTGACTGCAGTTTTTACCCATTTTCTGAACTGGAAACATGTCTTACCCTACCTCAACAGCCGCACGAAAGACCGCGGGCTGCTTGCAGCCCGCGCAGCGCCCGAAAAGCTAGTTATATTATAATATATAAACCTACATTACCACTGACTGACTGACTGATTGACATAGTTGTTTGCCCTGTTGCGGGGTTGGTGGGGTTTAGGTTGATGTGTGGTCGTATAGAGGGTGCTCCAGTGAGTACCAGAAAAATCTGACATTTGAGGATCTGCAGAAACGTGACGTGGAAGGGGTACGGCCTGCGAAGATGGATGGGGTTGGGGGCGTGATTTTTTTACCAAAATGTAGGGGGTTGTAAGCAATTTGACGAGTGTCATTTGTTTTTTGTTTTTTTTCAAAATCCAAGATGGCCGCCATACATGGACAATTCCCCTCCATACAAATTTCATACATACGGCAACTCGGCGCAGCCTGAGGCCGAAGGCCGAAGGCGAAGCCCACACGCGAGGGCGAAGCCCGAGCTCCCCCCCCCCCCTTTGACCCCCCTTCCCCTCAAGCAATTTTCACGAGGCCGCAGGCCGAGTGATCCGAGCCCGAAGGGCGAGCTGCCGGCGAGGGCGAAGCCCGAGCCACTATCACAAAAGCGCAGCGTCTTTTTTTTTTTTTGTAAATCCATGATGGCCGCCGAAAGTCAACTGCTTGCGATTTGGCTGAAAATCGATATCTATATGTAATTTGACCCCAAAATCCCAAATCCAATATTTTTTTTGGAATCAAAGATGGCGTCTGGATTTTAAAAAATTAAACTTATTTAGTTTATAACGTCTCACTGGGATTTCGTAGGGGTCTGAAATTTTGCATGTGGGGGTAAAGCACCCCGCGGAACTCGGAACTGAAATCAGATTTTCGATCCAAGATGGCCGCCCCCACACATATTTTGATGTTTCCTTTACTGACTGCAGTTTTTACCCATTTTCTCAACTGGACATGTTCTTTAGCCCACCTCAACAGCCGCACGAAAGACCGCGGGCTGCTTGCAGCCCGCGCAGCGCCCGAAAAGCTAGTTATATTATATTATAATATATAAACCTACAATACCACTCACTGACTGATTGACATAGTTGTTTGCCCTGTTGCGGGGTTGGTGGGGTTTAGGTTGATGTGCGGTCGTATAGAGGGTGCTCCAGTGAGTACCAGAAAAATCTGACATTTGAGGATTTGCAGAAACCTGATGTGGAAGGGGTACGGCCTGCGAAAACGGTTAGGGTTAGGGGTGTGATTTTTTTTCCAAAATGTAGGGGGTTGTAAGCAATTTGACGACCGTCATTTGTTTTCTTATTTTTTCCAAAATTCAAGATGGCCGCCATACATGGACAATTCCCCTCCATACAAAATTCATACAAACGGCCCCCCAAGTAACTTGGCGCAGCCAGAGGCCAAAGACCAAAAGGAAAGCCCTCTACCGCGAGGCCGCAGGCCGAGCTGCGGGCGAGGGCGAAGCCCGAGCCACTCCCCCCCCCTTGACCCCCCCCCCCCCTCCAAGTAATTTACACGAGGCCGTAGGCCGAGTGATGCGAGCCCGTAGGGCGAGCTGCGGGCGAGGGCGAAGCCCGAGCCACTCCCACAAGCGCCGCTTTTTTTTTTAATTTTGGAAATCCAAGATGGCCGCCGAAAGTCAACTGCTTGCGATTGGGCTGAAAATCGATATCTATATGTATTTTGAGCCGAAAAATCCAAATTTGACAGTTTTGTTGGAATCCAAGATGGCGTCTGGATTTTAGAAAATTAAACTTATTTCGTTTATAACGTCTCACTGGGAATTCATATGGGTGTGAAATTTTGCATGTGGGGGTAAAGCACCCCGCGGAACTCGGAACTGGAATCAGATTTTCGATCCAAGATGGCCGCCCCCACACATATTTTGATGTTTCCTTTACTGACTGCAGTTTTTACCCATTTTCTCAACTGGACAGGGTTTTTAGCCTACCTCAACAGCCGCACGAAAGACCGCGGGCTGCTTGCAGCCCGCGCAGCGCCCGAAAAGCTAGTTATAATATATAAACCTACATTACCACTCACTGACTGACAGAGTTGTTTGCCCTGTTGCGGGGTTGGTGGGGTTTAGGTTGATGTGTTATCGTATAGAGGGTGCTCCAGTGAGTACCAGAAAAATCTGACATTTGAAGATCTGCACAAACCTGATGTGCAAGGGGTACGGCCTGCTAAAACGGTTTGGGTTAGGGGTGTGATTTTTTTTCCATAATGTAGAAGATTATAAGCAATTTGACGACCGTCATTTGTTTTTTGTTTTTTTTCGAAATTCAAGATGGCCGCCATACAAGGACAATTTTCCTCCGTACAAACTTACTCATTTTCTGAACTGGAAACATATTTTAGCCTACCTTAACAGCCGCACAAAAGACCGCGGGCTGCTTGCAGCCCGCGCAGCGCCCGAAAAGCTAGTTATAATATATAAACCTACATTACCACTCACTGACTGACTCATTGACATAGTTGTTTGCCCTGTTGCGGGGTTGGTGGGGTTTAGGTTGATATGTGGTCGTATAGAGGGTGCTAAATGGAGTACCAGAAAAATCTGACATTTGAGGATCTGCAAAAACCTAATGTGGAAGGGGTACGGCCTGCGAAAACGGTTGGGGTTAGGGGTTAGATTTTTTCACCATAATGTAGAAGATTATAAGCAATTTGACGACCGTCATTTGTTTTCTGATTTTTTTCAAAATCCAAGATGGCCGCCATACAAGGACAATTTTCCTCCATACAAACTTACCCAATTTCTGAACTGGAAACATATCTTAGCCTACCTCAACAGCCCCACGATGAACCGCGGGCTGCTTGCAGCCCGCGCAGCGCCCGAAAAGCTAGTTATAATATATAAACCTACAATACCACTCACTCACTGACTGATTGACATGGTTGTTTGCCCTGTTGCGGGGTTGGTGGGGTTTAGGTTGATGTGTGGTCGTATAGAGGGTGCTCCAGTGAGTACCAGAAAAATCTGACATTTGAGGATTTGCGGAAATCTGATGTGGAAGGGGTACGGCCTGCGAAAACGGTTGGGGTTGGGGGCGTGATTTTTTTTCCAGAATGTGGGGGGTTGTAAGCAATTTGACGAGAGTCATTTGTTTTTTTATTTTTTTCAAAATCCAAGATGGCCGCCATACAAGGACAATTTTCCTCCATACAAAATTCATACAAACGGCCCCCCAAGTAACTTGGCGCAGCCAGAGGCCAAAGACCAAAAGGAAAGCCCTCCACCGCGAGGCCGCAGGCCGAGCTGCGGGCGAGGGCGAAGCCCGAGCCACTCCCTCCCCCCCCTTGACCCCCCCCCCCCCCTCCAAGTAATTTTCACGAGGCCGCAGGCCGAGTGATGCGAGCCCGTAGGGCGAGCTGCGGGCGAGGGCGAAGCCCGAGCCACTCCCACAAGCGCCGCTTTTTTTTTAATTTTGGAAATCCAAGATGGCCGCCGAAAGTCAACTGCTTGCGATTGGGCTGAAAATCGATATGTATATGTATTTTGAGCCAAAAAATCCAAATTTGACAGTTTTTTTGGAATCCAAGATGGCGTCTGGATTTTAGAAAATTAAACTTATTTCGTTTATAACGTCTCACTGGGACTTCGTATGGGTGTGAAATTTTGCATGTGGGGGTAAAGCACCCCGCGGAACTCGGAACTGGATTCAGATTTTCAATCCAAGATGGCCGCCCCCACACATATTTTGATGTTTCCTTTACTGACTGCAGTTTTTACCCATTTTCTCAACTGGACAGGGTTTTTAGCCTACCTCAACAGCCGCACGAAAGACCGCGGGCTGCTTGCAGCCCGCGCAGCGCCCGAAAAGCTAGTTATAATATATAAACCTACATTACCACTCACTGACTGACTGACTGATTGACATAGTTGTTTGCCCTGTTGCGGGGTTGGTGGGGTTAAGGTTGATGTGCGGTCGTATAGAGGGTCCTCCAGTGAGTACCAGAAAAATCTGACATTTGAAGATTTGCAGAAACCTGATGTGGAAGGGGTACGGCCTGCAAAGACGGTTGGTGTTAGGCGCGTGATTTTTTTTCCAAAATGTAGGGGGTTGTAAGCAATTTGACGAACGTTATTTGTTTTTTGATTTTTTTCAAAATCCAAGATGGCCGCCATACAACGACAATTTTCCTCCATACAAACTTACCCATTTTCTGAACTGGAAACATATCTTAGCCTACCTCAACAGCCCCACGATGAACCGCGGGCTGCTTGCAGCCCGCGCAGCGCCCGAAAAGCTAGTTATAATATATAAACCTACAATACCACTGACTCACTCACTCACTGATTGACATGGTTGTTTGCCCTGTTGCGGGGTTGGTGGGGTTAAGGTTGATGTGTGGTCGTATAGAGGGTGCTCCAGTGAGTACCAGAAAAATCTGACATTTGAGGATTTGCAGAAACCTGATGTGGAAGGGGTACGGCCTGCAAAAACGGTTGGGGTTAGGGGCGTCATTTTTTTTCCATAATGTAGAAGATTATAAGCAATTTAACGAGCGTCATTTGTTTTTTGATTTTTTTCAAAATCCAAGATGGCCGCCATACAAGGACAATTTTCCTCCATACAAACTTACCCAATTTATGAACTGGAAACATATCTTAGCCTACCTCAACAGCCCCACGATGAACCGCGGGCTGCTTGCAGCCCGCGCAGCGCCCGGAAAGCTAGTTAACATTAAAGATGAAGAATTTTATTATACTAAAAATAGACATCTTAACAAATGTCGTCTAATAATATAACATAACACCTTATACAACATCTGATAATATTTAATTGAACGGGCACAGAAATATTATCAATACGCTCTCAGCCAATTTAAGGGCGGCACCTGAGCCCCGGGTGATGACGTCAATTATGTAATGTCACCCTTGTAAACTCTTCGTAATATTTAGGCACTTGTTTACTAGAGTTTCCAAATGTTTGAATTTTTCTACACGATTCTTGTCTCTACTTTACTTTGTCTTCTTAATTTTCTTTATCTACTTCTTATCGTGTGTGTTAGTAACTAACACTAGTGTCAGAGTTTTTAAATCGCCTTAAATGCCTCTGACATGGTTTTAGGTAACGACCAATGTCAAAGACAGTGACCGGGACCGACGGCTTAACCCTCCGAAGCACGGATCATCATACTTATCAGACAGTCAGGTGATCAGCCTACAATGTCCTAGCCAAACTAGGACAACAACACAAAGTCGTTGCCCCCGCCGGGAATCGAACCCGCGACCTCCGGGTATGAGCCGAACGCTCTAACCACTACACCACGGAGGCAGCACTTTATCTACTATTTTGATTTCTTTCTTCAAGCCCACCATCACGTTTAAAATGGCCGTTGGGTCTTGCGGCCCCGGGCTTAGTCTGCTTAGAGTCACTAGACCCAAAATATGAATCATGTTCACTTATAACTTGAATCAGATTTTCGCACTTTTCTTCGATCGGTTTTACGATCATCGGAAGCAGAAGCATGGAAAGGAATGACAAAACTACTACCGTCTTTTTATAAAATGCACAATAACTTTGTTATTATGTTTAAATCATTTAACGACCAAATCAAGTTGACATTTAGTAATATGCCACTGTCTCATCTGAAAATGTCAACATGATTTGGTCGGATAATGGTTCTAACCTTTATAATAAGATGCATAATATTTGTAAACAAAGATTAATATAAAAAAAATATTTATGAACCAACAGAAAAGAGAAATAAATACTTTAGCGCACTAAATCACGATATAACAACCATTTGAATTCTAATTTGAGTTTTCACAGATTTTCCGCCCTTGCAATCTGGTGGTGACCCTACGTAGGGGAGGATTTTCTAAATCACTGAGCGTTTTGTTAGACCTGTTGATTCAACTCCCGGGGTAAATGATGGATGAGTGAAGTGCCTTACATTGGAGTGATACGTCTTATAGAATGGTTTGTAGGAAAGTGGAGCCTTGTGGTACGGATTTTATTAAAGATCAATTATCAAGTTCATGTCGGAGGTAGATCCACAGATTCATATTTCAACCACAGGCACAGGGTACAGGCAAGTATACATACAGAACTAAATCTCCTAAGGTAGTATACCTATCCATACCTTTGCCACTGGCCACAGGTATGATTCGGTTGTTCGATCATTCCCTTAATTGGCTTTTACAATCTGCGTGGGAAGGGATACAGCTGGTGTATTCATATTTTTTTCTTTTCACCCAGATCAGTCAGTATGGAAGATTTTTTTTTACTTAAATACCTAAAATATTCAAAGAATTAATCTACACTAATATTATAAAGAGGAAAGATTTGTTTGTTTGATTGTATTGAATAGGCTCCGAAACTACTGGATCGATTTTAAAAATTCTTTCACTGTTGGATAGGTATGTTATCCCTGAGTGACATAGGCTATGTATGTACCACGGGCGAAGCCGGGATGGACTGCTAGTGTATAATAAAAATACTACATTGTAGACGATATCTTAGTTTATCGGGAATTCCTACGCATCATGTTTAACGTACTTACGCGGGTGTTATCAATTGTTTCATAACACAGGCAAATATTTTGTTAATTATATCGTTTATATTATGTTTTAGTTACATAATTAAATTAATGTTATCTGCAATGCAGATAACATTAAAGAGTTCAAACTTCAAAATCCGTTATTCTTAAATAGTCTAAAAATAGGTGGTACAAATAATAAAAGTATAAACAGTTTACCCTTTCAGGTATACAATAGTAAAACTAAAAGATAGAAAACTGTTAGAGATACATGTTAACCTTACGATGTTATAGAGCAGACCTATTGGTAGCATACTGAAAATATTCTTTGAGATCATAAAAAACATGTTCTATCAGCCAATTTTTCAATGTGTTTTAGTAAATTAATATCATATATTATTATGCTTTTTATATTTGTAGTAAATGATTGATTGATACAGAATCTGGATCTTATTTAATCAAAATGACCCTAACATTAAGTGCCACGGATGGCTAGCACAGCCTTTTTACTATTTTAGCACTGTAAAGTTGGCTACAATCGACCTTTACGACATGTGTAGAACAATGTCACACATCCTAATAGCCTGAAAAAAATGGCGTTACCAAATTTCAGAACACAAACATATCTTATCTTATACCTTCAAACGAGCAATTCTTGTTTATTTATTTATATATTTCTGTGATCTCGAAAACGGCTCTAACGATTTCGCTGAAAATTGGTATATGGGGGTTTTGGGGGGTAAACAATCGATCTAGATTAGTCTTATGTTTGGAAAAACGCGTTTTTTGATGTTTGAGATGTAACCGAGCAAAGCTCGGTCACCCAGGTACTGTGTATTTAAACATGTACCATTTGAAAATTTAATAAAGACTCATTTTTGATTAATTTCCCTTTGATTGTACGCAAAATATAAAAGTATCTTATTATGAATCGCGGTAGTACGAAAGTAATAACGAGAACTTAATTACGCATAACCTACAGCAGATAAATTTAGACCTCAAAAATATATAACAATCTTTTCTAGAAAGATTTAATTTTCACGATTATAGTTGGCTTATACGACTCTTGACTATGATTTGGAAATCTTTGTTACATAAACTACACAATATAAATTGCAAATAAGCCATCCTCGAGACGACAATGCTCATTATGCTTTCCCATCGAAGTGTAGCCATTTTGCTTTTCAATAATACCAAATAATGCTATTTGGCATTACCGTCATGGTGGTCTGCAGGAACTCTCAATTTGCGAAATCACAATCGCAAAATGTCCGCAGAAAGGTGTGTTTGCCGACTGGCCTTTTTCTGTCCAAAATAAAATAAATCCGGACTAATCCGCCATGAATAACTAACGCGGATCATTCGTTTTGTCGTGCGTAGCTTTGTGTGTTGACAACTTTTTGCGGCACTAATCTTTTTCAGTTAGTCAATTATTTTTACCGCAATATAGACCTTATATCTTCTGTCATTGGACCTATTTAAAATTTTGTTAAATGCAGATTTAAGTTTGCCAAAAATGTAACTGTGACGAATGGATTCAAATACAACTTTGGACTTTGAAGTGAAATTTTAAAATCCAAAATGGCTTATGCTTACAGTCTGTCAAATTTAGTGATCGGTTAATCCGTCGGCGTTTAGTTTTGATGTTTTCAAGCCGATTTTTTCAAAACTCGCTTTCAGACATCTGTCTTGTCATAATTAAGAGGGTTGTGGGTGGCCCTCGGCATCTTGCGACATCTTTGTTCCTGCATGTTCCCTTTTGTGGCCTGTCGTCGCTGTTTTCACTTTCTCGGTAAATCTCTTAAGATTTGGCGTAAACAGACATCGATATGCAAGCTTACTTTCTTGTTTGTGTAACATAATGGTAAAGATAATCGTGTTTAGTTCAATTATTAATTCTTGCTCGCAACGGCCAACCCGTTGCGAGCAAGAATTAATAATTTATTGAATGATTGAATGATGAATAATTGATGTCTTTTTGATTGAGATTTACGTGAAAATGTTATAAGTTTTGAGATCGATGTAGCTCACTACATTTCTCTTTTAGATATTTGAGTTTAGCCAAAGCATTTAAACATAGCCTATCTATATTCCATGTGCCACGTCTATGTCTTGAACATAGCGGCGAAAACCATATCCTACCTTTTGGCTTCGGCGGGTAAAAATAGTTCTCTACATGTTTGTTAACTTTATCCCTATAACATTTATTTCAAAAGTGTTATGTGTTTAGTTTCAAACTTAGTATTGTTTGAAGATTCCGACTTCCTCCGACAACCGGCAGCCTTCTTTAACAAAAACATAATACAATTTGAAATCAATAACCGAAACTGAATATTCATGTAATCACACACTTGTGGTGTTAATTTGGGCCTTATTAAGGCACAAAAGGCTTTGTTTAGCCGCTTTTGTGCTGTGAAGTTGATATGTTTATTACAAGGCGCGAGGACGGGGTAATGACCAGTCGGAGAACCAAAGACTATTATACGAGTATAGAAGGGATGCTCTATGTTTTTAGAACTACTGCTACGTCACAGCCAATTGGTAGTTCTATTGGGACGAAATATCCCAGTAGTCCTACTGGTGGAACAAACTTGATAGGACTACTTGGACTAGCTCATATGTTTAATTGGCAGAGCTAATTCTGTTATTAATGTATATGTTACGGACCAAGTGATAAATTGGGTCATTTTTATAATGCCCAGGCATTATGAATAATGACAAGATACTTTGGGTGAAGTCATCACAATATTTTGAATTTCCTTATTTATAATATTGCCTAGATATTATGATTATTGTCATGTGGTTTTCGGCAATCTGATAATACACAGAGGTACTTACATTCAGAGGAATTCACCTACAGTTGTTTTATCTGAGGTCTTTCAACAATTTGGCTAACCCGTTATGTACAGGTAATGTAGAAGTCATGGTGGGGCACCATAACCAATACTACATAACCTGGGTGATTTACGTGATTCTCGAAAAATACTGTTGGTGGCTAGCCACGCCGCAAGGCGCACCTTAACCTATCCCATTACCTGAGTGGTCTTCATGACTCTGCAAGAACAAGTCTGCTGTTGGCGGCTATTCTGCTCCACAAATGATAAGCATTATATTAATGTCCGGACAGTTTATTTATTTTAATTATCACGCTGCCCTTTTAATTTTTTGCATTTTTAAAACTGCGCGGGCATTTATTAATAATCACTTTGTTTTTAACATGTACTTCTATGTACCTAAAGCGGTGATTGGATGAAAAAATATTCTGTGGGCAGATGCATGACTAAATTGTATTATACGATGCGACTAGCAACATATCACATTTTTTTGAAGTGAAGTGAAAACTTCTTTAGCGGCGTTGTGCACTTTTTTTGGAATGGGTAAAAAATGTTAAACTCGCGTCAGGACACGTGACCTGATCGAAAATTCGTAAGACGGATGGAGAGTAGACAGCTGGCGCGGCGTAGGAGAGGGAGTATCCCCCTCTCTTTCTACGGCGCGGTGAAAATGTATGCCTGCGCCTGCTGTTTCGTATATCAAAAATACACAACGTTAATATTCAAGTTTTCACTTCTGCCGGCACTCCCAGAATGCAACCCGTCGTTTTTTATTTATTTTTATTTTTAATGGACTGAATTCATTTTTAAAATTGCTTTAGTATATTTTGCTACAAATTATATACCTACTTGCAGACAAATATATTGCGCAACTGTTGCCAAATGTTGTGTAATACCTACTTCTTGTTATCAGGAAAAATATAAGTAGTATGTTTATGTTAAACATGATTAATTTTAACACGTTCTGCCACAATATTTACTTTTATCTTATTTGTGTGATAAACGGAATTCTAGTTTGATTCGGTTAGGATAGCGAGAAAAGTACCTTTATGTAAGAGTTTTTACATGACACTAGAATAGTATACTACAGCAGAGGCCAGGAAGTAAGGCATTGTCGGACGAGTAGTTTGAAAATAATTAAGAGTCCGGCGATTTCATTCCGGCCGCGGTAGGTATACTGAAAAGAATATATAATCACAACGTGGTTTACTGAAAAAAAACTGCTTTCCTGCGTTTTCTTTTTGTAAAAAGGATTTTTATGCAAAAAATGTAATACCGTAAATTATAGCCTTTTTTCTGGCAACGAAAATTAAGCATACTATTTATGTGTGATTTGATAAAAATTGATGTCATATTCTTATATTTACGCTCGATGAGTGCATTTTTTATAATGTGATAGCAATTGGCTGTACTTTATGACAATTTATAGAATTAAACGCTAAGTTGGTTGAAGTCGGTTTTTAGTTTTGAAGAATTATGCGTGTTACGGCCGAGTTATGTAATCATCACCATCATCAGGTCTTTTTGACTCCACTGCAGGAGCACGACCCTCTCTGTACTTCTAGAGCCAGGTCGGAGCAGCCAAAGGATTTGGCCTACAATAACACTCTTCACGCTGGCCAGTAGGGTTGGAGAGGTCTCATGATGTTTATGCTTTGTTTAGCTTGTATTTCCTAAATTGCTTTTTACGTCCGAAAACTACACGGCGTATGATATTTCTGCCTATCCCTTGGGAAACAGGCGTGATATTATGTATGTATGATGTAATCGTGGGGTATGAAAGCATGATGAAGAATCGCCAGACTGTGGCCAGAGCGTCACGGTATCGGCTTGTTATCGCATAGTTGGTCGCAAAGACCTTGGAACTTGATAGCGTATCTCTGTAGTCCACTTCCTTAGACTCGTATGATAGCTAGCACGCACTTGCTATCATCATACGAGATACGAAGGTTTATTTTTAGAGTATTAAGTTTTGCGACCTTTAATACGTAATACATATACTAATACATATGTTCCCCATGCTGGTCTGGGAGAAATAAAAAAACTTAGAATGTACCAGCTGCTTTTCTTCCCACGCATATCGTAAAAGCCGATCGAGGAAATGGGCAAAAATGCAAATCATGTTAACAGGCGATGCGGCTAGCAACCCATCACTGTATTGATTGCTTTTCCATCTTCTCGCCCACCATGACGCTAAAAGTGGCTTTTGGGTCTTGCGGCCCTGGGCTCTGCATAGAACCGCAAGACCCAAATTGCTCTGTCTGCCCCATTAGGGATAAAGACGTGATAGTATGTATGTATGTACATATAATAGCGGCCCACCTCGGCTTTGCTGGTATGTTTTAAACGCATAAAACTTCCTTTCTTATCACAATCACACTATTTAATAATGAGTCGGTACCAGTCACAATCTATACGAATCTACGTAGATCTATAAGAATTGGCATACGAGAAGTTAAAATCCGTAACGTAGAATAATAAATAAATATATACGGACAAATTACACTGATCGAGCTAGCCCTAAGGTAAGTTCGAGACTTGTGTTATGGGATACTAACTCAACGATACTTTATTTTATAACAAATACATATATAGATAAACATCCAAGAATAAACGATAGTTTTTTACATTTCATGACTGACTGACATGTGTCATCATCATTATTTCAGTTGCATAACGTCCATTGCTGGACAAAGCCTTCTCCCAAACATTTTCAAAATAAGTGATCTAGAACGGCCTGCATCTAAGCGCTTTTCAGCGTGCGCCTTGCGGGTGGTGTCCTACGCTTCGCTTACCAGTACGTGGTCCCCATTCGAGAACCTTTTTTTGTACCATCGGCCATTAGTTCGTCGCGCTATATGTATAATAGCCCACTGCCACTTCAATTGGGCGCTCGGGTTTGTCAGCGACTTTTGTTTTCCTACATGTGATTGACATGTGTTGCAAACTTACTATTGCTCGTCTGTTAGAGTATTTAACCGACTCTGGGGGCGAATGGGGGGCGACGTCTCCAAGAAGTTCCGTAATGTTTTTGATTGACATTAAAAATAACATTGAAGGCACATTGAGATTTTTCCTTAAAATATGTAGTGTCTAATTTGGTCCCATATTAATTTCAAAGAATAAGTACATATTAATAAAAATTAAAAATGTTTGCTGAACCTATTTTAGTCAAAATATGGTTTGTCTCTTTGTGTTCCTTCCATGACAACTATTGAAAAGAGGGAAAGGGACAAATCATGTCTTAACTGAAATAGGTTAAGCAAACTTGTTTTTTTTTTTAAATAAATATAGGCGTCAGAGTTTAAAAGTATGAATTTGATGTTCTTTGAGTATCTAGACAACTTAATAGGTACTTAAATATGGAACACCGTATTCAAGTCAGTTTAATTTACTGAGAAAGTGTTATTGTAACTGATGTATCTGCAGATCACCAGTCCACGCGTTGCTCAGGAGACCAGCCATCTATACTTACATGCATCGTGTATAGTATGCCTACGGACCTATCTGCATCGTATCCTTAGTCTTTGCATTTGGGAACACCGCGTCATCGGCTGTAATAAGCTTCTGCAACCGACCACTCTAATAATTGCGGGCCGAACGGTTTCACAGCTACGGGTCTTCTGTACTGGGTACATGCTCTAGTCAGGGTTGCCGACTGTTGGACGATACGGGTATTAAGAGTGATTTTGAATCCCTCAGCTAAGTATATTGAAATCATAAAATAAGGAACACTAAAAATTTTTATTAAGTACTGTAACTGTGAAACTTCGTGTTGTCGATCTTTCGAATAAATTTTTATTTACCTAATAACATAAAAACTTACGAAAAAAAGATCAGCTAGAAACTTTATAAACTTCTTACAAAATACACTAAAAAACTTTTTGAAGGAAAATATAGGAAAACAAAAAAAAAATTTTTGCTTTCCGCATATACTTTAGCTGATCGGACATTTTGTATAAGAAGCAAAATATCTCAATTCTTTTTCAATGTATATAATGTATGTATAATAATAATAAATGTTCAATGTATTCCTTTTGTAGAGTGGAGTTGTTGAGTAGTACGCGATATTTGTGACAACCCTGTGTTTTTGTTTCAAAGACCCCACTGTACCGCTTGTAATTTAAATTATTTGGAAATATTAGAAAGAAATAGAACAGCCGATTCAACAGCCTAAATAACATAAAAAATAATGTCTGTTGGTAACATAAATAGTAAATATTATAAAGAAAAAATATTTGTTTGTGGGTTTTTATGTTTGTTCATAAAGGATACATTCACTACAAATTTCACCCAAACTATAAAGTAACAGAGGCTATATTTTATATTAAAAAAAAATGATATCCCACTTACACCAAAAGCAAGATCAAGGAAATCATCCAAAAGATGGACAGAAAATACTCATACTACGTTCCCAACTATCCCATCCCAACTGTAATATTGTAAATGCGAAAGGGAGTTTGAATATTTGTTTGTAACTTTTCACGCTTCAACCACTGAACCTATATTTAGATGTTATTTGGTATGAATATTAGTTTGAGATTTAGGAAGGACATAGGATAGCTTTTATCCCAAAATTCCCATTAGGAGCGAAGCCCGCGGGCCCAGCTAGTAAAAAATAAGTATGTTGATAAGAGAAATAAGTCCTTAATGAAGCCTCGTCCACACCATGGACCATAATCCTACCTGACGACTGGCGTGCCAAATCGCAGCGCTCGTGTGTCGACGGCTTAATTTCATTTCATACGTTGTTGCTAATCCTTACGTGTAAATAATTGTATAAATGGATTTTGTTTGCTTACACACGTGTACAAGCATAATATTGCTATATAAATTATAATATAATAAAATAACAGTCAAGAATATAAATTAAAATAAAACAGTCAAGAAATAAAAAGTAAAAATAATTCGACATTCCCTTAAAAACTGCTCAGGCTGCACACTGTAGTATGGAAATGACATTTTTTTTTGTTCTTTTACTGTTATTTTAATTCCATTATACGGGTTAAGAAATACAGAAAGAAAAATTGTTTATTTGGTACACAAAGGAAAACTACAATTAGGTACAATTACAAAGTTACGAACAGTACCAAGTTGGTCTCCGCTCAGCATTTTGTCATGGGGTTACCAAGACGCTGATCTTCCGCGGATGCCATACTTAGACTAAAAATACAAAATTATAAAGTAGTTAATAAAATAGTTATACAGCAGCTGACATTGTGAGTACACTATAAATACACTATCTATACTATAGGTACCTTCCACGTTGTTCACTAGTTTGTGAACATAAGTACTTACATATTGCTAAACAAAAACCTCTACGGCTAGCCCTAGTGTTATAGCAATAGGGCACTGCAAACTAATAAAAAACCTTCAATATAAAAAAAATGATTCTATTTCTGTACTGCTGTAAATTGAAAGTCAAAACGGGTAGAAAATATTGTCAAAAAATGTGCATAAAAAAGATTATTTTATTCCCCTTTTTATGTCCCTTCAATTGACAACCCAAAAAGCGAAACAATAATGAAAATTACTTCTATCCCAGCGACCACAATTGACGCCATTATGATAGCTCGTGTGAGAACTTATCGCGACATATTTACATTCGGTCGTTCATAAAAAGCTCCATTTAGTCCCTGACATGTCCTGTGACGTCACATGACAATGTCATCCCTGGTGACATCAATGCGAGCTAATTTCTTACGGTGCCGCGCTTCTATTCAATGGTAAACTTATTTGACAATAAAAATTCAAAAGTATGCCACTAGTCGAAAAAAGCTACTTTATTCCCGTTTATATTGGGTGTATGTTTGGGACTTTTTGTAAATGTGGGGTGACTATTTGTTTCCGCGTGGTCTTGGATCATGGTCATAGTTTTATTTGGTGATTTTGTTACATTATTCATGAGTTTGAAATTTAAAATTTTTAAGAACGGTGGTTAACTCAATATTTATGCTCAAGAGAGAGAGGAGACTGACACGAATGTTGGTCACTTATTACTCATACGAAAAAGAATACTACTGTATTCTTTTTCATATGAACTGCTGGGGTTTGTGACGTAAGAGTTTTTATGAATAAGCAATGAACCTCTTGTATTTCTGATTCTAATGTTCAACTTCTTTTACAGGCCGTTCAGCGAAAATTTAGTCCATTTCTAAAGTTTTCGTAAAAAAAACCAAAGACATCATAAAAAAATAACTCTTATAAAAATTGCATGAATCTTGTCATCTGTCAAAAATAATCGTATTTATTTCAGTACTAGCCGCCCGTCCCGGCTTCGGATATAAGATTTTTTTTATACATTAAGTAACTTTTTATTTAAACGTAGTATCACATTATCTATGTGTACTTACAATCCGAATGTGTTCATCGTTTTTTAGGGTTCCGTACCCAAAGGGTAAAAACGGGACCCTTTTACTAAGACTTGCCTGTCCGTCTGTCTGTCACCAGGCTGTATCTCAAGAACCGCGATAGCTAGACAGTTGGAATTTTCACAAAATTATGTATTTCTGTTGCCGCTATAGCAAAAATACAATATACAACATACAACAAACGCGATTTTTTGCCCTTTTTTGCTTGATATCAATAATGCCTACAGGTAGATAGATACTTGAAATATTCCCACTCATAAATGAATGGAGAAAGCTCTCACAATAAAAAATATACCATGTTGTTCAGTAGTTTCATGATGCTGAACACCTTTCTTAATTTTTATTGTATCTATTATTACATTTTACATCATCAATTTGTTTTGAAACTTATATTTTTTTTAAACATTAGAAAACATACTTCCTTTATTTTATATTGTCAAAATTGTATTATGCTAAGACCAATCTCCCCTCTCCTAATAGATAACCCACATTTGGGTATTCCATACGTCAAGATAACTTCATTTATGTTTAGATAGCAGGGTTGCGTTGTTAAATAATATTTATAAGTGTTTAGTTGGTATTCATCGCGATAAAAACTCAGTGAGCATTACTCATGAATGCTGCTTGTCCTCCCTTTGAGTTTTATCTTTTGGATAAGTTAACCCGGCTGTGAAAATTTACATAAGTTATATAAGTACATACATACATACATACATTCACTATACTTATCGTCTTTACCTCTGTGGCCTGTGGTCGTCAAGTTTCGCTGTCACATCGGAGGTGCCGGGTTCGATCCCTGGTACTGTAAAAATGGAAAATGATCTTTTTAGATTGACCTGTCACGGATAAATAGCCTTAAGGCCATACCCAAATTTTCAGGGGTCCAGTGGCGCCGCCATTTGAAATAAATCATTTAAAAGGAAACGGAGATATCATTCAAAATTGTGTCTTGGTCAAGCCCTAGATAACCCTTAAAACTATTTTATGAACTACTGTTTATAATTTAAAGTGCGAACGTGAAGCTTTTCTACGCACAATAGCTAAAAGTGGCCGTTTTTCGCAAATGTGCGTAAAAAAAACCTTCACGTTCTCACTTTAAACTACAAAAAGTAGTTAAAAAAATACTTTGAATAGGTATTTAGAACTTGACCAAGACACAATTTTATTTGTGTCTTGATTTTTTTTAAATGGCGGCGCCACTGGACCCCGGAAAATTTGGGTATGGCCTTAAACTTACTTGGTGCAATTTGTCCATATTCCGTAATAATAGGGGAAGAAATAGCATTTTAGGTCTTGCGTCTCTAAGCAGACATGGTTTTTCTCTTATTTTGCACAGTCTTTGCTTTCTTTCTCTTTTATTTATTGAGTGTGTTAATGGTATTAATGAATACTACGGAATCTTAAGGTGCCAATTGACCATTTTATATCATTTTTGGGGAAGAAAGCCGAAATAAGTATCACAACTAAGAATGCGACCCGGGAGTATAAACACATATTGAGATAGGAAAGCGAAAAAAATAATATTTAGAAATCTATTAATATAAAATGTAGATTTATAGAAAAAATATAATTTTTCTGTCTTAATAAAAGAAAACCTTAAAATCACAAAAAGAATTGTAGAAGAAAAAATTGGTAGAAGAACACAAAAACAGGAAGCCTTTGGGACATTAACTCTCGGCATTAATGTATGTATGGGAACCCATACATTAGTCGGAATAAGCCGCGCAATGTAACACATTAGAACATCTTAATTTCAATCTCGATAAAACGCATAAAGAACCGTTTTATAAAAGCGACACCGAACCGAGAGGATCGCTATTCACGGAGCTTTTTGTTTTGTTTTTATATTTAAATTGGATAGGCCTTTCGATTACCTGTACTTTTTTCTTTATATTTATTTATGTTTTTTTCTTTCTTCTTTTTAGTTTTAATCTTTAGTTTATGTACATACAAGTAAATCATTTATTCAGATATACAAAATTATTTTTTATTAACTTTTCGGATCAACTAATCGGTCAACTTGTATGGGAGGCTAAAAAATTTTTTTTATATTTCGATATATTTTCCCTGGGGAAAGTTTTTAAGAATGATGAACTGAAACCACACTTAAAATATTTAAAGTATATAATATTACACAATGTATATTTTATTTATAGTAAAAGAAACAATGTAAAATAAAAGTAATAAAATCTAAACAAAACTTTTTTACAAGTATAAACATACATATATTTGAAAAACCCTTAAAACGACGTGATTTGCATTGAGGATTGATCGCATAAATAATCCAAAATCTATACTTGATAAATTTTATTGTCTTAAGAAAAACTATGAATGCTTAATATAATTTAACGACAACATTTTGTTGTACTCATCGCAGTCGCATACTTTGTGGGCAGCCTTAGCTCGTTTAAGCTGTAAGTCGCGGCGACAGGCCAGACGGGCGATTATCGGGACACAGTGTCGCCGCCTTTGAAGTGCCGACAAAGTGAAGATTTACACTTTGCCGGACACTTGATTTACGCCGAATTAAAGGCTAATTATTGTGTTTAAATTCACATTGGTAATGACAGCAGACACATAATATATCTCTGATACAGTCATATTTAATTTAGTGATGGTTCAAATGTAATGTGAAATAAATTACAGGTATCATCCTAACCTATGATCCTACTTTTTAACCAACTCCCAAAAAGGAGGACATTATCAATTCGTCGCTTATGTATGTTCACAGATTATTCAAAGACGCCTGGAGTCCTGGACCAATTTGAATTTTTTTTGTTTGAACCTTTATAAGCTGAAAGATATCGTATCTCCAACCATCGCTATTGTCGCAGAACATGACGCAGGTATGAAATTTTACGCCTTTTGACCGTTCATCGTCATCATCAGGTCTTTTTAGTCTCCACTGCAGGAGCACGACCCTCTCTTTTGACCGTTAGGAAGCGGCAGTAAACGTAGCTGAAGTAAATGATCTGACGTCAACAACTACCTATTTTTAAATCGAAAGAAAAATTGACAATTATCAAGTGATACAAATATACAAAGATTGACTTCGTAAGCGTATGAGTGTGCTTTCGGTCAATTCGTTGCAGAACTTTAACTTTAGAAACCCGCGTCCAGCTAATGTAAGTACAGCATACGTCTAAACAACGTGTTACAGAAAGGGGGTATCAACCCGAAAGGGGTAAACGTAAAAATAATCTGCAGCTTCATAAATTTTGGCACAGTAGGTATTTAATTTAGCTGCAGATTTTTGCGATTTTAGACTTTCCCATTGTAAAAGTTGTTCACATTGATTAGTACTTTTACTCCCTTCCGGCTTGATATCTCCTTTCCGTTACACTTTGTATAGAAGTATTACACTTTGTACTACTAGTCCACATCTCAAACGCTTCTGTAATAATGTTTACTTTTGTAAAATAACAATTACCTATGAAATTTAGCGCAACTTTACAAATTTAAATAATGTCAATAGGTATTTTAATAGTAATGATATATTAACTATATTATTTTGTGATAAATCTATTAATGTAGTCACAAACTTGATGTATAAATCTATTAGTTTATTTAATATATGAATAATATTAACGTATTAAACTTTCGCCCATAACTTCTGAAGAAGCTGCTAATTTACCGGCCTAATTAACCAAATGTGTATGTTAATATGTTAATGTGTGGCTCCAAAACATTTGCATAATGTCTCGTAAAGCCCGATATACATGGGTGTAGGACTAAACTCTAAGTTATTAATTTCATTACCTATAACTATAGTTATAATAAAAAAAATGGAAGATATGTATATACACACGCAAAACAACAAGTATGCACTTGTTGTTTTGCGTGTGTAAGTGGCCAACACAGTCGTCAGATTTTTAAGCGTTGAGGCATCTCACATTGCTTGACGACTGCCATACAATGATGACAGCTGGGAATGGATTAAGATGCTTTCAGAAGCACGGAGGTGCTCGAGAATTTTTATGCCACTTGTGGTTACCCATCCAAGTGCGGACCAGACTCGGGGCAACTTAACTTTTGGAAGCGCTAGCAAGTGCTTCCACCAGGCCAAGAGCTCCTCAATGTGCCTAATATTTTGTGGAAATGCAGAATATAATTTTGATTTAACGGCATTGTATTTATGCATCTGAAGTCTGAAGTACAAAAACATATGGCGTCATTAGATGATTGTGTGCTGGAGATGATATAATGTAAAATGTTTTTAGGACACTAGAGCTAACAAACGTAAAAAGAGGCCTGAAATATCTTAACGGATATGCAAACTTTGGCATTTAAGGAAACTCCATAAAACGATTATTTACGTCATCGAACTTTTATCCTTAGTACTAACCTCATGTAACGCGGGCATAATGTGCCTTACTGGCTTTATCTTTATGGTTCTTGGTGTCAGAGAACATGCAAGTTTAACTAGCTTATTAATGGTCAAGATAGCCGGTGTTCTGATGGCAATATTAGGACCATAGCGTGAAACGTATCTTAAAATGTTTTCTTGACCTTATGACTGAACTTTGCGTCAAATATCTCTATTTAAATATTTATCTGTCACTTTTTTGAGACATGGAAAATACTCCACTGACACGAAACTAGTTCTTAAAATCGATTATAATTTGATTGATGAAGTCACTTCTTTAGATTACATGTAGGTTAGGTACAGGTTTTTTGCATTTATTTTTCTCACTTCTCTTTCCGAAATAGTGATCATAGATCCAGATTCTTTTGCTAGAGCCGTGTCGGCTACTGAGATGACATTCTTAGATTTTCCCCATTCCTTCAATTATAATAGGCTTTTACAAAACTTTAATTTATCTAAATAATATAAATAAATATAGGTTAATTAGACATGGCCAAATTACAAATCCAAGTCTTCCCGTGAATGATCGTAGTTGGCGACTTAAGAAATACCACTAAAGAAACCTCTCCAACCGTTCTGGTTAGCGTGGAGAGTGTAGGCCAAAGTACCCTGACTGCTCTGGCCAAGTATGGCTCCGGTAGTACAGAGAGGGTCGTGCTCCTGATGTGTAGACTTAAAAGACCTGATGATGATAATTATGAAATTACAAATATTGAGAAATACGAAGTTTAGACCACCTCATTTTTGGACGAGATTAATCTTCAGACCACTTTCTATTATGACGACATGCGATTTAGACAATAAGAGCTATTTACTGCCTTGCGACATATTGATACAGTTCTAGTGATATTAAAGTGATTTCACTTTCAAATGAGCGTTTGTTGCTCTGGTTTTATAAAATGACATTTGATGACGATTTATTGTCTATGGCACAAGGACGAATAACTGCACAAGAACGATAGATTATCTGGTTTGACTAGCTTTTGCCTGCAACTGTTCTTATCTTGGTGAACTTTGGTTCATTTAAGTCCGTTAGATGATTTGATTCTTTTTTCAATGAAATGACAAAAGGGAAATCGTTTTTTACAATTCAGCTTCCTAGCTAATGATGGCTGCTAAAGCTCGTAGTTGCCATTTATTCTATATCTAACCGATAAATAAGTCAAAGGTAAGATATACAGATACTTTTTCACGTCTATATCCCTGACGGGGTAGACAGAGCCCAGGGCCGTTAGGCCCAAAGGCCACGCTTAGCGTAGGAGATAATCATGCAAAGCATTAAATTTGACTTGTTGGAAAAGTAAGTTAAGTAATACTTATTGTACACAAAAAAAAAAACAAACAAATATACACAGAAAAAACATTCAAATGTACAATGGGCGGTATATGACCGCCAATTGTACGCTAAAAGTACATAAGTGTGTGCAAAAATGTAAAAAAAAAATGGTATAGGTATAAAACAGTTACCTACAGATTGACAGGGTAGACAGAACCTACTTTGATAATGGATTCAATTAAAGCTATGAAATTTTTTTGCCACAAATTTAATCAAAACCAACATTGACAAAAAAACAGATAAAATTATGTCATTTCTTTGCCTATCTACACTTTGTTTGTTTGTTTGTTTGTTTGATTGTATTGAATAGGCTCCGAAACTACTGGATCGATTTTAAAAATTCTTTCACTGTTGGATAGGTATGTTATCCCTGAGTGACATAGGCTATGTATGTACCACGGGCGAAGCCGGGATGGACTGCTAGTTAGCAATAAAATTGTTTAAATTATGTCCTAAAAATCTGGGTTGGTGATCGCTTTGATTTAAAGCGCCCCCTGGTTTCGGACCGTTTACATGGGCGCACACCATGGCTGCGCCCCGCTCCCCCCCGCCGGGAATAATACCGCCAAATATTTGTAAATGTTTCAATCCAACCGCGCGGAGCTTGGAGCGTGCGGGACAGGGTAAAAGAGGAAGCGGACACCGAATGACGTCACTGATGACACTGGATGACGTAACTCGTGCGGTATTTTGTTTAAAAAATATCAGAAAGCTGAACAAAATACTTTGCTTAGTCCTGTACGTTATATTTTCAGTAATGGTTGTTTTAAAAGTTTTAGACAACACTTTGCCAGGAGTCTCATTTATACATGTCTATGACAATATAAGAGAAGAAACATATTATACTTTTTTATATAAACACAGTACATATTCATTTTAATTTTTTAATTTAATTTTATTAATTGGCATTTCATAATGTACATTTTACATGAAGCCTTTGGTTTCCGAATCCGAGTTAGCTCGCACTGTGTTTCGGAAACCAGCGTCTTCTCCCATTGGTGTGAACTTATGCCAAGACTTAAATATTGAGTAACAACACATAGAGAAATAGCTTATACACATGTATATCATTGTATTAAACTACGAATGTTCTTACTTAATAAGAAAGGTGTGTAAAAATAAAATGACTAATCACATGAATAAAATAAGGATTAAATTTACTGTCTAATACAGTCTTCTTGATATCAATAAATTTATCACATTTTAACCCTTTCACCGCGAGACTTTATATCTGATCAGTTGTCGTACCCCCAGCGCGAGACATGGTAAATCTAACATACCTATCTACAACCAAAAACGGATATGCATACGTAAGTTATGTGCCATACGAGCATTTTTTTTTTGTCGCAAATATGCGACCTTCGCGGAATGGACCCGACAATGTTTGTCACATATATGCGACGCTCGCGGTTAAAGGGTAATTTCACAGGCTGCGGTCGTTCCGCGTCCGCTTCCGCTCCCGCCTATCCTCTAACCCGTTTCAATTAGCCCTATTGTAGTGTACCCTATTTAGAATGAATGTAGTTGTCGCATGTAGATCGAATTATGTTTGTCCACATGCTTGCGGGAGCAGGGTTTCATGCGGGAAACGAAAAATATTTGTAATTATTTTTGTTAAAGGTTACAGTCATTATTTTGAAGCACAATGAAAGGTTCTTAACTCGAATTAATATTATTTAGTGGCCCTACATTACATAGCAAGTAGAATTTTTTACATATTTAATGGAGTGAGTAATGCATTCACGCCTCATGCTTTTCTTATCGAAGATTTTTTGTCATCTCTTATAAAAGTTAACTATCAGACATTGATTTTGACTTTATTTATTTATTTCATTATCATTATCATTTCAACCGCGTAACGTCCACTGCTGGACATCGGTCTCTCCCAAGGATTACCAAAACGACCGACATAGAGCGGCATCCAGCGCCTTCCAGCGACCTTGGTCAGGTCGTCGGACCACCTTGTGGGTGGGTGTCATAAGCATTCTCTATTAGTCAACTTCATTATCATTTCAGCCGCATAACGTCCACTGCTGGAAAAAGTAGACAACCTTCGGGATAAATAGAAATCTAGCGAAGTAGTACTTATTAATTTATTAATTCTGTGGTTAGTTAAACTAAAGATAATAAGTACAACAAATATACAACACACGTAGATACTATCTAGAGCCGTTTTTAGATGCAGGCCGCTCTAGATCGATCATTTTGGAAATCCTTGGGAGAGGCCTGTGTCCAGCAGTGGACGTTATGCGACTGAAATGATGATGTTGATAGCCATTTCCAAAAAAATAAACAAGAGGGGTTACTCATTAGACATTATTAAACAGTTGAACAGAAAAAGATACCTTTCGAAGTTAATCTACCCAACAATTAACCGTAACCACGACCCAGTGATCCCCAAATTTGTCTGTCTGCTAGTTTATTTGTCTAGCAGGCTGACTGCGACAACAAACTCTCCACTTTTAGACGGAATGTCAGCTATCAGCAGATTACGAGGCACAAGCTTCCAGATTAACACACAATGGCTCACTAAATATCTTCTGGATTAACCATAGACTAACAGTTTTGGGATGAAACTGTGTTTTAAAGTGTTCATTATAGTTTAAGATTCTAATGAGATCGGTTGGAGGATGTCGTATTGTTTGTTATTGTTAAGGGGAACAAACTCGGGAATCGAAACAGCGAAAATAAACAACAGTTAAAATCAGTTTCTGGAATAGCAGGAACGTAAAGGATTCGAAAGTGACTATACTTTGCTCGGTAATTGGGTACTTTCCTAAGTCAAAAATAAATTATTTTGTACTTATAAATAAATAGAGCGTCGCAAAATAATGTCACTTGTCTTTGAATATATCAGTTTTAACGTTATTTTAAATCTATTATTGTAGAAAAACTGATCGCTATTTGACTCCAAAAATCTATGACGTCATCTGCCTGTATTTCATACGTTTGTTCTGTATTTGACGTTTAGAAAAAAGTTGCTGATTTGACTTGTTGGAAAATAGCGTATTGTTTGAGATACGAGTCCCGAAGCGCTAAAACCACAGGCACAGACAACGTCGCAGTCCAGGAAAATCCGGGAACGTAAGAGAGAAATTCGAAAGATTCCTGGGTCAAAAATAAACTGATAATAAAATAATAAGTCACAAATTGATGATATCCATTTTCAATGTGATTTTAGATTTATTATTGCGGACAAATTATTATTGAGAGCTTTATTTGACTCCAAGAAATTATGACGTCATTAGTCTTTATATCTTTATATCGTAAAAATCCTACAGAAAATGTTTGTTTTGACGTTTAGAAAAAATTATGTGATTTAAGTTATTGTTATATTGTTGATTGTAGTACGTTCTGCGTGGTGCAATTTTCAAAAATATTTTAAACGTTCATAAGCACTACTTTCAACAATCCCAAGAAGCTTCTTTAATAACTAGCTACTTTGCTCCCTTTTTTTTTTTTTTTTTTTTTTGACGCGGAGAAAATCCCTTCGGATACCTTACCGGTTACGGGACACCGGTAAGGTTATGTGGTGTTACCACTAAAAACTCCGCGGTGTCACCTCTCAGCCGCTATCGGCCGGGACCGTGTGCTTCTTCATGCTCCACAGCCCCGGCGCGGCCGGCCGCTCCTTAAGCGGCCCCGGCTCGCCAACGGCCTCACGGCACCCTCTGCTGAATCAGAGGGGCCGGAGTAACCGCCGCCTTGGCCTCTTGGCCCAAGGACAGGCGCGCTGACACGCACACGCGCCTGCCTTCCACTCCGGAGGGCTGTCCGTTGGTCGATGGAATCCCGTTTCCACCGTCCAACCAGCCCTCATAATTTGGGGCCTGCGAAAGCAGGCCCTGCCCCAGTCCACCTGACGGCGACCGGGGCCCACACAGCCGGCCGCAGGGGATAGGGAGAGCGGCAACGTAACACCGACACTCCTCTTCCCCTGCGGCCCCACCGATGCCGTGCCAAGCGCCACGGCCGCGCTTGGTCGCGGAGGATAGGGCGAGCGGCAACGACACACCGACACTCCTCTTCCCCCGCGACCCCTACCACGGCTGTGATGGTAGGGGGGTCATCGTCACCCCCCTTCCCCCACAGCCAGGCCATTCCCTCCAGGAATGGCCTCCGCCGGGCCCGGGGTGGCCTAAGCCTCAACCCGGGCAATGGGTTCCTCTTAGCTTCCCTGCGGCCAAGGCAACCGCAGGTACTGAGCCCCCCCATCGCGACAAGATGGGAACCACATCGGGGGGGAGCTACTTTGCTCCCTAACCCAGCTTGCACCCAGCTTCCCTAATCTTACCAGAACAAAGATCCATATTTATTTATACCCGAGAATAAAATTACATGTATCAAAATACGTTTGCACGTGGTCGCTCGTTCG
This sequence comes from Acrobasis consociella, assembly GCA_963555685.1. NCBI lineage: Eukaryota > Metazoa > Arthropoda > Insecta > Lepidoptera > Pyralidae > Acrobasis > Acrobasis consociella. The sequence goes on from OY743117.1 coordinate 19,549,614, forward strand.
TCACGCAGTCATGTTATCCAACATGGCGACTGTACACACAATAGCCCAAAAGGGTGCAAAACCCTCCCTTTACCCGAATTATTTTCATTTCATTATTAACAATACATTTCACCCATTTGAAACATGATTTGTCGGCCATATTCCCGACACCCTTGCGCCGGCGCATGTAATTCAATTTTTTAATGCAACCGTAACGAAAACTATAAAAATATTGCCAGTTATTATTTTTATAACACTAACCGTGACTAACAGATGTACAGACTGGTTTGTGTGTATATGTTGTGACAGATTGAACTCGCCTAGATTTAAACTTGATCTAGTTCTAGTTGACGAAGTACCGGTCTGGTGACAGCTCTTATTTTGGACTTGTTCGTTTCTTAATTGGTCTGATCTTTGCATTATTTAATTTGGAAAGGCTGTGACGTCAAATGTTATTGGTTTTAGGTCAAATATTTCATTCTTTAAAGTCAAGGTAAGGATATATCTTTCGTAGTATTTTCGTTCAAGACTTTTATTATAAGAAGGTTTTTAAAGGAAATTCAAAGTTGGCAAGATGGGTTTGTGTAGTTATTAGAAATAAATAATATATAAATTCCTTTATTTCAGATGTCAGAGACTACTAAATTTTAGATGTAAAAGTGATGGAAATTAGTTTGATTTGGAATAATAATTTGATGCAAACCATACTTATACAAGATTACAAGTGAAACACAGAAACTTCACAAATTAAAAAACAACATAATTTTCATAACCTTACTACTCTGATGATGAAGTCTGATTTCTGATTATTGTTAATTTTCAATCAGTCAAAAATGATCTTATGTTTATAAAGTATCTAGGCACCTATCTAACAATAACTGACTTAATTGTCACAGTTAAGGACTTATTGAGTGCATCAATTAAACAAATGTGCGGATTGTAGCGGTCTACGGAAAATCTTTTTAGTTTTGTGCTTTTCTGCAGGCATTTCAATATCCACCAACGATTCCATATCAAAATGTTTTACTCACTCTCCTTTAGTGAAATGTGTGGCAAAGAGATCATTCTACAAACAAACATGGAGTATTAATTTTAAATGGTCTTTATATCTCCTGTTGTGCCGTGATGTTTGAATTCCTTAATTTCTTGGCAACTGCAGAATAACAGCCAATAAATTACTACATAACAATATTAACTAGTGTATTGTCAACGCACATAGCTTGTGGGAAAACCATTACGTTCTTCCGATACAAATAAAAAAATCGATCTCCAATGTCGCTATACATTACTCGCTTATACTTACAATTAAAGGCAATAAGCTGCAAAAGAAGGCAATGTATGCTGTACACGAGAAATCAGGGCCGCATTTAGGGATGACACCGACGGATATGCGCTGATTTATTTAATACCATGTACAGGGTCAGACAATGGCACAAATTGAGATGTCCCATTCTCTACGCCGCCGGTCCTATTAAACTGTGGGAGCGAGGATAAAAACTATAATAATAGATAAATAAAGTCAAATATCACTGCGAAACATCGTCATCGCACTAAATCTCAACCTTAAAAAGCTACATTTACAGTTGAAATTCGAATGATATTTTTTTTTGTTAATGTTTCCATAAATCAATAAGTTTTTGCGTAAGGGTTGTCGAAGCGGCTTCCTTTGTACAGATAATAAATTATGTGTTAGCACCGGGTAGGCAACCACGTGGTAATGGATGTCTATTGTCGATGGTTGTCAATCGGTTACATATGCGGTGGTTGCGGAGAATGAGCGCACAGAATACGGAGCAGATTTATGGCTGTAAAATGCTGTGTATGTAAGTGGCCAACACTGGTGGCAGATTTTTTAGGCTTTTCTTAACCCTTTGTATGGAATAACAGACACAATAGTTAAACAATACATTCTCGCATAGATCTACGCAACGGCGTACGAGAAGTTAAGGCATCTGACATAGCTCGAAGACTGCTATACAATGATGATAGCCGGGACTAACGGCTTAAGGTGCCTCCTGAAGCCCGAAGCTCTAAATATTTTATTTTGGGCTACCTATCCAAATGCGGCCCACGCCCGGAGTTGCTTAACTTGCAAAAGACCGAGCCACCGAACTCCATAAAAATAAAAAGTAGTAGATTGAGAATACATTGGAGATATATAGACTTTGGTTTAACTAAATCCAATAAAAAAGTATTGAAAAGGAGAGGTAAAAACAATATTCAACATACGGATCAGCTTTTGAAAGTTAAAAGCTTGAACTAAAACTTGAGAATCAAAAATTAAAATTTTAACTTTTAAATATACGACTACAAAATAAAAGAGCTCATAATTCTATTAAAAAAAGCAACTTCACATTATTTAACGTAATCTCACCATGAAGCAGTGTTTTAGTAGCCAGAAATATTTCTAGCCATAACCATAAAGATAAAAATTAGATACGCCTCCAAACTCAAAACTGGCTCGGTCCTTTAGATCTTAACTGTCAAATTGACATTTGACCATAGATTACACATTTATGAACTGTCATTCGATTAAGGCGTCTGCAAATTAGTATATTTCTAAAATAAAAACACTTAAACGGGTCCCATTATGAGTTAAAAGATGGAGATATGGCAGAAGTTGTTTCCTATTAGTTAATTTAATCCAGTAATTATACGGTATCGACGATTTCAATAAAGGCCCGCTATCCGAATGTTTCCGAAGTGAAGAAACATCACTCGGGTTGGAATATCTTAATAACCACAATTATAGATATAACGCCGACGAAAAGAGAAGTCCAGGGGGTCGAGGTACAGGTGAGAGCGGAGGGTGAAGAGCCACTTTCTTCATTTTGTTTAGTTAGAACGTTCTATCTCTTTCCATACTTACTTACTCATTTTCTCTTCATAATTTCGAGCATACATTTTATCAGTTTCGTCATAACAATGCATCAGTGAGTATGTTGTTAGTATTTTTTGTATTTTTATTGGCAAATTGACAAAGGGTTTGTAATGTAACATATTCTATTAATTTTAACAGAACGTAGTATTTCATTCATTTTCAGAAGGTAAGGCAATGTCAAAAAAAAATTACTTTATTATGTTTCAGTTAACTAACCAATCTCTGATTTGTGTTATTAGTATTATGGGACTTACCGCGATTAATATCGTTTTTTGCCAGATATTCTTATTTTTTTTCCAGTGTATCGCGATATTAATCGCGATACAAAAAACTATATTAATTGCTGTAAGTCCCGTAATACTAATTACAGTAATTGTGACCGTGAAACTCTAAAATCATATAATGTCTGCTTCGTTAAAGCAAGCAGGATATCGTCTGGGTAGGTTGTACACCACCCCGCTTTCGCTTGTGGCTCAGACCGCGTTATACCGCGTTATCTGGTCGGTTCTATTTGAAAACAAGCGCGTCTGAATTTGCATGAATCACATATTACCAGTTCGTTAACAAACTGTATCGTAAATATTTTGCTGTTGGGAAACCGACGGCAGCGCTTGTAACCAAGGCGTGTTCTCCATTGGAGCACATTATTTTACTCTCGACCAAAGAGTATAAATATAATATAAATATAAATATATAGGGACAAATAACACTGATTGAGCTAGCCCCAAAGTAAGTTCGAGACTTGTGTTGTGGGATACTAACTCAACGATACTTTATTTTATAACAAATACATATATAGATAAACATCCAAGACCCACGACAATTTGAAAAAGGCCATTTTCCAACTTGCCCTGACCGGGAATCGAACCCGGGACTTTTGGGTGGCGAACTAGCATGGTGACCACTACGCCACGGAGGTCGTCTCACGTACAGAAGTCTCACTCAGCAAATAAATTTAAAGAAAATCTACTCAATGTAGTTAGTGATATGGTTTAATTCAGCTCGCGTCAGAACTCCTATTTAATTTCGTTAGGAGCCTATAGGGATCTTAACGAAATGAGGATTTCTATAAAAATTCCTAGAAAACCTAATATGAAGAGCGCTATTTGACTGCAAGAAACTATAACGTCATTTGCCTCAGGTATTTTATACAACTCCCATAGAAAAAGTTTGTTTAGACGTTTAGAAAAAATCTGATTTGAGTTGTTAAAAGCAAATTAAGTTAAAAATATGTGTGTCATAATAAGTTTTTCAATCCTTCATCATCATCATCACGACCACGACTCCTATCTGTACTACCAGAGCCACACTTGCCAATCATTCACTTACTTAAAATGACCAACTTATGATTATGACATTTTACTAAATTAAACAGTCCCTGTGTACTTCAAAAGCGGTACGCAAGACGTTGAAAGAACGAGACAAAAAATATTTTAACTAAAATAGGTTTAACAAAATTTTGTTATTTTTATTAATATGAGACGTTACTGCGTATCTGCGTTTCAGTGTCAAGCAACAATGAGCACTAACGTATGATGATAAAGTCTAATTTGGCTTTAGATAGATATAGGACGTCACTATCGTACGACTTACGTATTATTATAATAAGGTAACCCACCTAAAATTCACACGAATATTTTGACACAATTTACTTTTACTAGTTGAAAAAAAGGAATTTGATTTCTTATTTTTTATACTTATCTTAACGCCCACTACCACGCTAAGCGTGGCCTTTGGGCCTAACGGCCCTGGGCTCTGTCTACCCCGTCAGGGATATAGACGTGAAAATGTATGTATGTAATAATATAAAAACCGATAGGCTAATAAAAGGCAGTGGAGAAGCACACTATTTAGTGTCCCGACCCAATACATATTAATTCGAATGTTAATCCGAAAGATCCCGACCACACTGTGTCCACTGCACCAACTCCCAAATCTTCGAAGGAAATGGACATTGTTTTGTTTTGTTTTTCGTGTGTGCAAGTGGTCAAAACTGGTATCAGATGTTTCAGGTTGTCTAAAGGCATCTGACATAGCTTGACGACTGCTGTACAATGATGACAGCCGAGACCAACGGCTTATAAAAAAAATAAAATATTTTTATTTCGACCAACTAGAGATCATAATTACATTTGTGTTAGTACCAAATAGAAATTGAACTTAAGAACTAGTGTTAGTGTACTAAATAATATAGTTTAGAGGTCTTTGTTTTTCAGTATATGAATAATTGAGCAGTGATTCACATACTGAAAATCAAGCCTATTTGCTAGCGCTTTTAGGATGTTGTTGGCGCTGGCTCGGAGCCTGCCCGCCAGAGATGTGTACCGCTTACGGATGGTTGCATAAAAGCAGTCCACACGCGCTTTAGCAAACACCCCTGACGCGCTGCATCGTCGAGACTTATACTTGCCTTCCGAAGCACGGAGGAATTTTCTAGAATTTTTTGTCACTTGTGGTCACCCATCCAGGTGCGGACATTCCCGCTGGGCCGCCGGGCTTCTCTATGGTCATTCAGATTCACAAAAAATTTACCAAACAATAGGTAATTTACATACATATTATTTTTAAAATAAGAGATTCATTATACTTACAGGATATTCTAAATTTGAATAAAAAATTGCCAAAAAAACGTCTTGCTATATTTATTGAACGTTACACAATAAATTTGATATAGAATCTCTATAAGTCTCGTTTTTACTTTCTAGTATGTAAAATTAAATAATGTAATTATTTCTATACATTTTGATAATTAAGAAGCTTGGAACGAGTTTAAATTGTTGTTATCTAAAATCTAAATGACAAACGAAACAAAATACTCAGCCAAAAATCTTATCTAGTCTTGAATTATGCAAAAATGCAAATCCGTGTTACATTTCCATCTCATTATTTGTTTATCTGACATTTATATTTATAATAGCTAAAACGCATTTCAACACATATATCACAAGTTGGCACATTGTATATTATATTATCATCATATCTCCACTGCAGGAACCCGACCCTCTCTGTACTACCAGACTTATACTTAGCCAGAGCAGCCAGAAGACTTGGCCTACACTCTTCTCGCTGGCCAGACGTGTTGGAGAGGTCTCACGATGTTTAAGCTTTATTTAGCTTGTATTTCCTAAGTCGTCTTCTACGACATCCACGGGAGGACTTAGAGTGGCTCTTCTACTCTGCCGGAAACCACACTGCATATTTTATAATTAGTAACCAAATAGTTTGATATTCTTAAGCTAGCCTGCCGTTTATTATCTCTTTCTTCTTCAACCTATCTATCGTTCTCTTTTGATACCAGCCTTCATTCCATTCGGTCAGCCCTTATAATTAATGATTTTTTCAGGACTCAGTGCTGCCCTCATTTTAAATAATTTATTTGAAAGGAAACGGAGATATAATTTAAAATTTTGTCTTCAGTATGCTCTTGATAAACCTTCAAACTATTTGGTATATCAACTAGTAGTGTACAGTTTAAAGTGAGGTGAAGTTTTTCTTCGGACATCAGCCAAAAGTGGCCGTGTTTGGAAAATGTGCGAAGGAAACTTTACATTTTCACTACTAACTGCAAATGGTCGTTCATAAATACATAGTTAGACGGGTTATCTAGAGACGCATGAGACAAAATTTTAAATGGTGTCTCCATTTCCTTTCTAATATATTTTAAACAGGGGCAACCCTGGACTCTTAAAAATATTTCACCGTAAAACTTTCAGTTACTTACCTTGTCTGTTTATCAGAGAAAGTGTTACATAAAACTCGAGTACGAGAAAAATCAGTACAAACTTACAAAGGGCGGAATACAAACAACTTTCTCCCTCTGTCCAGGGCCTACAAAATATATATCTCGAATTCCGGACCCACGCTGACAGTGGACACTTTTAATCGTCCATAAAGTACCGTAGGCGCGGTAGCCGGCACCGCACGGCATTAATTCTAATTACATACGAATACAGGGTAATACGCCGCTACCGACATAATCCCACTTTGATCGGCTTTCGATGTCTTCATTTGGTGAAGACAAGTACAAAGTATACCACGTTTTGATCGTTGTTTGTAAAGTGTAAACACATTAATAATAAGGATATGCTAAAATATTTGTAGGGCTCATTATCATCATCATCATTATCTGGCCGTGTTCGGCTATGGTGACTCATTAGATAGATTATTAAAAAGTATAGCATACGTATACAACGCATTTAAATTTCGTGTGACGTCACGATCAGCTACGATTAACCAAAGGTGACGTGAATCACCCACACACCGAAAATTCGAAGCGCTGTATTTTTGAGAATTTTTACTATTTTGCTAAACGAAAAATTTGGTTCCTTTATTTTTGGATAATCTAGTTGATGAACTAAATAATCATTTTTTTACCCCTTCCACATAGCTAGTCTAGTGATTTCATTCCTTTCTGATCAGGGACAGGAAGCGCTTTCCCTAACGTGGATTTTTAGCGGCTAATTAATAGTCTTGAATATTTTTATTGGATCAAAAACCCCTATCCCTGGGTAACCCTTTCTATCGACTAACCGTATCATATGGAAAGCCTTTAAAAGGGTTTCCCTTCAAATAATTTGTTAAAACATGCACGTTACGTTACCCTTTCAAAAACCAGTTCTCATAGGGTAACCCTATCTCATAGGCTAGCCCTTTAAGAAGCGCTTTCCATGGCGGCCACGGGGCGGGGGGGATACGTGGGGGGGAAAACCCTTTCAATAAAGCGGAAAAAAATACCCCTTCCAATGATTTGGTAAACGCTTAGCCTATCTTAAGGATAGGGTTACCCTATAGGGGATACGGTAAGCCTTTCGCTGGATAAGCTTTTTAAAGGCTAACATAAACGTGAGGGTAAGCCTATCGTAAGGATGACCACTTAAAGGGGTTTTAAAAATTAGCTGCTAATCCGGTCCCTGTTTCTGATTCAATTAACCAAAATGTTTTTCGGAAATATTGTATTAAGCTTTTAGGTTAATACCGAGCTCACCACGTTTATCCGAATTTTCCTTGTCCGACAAACTATTTAACACAAACTCATTCCTCATTGATGAATTATTTGATTAACAGTTTTTAATCAGTTAGATGACTCTATTGACAAACAGTGCTCTCCATGTTATGTTCAAAGATAACTCTAGTATTTAGTATCGAATTTTATAGAAACTTGTTAGATTGGACACGGTATTTTAAGTCCAAACGTGGGTAAAACCAAGATGCTGCCTTGATATGACGTTCATACGTTATGGGGTTGTAATAACGAGATTGCAACCAGGGGCGAAGTGCTAGATAAAAATTGATTTTTCCTGTAATATACATACTTACATACTATCACGTCTTTATCCCTAATGGGGCAGACGGAGCATTTTGGGTCTTGCGGCTCTATGCAGAGCCTAGGGCCGCAAGACTCAAAAGCCACTTTTAGCGTCATGGTGGGCGAGAAGATGGAAAAGCAATCAATACAGTGACGGGTTGCTAGCCGCATCGCCTGTTAAAATGATTCGCATTTTTGCCCATTCCCTCGATCGGCTTTTACGATCTGCGCGGGAAGAGAAGCAGCTGGTACATTCTAAGTTTTTTCTTTTCTCCCAGACCAGCATGGGAGATTCCTGTAATATGGTCAAATAAAGGTTTTAGGTTATTAGTGTTATTACTTGATATCAAGGGCCCGAGACGCTTTGATAGAGCGAGATAGTCTTATTGCAATTTCTAAAATAAGTAAAAGAAAAGAGTTTCGTGTTTTTACCTTATCACCGACCGAGCATTTGTTCATGGTCGGGTTATAGGCACACTTCAAATTGCGTATACTTAAAGTGTGCCTTTAAACTAACCATGAAAAAAAAATACGTAGTACTTACTCTTACTCTCAGTGGACCACCACCACCATCATCAGGTCTTTTTGTCTTCACTGCAGGAGGATACTTGGCCAGAGCAGCCAGAGGACTTGGCCTACACTCTCCTCGCTGGCCAGACGGGTTGTGGAGGTCTAATTATAAAGCTTTGTTTAGCTTGTATTTCCTAAGTCGCCTTCTACGACATCCATGAGAGGACTTGGAGTAAATCTACACTATTTGTATATTCTAAATCTGCTTGATTTATGACCTTTACTAACATCTTACTAAGCATTTCATTCATAATCTTTTTTGTCATTCGAGATGTTATCACCCGCCATTACGAGGCACATACATAAATCTATTGCAGTTAGACGTGTCGCACTTTACGCCAACGCTTATACTTAAAAGTATTTTATAGAGCAGGCGCTTTAATATGGAAATTTTTTAATTGTGTTTGGCGCTAAATTATGTTAAAGAGGGCATTTATATAAGCATAGAATTATTTTGGTCATTAGTTAATTTATTAATTTATCGAAAAATTCATCGTTATGATTTTATGATACATGTGTATTTAAATACTAAACAATTACAATATTTAATTGTATATGCAATCTATTATGAATTTAAAAACATTTTCAATTTAGTTTTGTTTTCTTCTTTTGCTAAAATCTCCTGTAGAAGAGAGAAAAAGTGTATTCCTCGTGAAACAGTATCTCGTGATAGGTAAACAGTTGAAAGTCTCATAGATGATGTATTTTTGTTGCCGCTATAACAACAAATACTGAATAAAATAAATATTTAAGTGGGCCTCCCATACAACGTACGTGATTTTTAATTTTTATAGATCGTGGTACGGAACCCTTATACTTGACTGCATTAGCTATAAGTTACACATATAAACTCATGCTTATACATATATCCCGATAAATATTCGTTTATTTTCACTGATTTTCACACTCCAAACTAGGTCAAAGTTTGAATAGCACAACTAGACTACTGAAATTAAAACAAAAGCGTGTAAAAAGTGTAAAAATTGCTCAATTACCAGAAATAAGTGTGAAATAGTGTAAGAGCTCGCACACAATAGGCTCGGAAATAATTTCCTTGATTACAATAACGGGCGACTGGAAAACGCTTTGTGTGTATGCAAATAACGGTGTTGTGGACGTAATAACCACTGCGGGGTGGGCTCCTTACGTGTCTGTTTTGTTAGTCCCCACTTAAATATCATCATCATCAGGTCTTTTTAGTCTCCACTGCAGGAGCACGACCCTCGCTGTACTACTAGAGCCATACTTGCTTAGAGCAGAAAGAGGATTACTATCCAGAGGAACACTAAAATATAGATACCCGTAATAAATCGAACCACGGGCTGTTCTAGATCACTATAGTGTAATGAAATGAAAGTAACAGTCTAAACGAAAATAGTAGATTGTGCTACAAGGGGTAAAGCTAATACTTTTAACGCGAGGGCGCTAGGCTAGCAAATACAAAACGATCAGAAAAAGATCATTTTCCATCTTGACCCGATCGGAGATCAAACTCGGACTTCCGGTGTGACAGCGTTGCATTATGACCACTAGGCCACACAGGTCGTCGAAAAGTTCTGTCGTATCTATTTATATGGTGTCTATTTACGGTTAGTAACTGAGGTGAAATCTAAGTATTTTAACTTAAATGTGCATAAGAATGTAATAATTAGGTATAGGTACCTACAATAATTAAACAATAAGAATAAATTATTTAAAAACTAAATTAAATTATCGTATTAATATGTAAAAAAACGACGGGTTGCACTCTGGGAGTGCCGGCAGAAGTGAAAACTTGAATATTAACGTTGTGCATTTTTGATATTTTGGAATGGTTAGGGAATAATTTTGCACGAATTGCTTTAATTATCAGTATAAAAGTACTCTCATTTATGTGGTAGAATACAATATTTATTTATTGGGCTATCGTACACAAACATGACATTTTATTAGCACGCTGTAACATAAACACACACGAACATTCGCGCAAGCGCCCTGCGCCGTCTTACGAATTTTCGATCAGGGTCACGTGTCCTGACGCGAGTTTTAGATTTTTTACCCATTCCAAAAAAAGTGCACAACGCCGCTAAAGAAGTTTTCACTTCAAAAATATTTTTAAAGTCACAAAGTGAAGGAGCCAAACAGTGCACACCACATTTTTTATACGTTACGCCGCATTCTTACTTTCTGCTATTCATCGCAATTATATTAATTATGTTTGTTCGTCTGTCGGTGTGAAGCCTGCATTGTGTGGGCGGCTCTGCGACTACACTTTGTTTGTGATAGGAGCGGTAACAGAGCGGCGCTTCCTTTCAAGTCGGTAAAGTCAAACAATCACGTAGAAACAGGGCGTGTGTGGCTACCGTCAGCTTTGAAGGATACCTTCAGTTCATAGTTAAAATATATACATGCAGTATCACGTCTTTTTTCTAATGGGCAGACAGAGCATTTTGTGTTTTACATCTGTAACCAATATTTACGTACCTAGTAACTTATTCTTCCATGCTGATCTGGGAGAAAAGAAAAAACTTAGAATGTATCAGCTGCTTCTCTTCCCGGGCAGATCGTAAGAGCCGATCGAGGGAATGGGCAAAAAATCGAATCGCATTCATAGGCGATGCGGCTAGCAACCCATCACTAGTTTGATTCCTACTTCCACCTTCTTGCCCACATCAAGCTAAAAGTGGCCTTTGAGTCTTGCAGCCCTGGGCTCTATCTGCTTAGTGCCGCAAGACTTAAAAATGCTCTGTCTGCCCCATTAGGGATAAAGACGTGATAGTATGTATGTAGTAACTTATTAGTAATCTGTGCCAATATGTTCTGTCTGTATATTTATAATGTGCTTGACTACTTATACATTTTACCTTACTAACATAGAATTTTTTATAATGCTGTAATACAATAATATCTATCATTCTAGACCATGTTTTAGGTTAGGTTTTTATAGGTTCTGTTATTGGTAAAACACCGTTGTATTAGTGTACTAATAAATAAATACAATTTGCCTGACCTAAAGACGTACAGTTAGTAGGCAGTCGACGTGCCGAAAGTCTGCAAACTATTTCAACGAACGACCTGAACTGTAATTGAATTTTATGATCTTTGATTTGTGATCTACCGATACCGATAGGCGGCGACGTTGGAAATGAGATAGAAGGTACTTCTGTAAGACTAGTAATTTTCTCACGAATCTATTGTCTACCAAACACTTGTTCTCCGCCGCCTCATAACATTTCACACCTCAGTTTAATGAGTTAATAACAATCGCTGGTATTAACAAATCACAGGCCCCGGGCCGCCAGTCACGGCACGCCCCTATTAGAGGCGCAGGTGACGGCGGCTTTGTAGTGCGGTGAATGGCAGGCCTTATTACTGCTGCCGACTTGTCTGCTGAAATAGTAGGGTTTTTTTATGGAAATGAGGGGTATATTAGGAAACAGTGACGAGCCAAAATGTTATGAATACAGGCTAGCTTTATATGCTAGAGCAGCAAACTAATACCATAGAATTAATTAGTATTACATACAGAACGGAATCTCCTAGTTACGCAGTTCATTGTCTTCGAACCTTTAGACCTTTACCCCGAATTGTTGATGGCAGCTGATGTTGTTGTTGAGCGGGCAGCTGCAGGGAGTTAGTCTCGAATGGTCTTAAATGCAAACCGCCTTTTTATAAAACGCAGACTAACTTTGTTACTAGGTTTAAACCACTGTCCGTCCAAATCAAGTTGACATTTTCATATGAGACAGTGACATTACCAGATGTCAACTTGATTTGGTCGGACAATGGTTTAAACCTAGTAACAAAGACGGAAATAGTCTATGCAGATAATTGTCTAAAACGCAACTCGGAACGCGTTCAAAAAGCAACTCGTGTAAGTTGCAAATAGTCTGAAATGTTATTTTGACTAAATTGCAACTAGTCCCGGGTGGTGACAGTGAGAACGGGAGAGAGGTGTGAGGACGGGATACGGCGACGCATGCGCGGTGTGCATTAAATACTTATAATAACTCCCATGCTGATCTGGGAGAAATAAAAAAAACTTAGAATGTACCAGCTGCTTCTCTTCCCACGCAGATCGTAAAAGCCGATCGAGGGAATGGGCAAAAGTGCTAATCAAGTTAACAGGCGATGCGGCTAGCAACCCATCACTGTATTGATTGCTTTTCCATTTTCTCGCCCACCATGACACTAAAAGTGGCTTTTGGGTCTTGCGGCCCTGGGCTCTGCATAGAACCGCAAGACCCAAAATGCTCTGTCTGCCCCATTAGGGATAAAGACGTGATAGTATGTATGTATGTATGTAATAATCCTGTGTTAATACTATGAAATCGTATCTGCATGGAACCCTTTAATCGACTTGAAAAAAGGAGGAGGTATTCAATGCGAATTTATTAGTACTAGGTAATTTAGGTATACTTTTGTATGTATTTTCGCTTATTTATTACAGACGCTAGGAGCATTTTGAATTAGTTTTTACCTGTCGAAATTTTGTCATAATTAATTGTGTAGTTCGGTGCCGAAGGCTGTTTTTAGTACTGAAAAAAAAAACGACGGGTTGCACTCTGGGAGTGCCGGCAGAAGTGAAAACTTGAATATTAACGTTGTGCATTTTTGATATTTTGGAATGGTTAGGGAATAATTTTGCACGAATTGCTTTAATTATCAGTATAAAATATTTCAAATCTTTTCTGAACCACAGTCTGTCACAAATGTCACAAGCATGACCAAATTCATTTTCAAATACACAGCAGTATGGCCACTACACAGACGGTCGAGCCATCAGCTGTCACCATCCATGGATGCGCGTAGCACGCTGTAACATAAACACACACGAACATTCGCGCAAGCGCCCTGCGCCGTCTTACGAATTTTCGATCAGGCCACGTGTCCTGACGCGAGTTTAAAATTTTTTACCCATTCCAAAAAAAGTGCACAACGCCGCTAAAGAAGTTTTCACTTCAAAAATTTTTAAATTGCTCTTACAATAACTCCTGATCTGACTGGCCCTAAGCCATGTATTTAATCATAATCATTACTTGAAATCGTGTTGTGATAGTCAAAAGTCAAAACATAGATATAGAATATCCTATAGATAACAAATTGCGTGATATGACATGACTGGCATAAAATGAATATCACTTTGATATCCGTGGCACGTGAAGATAAACTTGCAGACTTGATTATCAAGTGATACAAATATCCAAACTATCATTTGATATAAATATCCAAAGATAAATAAATAATTTTTCACTTTTTTCTTGTATCATTATGTTTATCTTTAGGTCTTTTTTAGTCTCCACTGCAGGAGCACGACCCTCTCTGTACTGCTAGAGCCGTAATTGGCCAGAGCAGCCGGAGGATTTGGCCTACACTCTCCGCGCCTGGCCAGACTGGTTGGAGAGGTCTCATTTATGTTTATAAGCTTTATTTAGCCTGTATTTCCTTCTACAACATCCACGGGAGGACTTGGAGTGGTCCTATTTTACTCTGCCAGAAACCACATGGCGACATTAACAGCATTATTTATAAAATGTAAATTTACCTGACTGATAAAGAAATTTATGCTCTGCCAGGTTGAAACGTGTCTCTTTGTCGTCCCGTGTGTCTAAAAGAAACCATTTCGTAGCCAGTGTAAGACGTACCGGGCGGTGAGTGGCGATTGCCTCAAATACGGTATTTTATTCAAATATTTTTATCATTCATATCAATAAATAACATAGTCCGAAACCGAAAACAAAACGATTTTTTTATGTGCCCAAAAATAAGTTGTAAGCTTTTAAAATCTGATAGAAAAGAAACTGTCAAGTAACAAAAAAAGCATGCACATTAGTGCCTATCAACAATTTTTGTTTGTTGCCGTGTGGTCTCAGGCAGAGTAGAATAGGGCCACTCCAAGTCCTCCCGTGGATGTGGTAGAAGGCGACTTAGGAAATACAAGCTAAACAAAGCTTATAAACATCGATGAGACCTCTCCAACCCGTCTGGCTAGCGTGGAGAGTGTAGGCCAAGTCCTCTGGCTGCTTTCGCCAAGTATGGTTTTGGTAGTACAGAGAGGGGTCGTGCTCCTGCAGTGGAGACCAAAAGACCTGATGATGATGAACAACATTTGTACACGTCACTGCCAACTTGTATGTACCTTACAGTATACCTTACAGCTCCTTGCATTTCAAAAAAATACGAGTAAGTATAACACTAGTAATAATTCCTGAAATGAGGCGGCTCGCTTATATTCTATCATCATAATATTACTCAAACTCAATAGGGACAACCAAACACTGATTAAATCTAGATAATAAGTTGCATACAACTTTTATTCCCGGGGACATTGTAGCAACAAGCCGGGGGTCCAAAAAGTCCCATTAGTCCCTCACAAAGGCCTTATCGCCATCGATGTTTGCGCCAACAAAGGCACAAACTAGCAAATATCGATATAATAAGGCGATCATATTTCTATAAGAATATAGATGTTATCGCTTGCGTGTAAAGTAGACAGACTAGAGAAGTGAAACTTCCGATTTTAAATACCCTGATCACGTTAACTATGTAGACTGTTTCTTGTTATGAGAAGCAGCTGGTTGATTCAACGTTTTTTTTTGTTTTAATTATGTAAGTTTGCACACAATCATGATGGATTGATTACAATGTGTCAAACTTAAGTTGGACTTTTGCTCTGTGGGGTCCTTTAGCCCGTAATTTATTTAAATTATTTTCTAAACGTCTATTTGAGGTAACCAAAGGGCTGGTAACTATCTGGCTCAAATAATCAGAATTGCTATACAACGCGGCAATGCTGCCAGCCTTTTGGCCACATTGCCGCGAGGTAATATTTCAGTGAGACAACATAATTTGTTATTTTTTTTAGCTTTAGTTCTTATTTAGTTTTTATTTAAATTATCATAAGATTAGCTTGAATTTAATTAATTTTCTTTTGAAATTATTAATCCAAATTGTTTCAGAATGACCTACGTGTAACTTATTACATAAACTTATTTAATGGTCGCTTTCTAGCTTAAAGTATATATACTAATAATTGACCGAGCGAGCGAAGCGAGCGAAGCGTCTCAGTTTCGAGATTAGCCAAAAATTCTTTTGTCCGTCTGTCTGTCTGTCTGTCTGTTCTCGCCTACAGGTCGCATTTCTTAACCGATTCTCATGCAATTTTGTAAGCAGATTCAGCAACTAAATAGAATTTTTTTGTCGAGCCAGTTTTTCGAAATTTTTCAAAATGGCGGAAATATGGGGGTTTAAAAATTTAAAAGTGTCATATATCCGCCATTTCCAAATATTTTCAAAAATGTCATTAGACTTTTTTGTTGCCATTATAAAAACGCAATTTTTTTATTTGAACAACTTTTTTGTCTGAACTACTTTTTATACGTTATACTTGAACGGGTTTAGGATGGCTCGCGAAGTCTAGCTGACTGAGCCGTGACGGATATAAAATGCAAATCTTCTTACAAAATATACTGAAACTATTTAAGGGTGAATTCAGTCCGGGTTACTGAACAACTTTCTTAAAAATGCATATCTTACTACAGACACAGATCGTGTTATACCGGCGCCGGCAGCCAATTCGGCGATCAGCGCCGGCAACGGAGGCACATCCTTTGGAATAATATTCGCGAGGTCTAAGTTCGTGGCGAACTACTAGTATATACTATATGTCTCAGTATTAATTGTCATAATACAATGTGTCTGGGATAGACCTACCTATAATTTAAGGTTATGTCATGTAAGGTTGATTAGTATGATTATCGATAGTCTATCTCGGGGACATGTTATCTGTACTCTTATTATTTTGTGTTAGGGCGTCCTAATAATAAGCCTATTGAGATTTGGTTCGCAGTGGGAATAAAGACAATGTTTTATGCCTCGGTGTCGTGTGACCTGCGGTATGTCCGGTAGACGCGGTGATCTGATCGGCGGTGTCGTCTTCTGTGGCTGTAATGCCGGAACAATGTTATGCAAAAAATGTCTTTAGGAACGGTAAGCGCCAGTTTGGTAATTTAACGCCTTGTTATTTCGCCATATTGTTACATTTCCGAAAAAAAAAAACGACGGGTTGCACTCTGGGAGTGCCGGCAGAAGTGAAAACTTGAATATTAACGTTGTGCATTTTTGATATTTTGGAATGGTTAGGGAATAATTTTGCACGAATTGCTTTAATTATCAGTATAAAAGTACTCTGATTTATGTGGTAGAATACAATATTTATTTATTGGGCTATCGTACATAAACATGACATTTTATTAGCACGCTGTAACATAAACACACACAAACATTCGCGCAAGCGCCCTGCGCCGCCTAAACGAAACAGCAGGCGCAGGCATACATTTTCGCCGCGCCGTAGAAAGAGAGGGGGATACTCCCTCTCCTACGCCGCGCCAGCTGTCTACTCTCCATCCGTCTTACGAATTTTCGATCAGGTCACGTGTCCTGACGCGAGTTTAACATTTTTTACCCATTCCAAAAAAGTGCACAACGCCGCTAAAGAAGTTTTCACTTCAAAAAACACCATAGGAATAGTAAAAACTGTTCACGTTTTCATCCTTAGTATTCCGCAATATTGTTAAATTTCCGATGAAAAATATACCACAAAAAAGGACAAACTGATCACGTTCATCCCTAACAGGATAGATGGAGTCTAGGGTCGTAAGAAACAAAGGCTGTGTTTAGTGTATTGTTGGGTGCGAAGAATGAAATACGGAATCAAAATAGTGATGGGTTTCTAGCTGCATCGCCTCTTGATTTGATATCACAGATTAACCCATCGTACAGCCCAAGATCTGCGCGAAGAGAAGCGGCTGATGTTACCTACTTTTCTTCCATAACAACTTTTTTTACTACTTTAAACTCTGATTTAGTGCTAGGGCATCCGAATATGGAGGAATCCTTACTAAAAACACGTCACGCCTTCACCCCTAAAAGGCATATATAGCCTGAGGTTTAAGGCCTTAAAATTGATATAATAAGCCTTATAACCATATGAGTATTCAGTTTACTGTCAGTTATACTCATTGTACATAAATATCTGTGACATTACCGCTCGTATCTATCTATTTACAATAGATTGTGCAATTATATATGCTCGATATGTTTTCACTTGCATTCAATATTCACAAAGACTAGAAACATTACCCTTCTTTTGTACATTTCCTAATGGATTACTTAAAAATCGTTTAACATTCAAATACGATCCATACAAAAGTTGCACAAATGGCGATAAAAATCAGAGGACATTGTAGACAAGCTTAGTTGAGTGAAAACTAATATGTTTGTAGATTTTTATCTACGTCGCTACCGAACGGAACGTATCATATTTCACATTTTCAAAAGCTGTTTGAAAAATGAAAGGTTGATGGTATCGTCCCACGATGTCCGTGATAATAATAAGCGATGGTTACCCTAACATGTTTTGCCATAATATTGCAACTACGTGTAATAATTGGGTATTTTCCTAAGCCAAAAATAAATCACTTTTTGTACTGATAACAAAATTAAACGTCGCAAAAAAATTACATTTATCTTTGAATACTTACATCAATTTAAAAGTGATTTTAATTTTATTATTGCAGAAAAGCTGATAATAAGAGCGCCATTTGACTCCAAAAATCTATGACGTCCTCTGCCTGTATTTCATACAAAATCCCTTAGAAACTGTTTGTTTTTTTTTAAAGGATCTGAGTTGACTTGTGGGAAAATAGCGTATTATTTATTTATTTTAAAACTTTATTGTTGCAAAGTACAAATATACTTTTACAAATGGCGGTTTTAATACTTTTAATCTGAGCTAAGAGCATTTTCTCCCAGTCAATCATAGGTTCATCGGAGAAAATAATACGGCACAAAAAACAATGCAATATACTTATAAAATATTACTATACCTATATACAATGGCTCTGGTAGCACAGAGAGGGTCGTGCTCCTGCAGTGAAGACGAAAGGACCTGAAGAAGATGATGAAGATGATACAATTATGTAGCTATAACATCCATTGCAGGACGTCCGACGCTTCTTTTACCTTTAAACGAGCAATTCTTGTAATATGTATATAAATTTATATCTATGATCTCGGAAACGGCTCTAACGATTTCGCAGAAATTTGGTATATGGGGGTTTTGGGGGTAAACAATCAATTTAGATTAGTCTTATGTTTAGGAAAACGCGTGTTTACGAGTTTTCATGCGTTTTTCTTTCCACGCAGAATATGATATAACCGAGCAAAGCTCGGTCGCCCAGGTACTTTTTTATGTTAGTAATATTTAGTTCATTTGTAACAACGATGCTGGTCTGGGAGAAATAAAAAAACTTAGAATGTACAGCTGCTTCTCTTCCCACGCAGATCGTAAAAGCCGATCGAGGGAATGGGCAAAAATGCAAATCATGTTAACAGGCGATGCGGCTAGCAACCCATCACTGTATTGATTGCTTTTCCATCTTCTCGCCCACCATGACGCTAAAAGTGGCTTTTGGGTCTTGCGGCCCTAGGCTCTGCATAGAACCGCAAGAGTCAAGACCCAAAATGCTCTGTCTGCCCCATTAGGGATAAAGACATGATATGTATGTATGTATGTATATATGTATGTTTGTAACAAGGAGGTTTACTCATGATTAAAAAATAAACACTTGACTATAAGTGTTTATTATAACAGCAGGTAGGTAAGTTTACGAGACAAAGCAAAACAACCCATAGAAAAACACGTCAATTCATAGTCAATATGTATTATTTCAATAAACATATGTATCGCTATCACAATAGTCAGTGAGTACATATTGATTGCAGTTATTTCTGAATGCAAACAATGTATTTCTGAACTGTTTGCTGGCGACGTCTGTTCATAGATACAATGGAAAGTGTTAGTTACCTCTACGATGTATAAATAATTTATTTATAAATAGCATTATTTTTTATTGAAAACAGAAGTTTGTGGCATACAAATAAATAAATAACAATGTGTATGTAACTAGAGGATTTGGCCTTCTACCCGAGGATTTGGCCTGCTTAGACCGAGTACAGCTCTGGTAGTACGGAGAGGGTCGTGCTCCTGCAGTGAAAATTAAAAAGACCTGATAGTGATGATGAATGGCCTAGGAAAGAAAGAAAGAAAAGAAAGAAAGAAAAATGCTTTATGCCTTAGGATTGAACCACTTTCTTTTCCTGTGGATGGCGTCAGAGGGACGTATAAACATTTTGTGCTGCAACTTAAGGCTTAACTGCCTCCGTGGTGTAGTGGTCAGAGCGTTCGGCTCATACCCGGAGGTCGCGGGTTCGATTACTGGCGGGGACAACCATATTGTGTTGTTGTCCTAGTTTGGTTAGGACATTGTAGGCTGATCACCTGATTGTCTGATAAGTAAGATTGCAGTCGGTCCCGGTCACTGTCTTTGACATTGGTCGTTACCTAAAACCATGTCAGAGGCCTTTAAGGCGGTTTAAAAACTCTGACACTAGTGTTAGTCACTAACAACACACGAAAAGAAGAAGAAGTGCTGCAACTTAATCTTCTAAAGAACGAGGTTGACTTCAGGCAGCGGCCGGGAATGTACTTGTGCTGAGCTTAAGTTTGTAAAACTTTTATGCGAACTTTTACATAGTTTAAACTGTTTGGCTATTTCCCTACGTTCCCCTGTCAAAACAGCAAGCAAAACACGGTAAGAAATATGATTTTACAGGTCATTCATACCTAATTCTATTGTACAGGCGTGTTGCAGCAACAATCGGCATGCAAATTTTTTAAATATTCATGCTTTTAATTTACAAAAATATAGTAGTAATAGTCACTATTGAATAATATTATGCATGTCAAATAATTTTCATTAATAAAGGATAAATTTAGTTACTAATAATAAATTAATGATTTCAATATTAGATGAATAAAAGATGGCGTAAAAAACAAAAAAACGATTTGGATTGGCATTGGTTACTGGATGGATATTGGAGTTAAAGTAGCGATAATAATGAATTTGTAGTGTACGTGTAAGTTGTTACAGCTGCTACAATAAAACATATAAATAGTTTTAATGTAGACCGACAGACAGACACATCGCCAGGCGTACAAACAGTCAGCCGCCCGTGCATCGAACCTGCGTACCGTATCTCTATTACGCAAAGTCGACATCTTGACACTTGACCCAGGGTGACCAACCATTCGAACTTTTTACAAATATATTTAAATAAATTTATAATCTACTAGCTGCGCTCCGCGGTGTTGCCCGCGCCTAAAGTAGCCTATGTGTTAATCCAGGGTGTCAGCTTCCTGCATACCAAATTTTATCAATATGGGTCCAGCCGTTTGCGCGTGAAAGAGTAACAAACATCCATCCATACTTAAAACTTTCGCGTTTATAATATTAGTAGGATTAAATATTTTTATATCATATCACCACAAGTCAAAAAAGCGGCCAAGTGCGAGTCGGACTCGCCCATGAAGGGTTCCGTAGAAGCAAATAACATAATATAAAAGTCTTGTAGTATGCTTTTTTTAATTTTAATTAAAAAAAAACTACTTACTAGATCTCGTTCAAACCAATTTTCGCTGGTAGTTTTCGTGCTAATGAACATCATATATTTTTTTTAGTTTTATCATTCTCTTATTTTAGAAGTTACACACTTTTTTCCACTTTGGAAGTGTCTCTCGCGTAAAGTATTCGGTTTAGAAAAAAATGATACTAGAAATCTCAATATCATTTTTGAAGACCTATCCATAGATACCCCACACGAATGGGTTTCACGAAAAATAAATTTTTGAGTTTCAGTTTTTCACGAAAAATAAATTTTTGTAAGTATGGGGAATCCCCAAAATTTATTGTTTTTTTTCTATGTTTGTATCAAAACCTTAATGCAGTTCATATAATACATCTACTTACTAAGTTTCAAAAGTATAGGTCTTATAGTTTCTCCTGTGACATACGGACGGACAGACAGACAGACAGACAGACAGACAGACAGACAGACAGACAGACAGACAGACAGACAGACAGACTGACAGACAGACAGACTGACAGACAGACAGACATGACGAATCTATAAGGGTTCCGTTTTTGCCATTTGGCTACGGAACCCTAAAAAGTATCTATTTATAGATCGTCTAATTTAAAAGTGCTTGCCCCACCTTTCACTCGGTTAGCGCTCAAGGAAAATAGTTGTTAATTTTTAATACATAGAAATAATAGGTATTACAACTTATATTTTGATACAAGCAAGTAGGTACTGAAAAACAGACACAAAATGTTGAAGATGGCAAATAACAAATACGTGCTTTTCCTCAGCAGTCTTTTTAAATTTAAGTAGAAAAGCGAATATTTTTTTTGAATTCGTGTTTCTCTGTTCTATTTCGGAGCCGGGATGTGTCCCTGGAAACATTGTTCAAACTTAGTTACTTATAATAAGTAATATTAGTAAGTATTTAGAAAATATTGCGCAACCATTTCCCGACGTTAATATATCTAATGAATCATTGACTTAACATTTGTCCTTTCCACTACTTGGCGAAAGCTTTGTTTCCGTACGATTGTCCGGCAAATCATTACAACTTTTTAACCGTTGGCCGACAGAACCACAGGATAGGAAGATGTGTGGTGACCCTATCACTGACCTCCTACCGCTCAGCGGCACAATCCAAAGACACGCTGACCGCAACCACCAGAACACGCAACAGTGGTACGCAAACACAAACAAATAGAGGCCAATATCGCACGCACTCCAACTGTCGGAGTGGTTGTCAATCTGTCACGTTCTGTGGATCATTTTGACAGTTCACGCGCGCTTGCGCTACTGCCCGCGCCTGCCACTCAATGTTGTTTTGTTTTGGACTGAATTTTTTAATAATGTTGCTGTAAAAAATCTAGGTTTGTGGCTGTTATTTTTTGTCTTGTTGTAGAACTTGTAGATATGAAGAGTCAATTCGTGAACGCATATTTGCATTCCTTCGCCTTCTCATCTTAGATTCCCAGTTGTATTCTTGTATTGGCTATGGTGCAATTTCACACGCATTGCCGACGCTCAATAATATGTATTTTTATGCCCTGATATAGATTTATTAACTTCGATTACAGTTTATTTATAAATCCACTGATCAAACCCCTTGCCTTTGTCTACCGCATGAACGAAAAAGACGTTAAACTTTAAAGACGTCGTATAAGTAGCTAATTGATTGACAAAAAAAGAGTTCTCTGAAAATCAGTAGACTTATGATTTGTCTAGTTAAAGCATGAAGTTAGAATGAATTAAAGAGTACAGACTTTTTTTATGTATAAAGCGGTAAATCTTCAAATTCCTAAATCCTTACAAGTTAACATTTCATAGCACACAGTGAGCGCGTTTAATACAAATCCTAACTTCATAAAATGGTGAACTGGCATTAAATATTATGCCCAGCAGTAAATAATTAATTCGTAATAACAGCGTGGTTTCTTAGAAATATTATGTTGAAATGGCTGGTCTGCGGCCATCAAATATTCAGGTGGTAATGACACGGCGATGGGCCGTTACGTGCTTGACGGAAAATACCGCCCCGCGCCATTGCTGCCTTGTGAGGAGGTGGGTATCTGAGACATCATACTATCTATAGGTATACCTGACATCTAAAGGTATAAAAATACGACTAGCGAGTGTACTTTGTGAGCTAAACTTCGCGACAAATAGAAAATGATTTTTATAAGTTTTCAGCCCCCATATTTACAAACTGAGTCGACATAAAAATATAGTTATAAACCTGGCGCGAGGAGACATTTTAAGGAGATCTCCCAAGAAGGTTTGGATGCTTTTTCGCTCAACCGATCAGCATTGCTTTCCAGCGAGAGTACACAGCCAGCGTTCTTTCTACCATGACGCATAGGCAAGATAACATTTCTTAAATTTTGCATAATTTATTTTCGGTTTATTTTATAGTTTAGTTTCATTTACCTGTTCTTGTTTTCTATTTATTTTATCTCAATAAACTTATTGTGAGATATTATTGAAACTGATCACAAAAAGACGAGAATCGGTGGAAATATGTAGCTTTTAGGCAAGAACAGCCGAAAATCAGGATATCCGGACACCGAATCCGGATGTTTTCAACTCACAATCAGATCCATGTTTCAACCTACAAACAAGTGAAGGTGTTTGCTTTGGGCCAAAACAGATGAAGGCGACTTTTTACTCCACAGATAAGAACTTAGATCTTTAGGAAGAAGAATCAAATAAATGAAGCGATAAATGAAGAAATGATGATGATTTTCAGAGCTCTTTTAAAGGTGTTGAAAATACTTAAGTATTATCAGTTTGAAGTAGTCGTTACATGACAATTCGGTTATTGTAATCTCTTTGAGATGTTACTCCATGTTTACTCTTTTAGCATTATTTGAGACAAATTCAATACGGATATTGTTAAATGGTTTACTCATGTAATCATGTGAAGACAGCGAAACCATAGGATCACTGTTCCTTACACTCGCACTAATAAGAAAAAAAACTTCCCTATCTGCTATTTATATGTTAACTATATTAGGAAGTAAATAAAAGAGGTGTAATTCATAGGATTGATATAATAAGGAGAAAGATTAAGTACAAAAAAAGGTTTCTGTGCCGTTAATGATGAGCATGTTAACAAAGGAAAAAATTGAATTAATCTTGAAATTTCGCCCCGCTGTTGTTCGCGTTGGTTGGGATTGCGTTTTTGTTTAATTTAATTAGATGTTTTGTTATCTTTAACACTTATTATTGTTCGCCTAAATCGACCGAATTCTGTTCGTGAGTAAACCTATTAACAAAATTTTCTAACTCTTTAAGCAGAGACGGAGACACGTCTATAATTGAAGACATGGGAGTGATAGGTCTAAAATTTCTTCAAATTCCCGTAAATACAATTGTTTGTATTCATCAAGAACACAATAACAAATACCCCAGTACCCCCTCGACCGATCACGACCGCCATCAAGTATGCACGGCCCCCACAAATGACAGTTTTGTCGGGCCACTCAAATTACGGAACGTTTTGCCGATATCGTAATGACAGACAGACGGACTTCAATCGCATGCATATTTGAGCGGATTATTGTATTGTAGGAAACATCGCGTTGGCCAAAGATGGCCGCGGGACGCGTACATTGCTTGTTTTGATGGTTAGTTATAAGTTTTTGCTCTAGGTTTTACCAAAACTGAGAGCAGTTTTTTTTATCACAATATTTTATCAAAATTAACGTTAGACAAACAAATATACAAACTCACTTTCCCATTTATAATATTAAAGTAAGAAAAGGATAAGGATTTATTATATCAGTCTTACGATAAGACTATTCCTGAGGATGATCGTCTAGACCAATAGAAACTAGTCGGCTTTTTCCGACTACACTACGAGAGTAAAACAACGAACATTTTTTTAAACATCGGTATAAACTGCCATGGGCCACATGGATGTGCTTGGATCACCTTTGAGCTAAGGAAGGTCGATGTGGCCACAATAAGGCAAGCTAGCGCTATATTGAATAAGCAGTAGCACAGTGCCAGTATGGTTACGACGACCAGATCATACAGGACCTCATCTCATGCTGTAGCATGCTTGACCTAAGAATATTCTCGTATTGTAAGAAATGTAAAATTACACCCATCGACGCTATATGAAGGTGCCATAGGGCCAAGCTCCACTAAAGCTGAGAACTGGCGCAGTCGGTAGGAGTAACTTAGTGTTTCTGGCCTGTTCAGTTCAATTCAATTCAATTCAATTTCAGTTATAGGAGTACCTCAGTGTTTTTGGCCTTTCCCTCATATCTATAAACATCGCTGTCTCTCTCCTTTAGAGCGTAACTAAAGTGTTAGTTTGTTGACGTGAAAGAAGGGTGCTGTGAAGCTTGCTATGCCAAGATCCTGCCCAATTCTATAAAAGGATAGAAAATCAAATATGACGCCAGCGATGTACACCAAACTCGTGGAACCATTACCTACCGAGGGCGTGAGAAGTGGCGCAGCCGGTAGGACGGCCCAGTGTTGTGGTCGCGTTTATTTCGCTGCCTCCTGACAGCCGCTGTTTGAGGCAATTATGGCTTAAGTCATAGTTTACGGTAATTACACGGCTATTTCATTTTCACATTTATTTTTTTAGGTGGATTTTGAGGGGTGGTTAAAGGGAATATTCAGTTTACTTTGTACTTAAAATCTTTGATTTAAGTTTAGGCTTATTAGTAATAATAAGTTTTATATAATAATTACATTAATAATTACATAAGTCTTAAAAGTAGTCATTTTTTTTCACTTGTTATTAAAATAATAAACATTAAACTTATTTTTTTCTATATAGATTGCCTGGAAGAAATTGCCAAGCGATGAGGCCGCATTTTGCGCATTTCTTAGTTTTTTTTTATTCCGTAGAATTCTGACAGCTGTCATTTTTTGACATATCAGAGATCATAAACCTTTTTGGCCGGGCGTATTTTATATTAAATTCCAGATTTTAATAAGAGTGTGAACATCTGAGTCGACACATTTTATTTGTTAATGAATGTAACCATTTTACTAAGTGCGATGCTCCAAATCAAAAGGGAATTTACAGCGAGCGATATCTATCGTCCCTTTTCATCACGAACAGTTCAATAACCGATATATAAATTCAACTGTGAAAACTATTTGATTTAACAAACATACAGATAGACAGACAGTCAAACAAAGGATAAAAATAGTTTTGATTCTATTTTCTATAAAGACCCCTCTTAAATAAATACAATTAGCTTTCCGCCGCGGCCAATTTGTGGGTAAATGGGAATAAGTCATTTTTCCGCTGGAAAAGTAGCTTATAAGTCCGTTGCAGTTTCATAAACTATCTCCATATCAAATTTAATCTAAATCAGCTCAGAAAAAAGTTTTGTTTCAGCAAGAAAAAACTTAACATAAACCTTATAACAATCAATGTGACAGCCGCGACGTGATAGCTGATGGCCGCATACTTTATTTTCAAATTTTTCTTCTTAATTGATAACGAAAATAAATTTAATAAGCTTTGAGTAAAAAGGTTGATGATACATGAATTAGTGATGCCAGGGAAAGAAAAATAACCTGCTGACTTAAAATTACTTAAAAATATAACTTCAATAATTCGGTATTAAAAAATGTTATAACATTTTAAATACACCAGAAAGATTAAATTTTATCATTATCTGGGTAAACTATAAAAATTAATCAATAATTTAATTTTTTATCGCCCTTTTACGGGTTCCCTTTTTAGTTGGAGAGTTTTTTTAGTAGCAACACTTATGAAATGTCAGAATTCTACGGAATTAAAAATTAGACTTTAAGTGCGGTATTTATTTATTTTTTGCAATAAAGGGTATTTGTATTGTATTGTAAAATACTTAAAATAAGATTAGACATAGATTACAGCTCGGAGTAATATTGTTCTGTGGATTACAGTAAATATGTACATACTAACGATTTCGGTACTGTAGCACCAAGTGTGACCCGTTCACCATAACAATATCCCATGGCAGTTAATACAGTTATTTAAATCTGTTACACTAAATCAATTGACTAAGCACATGAGAAATTCCGCCGCTTCCTATCCCATACATCTCAAGGAGTCATTGCTAAGTAAATCACATTATTTGAGGACTCTTATACGCGTAGTGACACAAAGTGTGGCCCCCTCCGGTGAAAATCGGTGCCATGTATTCCACAAGTGCTATTCCATAATATTGAGAATAGGAGTGCCTTTAATAAGTGCCAATGGAACATTCTTGAGATTTTTTATTAATATAAAAGACTCGGATACGCGTATAGAATACAAGACATCAACTATATTTTTGGAAAAAATGAAATTTTTGTTATATTAATACTATAGATTATAGATACATGTAAGCCGTGTGGTTTCCGGCAAAGTAGAATAGGACCACTCCAAGTCTTCTCGTGGATGTCGTAGAAGGCGACTTAGGAAATACAAGCTAAACAAAGCTTCTAAACATCAATATAACCTCTCCAATCCGTCTGACCAGCGTGGACAGTGTAGGCCAAATCCTCTGACTGCTCTGGCCAAGTATGGCTCTAGTAAGTACAGAGAGAGTCGTGCTCCTGCATTGGAGACTAAAAAAAGCCTGATAATGATGAAATGAATAATGATAGATACGTATTAAAATTTAAATCAAAAGTAAATAAGAACTAAAACTAAGAAAAATTCAAATAATGTAGTCCCACTTAAATATCACCCCCCGGCAGCGCGGCCAAAAAGCTGGCAGCATTCTCAAGTTGTATGGTAATGCTGATTCCTAAAGCCAGATAATTACTAGCCCTTTGGTCACGGGATACCTCGAATAGACGTGTGCACGTCTTATGACTCAGGCAGTTCATTCCATAAAAGCACAGATAGGTTTATATGGACTTCCTTAAATAATCTGTTAACTTTGTCTAAATATGAAAATATAACCACCAGTACAAACCAATTCAACAAATTCCGGACCAGAAAGCTTGTGTGTTTGACGTCACTCCCTCTTCGCAGGTGCGCCGAGTCCCACGGCGTGTTGGCCACCACTGGCCATCGCATTGCCCACATATATTATGCAAGCGCCGATTACGGGCGCTTGCTCCGATCAAGGAAACGTTTCAATTATTTAACACTTTTTACGTTCGAATTCTTTGTGTAATATTTTTAATTGATAAGGTAACGAAAAAAACTATTGTGTTTCACCTACACATACAATAGTTTTCTTTCGTTGTGTTCGTGTAGGTGTATGTATTTTCTTTCTTGCTTACAAAATTATAAAACATGTTCTTTACTTTTAACTTCAAAAAATACTTAAATGTAATACAAAGCCAGGAATTTCCAATAGGGCAAAGAGAGCTAAAATGTTTACAATATGTAGCTTTTACCTAGGTCTAGGCATGTAGTGTAGGCAATCAATATATCGACGAGTTAAAGAAAAAGAAATTAAAGATAATGTAAAGATACATTATTTTATTAAAATTCCTTAAAAATATTTTTATTCTAAAATACTGGCATGTAAATTTTAAAAAAAGAAAAAAATTAAATTTTTTTAATTTGCTGACAAAATACATTTTGTAGCAGACCTACCCATTTTTACATTTTAGCTGACCGTTTGAATAAAAGCCTTATGTAGATACGTACCTACCCATATGACAATGCTTTTTTAAAGAAGTCACGGATATAAGGCGGCTAATATAAACGCAATGGACATATCAAAGTAAAGAATACAGATATTGTAATCAGAAGTGACCATCGAGGCTTATGTCCGTCTGTCCATCTCGCATTTACCATAGATGCACATCTTTATACATCTACGATCTAGTGGTTCATTCTAAAATAGACTTTATTGTTAACCCCATTACGTAGATAATGCTAAAATATCTTTTCAATTTTGATTTGAAAAAATCTTTTGTTGGTCAATTGGCGTTATAGATATGTCAAATGTTAATGTTATATTACTGTATTGATTTTAATCGAATTAAGTATAAATGTTTGTCTGCTTTGTAGTGAAGTATGATTCACGTTTGCAGTATAAAGAACCTACTAGTTATGTTTGATCGAGCCGGTTCCTTATAAATTATCTTTTTGCTATAATTGAACATTAGAGAAAGCATTTTTCTTTAAATTCTTTCTGCGAAAAAAACACCTACTTCAATACAATCTTTAATTATTTATAGAAGTAATTTATAGTTTATAAAATCAATCATAATGGAAATAAAAACATTAAAAGGAACAAAAAATTTTTATTGGTTCGTTAAAAAACTACCTAAGTAGTAATATGTAAATATGGAGGATATGGAGGTTCAAAAAAAAATGGTAGGTATCCTAAAATATCACACTTACTATTATACGTAAGTATTTGTGGCGCAGTGGTCACCATGCTACTGTAGTCCGCTACCCAGAAGTTCCGGGTCGGACCCGGTCAGGGCGAGATGGAAAATGGCCTTTTTCAAATTGTCCTGGGTCTTGGATGTTTATCTATATATGTATTTGTTATAAAATATAGTATCGTTGAGTTAGTATCCCATAACACAAGTCTCGAACTTACTTTGGGGCTAGCTCAATCAGTGTAATTTGTCCCTATATACCTATTTATTTTATTTATTTTGAGCCTCCATAAAATTTTAGATCAGACGACCAAGAGTTTGTATGGGATGGCAATTGTTTTTTCTTTTTTTTTAATGCGACGAATCATATACGCATTGTTGAAATTTTATTTTTATTTTCTTTTATTCTGTTTAAGTGTCCCTCTATTCATTTCAGTCAAAAATATTAAAAGTACACACAAAATATTTTTACTGTTTTATCATATGCATAGAAGATGCTACGGCCACTTTAAAGTCAGCCATCATCAAATCAGCTCCATCACATGTTATCATAATATTGCGTCACGTGCCTCCGTGGTGTAGTGGTTAGAGAGTTCGGCTCATCCCCGGAGGTCGCGGGTTCGATTCCCGGCGGGGGCAACAACTTTGTGTTGTTGTCCTAGTTTGATTAGGACATCGTAGGCTGATCACCTGATTGTCCGATAAGTAAGATGATCCATGCTTCGGAGGGCACGTTAAGCCGTCGATCCCGGTCACTGTCTTTGACATTGGTCGTTACCTAAAACCATGTCGGAGACCTTTAAGGCGGCTTAAAAACTCTGACACTAGTGTTAGTCACTAACACACACGATAAGAAGAAGAAGATAATATTGCGTAGATATACGTATGCATGCAAAAATTTAGCTAAATTGGAAACCGGCATGAGGGTTAAAAACTTGCAAGATTTGATTACAGACAGACAGACATTGGGACAGGTAAAACCAAATAAAAGTTTGTAATAAGACTATTTTAATTTTTCAAAGTCCTTAAACATTTATTAGGTTTCTAGAATACATTTTTACTCTTATGCGGTTATTATTAATATAGCTTTGTATAAATTATTAGACTTTTTCGACTACTTTATGAAAGTAGTTTAGTTTTTAAACGTATTGACTAAAAATAAAGTAACACGAAACTTGGTAGTAGCTAGTAGCAAAACGCCTGTCTTATTATAAAACCCAGACTAACTTTGTTACTAGGTTTAAACCAATATCCGACCAAATCAAGTTGACATCTAGTAATATGTCATTGTCTCATCTGAAAATGTCAACTTGATTTGGTCAGATAATGGTTTAAACCTAGTAACAAAGTTAGTCTGCGTTTTATAATAAGGCTTATGAAGTTTAGGATTAAAACGAGTCTCGTTTTAATTCCTTTCTAGAGTTTCTCGACGTGTAAAATTAAACGTCAAAGTTTTGAAAACATTTAGATATAGGTGCAAAGGAAGCTTGGAAGGAGATGACGTCATTGGCAATAAGGTATTGCCTTCTTTTGAGATTTGTTATTCATTTATTTTATAAAAAACAAAGTTTGATAAAGTAACATTGGCATAACGTGGTTAATACGCATAAGTACCTTAAACTTTTTTACCATTCTTAGGGTTATGTAGTAAACAAGTAACCGTTATGGTTTAGCCATGTCTGTCTGTCCGCACATAAGTACTAGAAAGCTGTAATTTAGCAGGGGTATGTATATTATATCATGCCAAAAAAAGTGGTAAAAAAAATCTTGAACAATTTTTTTTACGGTAGCTCTCATAGAAGTAGTGGCAGTAATTTTTTTATTCTTGACTAACCCATCGAGTGGGGTATAGTCCAATAGGCCTCTCAATATTATAAGCTTGTGAACATCAGTTTTTGATTTAGGCATCCGTGCAAATGTTTGCTAGAGTCAAATTTTTTCATCATTTGTTTACTGTATATAAGGATTTTACTAAGCAAATAAAGTGTCTTGTCGTCCAAAAGCTTTTTTCGGCAATACCTGTAGGTTGACTGGTAAAAAAAGGCCCTGGGCTTGTTACGCTTGTTACAATTATTGTAATAAAGTTAAATAAATAAATAAAAATACGTGCTTTTTCTCTATTGCGGCGATATTTCGCAGTCACAGCCGGCTATATATCGCAGCTTGTGAGACGTTTCATGCATAAAATTATTCGGCGAGAAAGCGACGCGACGCGAACAGTGGGGCGCTAATGCAACCAATTGATTACATTCTGGACTCACACTCTCGGATTAAAACGCATATATTGATAAACAAGATGTTACTTTATTTTAACAACTGGTATTTAGTGCGAGATTCTGCAATCGGAGTTTTTTTTTTAATTAAAACTAACGTGAGATACAGGCATTATGAGTTAACGGATTACTCACGTTTAGAGTGGGCTACTGGCCGACATGTTTCGACCTCATCCGGAGCTCTTCATCACGGCGAATGTGACTAGAGGATCCGCATACACAAAACCGCCTCGTGACACACTGATGATAGCTTTGCGTCTCTACGTGAGTAACCCGTTAATTCATTAAGTTTATATTGTAACTAATGTCAAAGTCAAAATAATTTATTTTCTTTGGATATTTTTATCACTTATTGTCAATTTTCAGTGCAGCGAACTTTACGATGTAAATTTACTCTACTACATTGTGAAATACTGTATTTTAATCAATAATTTTTATCATTAAAATCAATAAGTAACTTAATCCAAATCCAAAAACAAAATGTTTCTTTTATCAACCCAATTATAAGCCTTTAAAATCTGATGGAAGGAAAATGTCAAGTAACAGAAAAATAATGCACGTTATGCACGTACAGCGATTTTTACATCACTGCTATAAGGTCTCGCGCGTACGAAAGAGATAGTAAGAAGTCCCCACCACGCTCCCACTCTTATATTTAAAATGATAATTGCAATCTGTAAAGAAATATTTCTATACAGATGTATTTTTTGGTTTATATAAAAATTAACCAAAACATACACCGTAAAAATAGCCTTTTGACACCTACATCTACATACATATTTGTTGTAGTATAAACCTCAGCTAACGTAAAATATTTTCCACTTTACACTATTAAGACACAAATACTAGTGTCTGCTACCAGAATGAAAACAAATTACTTAAGTTCTCACCTTGTTTATAGCGATAACATTGCGTTTACTCCACTGTACAAGTAAATCGTCAGGCAGTACAGTCGGACGCAGAAAAGTCGTGTAAGTGCAGTTTCAATACACATCATCATTATTTGAGCCGCATAACGTCCACTGCTGGACGTAGGCCTCACCTATAGATTTCCAAAATGACCGATCAAGAGCGGTCTTCAATACACAAATAAAACCTTATTTCCCATCATTTTTTTCTATATAGCTAAGTTGCTTGGAAGAAATTGCTTAGCGATAAAGCCGCCTTTTGCGCATTTCCTTGTTTTTAAGATAATTTTATCCTATACTAGCCGAAGCCCGCAACTTCGTTCGCGTGGACGTCTCTGGAAAATGCTCATCAGGCTGAACAACTTTTACTAAGGCGGCATTTTTATATCTCTTATAGTTTAGCTGGACCATTATGGTTCTGCATCAGGCGTTCCATTTTCCAAAATCATTTATAGCCTATATGTTGCCCAGGCTTAATAGCTATATAACAAAAAAAGTTTCATTCGAATCCGTCCAGTATTTCCGAAAATTAGCGTGTACAAACAGACAAACAGACATACAGACAAACAGACAAACAGACAAACAGACAAACAGACAGACATTTTTTTTTAAATTCTTACTCTATTACTACGTCTCCATCGCCCCCAATATTTTTTTTGGAAATATATTTAATGTACAGACACACTTTTTTTACTGTTTTATTATATGTATAGATTTATTTATATTGTGCAATAAACAGTTATTGTTTAAAAAAATGTATTGTG
Source organism: Acrobasis consociella (assembly GCA_963555685.1). NCBI lineage: Eukaryota > Metazoa > Arthropoda > Insecta > Lepidoptera > Pyralidae > Acrobasis > Acrobasis consociella. The sequence continues at coordinate 19,583,048 of OY743117.1, forward strand.
TCGCTTCCCGTCGTTGGTTATTAGCTATGATAAAAAATCGGTTTACTCGCTTAAAAGTTATTGGGGTTTAACGATTAAAATAATAAAATCTAGCAAAAAACAGATGGCGCTACTATTACATTCTTACTAAATATTCAACACTTTCTTTGTCACTTTTTTGCTATTTGTGTGTGCTTTTTTGTTACCTGCAATTACAGTATTGCCTACTGGCAATACTGGTTGGGTATCTGTTACGTTAGTTATAACTTATTATATTATTCTATTATTATACAATATTATTATATTATTATTATACTATTCGCGCAGATCGTAAAAGCCGATCGAGGGAATGGGCAAAAATGCGAATCATTTTAACAGGCGATGCGGCTAGCAACCCATCACTGTATTGATTGCTTTTCCATCTTCTCCCCCACCATGACGCTAAAAGTGGCTTTTGAGTCTTGCGGCCCTAGGCTCTGCATAGAGCCGCAAGACCCAAAATGCTCTGTCTGCCCCATTAGGGATAAAGACGTGATAGTATGTATGTATGTTATGTATTATATTATCTTTGTCCGAGTGTACAGGTGCGGCTGGCAATCGCACACTCCGCGGGGCGTCTTGTCGCTCGCCGGCAGTCAACTGACGTAAGGCTGGGTTGGCACGGACGGTCTCTTCACTAACACTCATATTTTTAATTAACACACGTATGTATTCTTAAGACACCTTTCGCTAATACAACTACTCTTATGGTTCTTTACTTTTCTTTAGTTAGATCCATATTGGACTTTGGGTGCGTGGTATGGTCCCCATGTTACCAGCGTCACGTGGATCGAATCGAAAAAATTCAAAAAAAGTTTGTCAAAATATAATGTTCAAAAAGGCTACTCGGACTCTCTAAATCTTTATAAACTACTGAGCCTACAAGACCGTCGTAAATTCTTTGATATCTTGTTTATATATAAGTTACTTAACAATAAGATACACTCATCATCACTATTAGCATCAGTGTACTTAAACGCATCAAAACGAAGACCGTTTCGCCATGCACGACCTAGTGAGCCTTTGTTTGCACCTCCTGACTTTATAAAAAATTACACCAATAATACTTTTTTCCCTCGTTCACAGAGAATTATCTGAACTTGATCTATTTAGTTCCTCCTTGTTTGTTTTTAAGGAATCATTGTTCCTGAAATTGTTTGAAAACAATAATTAATAAGTAGTATTTTTTCTTTTCTTTTAATACTATCTGTAAGTAATGTAGATGAAGCAAAAGAGGTTTGTCAAGATCGTAGCATAGGAAACAGGCGTGATATTATGTATGTATGTATGTAAGTAATGTACGTGTCTATTTACGAATGTTTTACTCTTATAATTTAAAAGATTTATTTCTTTTTTATAGTCTTTATTATTAGCGATCAACTTAAAAACCTATTTGAAGCTAAGTTTCGACACTCAATGTCTGCATAATGTATAAATTTGTTAGTTATTAAGATATTTTCTGTAACGACTGTTTGTGTCATAATAAAGAGAAAAAAAGACACGGTAGTATATTATACAGGGTTATTTTTTAGACATCGGTTACATTTTGGTAAAAAGTTCAGTTTGCGACACTTTCCGTAAACACAATTATCGTAAAGACGATTTTTTTTCGATTTTTAGTATATTTTTTATAGAAAATAGTTTAATCTTACGGACTAAACTTACTCTTAAAATGTTGCCGGTGTCTATAAAGTAACCCTGTATGGTTATCTAAGTTGTATATTTTTACAGACGTTCTCTTTGACGATAACGTACAATTTATGCTCACTTTTGAGTTCATTCAACTCAATCTGTGTGATTATTTATTTCTGAGGGTGAGGAGAAACTATTTACAATCACCCTCAGCCATCATTCGCTACTTCCCAACAAGAACCCGATTTTTTTTAAACATCGAAACATAAATTTTCTATGGGATTTGTATGAAATATGTAGATGACGTCATAGTTTTCAGTTTTTTTGCAAGCATAAATTTAAAATGACATTGAAATTGATAATCATGACAAGTAACATTATTTGGTGACGTTTTATTTTCATAACAATCCCAAATAATATATTTTCGACAAAATTAAAGAATTAAATTAAATTTAAGAATTAATTAATTAAATTATTAATTCATTTCAATTAAGAATTTAAGACAAAGTCATTACTCACATTAAAATCACGAACTATAAGCAACATACTACTTATTACCTGCTTAATTTATATTTTTACACAGTGCATTTGTTTAGCAACAACATGAGTTTTATGAGGCGGAGAAGAATAGGACCACTCCAAGTCTTCCTGTGAATGACGTCGAAGGCGACTTAAGAAATACGCACACTAAACAAAGCTTATAAACATCATGAGAACTCTCTAATCCTGGCCAGCGAGGAGAGTGTATGTTAAATTCTCTGGCTGCTCTGACTAAGTATGGCTCTGGTGGTTTGGAGAGGGTCGTGCTCCTGCAGTGGAGACTAGGAGGACCTGATGACGATAACGATGATGATGAGCATGAGTTTTAGTTGATTTGCGCACACGCACGTAGTTTATCTGTATTTGCTCATATTTATTCTATACACAATTTTCCTTGAGTCAGGAAGAAGATCACATCACAATTGTATGTGTCACACTTCTCTTCAATGGACATTAATTTGGTGTCACGAGTTAATTCGTTTAACCAATGCCGGGGCAGGAAGAGCGTCTTAACCGGGGGATAAGGTCTTAACGCGAGTTTGAGCAACATTGTTGTAATTAACTAAATAGAGAGTACCACTGGTCTCTATTAAATAACTTGTTCTCGTTGATAAAGTATGATAAAATTAAGTTTTACTAAGCTATAAAGTTTATATAAAGGAAGGATTTGCCCATAATAACTGCTCTAGGTAGATAGGCTGGTGATTGCAGGAGATAATATGAAGTCATCGCAAATTCTGCTGCCAGTTCTCTCTTACCTTTATATCTGTCTTTACATTTACATACATACATAAGCACGCACAATTAATATTTTGGTAGAAATATTTCAAATGGTTTCTCATTTTCTTCATCATCACACACGTTGATTAAATATTTTAGTTATAGCATCTCGATGTTTTCCCGGTGTGATGATCTTCATCGTTAGTCTAGTTAGTCACATGTTTTGCATTATGATGTATAGTTATATTATTTCTTTGAATAATAATTATAAAAGGCTAAGTATAGAGCCTTGAGGTACTCCGACTCTAATCCTATGTTTATGTAGGTAGTTTGTTTATTTTATGCCTACATGTAGATCTGTGTGGATTTAGCTGTGTGATAAATCAATAAAACAATGTGTGTTTGCGCCAGTTTCTTCAACAAAACAAATAAATAAGGAAATAATAGAGCGCGACTTTGTCGCAAGGCTTTTCGTAAGTCAGTGTATTTGTGTGTTTTAAAATTGTTGAAAAAATTAGATTTAGTTTTTAAAGTGATGAATTTTTTTTGGATGAATATAAAAAATCTTTATTGTACAAAAAAAGAAATGTATACACAATATACGACTTTGAAATTTACATTGGGCGGTCTTATCGCTAAAAGCGAGCATTTAGTTTTAGACAGATTTATTCCAGACAACAGACCATTTTTGGACGGGGAGAAACGTTAGGAGCAGTCGAAGACAACGCGCTAAAGTAAAACACGCTTTTCAAATTGACCAGCCGCGTTAATCAATGTTGTTAACTATGATTTGAGTAAATTCTAAAGTCAGGTTTTTTTTTTCACACTCTACTGTTTATGTTTTTACAATTAAGTATATTGTGCCGTTTGGTTAACTCCACTCCTCCATTCCAAGTCCTCCCGTGGATGTCGTAAATGGCGACTTAGGGAATACAAATTAAACAAAGCTTATAAACATCAATGAGACCTCTTCAACCTGTCTGGCCAGCGAGGAGAGTATATATGACAAAGTCCACTGCCTGCTCTGGCGAAGTATGGCTCTGGTAGTACAGAGACTGATGCCCGTTATAAATTACGTGTTTAGGGAAAAATTACCGCTTATAACAGGTATTCAATGTTATGGTACAGCTGTGTTGTTTTAGTGTAAACTTGAGACCCAAGGTCTTAGCTCGAGACAACTTAAACATTCATCGTTATGTCAATGTATTTCCTTATTACATCTATTATTATTTTAAACAAGCAATAATTGTATATTATATATATACATACTATCACGTCTTTATCCCTAATGGGGCAGACAGAGCATTTTGGGTCTTGCGGTTCTATGTAGAGCCAGGGCCGCAAGACCCAGAAGCCACTTTTAGCGTCATAATGGGCGAGAAGATGGAAAAGCAATCAATACAGTGATGGGTTGCTAGCCGCATCGCCTGTTAACATGATTTGCATTTTTGCCCATTCCCTCGATCGGCTTTTACGATCTGCGTGGGAAGAAAAGCAGCTGGTACATTCTAAGTTTTTTTTTATTTCTCCCAGACCAGCATTATATGTATGATGTATGAAATTTCTATTTTAGTATGAAGAGGGTTTCGGGAATGAAAAGTCGAACCAACTAGCAGTTACCCAGGTACTTTCATTTATTTGCGACCTTTACATACAAACGTGTGCAGCCGCCCGGGCAATTTGTATGGGAATGTCGAATATTCTTGTTCGTTTTTTGACTGTTATTTTATTATCACTATACTATAGTGATCTAGTAAAGCCCATGGTACGATTTATTGCGGGTATGTCCCTGCCAAATTGTATACAAGGTATAACAAAATATACTGAAACTATTGTTAAGTGTGAAATAAGTCCGTGATACTGAACAACTTTCCCCAAGGAACATATATCGAAATATGAAAAGTATTTTTTGGCCTCTCATACAAGTTGACCGTGATTGCATGGAAAGACAAAAAATATTTTTCATATTTTGTTAGACCTTATAATATTGTTTATCGCAGTCTTTGGACACCTGCTACACCATCTTTACTCGCCCGATTTGAAGAATCTCAAATTATAACCTCAGAAAGTATGAATATTTCATTCGAATGTGAGCGAGAGCTTGGAATAGTGATTAACAAGTGAGTTCCAGTAGTAAAGACGTCACGCGACGTCGCATCCGTATCTGCCCACGCGTGCCGCGTGACCCCAGCACTAATTCAATTTCATGTCTCCATACTAAGATGCGTCCACCACAGTCTACAAGATGCTCCTATTTGTTATGTAAAAGTACCTTTTCGCTAGCATCTTTTTATTAATAGTATTATTAATAGTATTAGTATGTAGAAGGGACATACTCGTAATAAATCGAACCACGGACTGTACTCGAACATTAATAGTATGATGATTATAAATTAAATTTAAACTTAAATAACAGTCAAAAATAAAAATAAGAATTTTGACATTCTTATACAAATTGTCATGGCGGCTGTACATTTTCCTATGGAAATGCTTTTTTAGGGTTCCGTAGCCAAATGGCAAAAAGGGAACCCTTATAGATTCGTCATGTCTGTCTGTCTGTCTGTCCGTCCGTATGTCACAGCCACTTTTTTCCGAAACTATAAGAACTATACTGTTGAAACTTGGTAAGAAGATGTATTCTGTGAACCGCATTAAGATTTTCACACTAATATCATTTTTTTCTAAACTAAATAGTTTGCGCGGGAGACACTTCCAAAGTGGAAAAATGTGTGTCCCCCCCTATAACTTCTAAAATAAGAGAATGATAAAACTAAAAAAAATATATGATGTTCATTACCATGCAAACTACCAGCGAAAATTGGCTTGAACGAGATTTAGTAAGTAGTTGTTTTTAATACGTCATAAATTAACAACCGCAAATTACCTTTCATTCAATCAACTCAAATAGAAAAATAAAATAAAAACGTACTACAAGACTTATATTATAAGCTGCTACGGAACTCGTCATGGGCGAGTCCGACTCGCACTTGGCCGTTTATTTTTAGTACCTATTATTTTAATTTAATTACACTATTAGTGATCTACAGCCCGTGGTTCGATTTATTACGGAAATGTCCCTTCCACGTTGTATACGGACAAATCACACAGATTGAGCTAGCTCCAAAGTAAGTTCGACACTTGTGTAATAGGATAATAACTCAACGATACTATATTTTATAACAGATACTTAAATAGATAAACATCCAAGACCAGGACAATTTGAAAAACGCAATTTTTCAACTTGCCCTGGCCGGGGATTGAACCTGGAACCTCTGGGTGGCGGATTAACATGGAACCACTACGCCACGAAAGTCATCAAACTAAGGTCGTTTTGTAGACAACTTAAGACTACCTTCACCTGAAGCTAAAAGTTATATCATGGCGTGTAGAGTTTGATCCTAGGCTCTCCATGAGATCTGATAACTTTCATACAAAGCACGTAATATGTATTCGTTTTGGCGTCACTGTACATGAAAATGTTATTGGTGAAATGACTGCCTACGTGGTCTAGTGGTCAGAATTCGCCTTGTGATCCGGAGGTCCACTGGGAAGCATTTGTCGCTTTGTGCCAAGTTGTTTCCAGTCTGCAATGGTTATTATTACAGGCTTGAATCTCCTGATTATCCGAAAAAAAGATGGTTCCATGTTTAGGAAGGCGCGTATAAACTGTGGGAAGCTAACGCCATGTAGCGTTTGCTCAAACCTATCCAAGGATTGGTTCTGGTCTACCCGTTGGGTTGCGGAGGTCAGACGGTGGTCGCTCTATGTATAAAATAAACCAGTATCCTCGTCAAATCTTCTAAGTTAGGTAGCGGACCCCGGGCTCTGAAGCGTTACCTACCACTGAAGATGCAACCGGGAATATGTGAAGATGATGTTTTTTAATCATGTCTTTTTTGTCTCCATTGCAGGAGCACGACCCTCTCTGTACTTACTAGAGTCATACTTAGCCAGAGCAGTCAAAGCATTTGGCCTACACTCTCCTCGCTGGCCGACGGATTAGAGAGGTTCTATATTGATGTTTATATGCTTTGTTTAGGTTGTATTTCCTAAGTAGCCTTCTACGACATCTACAGGAAGACTTGAAGTGGCCCTATTCTACTCTGCGGGAAACCGCACGGCTTCTTCTTGTAGTGACTCTCCATTACTGGATGTTAGCCGTCAGCTTCCCAATCTCCTATCCATTGCCAAGCAGAACATTTCTCGGCTTTGGTAATTCCGGTCCACTCTCTTATGTTCCTCAGCCAAGATTTTTTGCGCCTTCCAACGCGTCTTTTGCCTTCAAATTCGCCAATCATTAGTTGAAGCAGGTGATATCGGCCATGTCCCAGAACGTGGCCCAAATATTCAAACAAACGCTTGGCTCGTCCCGGTGTTCCTTACCAGCATGTCGGCATTATTTAACCTTACTTAAGATGCGGGTCAAAACACAATTGAAGGTGCCTCTGTGACTGTCGCTTGAGTCATCACTCGCCCACTCTCGGCACAGTTTTACCCGTCTTGTCAAGAAGAGTAGAGATTTTGTACCAATAAAGACAAAAAAGATTAAATAAACAAATAATGAAGCTTTGTAATACTGAGCTATTACGGTTTCTACGAAGTAAACGTAGAACTGTCGCGTAGAACTGTCGCGTAGAACTATCGCGCATTTTAAAATTGTGGGTTAAACACGATGGGGAAAATGGGAAGATGTGACAGCTTGCTGCCATCACTCTTTCTCTATCAAATGTGTTAGTGGAAAACAATTGTGTCAGTATTTGTACCATCATCTAGCTAACTTACGTGCATTCTGAAGCCCCGTTACGTATTCTTTTAATCAGTGTCAATTAGTTTTTTCTTTAAACTTAAATAAATTATTGTTTATTTTAAAAATCTTAATATATAATTTTAGAGTTTCGCGGTCACAATTACTGTTATTAGTATTTCGGGAGTTACCGCGATTAATATCGTTTTTTGCCAGATATTTCGACGACCCTTCTGCCAACATGGCCGACCGCTGACCACAGTCGGCGGTAACGATATTAAATACTAATAAAAACGATATTTACTGCGAAAAGCCGCGTTACACTAATAACATTAAAAATCTTAAGTTTTTAGATGACAAAATTGGTTGCATTCAGTTTGTTACACGTGTAAATATTTCCACCTTTTACAGGTAATGTTACGTCGATACGCACAAAGCTTTGTCACACGTGTAAACAGGCTATTTCTATTTTTTACCGATCACAATGTTACGTCGATTATTACAAACAGCCAGACAAAAGAGCAAACATATTTGCTCAGACGCGTGTTTGTTGATGTTAATTCGCAGTTGTTCCAACAAATAAAGACAAACAAAGTTGAACCTTTTGTTTTGAGTTTACACGTGTAAGTAAAGTTAGGAGCCGACTGGTGGTTACTAAGCAGTGACATTTAATTACAAGTACTAGATGACTCACCCCTCTTATTTATCCTTTATCATACTTAAAATAGAGGAAACTGAATTGGTATTGGCTGAATTCTGCGTAATTTTACAATCAATGTAAATACATCGTAAGTACAACATTCATAAAAAAAAAAATTAAATTGAATTCAAACTATACTTTATTGGAAAAAGTAAATTTAACTTAAATTAAAACTATACAAACTTATTAAAATTTAAATTAAAACTAAAATTAAAACTAAAAATTACAAATTATGTAGTCCCACTAAAATATTACCCCTCGGCAACGTGGCCAAAAGGCTGGCAGCATTGCCACGTTGTATGGCAATGCTGATTCTTTGAGCCAGATAGTTACCAGCCCTTTGGTCATGGGATACCTCGAATAAACGTTTAGAAATAATATGAAAACTATACTTATTATCCCACGTTGCCGACTTGTGTTAAATTGGTGATAACTTTCTATCAGGTGAAAAAACCTGTCTCACTAAGATGTAAGCGCGTTTATTAAAATTAAATAAGCACATACGATTAAGAGCATACACAAAGATTTTGCCGATACTAATACAACGTGGAAGGGACATACCTTGATAATCTTATACCTTTAAACGAGCAATTCTTGTATGTATGTATGTATATATATATATTTATTTATAAATTTCTGTGATCTCGAAAACGGCTCTAACGATTTCGCTGAAAATTTGTATATGGGGGTTTTCGGGGGTAAACAATCGATCTAGATTAGTTTTATGTTTGGGAAAATGCGTGTTTTCGAGTTTTCATGCGTTTTTCTTTCCACGCAGAATATGGTCGCTAATTTCGTCGCGCCGCGACCGCCTTGATTTAGCTCAGTGGTGAAGAATAGCGACCGCTAGAAAGAGTGTTACGGGTTCGAATCCCACTCGGTGACTTACTTTTGTTTTTTTTTATGTTTAAGTTTATATTTTTTTTTATTTTGCATTGTTTTTAGACAAGTTTAAAAAAAAATAGTTAATGTTTGAGATGTAACCGAACAAAGCTCGGTCGCCCAGGTACTGAAATTAAATAACAGTTAAAAACTAAAAAATAATCGGCATTTTTACATAAAAGTGTGCAGCCGTAGCTGCAAGGACAATTTGTATGGGAATGTTGAATTTTTTTTGTTTTTGACTGTTATTACAATTTCATTATACTACAGTGATCTAATATAGCCCGTGGTTCGATTTATTACGAGTAATGTCCCTTCCACGTTGTGTAAAAGTCATTCTAAGGTACTGGCTACGAATAAAATTCTCGGTACTGGCCAGAACGAAGAAAAAAAGGATTAGTAGTAGATGGAGGAAGGTTCTCACCGAATGGGAGGTACCCAACCCAAGTAACACGTGCGTGGCCTTTGGGTCTTACGGCCCTGGGCTCTGTCTACCCCATCAGAGATAAAGACGTGAAAATGTATGTGAGCATACATAATGAGGCCGTACCTACCTTTATTTATAGTTTATATAAGTCAACTGTTAGATAAAGGCGGCCTCGTCGCTAAGAAACATCTTCTGGGTGATCTCGTCTATAAGTGAAAAGATGATGTTAATAATGATAAATAATTTAGCCAAGTGCGAGTGGTAGTGCCACGCGTAGTGTAGGGTTTCGTAGTTGCGAATGACCGACTTTGAGTTTATGCCACAAAAAACGTTTAAAATCTAATTTCTATTGAATTTGTATAAAATTTATCTGTTCCGAGTACATTTTACAAGTTGCTCGACTATGACTTTTTTATTTGTTAACCCTACTTAGCTCTGATAGTTTTCTTTTAAGCTTCGTTATATATACTACAGCTGTGATTTTCACGTCCATATATAACCGTTTATCAAATAGAGCGGGGACACTTGACTCTAACAAAAATTTGCACTAAAAAACCAAATATTTAAGAAACGGATCTTTAAAACGAAAATTGGTGTTCCCAAACTCACAATATTTTTGACACATTGAGTTATTTCTTTGGATTACTTAGCTGAGTGAGGCTTCTCTACGTGAGTCATCAATATCAGATCTTTTTGTCTCCACTGCAGGAGCACGATTCTCTTTGTACTACCAGAGCCATATTTGGCCAGAGCAGCCACAGGACTTTGGCGTATACTCTCCTCGCTGACCAGACGGGTTGGAGAGGTCACAAGATGTTTATAAGCTTTGTTTAGCTTGTATTTTCTAAGTCGCCTTCTGCGACATCCACGGGAGGACTTGGAGTGGCCCTACGAAAACCACAAGGCAAGCGTACGTGTACGCGAGTGCTACTACTTATTCTCTGGTGTAGTGTAAACATTGCTTTAATCTGCAAGGTTCTTGACAGTTTGTTCCATTGTTTTAAAATAAATACATACCAACACGGTCTATATAAAGAGTAAGTTATTCTTTTTAGTTGTAACATGTTCAGAAGTGTTATATAACCACATATTTATGGCAGTTTTTATTCAGGTAAGTCAGCATTTTAATTTATTTTTGATAGTGTGAGCTTGTTGTAGGCCGCTTTTGATCGGTCATTTTGGAAATCTTTGGGTGAGGCCTATTTCCAGCAGTGGACGTTGTGCGGCTGAAATGATAAAACTTCTGTTCTTTTTATTGAAAATATATTGCAGTAGTATTTTTTTAATTTTATCCTCATAGTATTGACAAAATTTAGATCACCTCATACATAGACAAGTTTCGGTTTGGACCACCTGATACTTAGACAAGTTTCAGTTTAGACCACCTCATATTTAGACTAGTTTTCATTTAGACAATCTCATAATTGTGACGAAATTCTACTTTAGACTACCTCATTATTGGACGAGATTAATCATAAGACCACTTCCCATTATGACGACATGCGGTTTAGACAATCAGCGTTTTAGACGAGTTGCTACATAGGCTACTTGCGTTTAAGACCATTCGCGACTAACTCTTAGTATGAGCTTGAATAGCATAGTAATGCTAATTGTTTTCGCACAGAAAGACATTATCTTTTAAAGTTATGCTCAGGGCTGCTTCGCCATAAATAATACGTAACTCGTATGATAGTGAGGTCCTATTTCTGTGTCAAACCAAACTAGACTTTATACATATACGTTAGTGTTCAATGTTGCTTGACACTGAAACGCGGATACGTAGTAACGTTTGTCTTGCGTACCGCTTTTGGAGTAACCCCCCAGTCCTTAGCCGGGAAAAAAAGCAAGGAAAAAATATTGAAATCCGGTAAATTCGAGTCTTTGCACTCTTTTTGTATTTCGAACTTTTTGAAGTCTCTTTTTATTTTGCCTTTGCCGCTCTAACACCTAACGCAATAGTTAGATACCTCAAGTAGTCACATTTTGGCAAAATTATTAGCATTGGAGATATAGACACACTATCACGTCTGTATCCCTTAAGGGGTAGACACAGCCATAAAATAACTGCCTCCGTGGTGTAGTGGTTAGAGCGTTCGGCTCATACCGGGAGGCCGCGGGTTCGATTCCCGGCGGGGGCAACGACTTTGTGTTGTTGCCCTAGTTTGGTAAGGACATTGTAGGCTGATCACCTGATTGTCCGATAAGTAAAATGATCCGTGCTTCGGAGAGCACGTTGAACCGTTGGTCCCGGTCACTGTCTTTGACATTGGTCGTTCGTTACTTAAAACCATGTCAGAGGCCTTTAAGGCGGTATAAAAACTCTGACACTAGTGTTAGTCACTAACACACACGATAAGAAGAAGAAGCTATAAAATCCCAGGTCCACTTATAGCTTTAACTACCAAGGAAAAAATGCTAAAAATAAAGATGAATACTTGGCTTTGGCAACATTTTGTATTCTATAAAAGTAATCCACGTAATCATGGATTTTAGTAAAATGGCAGGTAGTGGGAGATATGAAGAGATCCAACATGGAATAACTCTTAAACTGGGCACATCTGTCCGTCAAGAGTATAATCGATAGTAAGGCCTCGATATCTTTGAACTGTCTTATCGGTAAACAGGAAAAAAAAATTAAGACGTCATTACATTTCACTCCGCAGACATTGTTGCAAGGATATCGATGGCAAAAAGAGCGTAAAACGACATAATGTATATATTTAATACCAAATTGACAATTTGTCACGTAAAATAAAGAAAAGACTCCCATGCTGGTCTGGGAGAAATAAAAAAACGTAGAATGTACCAGCTGCTTCTCTTCCCACGCAGATCGTAAAAGCCGATCGAGGGAATGGGCAAAAATGCAAATCATGTTAACAGGCGATGCGGCTAGCAACCCATCACTGTATTGATTGCTTTTCCATCTTCTCGCTCACCATGACGCTAAAAGTGGCTTTTGGGTCTTGCGGCCCTGGGCTCTGCATAGAACCGCAAGACCCAAAATGCTCTGTCTGCCCCATTAGGGATAAAGACGTGATAGTATGTATGTATGTAAATAAAGAAAAGACTCATCAAAACGTACGTTTTGAGTATGGCACGTTACGTTTGTGAGACATGGACAATGAATCGAACGGATCGGGAAGCCTTTGAAATGTGATGTTAGAGGTGAATGGAAAGGATAATAAAAAACATTGTGGAAGAAAAAGTGGAAGCCAAAAGAGAAAAAAGAAGAACGCGAAGGTCGGTTATGGTTAAAGTAAAAGTAAAGGCAAAACAGTATCGTACAGGGAGGTCAATCATTTAGCCGAAAAAACTCCACCGGCAAGAGCCGAGTTCTTAAATTTATTGATGATGATAATTATATTTTTCCTCCACCCAAAGGTTGGCTGGAAGAGATTGCATTTATAGCGATAAGTCCGCCTTTGTGCCCATATTGTTTCTTGTTGTTGTTGTAATTTTTTATGTTTATCATGGTGCAATAAAGTTAATTTGTATTGTATTGTATTGTATTATATTGTACCCAACTGCTAAACTTTAATGCTGTCTGTCATTTTTATTGTATACTAATAACAGTAATTGTGACCTTGAAACTCTAAAATCATATACCTATTTTTATTGTAGTTTTTAAGCAATGTCCGATTCATACTCTTCACAGGTATTATACTGATTTGCCAGGGATTCTAATGAACGGAAGGGTGAGCTACTGTTCTGTTGGTAAGTACTTGTATAAACTCTTCTATTCTGTTCTGCAATGTAATGTAAGTATAATTTACAAAGCTCTTAAGCTCTAGCTTAGTAAATTATAGTTACATTATAGATTTTAATAAAGTCGAAAAGGCCGCCCAATTTTCGGTTATTTGGACGATCAGGGTGATAAAACGCTATTTTTTAACAAGTCAAATCAGATACTTTTTTATACGTCAAAACAAACTGTTTCTTTGTGGTTTTGTATGAAATACAGCCAGATGACGTCATAGATTTATCGAGTCAAATAGCGCTCTTATTATCAGTTTATCTGCAATAATAAATTTAAAAACACGTTAAAATGGATATGTTCAAGTCCAAATGACGTTATTTTGCGACATTTTACTTTGTTATCAGTACACAATAATTTCTTTTTGGCTTAGGGAAATACCCAATTTGACAAACACGACCATTTCGCTGCACTCTATAATCATCAAAACTTTTTTAACTTTTAATTTTGTGTTTCCATCGGACAAGATAGATATCGGCACTAGAGCTAGAGAGGACGCCTATTCCCAATAGTGGGACAGTATAGGTTAATAAAAAAAAAGTTCCACGTCACTCCGTCTTGCCTTTTTCCCTGGGTGAGAGCTTTATCGCAATACAACCGACCATGCGTGAGCTTACACGAGGCGGCGGCTTATCTGTGCATTGTGATTGTGACGGATCTACATACTTTTGGCGGTAATCGATGGGAATGAATGAATCCATCAATACTAATTTGCAAAAATTTAAAAAAAAAACTTTAGTAATGTCAAGGGACACCCGGATGGAACGAAGTTCCTTTCGAATAATGAGGAGACAGAGGCAGACAGAGAAACACGCGCACGCCGCGCGGCTTACAACTATAGCAAAAAGTGTCGTTACAACTTTTGGTCTTAATATTTTCCGTCTAGCCCTCTTTCGCAACGCGCGATAAGGAACTTCGTTTCAAAAATGAATTTCGAGGAAATATTCTTCCTGTCCTCGTATTGGATTAGATTAAATCACTAAAAAGATATCATATAAGTTATCCAAGGAGCAGGTATTTGGACACCTCGGACATTTCGAAGAAATGCGACGATGGATTATAATTATCATATCTACGTGGTATTTAGTCTTTTTATTTCATAAGCCGTATACATTTTTATTTATCCTTACATTTGTAGTTGCATAATCGTAACGATGAAAATATTGATTTATTTGACAGCATTAGAATGCGCAGAACTATAACAAATAATAATAAAAATATACCTAAATGAATACCATAAATAATTACCTGCCATAGTTTTAATTTATATTAATTTTATAAATATAGTTTTAATTTATATTAATTTTATAAATAATATGCATGCTAGCTAGTCTGTAAGGTATTTATTCTATGGGCCTTTAATATTGTAACTATAACATTAAGTTACCTGAAATAAAATTATTTGACTTGATTAAAAATATGTGATAAAAAATTTCGTTACGAATGAGATTGGAACTCACGCTCTTAACGCGGATATTTGCGTCAAAGTATTTGTTAAGCCGTGTGGTTTCCGGCAGGGTAGAATGGGACCACTCTAATTCTTTTCGTGGAAGTCGTAGAAGGCGAAGGAAATACAAGGTAAACAAAGCTTTTAAACATCATGAGACCTCTTCAACCCGTCTGGCCAGCGAGAAGAGTTTCCAAGTCCTCTGGCTGCTCTAACCAAATATGGCTCTGGAAGTACAAAGAGAGTCTCCTGAAGTGGAGACCAAAAGACCTGATAATGATGATTTGGAATAGCTCCTGTTTCGTACGTAAAAATAAATGGGAATTTTTAGTTGTGCATACAAAAAGTAGACGGTACAAATACTTTGACGTAAATATTCGTGCTAACCCTACAATGCCGGCAATGCGTTTTCGATCGCAGGGATTCCTTACATTCCATTGCATCGTGTTCAACAACGGCCTGAAGAGCCATTTTTGAAACGCGGAGTCACTTAAACGAATGGTTTTTCCATACTAAAAACCGTTCGTTTAGTGACTCCGCGTTTAAAAAATAGCACCTCTGATCCACTTAGCGACCAGGATGACGGTCACCACGTACGACTTACTCGCTATCTGATGCGGTCAGGTCAGAATCTGACGTGGCTGACGTTAATCGGACGTAGTTAGATGTTAGATTCGATCGCATTGTCACTAAATTGTGATGCGGTGGTGTGAGATTGTTGGTTTTTTGATGAGACTGTTTGAATTGTACGTGATTTGGAAAATGGCTCTTTGGGAGCATTTTCAAATTTGTTCAAACTTAGCGTACTAGCTTATTAAGGCTCCTCCTTGCGCTAGCGACCTTGAAAACACAAAAAAATTAATTTCTCTTTCTGTAAGTGAGATTATTAGAAACCCTCTTACAACTTTTTAGCTAGTATCCTGAAGTTTCATTAGAACCTCGAAAGTCATTGAAATACTATCCGGTTTAGAAACCTTTACAAAAAGAGTCAAAAATGACCGTTTTTAGTATTTTTTGCAAAGGAAAATTCAGGGTATTTTATTTCAATGATTTTCGAGGTTCTAATGAAACTTAAGGATACTAGCTAAAAAGTTGTACGAGGGTTTCTGATAATCTCACTTACAGAAAGAGAAATTAATTTTTTTGTGTTTTCAAGGTCGTTAGCGCGGGGAGGACCCTTAAGTTTACGGTACGGAGGTCATCAACATTACGCACGGTAGATATTTATTTATCAAACAAGTTTTTTCACTAGCTATGTTTGTCCCTCTGCTGCGCAAAGGACTATTCTTTCCTTCCATAACTTCTATCTTTGGTCTCTTTCGTCCAATTTTTCTCAAATTAATAAAATTTTAGAGACTTTCATCACACTAAATTGTAAACGGATAAACGAATTTCGATTAATTATCTCTCTATTCAATCACTTTTCAATCAAAATAATATATCAAATTCGATTCATCCTGAAAAGCTGCACAAACACACGGACACATCGAAAATTTAACACCCTCCTTATTGCGTCGGAGGTAAATAATATACCTACTAGGTACAATCACTGAGTCCGATTAATACAATCACGTCACTTATCGTGACGATGCATCGCTCCACAGGGTTAACTGATTTCTCGACCTTTGCACTGGTTTCTCGATTACAGGCCTCTCTTGATTCGATTACGTTTCGATTGTACTACATACCCGAATACTTTTGGCTTTTGCCTTAGTTAAAACTGAAAACCGGTGTGTCGCCTTACAGGCTAACCACGCTAAGTTTTGGCCTTTTTGCACTGCTGCAGCACATACATTTATAATTTAATAGTGCATGTAAATTGAAACGCTTTTTGCAAAAACGCACAAAGTCGGGCGCGCATTGTGTGCGTTACTGCGTATGATTCCATAGGTTCTATTTACACAGACTATCACAGACTAAAAAGTGCGTCACGGATAGTCAGTCGTCTGCGTTGGGCCTTAGGATTACTTTTAGTTTGTAAGTTTATTTGTTTGTGTTGCAGTTTTTGTGAATAAACTTTCTATCTATCTATATATGCATAGGTATGTATTGTTAAAGGCCCATTTAGATGGTGCAAGTTTCTTGCCTGTTGCATACTATTGTATTAAAGAAATAAATGATTTTTGTATCTGTCGTTTCGTTTAGACCATGCAAGTATTGTTTCAATAAAATGGTATGCAGCAGGCAAGCAACTGGCACCATCTAAATAAGCCTTAACAGTTACGATTACGAGTGCTTTAAGGGTTTTTGGAACGTAGTTCCTTATCGCGCGTTGCGAAAGGAGGCTAGACGGAAAAAATTAAGACCAAAAGTTGTAACGACACTTTTTGCTATAGTGCCGTGCCGCGTGCGCGTGTTTCTCTGCCTGTCTCTCTCTCTCTCAATAATCGAAAGGAACTTCGTTCCATCCGGGTGTCCGTTGACACCTCTCAAGTTTTTTTAATCATCATTTCAGCCGCATAACGTCATAATCATAATCATTTATTTTGTCTATCACAGGTACGATGGGTGTTAGGTACATAAAAATTAAGTATCACTGTGTTGCGCCGTTAGGTATACAAAGTCATATAAATTGTTTGTTAATACATGCTGTCACATTTCTACTAATATTTACTTTTAATTTAAATAAATGTTTATAAGTTACAGTAAAAGAAAAAAATATAGGTATATAAAAAAAGTGTTGAAATGTCTACAGATTAGAAGTCAGTTGAGATACAAGAGTAATTTTGCTAATAATACAAATAACTAAATGACATGTTAGTTTACATCATTAATTGTTAGATACGTATAGTCAATCATTTCTTAATTGTTTTTTTTATCACACAAGTATTCGTCCACTGCTGGACAAAGGCCTCTCCCAAAGATTTCCAAATAAATATAATGATGTAGTTTTTGTGAGTATACAGCGGGGAAGCGACATTCCCGTAACAAATCAAACCACGAGCTACTAGATCACAATAGTATAATGAAATTAAAATAACAGTCAAAAACTAAAAAAGAACGTCATTCCCATACAAAAGGCTGCAGCCGCCTGGGCAATTTGTATGGGAATGACGATTTTTTTTATTTTTGTTTTTTGACTGTTTTTTATAATCATTATACTATAGTGATCTAGTATAGCCTGTAGTTTGATTTATTACGGGTTTATTCCTTCTTTATTGTATTTAAAATGTTGGTGTTCAATAAAGTACCTATTACTCACGGACCTTCGTAAGCAAAGTTTAGTTTAAACAATACTTACACGTGTACAAGTGTTATAGTATAATAATAGTCAATAATAAGTACGAGCATAGAAACATAGTCTCACTTTATTGACTGTGTACATAAATACCTTTAAGGTGCGTAATTCTATAAGGTACCTACCTAAAATAATTTTTTTTATGGTTCCGTACCCATTTTGTAAAAACTGGACCCTATTATTAAGACTCCGCTGTTCGTTTGTCTGTCACCAAGCTGTATCTAATGAACCGTGATAGCTAGACGGTTGAAATTGTCACAGATGCGATGTACCTATTTCTGTTGCCGCTGAAACAAATACTTCAGCGGGGCTCCCATGCAACAAACGTGTTTTTTTATAGAGAATGGTACGGAACTCTCTGTGCACAAGCCCGACTCGCACTTGGATTTTTTTACTTATTTTAAACTTAAACATAAGAATAAAAACTTGTTTTCATTTGTGCCCTCTTATAACGTTTACTAAGATTTAAGTATTTGAAATTCTTCTTCTCTTCTTATATTTAAGAGCTGGGCTCTTGTCGGTGGAGAGCTTTCCATGTCTCTCTTCCTTCCGCTAAGTTCTTAACCTCTTTATATGTTTTCACGTTTAATTTTTCTTTTATTTGGTCTATAAATTTTCTTCTGGGTTTTCCTACTCCTCTCTTTCTTTCTATTTTTCCTTCCATTATTGTTTTAAAGAACGCATCGTGGCGTAGTAGATGACCGAACATTTTCCCTCTTCTGTTTTCTATAAATTGTAATATTTGTCTTTTCTCTCTCACATCCTCTAGTATTGTACTCATTTGTAATTTTTTCTGTCCAACTTATTTTTTTCATTCTCCTCCAGCACCACATTTCAAATGCTTCTAATCTATCTCTATCTTTAGGTAGGCCATATTTAAATCCTTATTCAGATCACTCTTTGGATTTGTAAGGAGTAAGATAAATTAACTTGAAGTTGGTTCTAACCGTTAGATGGTATGTCACATGTATTGGCCACCAACACACAAACGCAGCATCGTTACTCGTGTACAGGTGTTCAAAGTATTATTACAAATATTTGTTAACTAATGAAATATTTGTTGGTACGTTTATAAACAAAAGACGCTTGTCGAGGTTTCTATTTGCTGTTCAACTAAATAACACATTACGCTATACATTGTTATGTTGAACTGAATAGTACATAGTTTGTTATTGTTAGGTACTAAATGAAAACATGAACGTGGAAACTCAACCCTAAAGCCAGATTAGATGCATTTAAGATGTGGTAGTGGCTTAGATAAAACGAGTTTTTGAGTTTGAGTTTTGGATGACCAATTTAGATAAAATTTGGCAGCCTGTATTATCTTATCACAAAAGCTTTTTCCGCGGGTAACACCGCAGGGCGCACCTAGTATGTTTATATTAAAATTTGTTAAACTAAACAAATAACCCATTAGCAAACCCTATCTAAATCGATACCTAAAAATAGAATTACCTGTCAGTGATCCAAATTAATATTTAATAGCTGTTATGTAATGGAGAAATGTTGCAATTAACAAAGTAATCAGCTAATTGCACGTCTCAGGAGCATTCGGTTACAACATTCAAGGCAAATAACTAATAGGTAGGTGCAATCCTTGCAATACATAGAGTTTGTTTGTTTGTTTGTAATAACTTTATTGTAATATGAAAAAACACAATTACATACAAAAACAATATATATAATAAGAGTCGTACAGAGAGGGACTGCTCAAGGGTTAAGGTATGATCAACCATGTAAGTACGATCCGACCATGCACCTTAGGTTTTAAATTAACATGTAAAATAATAGATAGTTTAAACTTTACACTGAGATTTATTTCCAATATAAAAATGTTAACTGGGTGATTTGAATGGATGTTGAAAGCTGACTGAGTAAAAAGTATGAAATACGTAATAAGTGTGTAACCCAAATAAAATACCTAAGTGTAAGTGCCTCGTACAGACCATCTTTTCTTCTATGATGGTCTGGAAGAAAAGAAAAATCTTAGAATATACCCACTTGTTTCGCAAAAGCCGGACTCCTAGGAAATGGGCGAAAATGAGAATTATGTAGACGATGCTCGACAAACAAACCCATAACTGTTTTATTTACTTTTTCACTATACAGTTTCCATTTTAATTACGTACAAATATTTGAAGGGATGATTCAATGCATCACTTCGAACAACTTTTGTAAATAAATATCAAAATACGAAAAAAAAATTTTACATATGCAAATGGCAAAAAACATCAATCTAACTAAATATTTTAAAACCACATTAACTACATAATATTACTACACGTAAAAAAACTCAAAAGAAACCATTACATAAATAAAAAATGCATCTGATCAAGCTCGCAAAATAACGTGCCGATTACTGCACCGAACTCAACAAAAAGCTAAATAAAGTTAAAATCCATTACAAATAAAACTAAAAGTTCGCTCGCGTAGCGTATCCTAAACTGCGGGCTTCGGGGCGCGGGTTCAGGGGAGCTGCGAGCGGGAACGGGGGCGTGCCGCTATGTATCAAAAAGCTCGCGACGCTATTGGTCGAGCGAGCGCCCAAAGCTGCTAGAGGCGGAGCTTCTTGAGCGCAGTATAAAAGCCATCGCCCGCCTCCGCGCCCGTCAGTTAGCTCTACGCTCGACTACAGCGCACACGCGCATCGCGTCCCGACTAGTTATAACAGTACAGTGTTTACCATGGTGAAGTTTGAAGGAGATTTCAGTATCAACTCGATATTGATGAACCACGCGGCGAATAAACCGCCGCCGTCGCCGACACCATCCTCTAACGGAGCTTCAGCAGACGCCGACCTAAGTGATTCAGAGCTCGACGTTACGGGAACCGAACCGGTCGACTGCACCAAGCCCAAGGATGAAGACGAGAAAAAGGACAAGAAACATGAAAAACCCGCCTACAGCTACAACGCTCTCATCATGATGGCGATCCGCAACAGCCCCGAGAAACGCCTGACACTGAACGGAATCTACGAGTATATCATGACCAACTTCCCGTACTACCGCGAGAACCGCCAGGGCTGGCAGAACTCCATCCGCCACAACCTCAGTTTGAACAAGTGTTTTGTGAAAGTGCCGCGTCACTACGACGACCCTGGCAAAGGGAACTACTGGATGCTCGACGCTTCAGCCGAAGATGTGTTCATTGGCGGGACTACCGGCAAACTGCGCCGGCGGTCGGCTTTGAACGGGCGCTCTCGCCTCGCCTGCTTCAAGCGTCCTCTGTTCCCCGGTGCGCCTCTACCGGGAGGATATCCACCGGCAACGTATTCTCAACTAGTTGGATTATATTTTCAATTGCTGTATCAGCGATACGCACCAATGCAGATGAAGACGCCTCCTGTTGCGCCTAGCGCCGTGCATCCAGCGTTCCGTGGTGAAATGGGCTACAGTGCGTTACCTTACTCGCCGGCACTGTACTCTCCTGAAAGATTACCAGCTGCGCCGTTCCTTGGGCAGCAGTTGATGCAAACCTCGCCACTTCTGTCTGCATCGCCACCCTTGTCCGCACATTCGCCCGCTTCAGGCTCATCGAGCCCTGAGTTGCCGTCTTTGCCTTCGCCATCGCACCACCCTCTTTCACCACACATCTACAAACCTGTGACGGTACTGACGCGGCACTGACGTGGTTTAGAACACTTACCGTGAAATCGGACTTTATCTGTGATGTAGTTATAGTGCAGGACCAGTGGCCGAGGTCTGTATAATGCCACAAGGGTCTGTCCCGGTCGTAGTGGCTTTTGAATCTTCAGTTGCATGAAACCTAGGTATTAAAAAGTAATTTATTATGAGCAATGTCGAGTGGCCGCCGGGATGGATGCGTTTGTGTGTTTGTAAAGTGTAATCTCTTTTTGCAATACTGTTATTTACCTCAGCATCGCATTCCGCAATTGTTTATATTTCTAATTCTATGTAAATAATTCCAAAGTGTATAGATAATTTATTGAATAGTTTTAGGATTAAGATAAGAGAGTTATGATGAATGATTAAATGAAGTATCATCTAAATATACCCTTTTCTTTCATTTAAGACCACCTAAGTATTTAATCCGAGTAACGGTGACGGATGATCCGTCAATTGTTATTGCTTATTCCAGAAACACGAAGTTTGACCAATATAAATTTAGTCTAAATCTAAAAGTTAAAACTGTTTAAAAGAAGATAAGGATTTTAGGGATTATTTGCAAAAGATTATCATTATCGCATTCACGTTCATGATGAATCATGTTATTTGCCAACCAACACAAACATATTTGATTATACATATTGATCATTCCTAGTTTACGATTTGTTTGGAAGAGCACCATATAGCAACATTGTTATTATTTTGTACCATAATTAATGACAATATTTTAACAGAATCAATTTAGTAATGATGCAACGCGATTAAAAGTAGTTGGAATGACAATGAATTTTAACTATTCAAAGGATATAAAACTTTTAGAAGAGACATACGGTAGTTACCTTCTTTTTAATAATGATTATAAACTTGTTACGATTATAATGGACAATAGTAATTTATTTTCTACATATAACCTCATTTGCCTTTAAAGTATTTACGTCAAAGTAGTTAAATTTTTTAAGCCAAAGTAGATTTTAATTTAATTTAAAAACACTTCAATAAAAAAGAACTTATTATAAGAGGGCAGATTTATAGAATTAGGTAGGTATGTGTTATATACAGGTACACAAAAATGTTTTTAAATTAGTCCTACTTGACTTTAGAATTGTGCGGCAAATAAAGCATTAATATGTCCGCCATTTACACGTATTAGGTAGGTATAATGAAGTTTTGTCCCATTGTTGGGCAAAGGTCTCTTCTTCTTATCGTGTGTGTTAGTGACTAACACTAGTGTCAAAGTTTTTAAACCGCCTTAAAGGCCTCTGACATGGTTTTAGGTAACGACCAATGTCAAAGACAGTGACCGGGACCGACGGCTTAACGTGCCCTCCGAAGCACGGATCATCTTACTTATCAGACAATCAGGTGATCAGCCTGCAATGTCCTAACCAAACTAGAACAACAACACAAAGTCGTTGCCCCCGCTGGGAATCGAACCCGCGACCTCCGGGTATGAGCCAAACGCTCTAACCACTACACCACGGAGGCAGTTGAAAGGTCTCTAAAGGTAATGAAGTTTAATAATAGTATTTTATACAACAGTTCTATAAGGAGGGTTAAAAAATGCGAGTTACGCCCAGATATAGATCTATATCTATGTCTGTGGAGTTACGCATGTTACGATGCGAGAGTTAGCGAACATCGTAATACGCCATCGAGCATTTTTTTACGTACTTTTTATTTTATTTACATGGAGAGACCAACAGCTACAAGTTATTACAATAAAAACAGAAAATATAGCAATAATAGAGCCAATTAAAGGTCCTCACCGCTAGAAACAGTATAGAGATCCAAATAATTGAACATTATTACACGCTACTTAAAAGAGACAATAAATATTTTTAACAGAAAACTAAGCAAGAGTTGGTGATACCAATTAACTTGTAAATATTCACATGAACGCATGAACTTATTCAACGTTGCATACAATACTTTTTCTACGACTAAACTTTTTTTTTTGTTTGACTTTTCTTAGTGGCTGTGTTAAACAAACATTTTTCTTACGTTAGCATTATGGTGGATCTAAAGTAAAAAAAGTTCTAGTTCTATGGCTAGGCGTATCTTTTTGGCGAAATGGGGAATAGAATGTAAACTTGTGAAATCGACACGACCTGAAATCATTTCATTCATTTATTAAATTATTATCAATGTTCTTATATTAGTGTTCGTGACTATTTAAACGGCAGATAACGGTAAAAAATAAATATGTAGGTATATATAGTGAACATAATATTGATCCTACTTAACTTAATATATCAATATTTTATAAATATCCACAATAATCTGGCCGATTTCCCCGTGATAAAGTTATTTGTTTGTGTAAATATAACCTGATAGGTTATCGAGCAGGCGAGGTGCGATATTTCCGTGTAATCACAATGATCAACAAAGTATTATATATATATTAATATATGTTTATTTGTACGTATGTCTGTTACACCAATTCGTGATTTCTGGTAGTGAAATTATTAATCTAATTGGGAAGTGGAAAAGGCAAAATAAGTGTTATTCTGTTTAGTCCATCAGTCAGATTGAACTATTTTCCCGTTTATCTTTATTATATAATACTCTACTACTATCCTACGCTATAATATAAAATAATAATAATAAATGCGAAAGTGAGTTTGTATATATTTGTTTGTTGGTTACTCTTCACGCTTTAACTACTGAACCGATTTGGATGAAATTTTGTATGGATATAGTTTGAGACTCGAGGAAGGACATAGGGTACTATTTATCTCCAAATTCTCACGGAGAGCGAAGCCCGCGGGCACAGCTAGTATTTATATACATAAGTAAAAATTTACAAAGATATATACAGAGTATCGAAGTTACGAGACGATGACTCTATTTTAAATTATTATTGTAAATAAGCCGTATATTTGTCAATAGGTATAAGATACATACATACATACATACATACATACTATCACGTCTTTATCCCTAATGGGGCAGACAGAGCATTTTGGGTCTTGCGGTTCTATGCAGAGCCCAGGGCCGCAAGACCCAAAAGCCACTTTTAGCGTCATGGTGGGCGAGAAGATGGAAAAGCAATCAATACAGTGATGGGTTGCTAGCCGCATCGCCTGTTAACATGATTTGCATTTTTGCCCATTCCCTCCATCGGCTTTTACGATCTGCGTGAGAAGAGAAGCAGCTAGTACATTCTAAGTTTTTTTTATTTCTCCCAGACCAGCATGGGAGGTATAAGATAGTCAGATATACTTTTTCAAAACTTCACCTTCGAACAACGCAACCAAATTTGACAAAATTTCTATAGAACCGCCTAACAAGTAATCATTATGATGCCTTTTCAAACATAAAAGATTCTCCAATCGGTCCAGGCGTTTCCGAATAATTGGTAAACATATCATCGTAAAAATTAAAATTGGTTGTGTAGTTTGGTGTAACTTCAACAGCAAAATACTTATTACACAACTGATTTTACCAGTGTTTAGTTTAAAAAATTTATTTAGATTTCATATGTCGCGGTGCGGTATCAATTTATTTACATTTTACAATAAAATATGATAACCTATCGTGCATATCTTGAGATTGGAATGTATAAATAAATATAATCTAAAATAAAACTAATATTTGATATGACTTGCCTAAAGAATAGAAAAAAATACATATTACATAACATTTTTAAACCATCTTCTTCTTATCGTGTGTGTAAGTGACTAACACTAGTGCCAGAGTTTCTAAACCGCCTTTAAGGCCTCTGACATGGTTTTAGGTAACGACCAATGTCAAAGACAGTGACCGGGACCGACGGCTTAACGTGCCCTCCGAAGCACGGATCATCTTACTTATCAGACAATCAGGTGATCAGCTTACAATGTCCTAACCAAACTAGGACATCAACACAAAGTCGTTGCCCCCGCCGGGAATCGAACCCGCGACCTCCGGGTATGAGCCGAATGCTCTAACCACTACACCACGGAAGCATTTTTAGGGTTCCGTAGCCAAATGGCAAAAACGGAACCCTTATAGATTCGTCATGTCTGTCTGTCTGTCCGTCCGTATGTCACAGCCACTTTTTTCCGAAACTATAAGACCTATGCTGTTGAAACTTGGTAAAAAGATGTATTATGTGAACCGCATTAAGGTTTTGACACAAAAATAGAATAAAAACAAAAAATTTTGGGGGTCCCCATACTAAGAACTGAAACTCAAAAATTTATTTTTCGTCAAACCCATACGTGTAGGGTATCTATGGATAGGTCTTCAGAAATGATATTTAGGTTTCTAATATCATTTTTTTCTAAACCGAATACTTTGCGCGGGAGACACTTCCAAAGTGGAAAAAAGTGTGTCCCCCCCCCCCCATAACTTCTAAAATAAGGGAATTATAAAAGTAAAAAAAAATATATGATGTTAATTACCATAAAAACTACCAGCGAAAATTGGTTTGAACGATATCTAGTAAGCAGTTTTTTTTTAATACGTCATAAATCATAAACGGTAATTAACCTTTCATTCAATCAATTCAAATATAAAAATAAAATAAAAAACATACTACAAGACTTTTATATTATGTTATTTGCTACTACGGAACCCTTCATGGGCGTGTCCGACTCGCGCTTGGCCGCTTATTAAATAATACTGTTTATTCTACGTTTTTTCGCCGTAAACTATATTTGTCGATGTTTATCGCTATCTAACATCGTTGAATTTCTCACGAATGTTTTAGTCTGATGTAAATGCCATAATATTAGTAAAGAGATAAAATATTGTGACATTGTACTATCTGAACATAGGACAAGGTCATGGCCAGTTTGAATTGGTTTTTACTAGTTTTATCTGACTATATTAAGAAATATACTTTTATGATAGGCATGTGGACTTCTACTAAATTAAATAATTAATAATTAATCTCAATATAATATATGTATTTGTATTACTAAATTAAATTGAAGCAATAGATAACTCGCATGGTCTAAACGAAACGTTTAGGCCGCCCGCCAAACATTTATTGCTGCAATATACCTAACGGTATAAAACAGGCAAGAAACTTATACAGTCTAAATGGGCCTAAGACTCAAATCTTTTTCATGTGATTGATATATGAAACTTAATATTTTTCGCCGTATTTAATATTCAGTGTGAAGAATTTTAACATTACGTTAATTCATTCTTGCATCGAATTCGCAGTCTTTAAAATTACATTATTAAAAACTCCTTAATTAAATAAGACTTTCTTTTAAGTTAGCCATTTGCGCAGACATGATTCAGATTTATTTAACAAGAATTCTTTAAGTGTAAATGGCAATTTATTATAAATATCTTTGCAAATGGCGTAGGTACTAGATTGTGCCAAAAACTAATAATTTTTTCGTTTGTAGGAAGAATTGACGATTGCCTAAAAATCAAATGCACGCGGCGCCTTGTAAGGAATTATGTGTGCATATTGACTGTGTTTCGGCTTGTTACTCTACAGATAAGACTTCCTCGGTAGCGGTCGACATGTCCTTCGGTCCATCGCCCCATAAATCAATGTTTCCGGACAGGTGACAGGTAGGTCTACTGTTTCCGCAAACTACACTGATTTATTACAGTGAACTGCTCTGGTTACTAAGTAGGTATCTATTCAGATGGTATCAGGCAATGTGTACAGGTCAATGTCAGAAGCTTAAGGGATGAAACTACATTAAAGCAGCTGAAATTAGTCTACTATGCACTTGTGGAATCGAAGTTGAGATACAGCATAAAACTGTGGGGAAATAGCTATGACTATAATGTAAAGAGAGCTTTCACACTTCAGAAAAGGGCGATACGAACTATTGCACGAATTCCACAATGGGAATCGTGCGTAAAGTTCTTTAAAGAATATTAAATCCTAACCGTCCCTAGTTTGTATATTTTAGTTGTATTAACTGATTTCAAAAAAAAGATGCCACTTCTTGAAACCGATCTAGAAAGACAAACACGGGAGAGCACCAGGAGGAAAGACTTTGTTGATGATCTTAAACCTAGGTTAGAGGTAGTTAAGCATGGCGCGAGGTTTCAGGCAACTAAGCTTTTCAATAGTTTGAGCTGAGAACCATACGCAGTCAAAAGTTATTTAGGGCCAGGTTGCGTGATCTTCTCTTGAAAAAGTGTTGCTATACAATTGAAGAATTCTTGGATAATTAATATGTAATATGGACTTGTAATAGACGAAATAGATTGCCTTTTCCCCTTGGACATTTGCCGATTGTATCCTACACACACCTAACTAAATATTTTATGACATATTTTTTTTAATTTGTATTTTCATTTTTATTTTATTTTTAATTCACAGGTACATAATTTCAGACACAATTGTAATTGTTTTTTTGAATAAATGAATTGAATTGAATATGTAAAATAAATTAAAACCTATAACTACACATCAACCACTAAAAAGTAACACGAAAAAGAAATATTTTTTTGTAAACAGCAAGAGATTTGGTTAATTAATAAAGTAATAATTAGCATTTCAAATATAAGAGTAAGCGTGGCGGGGACATTTCACTATCTCTTTCGCACGCGCGAGACTTAATAGCGTGACGTCAAGAACGCTGTACGTGCATCCTTTTTCTGCTTCTTGACAGTTTCCTCTGCCATCAGATTTAAAAGCTTTTATCTAACTTACTATAATAAGGCAGATTAAAAAAATCATTTTGTTTTCGGTTTCGGATTATGTTACTTATTGATATGAATAATAAAAAAACTTGAGAGGTGTCAAGGGATACCCGGATGGAACGAAGTTCCTTTCGATTAATTAGGAGAGAGAGACAGACAGAGAAACACGCGCACGCCGCACGGCTTACAACCATAGCAAAAAGTGTCGTTACAACTTTTGGTCTTAATTTTTTCCGTCTAGCCCCCTTTCGCAACGCGCGATAAGGAACCACGTTCCAAAAAATAATTGAGTATAGTACCGTATTATGTGCATGTTCTGCGTTGTAAGCCGATGTAAAACCTATATCAGATATTTTTAGACCCACAGTCATTTCACCATTTGAAACACCGGCTGCAGACCGACAAACGACACGACACACATACAGACAGACTGACAATGCCGCTGATTAGGAAGACATCCTCCGACAGCTTGTTTCCACGGGTGATGTTCATTCGTAATTTGTTCACTATTCACTACTTTCTAGTTGTTGTAAACAAATTGTCGAGTTGTTTGTCAATAAAATATAATAATATAAGTGCGTATCAGACGACGAACGTGTGTTCCGTAAACATGTATATTAAACAATGTAAGTTACGCCTTACCATCAAATTGGGTACAAACGCTTTTTTATTCAGCTTTAAGTGCTCTGTAACTAAGTGCCTACATTTTGAGTACAATTCGCAAAAAAATCTACCTACATAATTCGAAAATCATTTCGAGGAATAGCCTCTAGAGAAAGTTTCTTTAATCAGATTTTAGAATAAGTTCTTTTTTATTTAGCTAATTGCAAAAATCCCAATAAACCTGATTTTCAAGCTAATCTATTAAAGTTGGCTATTCCCATAGACATAGAATTTTTTTTACTACGTAAAGCTATTTCACTTTCAGTACTGTATGACACTGTAATGATGACAATTTAAACAGGAGATATTGTTACAATTTTTTTTGGTTTTTTCAGTGCACGCATAGAAAAAATTTAAACTTCTATTGTTCTTTGTCGTCAGTTCCGGCATAATGTTAAAAATTAAATAAAAACTTGATAAGGCGTAGATTTTTTTTAATTCAAATGACTTTCTTAAAATTGTCTATATTTTCGATTAATGGCACTAGGCGGCCCCGGGCGCTGTCTGGTAAGAGCCGTAAGACCCTTAGTACTCTGTCTGCCCCGTTAGAAATAAAGACTAGATAGAATGTAAGTATGTTTATAAGTCTTATATTATACGTTAGTACATTAACTTTTTGTCATAGATTAAAATAAAAATAAATTGGGTTGTTGTATCAGATAAAAGAACGTTTTTGTGTTCTATTCGTAGAAGGTACCCTAAAATTATCTTAAAAAAATCCAGTAAAAACAGTTCGTCAATCAGAGCCAATATGTGCAATCATTTGTCATGTCAACACAAACATTGGCTCAAAGCAAGCCTGCCTACGACTATTGTTGATCAAAATTAGTTTTTCGACAAAAAACGACAGCTTTGATTACCTCTATTTTATTTTAGCAACATTTATTTCCGCTGCCGTACAGTACAATATTTATATAATTGGCTAAGTTATATGTTTTTCACGAGAACAAGCAAATAATGATGAAGTGTGAAAGTCGGTTTGCTTGTTCGAAACTTATTGACCGAATATACGAAAATACAAACCTTATCTTACTAATATTGTAACATGAAAGTTTGTATGGATGTTTGTTAGTTACACGCTAATAATATGATGTAACTTTGATGCAATGTTTGGTATTTACTACTTTAATTAAATACTTGAAAGAAAGAAAGAAAAATACTTATTTGGTGTAAATTTTCTTATCAGTCGATCGATTAAATTGCTATCAAAATTATCATAACAGAAAAGATATAGGTACAAATACATTTATAATCGCTTACGTGCTATACACTAGTATACCCTAGTGTATATCATGTATTTATATAATCGCTTATTATGTTATTCAATTGCGATTTATATTTGTCATATTAGTACATTAAACATTCAACATAAGGTGAAGGTTCGAAGAAACGTTGTAAATGCTTCTGTACAAAAACTTGCGATATTAAAATAAAATATCTATTATATCGGATTCCCAATTTCGTTTCGAAAAATGGTGATGCGATTTTCACTATAAGTAACACGATGTATCACTTAGTTATTGGTACGATGTATTATTCGGTCGATACTTTACTAGTCTGCTTTACCATGTCGATACTTTACCATGCTGGTCTGGGAGAAAGAAAAAACTTAGAATGTACCAGCTGCTTCTCTGTTAAAAGCCGATCGAGAGAATGGGCAACAATGCGAATCATGTTAACAGGCGATGCGGCTAGCAACCCATCACTGTATTGATTGCTTTTCCATCTTCTCGCCCACCATGACGCATAGAGCCGCAAGACCCAAAATGCTCTGTCTGCCCCATTAGGGATAAAGACGTGATAGTATGTATGTATGTACTTTACTAGTCCTATGTAACGTTTGTGGGATACTCCTTGTTTTGATAAACCCTACTACAAAGATAACTAACACACATATGATCATCATCATCATCAGGTCTGTCAACTGCCTCCGTGGTGTAGTGGTTAGAGCGTTCAGCTCATACCCGGAGGTCGCGAGTTCGATTCCCGGCGGGGGCAACGACTTTGTGTTGTTGTCCTAGTTTGGTTAGGACATTGCAGGCTGATCACCTGATTGTCTGATAAGTAAGATGATCCGTGCTTTGGAGGGCACGTTAAGCCGTCGGTCCCGGTCACTGTCTTTGACATTGGTCGTTACCTAAAACCATGTCAGAGGCCTTTAAGGCGGTTTAAAAACTCTGACACTAGTGTTAGTTATTAACACACATGATAAGAAGAAGATCAGGTCTTTTTGTCTCCACTGTAGGAGCACGACCTTTTTTGTACTACCAGAGCCATACTTGGCCAGAGCAGCCAGAGGACTTGGCCTACACTATCCACGCTGGCCAGACGGGATGGAGAGGTCTCATTGATGTTTATAGGCTTTGTTCAGCTTGGTATTTCCTAAGTCACCTTGTACGACATCCACGGGAGGACTTGGAATGGCCCTATTCTACTCTGCCGGAAACCACACGGCAAAATTGTAAAAAGAAAATACTGAAAAAAATGTGCTGGGTTGCTAGCCGCAAATTCAGATTTTCGCCTATATTTATTTTATGATAGCGTCAAGCATAGTTTTGAATATTTTCCATTTTTTAATTTAAGTGTTGCTTTTCACATTGTACTGTACATGTATTAGATTATAAGTACATTTACACTATAGTTACTTCTTAAAATACTGGCAATTTGGACCGGGGAACTAGCAGACGGCTCACCTGCTTGAGTGACCAGTGGCGCGCGCTCGCTACCTCACTGCAAAAAGCGTGACAAAGCGGTAGAAACGTGTTAAACTCATCCTATCTCCATCTATCACGCGTGGACACGGGCGCCGTTTAAATCACAGGCGGAAGCGGGGAGCAGAGAGAGTGCAAAGCTTAAATTTCGATTATTTTCGAATTCATAGCCTCATGCATTTTTGACATTGGTTTGTATAGAGTAACCTGTAAAATTGGTAATACCTTTTGAATTATTGTTATGTTGGTATACGCTTTTCAGCCACGGGTCCATGGGGACGGTCCTTTGTGGCGTTAATGGGGCCAAAGCCAACACGAAGAGTCCTTTTCGTACCCTTTATCTAAGCGTTTTATAAGTTTGACGCTAAGTCTATCTGCCTGTGGCATCGTAGCTCTAGAACGGATGGATTAATTTCAATGCGGTTTTTTTACGCAAGTTTACTTACTGCCGTTCTTAGCTTGTCGTTGATAATCGGTTCAGCCTTTCAAGAGTTATGGGGGGTGAAACCTTGATAGCCAGCGATTTTTATTCACCTGGCGACTAAACTTGTAGCCTTTTATAGGCTTTTATATGATTTATTAAAATGAGGAGTCTATAAGCGAACACCTTTTTGTACATTTCATTTTTCATATACCTACCGAGGCCAAATTTTAAAAGTGCTTTTTAAAATATAATCGCATCGCAAAAATACAAAAAAGTAACGCTATAAAGGAATAGTAAAAGTCCTTGCAACTAAAAAATTAAAATTTATCACGTCCTATAAATAAGATAAATATCGACTCTATCACTTTGCTTGTGCTTTATACCAACCCGTCACGACCCTGTGTAATTGTACACAGTTTTATTTGAATACAATCGCACAGACAAACACACAGTCAGCTGTCAGTAGCCGTCGTTAATCATCCATCACGGGTTTCGGAGAAACCTCCTGTCGGGTTGCCAATTTGACTACTTTGTAAGGAAAGAGACATTTATTTTAAGTAAAAGGGACCTACTTTCTATACCTAATAAGAGATATCATAATTACATCGTTTTGATACAGTTATAGTTTGTAAGTTTAATTGTATGTATATAGTATCGTTATATACAATTAAAATTAATATCTAAATTACAATCTAAATTAAAAAACTAAATTAAAAATCTAAATCTTGATCATGTGATATTGATACAGTGGTTATTTTGATATAGTGGACTTTATAAAGAATGGACATATTATATTCGACTGCCTCCGTGGTTCAGTGGTCAAGGCTTTCGCCTTATGATCCGGAGGTCATAGGTTCAAATCCCACTGGGAAGCATACTTTGAAAAAAGTTGTTTCCAGTCTGGTTAGGATATTGCAGGCTTGAATCACCTGATTATCCGAAAAAAAAGATGATTCCGTGTTTCGGAAGACACGTATAAAATGTGGGTCCCGAAAGCCATCTAGCGTTTGATTATCAAACTACCCAAGGATTGGTTTTGGTTTACCCTTTGGGTTGCGGAGGTCAAACGGCAGTCGCTCTGTGTTAAAACCAGTAACCTCGTCAAATCTCCTTGGTTAGGTAGCGGACCCTGGGCTCTGAATCATGACTGCTGACGATGCAACCAGGAAAATACGCCTGGATGATGATAGACATAATTACATCGTCTGTGATTTTTTTACTGTCTAGCTATCACGGTTCATGAGATACAGCCTGGTGACAACCAGGCTGTATCAGACAGGCGGACCGACAGATGAACAGACAGACGGACAGACAAACGGACAGTGGAGTCTTAGTAATAGGGTCCCGTTTTTACCCTTGATATTTATATCGGGAAGTATTGTTCAATAATTGGGAAAATTGGGAAGTATTAGGTATCCAATAATTGAGAAAACTAAAGTTTTGGTTAATAAGTAAGATCCGCCAGAATGCGTGAATAAACAAGACATTCATTTTTTTTACTTTTTAACTGTGAAACGTTAGAGGTAGACCTAAATCTTCCTTGGTCTGAGTGGAAATCCCAAGCGACCTATCAATACAACTTTAATCAAATCCTAGCTGACAAGCTTGTCAAATCCTGAACTCTTGCCTTCCAGCCCACCTTCGCGAAAACGGAACTATTTTACTTTTTTTATGGACAATCAGGCAAAGGCCCACCTGATAGCGCTCGCTGACCGATCGGTCCCCGAGGGCTACCATTATTTTTATTATAAAGGCCATCATAAATATTGCACGTGACAAGTAAACAATAAAACTGGTGAATTTGAGAGTCCTCTGGTGGACTATCAGGAAAACATTAATCAAACTTTTGGAGTACTGACGGCCGTGTAATGTTAGGTTAAAATCGCTGGCGCCCTATAAGATAATTCATGATTTTTTCGGGTCCAGTGCTCCCCATTTGAAATAAATTATTTCATATGAAACAGAGAATATTATTTGACATTTTGTCTTGACCAAGCATTAGATAACCCTTCAAACTATTTTTAACCGACTTACAAAAAAGGAGGTTATCAATTCGTCACTTTTTTTTTGTATGTATGTTCACCGATTATTCGAAAACGCCTTTTGAAAAAAACCAATTTGGAATTTTTGTTTTGTTAATAGAGCATAATTACTTGGCAAGTAGTCCCATAGAAATTTTTATCAAAATGGGTTATGTCATTTGAGGTGATTCCGGTTTTTTTTATTAGAAAAAATATTCATTAGTAAAGTCTTTTCGCCGAGAGTCGATAAATATTGTAATTAGTCTCCGAATAGCGACTGTCGCTTAAGGGTCCCCCGACCCTAGACCAAAATACAACTTTCCATACAAACGTAGTCTACGTTTTATTTCAAAACGACATGTCCGATTTGGGCAAAATTTTGTGATTTCAAAGATATTGCAATTATCTAGGTTTATAACTAGTTTCCGACATTAAAAATATGAACTTGAAATAGAATATAGTGTTTTATATCATTTTTGACCATTAGTATGGGAAACTTCTAAATCGTTATATTTTCTTTCCAGTTCATAATTTTAGTATAGGAAACCAGTTATAACCCTAGATAACTGCAATTTCTTTACAATTACCAATTTTTTGCGGAATCTAACATGTGGTTTCAAAATTAAACGTAGACTACGTTTGTATGGAGAAGTCTAGGGTCGGGGGACTCTTAACTGTCGCAAACTGTACGGCGGCCGTCGCTTATTCTCTCGCTTTCACCGTTTACGTGGTACGAGCCACGCAGTTGTCTGGAACTGGTCTGGAACGCACTTGTGTGCACAATGAGTCGTTTGGGTGTTGGTTTCTATTTTTTAATTTATAATTGTTTATAATATAGTATAATAAAATTATATTAAATATTTAAACAATTCATCTCATCTTTAGGTCTTTTTTGTCTCCACTCCAGGAGCATGATCTTCTCTGAGCTACTAGAGCTATACTTGGCCAGAGCAGCCAGAGTATTTGGCCTACACTCTCCTCGCTGGCCAGACGGGTTGGAGAGATCTCACTGATGTTTATAAGCTTTGTTTAGCTTGTATTTCCTAAGTCGCCAACTAAGACATGCACGGAAAAACTTGGAGTAGTCGTATTCTACTCTCGGAAACCACACAGTTTTTTAAAATAATTACCGGGCCGCAATTTGTAATGAGTTACGAAACCCTGACTTTATCTACTCCGCAAACAGACTTTAGGTTTAAAAATAGGTTTTATAGGTATTGATACAGGTGATACCTAAGATGTAAATGACGTTAGTAGTAATTATGTCTGATGACACAAGTGCTACCCAGGTCTTCTAATCGAAATAAAACCAAGAGAGGTACAAAAATGTTGGTATATTACAACTTCTTGAAAATGGTGTACAATTTAGAGTTGAAAATAATTAATATAAAATTAACCGAGACGGTCTTTACGTGACAAGGATTTGATGTGAAGTATGGTCCCCGATGAAAGCCAACCGAACATACTGTTATGCAACTTAGGACATCCTGGGCCTAAAGAAAGTTGCTGTGAACCTAGTATCTCCCAAAACACATCGGCTCCAAGCAAGACGTCAATATCAGAGGGTTCACAAAACTTTGGATCAGCTAATAGCATATACATGTTTTAATTTAGTTATAGAAGACGTTACCAGCAAGTCTCCCACCCGATGAGAAACTCCCACCTGGTGGCAAACTCCCCTGGGCAGTATGGAAGTCCTTAAACAGACTCCGGGCTGGTGTTGGGAGATGCCTCGAGAACCGAGTCAGGGTTTCTCAGATAGCGACCGTTGTAACTGTGGAAGTGTTCAAACAATGGCCCACCTACTCTCGTGCCCGAACTGCCCAACATCCTGTACAATAGAGGACTTAAACTCTGCTAATGACAGAGGAGTACCTAAGTGTGGCCACACACTGGTCCACAACTATATAAAATCGCCATTCCGACTCGCTAAGAAGAAGAAGAAGTTATAGAAGAAATTCTTTCGAAAGAAATAAAAGGCTCATCGTTAGTTCCTACATTTTGTGTAGAGTCTTGCAATTGAGCAAACATTTTATGAAAACAAATTTATGACGAAACCGAGAAGTCAGACAGAACACAAATAATTAATCGAGCCAGACATCTGATTAAATAAGATATACATATTAAATTACATATGAAAGTCAAAGTCAAGAAGTCAAGAATGTTTTTTTTGTACTCATTTAAGAATAAAACTATTACAGAGTTCCGAGTTGCGTTTCAGACGAGTTTCCATATAGACTTCTTCTTCTTCTTCTTATATTTAAGAGCTGGGCTCTTGTCGGTGGAGTGCTTTCCATGTCTCTCTTCCTTCCGCTAAGTTCTTAACCTCTAGACTAACTCAAAATAATGTAATTATTCCATTTTCAACGTGATGTTATATTTATTAATGCATAAATACTGATAATAGGAGCGCAGTCCGACACTATAAAAGTAAAATTAATTCCCTTAGTAAAAATCTCCTTTTTATTATTTTCCTAATTTTGAACATGCAATTAAACATACTCGCACCAGTCGCACCTAATGTAAATATTTTTTGACATCATCAAGTCATACATCAAGTAATTAGATTTGCCACCGAGTGACCGGGGGTAACAGAGAGAAAGACATATTAATGACTAGAGGCAGCGCGCGGCTTCGCCCGCGTTAACCACACGTGTGAAGTCGCGGGCGTGATGCAATATAGCCTATAGCCTTCCTCAATAAACGACCTATCTAATACCGCAAGAATTTTTTAAATCGGACCAGTGGTTCCTGAGATTAGCGCGTTCAAACAAACAAACAAACTCTTCAGCTTTGTATATAAGTATGGATACTACGTATATTTTTAACATGGTCGGTCTATAGGTACTCGTACACTTCAAGTAGGCCTAAGCAAGCTTTTTAAAAAATTCCACATATATGTAATAAGAATTGAACGAATCCAAAAAACCACAACCACAATACCTTACCCTAAAAAACAAGCAAACCAGCAAACAGACAAATTACTTACTCCAAACTAATTACCTAGTTAATGCGTCGGACGGTGGCGCCGCGGTTCGGGGACGTTTCCAGTTTTCACACTAAATTGACAGAATTACACTTTGAAGTGCACCGAATCATAATTAGATGTAGATTGTTTTAATTACTTACTTAAGGCAATTCAATTAAAATACATACATCTTAATCGTCTTAGGATATTTATAATATCTCTAAATAATCGTCATTATTTTGTTGCACAATTGTTGACGTCAAATAGTTACTTACAGCTAAGTTTACTACCGCTTCCAAAGCGCTAGTGCAGAAGAAGCGGTAACAAACTGCACTGCAGCATTTTCTCTAAGGACATCAACTCACAATTAAATTATATAATATTTAAAGTTAATGTGGACAGAGAATACATTATTTGTTATGTCATATCATACTATAAATAAAAATTTTAGACTAAAATAATGACATGTTGTAGATTTATTATGTACGAAATGTACAAAATTATGCCATTTTCGAGTACATTACAAACCTTTAACAGGTACCCACGCCAATCTCAAGCCAGACTTTATTGTCTTTAAGGTAGTCATCGGTCCCTTAATAAGCCTTTTCACAAAATACCTTTTTTACATAAGTTTTAATTTTTTTGCCTTTCATATCAAGGGCCAATTGAGCCTATAAAATGCTGTAACTAAGTCAATCTTATTGTGTAAGTTTCCACCGGTTAAATCGCTTACTTTATTGTACGAGGAAATATTTTTCCTTACATACATTATGTTTTTAAATATATGCTGTGATTGCTAAGCTAAGAATATTTTTTTCGTCACGAGTCCAGTCTTGTGCTGCCCTTAGTTTTTGTGTTACCTAAAGCAACT
Source organism: Acrobasis consociella (assembly GCA_963555685.1). NCBI lineage: Eukaryota > Metazoa > Arthropoda > Insecta > Lepidoptera > Pyralidae > Acrobasis > Acrobasis consociella. Next base: position 19,621,040 of record OY743117.1, read on the forward strand.
AGTTTGGCTGCAGAACTCAGTGTCATAAGACCCAAAGACCACAGATACCATAAGTCCTAAAGGTCAACGGAAAAATACTTTTCCGCATCACCGGAAACGATGTATTGACGTCATTAGTTATTTAAACTAGGCTTCGATTCTCAGAAAATATGTTTCCAGAGAACGACCACACTAGTCTGTTAATTTGGAAATAGACAAATATATATTAATTTACTAAAAAAAAAACTTTACGAACTATATTTTACTAGCTGGTGCCCGCGACTTTGCCTGCGCAGTATCTTTATAAATTGTAGCCTTAGTGTTATTCTGATGTATAAGCTATATTATTGTAAAGTTTCATTTAAATCCATTGAGTAGTTTTAACGTGAAACAGTAACAAACATCCATCCATACTTACAAACTTTCGCATTTATAATATTAGTAGAATGTCAACTTACATTTATTTTATGTAACTTTACATTTATTTAAGTTAACTTTACATTTATTTCATGTAACTTTTTTCTTTATTTGTCTCCCTTAAAAACTCAACTTTACATTACATATTTTCCAGTGTATTTTCCTGTTTTGTCCATCACACATCGAATGCCATTTAATCATTTTGAAATCAAAATGGGCTAAAATAAATAATTTGATGTTTGTGGTCACGTGTGGTCAATTTTCCTGCTTGATTGTCCACTCTCAATTCAAATCGTGCGAGTCGCGAGTCTAAAACAATTTATACTAGATTTTTGGTTTGGTTTAACATAACATGATAAAATTATTTCTCATATCGCATAGACCATCTAATCTCATAATCATTTTGACTTTATTTGTTAGTCTATGGTGACCAATTTTAGGTAAATGCCTATTTTCCTTCCTTAAGGCTCCTACCCGCGCTAGCGACCTTGAAAATACAAAAAAATAATTTCTCTTTCTGTAAGTGAGATTATTAGAAATCCTCGAACAACTTTTTGGCTGGAATCCTTAAGTTACATTAGAACCTCGAAAGTCATTGAAATACTATCCGCTTTAGAAACCTTTACAAAAAGACTCAAAAGTGGCCGTTTTTAGTATTTTTTGCAAAGGAAACTACAGCGTATTGCATTTCAATGATTTTCGAGGTTCTTTTTAGTGTAACTTAAGGATACTAGCTAAAAAGTTGTACGAGGGTTTCTGATAATCTCACTTACAGAAAGATAAATTAATTTTTTTGTATTTTTAAGGTCTCTAGCGCGGGTAGGAGCCTTAAATTTATTTTTAACCCACGACAAAAAGAGAGGTGTATAAGTTTGCCGCTAATGTCTTTCTTTAGCTTTCAAACGGATGGACCGATTTCGATGTATTTTTTAAGTGAAAGCTACCAACCAGTCTCTTGCTGTGGTTCTTAGCTATGTTTGATGAAAATCGGTTCAGCCGTTATAAAGTTATTGAGGGATAACGCTTGAAAGTCAAGGTTTTCCCTAGTTTCACTAGTTCTTGACATTTGGGAGGTTTTTAATTTGCCTAGCAAATAAACTAGTTAATACAAATAATGTTGTCTGCAATAGACGAAATAAATGATGTTTTTTTTTGACTAGTTTCATTTTAGAGGTAGTAGCGGGGGCACCTATCACAGGTATCTAATACTTACAAGGTTCTCCCATTCATGTATTTAGAATAAGCTTTTTTTGATGCTGAAATTTTTGTTTTTTTTTTTATTCGATATTTACCATTTGGTCAGTTTGTTTTAACAGAATCCCATATTTATTGATTTTCTCTTGAATATTCTACGTGTAACATACTTGCTATAGCGACCACTGTCTTTTTCACTCGACAAACATAACCTAGCTCGTTGTAGTCGCCTACGTGCGAAACCCTTAATGGACAATTAATAGGCCATTACCCAAATCTGAATAATATTATGATATAACAGCCTTAACGCCACTACAACAATAAAAATAGATATTCAACTAGTTTTTTATTCAAATACAACTATTTAATTGGGATTACGAAGAAATGGCTATAATGAGTAGTTAATGGGATTAATCAAACACAATATTCAAATAATTGTAAAACTAAGTTGACCAATTGATTAAATTTTAAGCAAACTGGTTCAGTTGTGACGTAATTCGGTTTCACGTATTATTAAAAAACCGGCCAAGTGCGTATCGGACTCGCGCACGAAGGGTTCCGCGCCATTATCTACAAAAAATCACGTTTGTTGTATGTATGTTGTATGAGCCCTGCTTAAATATTTATTTTATTTTGTTTTTCGTATTTGTTATTATATAGCGGCGACAGATAGGTATTCATCATGTCTGAAAATATCAAGCGAATATGTGTATGTATTTAGCGCTTAAAGCATCGTATTTACGTGACCACGATTTAAGCGAAAAACTTTAGGGTGAAACTCACATTCGTAAAAAGGAAATTAGTTTAGCCAACCCGAGTTCTAACTATTCGGCGACTACATTGGCGATAACATAAGGACGAAACACTAATTTGCAAAAAGGATTGCTTTAGTCAACCAGAGTTCTTTCACCTAGGAATGATAACTATTCGGAAACTGCAGTGGCGATAACATTAGGGCAAAACGCTCACTTGCGAAAAGGAAATTACCTTAGTAAGCCAGAGTTCTTTCACCTAGGCATGCTAACTATTCGGAGACTACAGTGGCGATAATATTAGGGCAAAAAGCTCATTCGCCAAAAAGAAATTACTTTAGTCAACCAGAGTTCTTTTTTACCTAGGAATTCTTACTATTCGGATACCACAGTAGCAATAACATTATGGCGAAACGCTCATTTGCGAAAATGAAATTACTTTAGTTAACCAGAGTTCTTCCACCTAGGAATAATAACTATTCGGAAACTGCAGTGGCGATAACATTAGGGCTAAACTTTTATTCGCGAAAAGGAAACTACTTTAGTCAACCAAAGTTCTTTCACCTAGGAATGCTAACTATTTAGAGATAACATTATGATGAGGAAATTACTTTATTCAGCCAGCTTTTTTAAGACTACATTGGTAAAAACATTAGAGCAAAATGCTCATTCGCCAAAAAGAAATTACTTTAGCCAACCAGAGTTCTTTCACCTAGGAATGCGAACTATTCGGCGACAACAGTGGCGACATTATTCTGCCATTAACTGCCAATTAATGGCCGATCAGAGCTGATCACCTGCCATTAACTCGCGTACGTGACTGCTGGCACGGCGCAATCAAAACAAACTATTTACTTCATAGAAATATCCATTTAATATGCATTAAGCTGTTGACTAACAAACATTAATCGAAACTGGGACATTAGGTGCGCCAATTTAGGTGTGATTCACAAGGTAGAGAAATCTTCAGGGAAGGTAATTCATGGTGTGGAATGGAGATGCAGTATTTCTATAATGTTTAAAGTCAATGTAGTAGAGTATGTGTAAGGATGTAAAGCAGATTCGATCAGTGATCCGGAGGTCATGGGTTCGAATACCCACGACCTCCGGATCGAATCTTGACCACTGGACCACGAAGGCAGTCATCTCACCAATAACATTTTCTTGTAAAGTGACGCCATGGTGATTCGAGTGGGAACCCATCACATTCTCGCAATTAACTTCAACGATTTTCATTTCCCATAAAACTATTCGCAAATCTTTCAATACAATATTGAATAAATCCTAAAATCTGTTGTCATCGAAATTTCATTTACTCGATTATTCGTTATTTACAAACTCAGTCTATCGTTATTTCTTCTCATATTTTATGTATTTTATCAAAATAACGTAACATCAAAGTTTTGTTACCCATTATTTTGTTTTCACGTAAGTTTCAGTTTGCAAAATAGTTGAAACATTTGAAACGAGTGCTAGGAAACTTCTATCCATTTTCCTAGATTAGAGCAAACTTATAGGTTAGGTTATGTTAGAAAGCGAGTGATAAGACAGTTCTATCCATTTTCCTAGGTTAGCGCAGTCCTATAGGTTAGGTTATGTTAGAACTGCGACCAACACACGCACGAGCCGAGCGAGCGAAGCGAGCGTGCCGCGGCAGCGGCCGGCGAGTGCTAAGACACTTCTATCCATTATCCTAGGTTAGGGCAATCCTATAGGTTAGGTTATGTTAGAACTGCGACTAACACACGCACGAGCCGAGCGAGCGAAGCGAGCGTGCCGCGGTAGCGGCCGGCGAGTGCTAAGACACTTCTATCCATTTGCCTAGGTTAGGGCAATCCTATAGGTTAGGTTATGTTAGAACTGCGACCAACACACGCACGAGCCGAGCGAGCGAAGCGAGTTATTATGTGTACCGTTACATATTGAAACATGTTTTTATGAACAGTTTTATCGATAACTTAATATTTTATATGAAATGTTAGTTCGATATACCGTTTTTCTATAGAAGAAAACCATTTTAAAACAGATATTTTTTTTAATGTTGTTATTATAATATGAAACTGCGATTATAAACTATTCGTTTTATTAAGAAAAAAATGTATTAAAAATCGTGGAATAGTTTTCTAACTCTAGTAACAACTAATATTTATTAAAAAACTAGCTGTGCCCGTGGGCTTCGCTCCCCGTGGAAATTTCGGGATCAAAACTATCCTATGTCCTTCCCTGGGTATCAAACTATACCCATATCAAATTTCCTCTAAATAGGTTCAGTGGTTGAAGCGTGAAGTGGTAACAAACAAACAAATATACAAACTCACTTTCGCATTTATAATACATATATATATTAGTAGGAAGTAGCAACAAATACGAAACAAGTGGCACATTTAGTTCGTAGACTGTAGTAGTGTCGTTGTCGCATTTCTTAAACTAACAAGATAAGCAGGTGAAAATTGTTTTGTCAAAAAATATATCGAATTCTTTTTGTTTCTATTTTATTTCCAAAATATTTTTTATTATTTATGCACAACACTTAAATAACATTATTAAAGTATAAATAAACGAAATTATGTTAAACTAAAAGCTATTCTATAAATTAAAACTATTACTAAAAATAAAAACATTAATTTATATAAAAAATCGTTCCCAGATCGCCACCGTCAACAGGCAGAGTTCCCAAGAGGCTGGCGGCATTTCCGCGTTGTATTGCAAGGCTAAGCCTTTCTATTTTATTGTATCTTCATTTCAACTGCTCACAAACAAGCAAATGCATCTAGGCATAGTGTCGTAATAGGAAGCGTGTTTGTCGTCGCGTTTCTCAAGCTAAACATTATGTTTATAAGGATGTGTTCACTTGTAGCAATTGTTGGCGGGCACTCCTGTACTGTATCCTTCGGTCTAGCCGGCCGGAGGTGCTCAAACTGGGGCTTTGTGTTTTAAGATCCTTTTTTCGTTTTTGTTAATAAGTTTTGGCTTGCATTTCTCTACTATATCCTTCGTTATATGTGCCGTGTGTTTTTGCCAGAAAAAAATAGGGCAACTCAAAGTCCTCCCGTGGATGTCGTATAAGGCGACTTAGGAAATACAAGCTAAACAAAGCTTATCAACATCAATGAGACCTCTCCAACCCGTCTGGCCAGCGTGGAGAATGTAGGCAAAGCCCAGTGTACCCTCTGTACAACCAGAGCGGGTGGTACACTCTGGTAGTACAGAGAGGGTCGTGCTTCTGCAGTGGAGACCAAAATACCTGATGTTGATGATGATGATGATGATTCTTCGTTCTAGCCGGCCGGAGGTGCTCAAACTGGGGCTTTGTATTTTAAGATTGTTTCGTTTTTTGTAACCATACATTTTATTATTGGATGAGACAAAAACAGGACCGAGATGGGTATCGTCGACGAAGAGAGGCCTATGCTCAGCAGTGAGCGGAAGAAGAACTGGGATGATGATGTTACCTTTTATTGACATTTCAAAACTTACGGCGATTAATTTTATTTTGACCAAGATATTTCAACGCGTCTGCTGTCGTCATCTTAGATCTCATAAAGGAATTCATTTTGTGTTTTATGTTTATGTTTTGAGGTCGTCATTGGCAGCAGTAAACTCACAATCGCGGTAAGTCCCGTAATGTGAATAATAATCATTGTGACCGCAAAAGTTTAAAATCAATTATAAATGTAAGTCATTATATTTGGATAAAACAAGCAATCTGATTCAATGATAACATTCAGAGATTCGAGTTTTCGTGTACACTTAAATAGAAATTGCAGACCTAGTTCGCAACGTGGAGATTGGAGATCTGACTTCGAAAGAAATTTAACTACGAAAAGGTTTCGACTAGGAAGTCGACGGGGTAAAATAATAATAAGTTTGACTAAAAAATCTATATAAAAACTACACGTGTGTGACCACTGTTATATAGGTGAGTTGCTGACTGTAGAACAAAATACAGCCAGACAACTTACCCTATATAACAGGGAACTCGTTCACAATAAAAATTATTTATAAAAAAGGATAAAAAAAATAACTGACGGACAACTCAGCCGAACATAATAATTTGTCTATCTAGCTTGAAGGGACCGAGAGGTAACTGTTCTGGAAACGTAGTGTGGGACGGCTTGGTAGATTGACGATGTCAGGCAAGTTGCAGCAAAGAACTGGATGTTATTGGCCATGGGAAAGAACAAAATGACGCAGGCAGAAGGAGGCTTATGACCAACAGTAGGTTCATAAATAAGATATTGCTTGGTTGTCCAATTATATCATCCTGTAAACTTTGTTCATTTCTTCAGATATTAAAAATGCAAAATATACATATACAAACACATTTTAACGTCTTAACCCCTGAAGGGTTCGACAGAGTTCAGGGCCGTAAGACCCAAAGGCCACACTTAGCGTGATGGTGGGCGTTAAGATGGAAAAAGGAATCAAAATGCCTGTCCACTGAGCAAATTCATAACAACGGCTTTATATGTAATGTGTTATATTCATTGCTTCTCTGTCGTGTAGTTCACTCTGTAATGATAGATTTAAGCTATGTTGAAATAAAAAAAAGTGATGAGCTAGCCGCATCATCGCCTATGAACATAATTCAGATATTTTTTAGAGGTTAAAACTATTTTAGTAAACCCCAGTTTGAGGACCACCTCCTCAGCATATTAAGGAATGTGACAACAATTGTGTTCCTCAAGAGGGCCCGCCGGGGGGACGCAGGGGGAGGGGGGAGGGATGTTGTGCGCCATCCAGTACAGGTCCTCGCGATTGAGTTACATCACCCGCCTTTATTGGTCGTAATGGCCACACAATGTGTACCTGAAAGACAATTTCATCTCGATTGAATTGAAAATTTCGATTTCAAAATTGAATATTCTTTTAAAGTCTGTCGGAAAAAATAATGTAGCATATTTGTTCCATACCATAATCTATTAAAAAATTACGTTTTTTATATGGGAGCCCCCTTAAATATTTTTTGTATTCTGTTTTCAGTATTTGTTGTTATAGCAGAAATACATCAGCTGTGAAAATTTTAACTGTCTAGCAATCACGGTTCGTGGGATTCAGGCTGGTGACAGACAGACGGACGGACGGATGGAGGATTTGGGTACGGAACCCTAAAAATGTTTTAAATAGAACTGTACCTATATAGTTAGTAACGTTGATCACTTTTCGGTTCACCAGTGCTTAGCTTACATTTATAAAGTTTACTTGTATGTAATGTAATGCAATGTATGTATGTATGTAAAGAACCCTAAACTAGAACAAAAGCCCTTCAAATTGAAATCTTTACTTTACCAAGTGTGTAATAAAACAGACTGAATAATTAAGTGACCAAGCGGTCCGTTACCGCGCTAGCGTTGATCAATATTAATTAGGGGTGTGGCCTAAATAAGTTTTTGACCCATCAAATAGTATGGTATTACGTATTTTTTGGTTCTCTCTGAGCAAATATTGACGAAGTAATAAATTACGTATTTTTTCCTTTCCCTTAATACAAAAATTAAAGAAGATACAAGGCATTTTCACCTCCTCCGTGGTGTAATGGTCATGCTAGTCCGCCACCCAGAGGTCCCGGGTTCGATCCCCGGACAGGGCAAGTTGGAAAATGGCCTTTTTCAAATTTTCCTAGGTCTTGGATGTTTATCTATATAGGTATGTTTTTTTTTTAAATTTAGTATCGTTGAATTAGTATCCCATAACACAAGTCTCGAACTTACTTTGGGGCTAGCTCAATCTTATTTATTTCAATTTCGCATGACGTTACTATCAGGTACGATTTTTAACCAAAGGTGACGTAAATTGCCCCTACTCCGAAACTTCGAAGCGCTGTGTAACTTTTACTACTTTTCTAAACGAAAAAATATGGGTCTTTTAAATAATAAATATAAATATATAGGGACAAATCACACTGATGGGATACTAACTCAACGATACTATATTTTATAACAAATACATATATTGATAAACATCCAAGACCCAGAACAATTTGAAAAAGGCCATTTTCACCACATTGGGACCTCTGGGTGGCGGACTAGCATGGTGACCACTACGCCACGGAGGTCGTCTTTTATTTTTGGATAAATCGAGTTGACGGACTAAATAAAATCAAATATTTTTTTACCTAGTGTCTTTGTTACTTTTTACTACTTTGCTAAACGAAAAATATGGGTCTTTTATTTTTGGATAATCTAGTTGACGGATTAAATAAAACAATATATTTTTTACCTAGTCCACATCCCTATTGTAATTAAATACTCGTGACATTAGTAATGCGGCTGATCTGATTCATATTTGTCGGCTAAATGATGACGCCGAATATTCGGCTACGGTTACAGCCAAAAAGGATTAAAAGGAATTGTAATTATCTTCTTGTGACACTAGTAATGCGATTGATGCATATTTATTGGGCCGAATACTGACACTGGATGTTCGGCCACTGTTTAAGCAAAAGAGACGAATAATAAAACTAATTGTAATTACTTACTTATATTTTAAGACACAATACAATACAATACTCTTTATTGCACCATAAACAAAAGGAAATACAAAACAGAAACAAATGAATAAGACAGAATTGTGATACAAAGGCGGACTTATCGCATAGCAATCTCTTCCAGTCAACCTTTGGGTAGTGGGAGAAGTGAATATTTAAGAGAGGCGGTGCAGTATGTCAGATATACTGTAAATAGAATAAAAAATTGAACCTGCCACAATATATATGTATAAATACATACAGATACTTACACTACATATATACATATAATTATATATTATAATAAATATTAAATATATGCATAATGCGAAAGAATATAAGATTTTAATTTGTGTGTATCGATCTTCCAAATGAATTTTTTAAATTTATCTTACTAGTGGCACTAGTAATGCAACTGATGAACTGATACATATTTTTCGGACCCAATACGAATACGAATTCGAATTTTCCGCCACTGTTTTAGCAAAATATACGACTATTAATGGTTTACAGTTATCACTTTTGCCATATCCAGTAACTAACTTTGTTCACACCTTAGGTAAACCGAATTTTCGTCGTTTCGGCTAAAGGGTGCCCAAATATCCGGTATTCGGCCAAATCAGGTGACGTCCCTACTAATTACAGCTTATAACAAAACTAGCGATCACCGAGTATTTGTAAATGTTTTCACGACTGCCGCGTTTCCCACGTGACTGAATGATTTAGCAGCAAGGGTTGCTTCTGGGGGGTAATAAATTACACGTAATTGGTAAATTGCGGCTTCGGTTAGCTTATTAGAGGCGGTCAAATGATCGAGGAAAATAATAAATAGGTCCTTCTAGAACCACTAATACCTACTGCCTATTAAAATCCTGTTATTTTTGGAATTCATAATACCCCATCGTCAGGGACCATCCACAAATTACGTCAGACATGAATGAGAAGGGATGGTCAATGAAGTGTGGCATTGTGTGCCAAGGAGTGGAAGGGGACATAAGGTTAGTGACGTCACAATACAAAATCTATAGGTATCTAAGCTTAATAAATAAACTTCAAAATATTTCCAGCTTAATCAGTGAAATATTTAGTAGCAATATTTAGTACATATTTGGTAGTATATTAATTACGCTGGGGATGGTTATCTCAAAATTGTGACTAACTGTGTCAAAGAAGGAAGGGGAGGTCACAAAGTCATGTAATTCGTATGACGGTACGTAATGTATGGATGGTCCCTCATCAATAAAAGCACAATAGAAATCCGATGATAAATCTCAAAACCTACAAACGGAGACGCAAAGAGGAGCCGACGGTCCGACATTAGCACTCGCTCACACCGCCAGTGACGCCTAATGTCCCAAACAAAACCCCAACACATCACATCTGACAAATTTCAGACAACAATACCATATAGGGTTAAATGGATAACGAAAAACCAAATCACTTTTTCACATACTCATCTTAACCCTTACCTAATATCTACCCTATTACTATTAGTATAAGGATTACAAATTTCATGTGACGTCATAAGTAGGGTAAAGGTCCTTGTTGTTGATACGTAAAGGGCTATAGAAAAGCGGTGCGATTGAAGTCGTCTCGGATGTCTCAATCGAAGGCTTTGCGCCCGCGCCGCCTCCACTCGGGGCATTCTCAAGACCTTTGTATTTGTATAAATAATCTGTTTTTGCTCGCGGTTAAAAAACAAGCTTTGTACGAGTCTATTGCTTGAAAATATTTGAGTAATATAAGCCTTTGTTATTGTAAGGATTAATTTATTCCATTTTCTACATTTCTTTATTAGTGTTTTAATAATGCGAGTTTATTTATTTTGGTACCAACGATCCGCCCTAACTACTGTGTTCGTAACTTTCCAATGAAAGCATTTCATTTTAGTCAATGTCTTGTCAAAATTCAAGGACAACATCAAGTTCAACAGATCAGGCAGAGTTTATTGATTTAACATTATAATAAATAGTTTTACGGACAGAAACCTCTTAATATTAAAAGGCTTAGGGCTGTCAAAATAGAATAAATAAATTGCATCATTTTTGTCGGATAAATCGACGTTTGCGGTTAAAGGGTCAAAGAGCTTCACACTTGAAGAATAACGCCACATACCTGTAACTAACACATATTGATACAACAGCCAGAGTCAAGGTTCACTTGTATCCATAGAGAACAAATTGCTGTCGATAAATCAGGACGGGCGACGACAGGACTAATATGGCGATGATGATAATTGTCCCCTTTACCCTACCGACACTCACTATTTAAATTCAACTTTATTCTCAAATATTAAGGTTGGTTTTGCGTTGTATTAGCTTTAAAGGGATTATTTTAAAGGTTATTGTTCTGGTAATGCGGATGTCACAGGGTTTTATTAATAAGATTTGGTTTTGGTCTTATTGTAACGTTTTATGTGACGTTTAGAGGTGTTGTGTTGAACCGTGAAATAAATAACTCTTTTGTTCCGCGGATGATGTAAAAAATACTTAATTATGGTTAATAAAGCTTTGCTCCTAATTTTTACCCGATTACGGCGAAGCTAAAAGGAGGGCTGTTTTGCCGCTATTTATGTATGTTTATCTGTTCCCTCCTATCTTGATCAATATCCTTGATTTACAGGTGTCAGATTTTTAAACCTTCCTAACGCATAGTTTAACTACTGCCATCCAATGTTGATAGCCGACATTATTTCACGAGCCTTTCGTAAGAGATCGAGAAAATGTTGTAGTTACCAAAAAAAATATCCTTGGGCCTATTCCAGCAATGGACGTTATGTGGCTGAAATGATGATGTGGTCACCCATCCAAGTGCGAACTACTTCCGGAGTCGCTTAACTTACGAAAGCTCTAGCAATAGATGCTCCTAGGACATACTCGTAGGACACCCACACACAAAGTGGTCTGACGAGCTGACTTATGTCGCTGAAAAGCACTGGATGCAGGCCGCACTAGATAGGTCATTTTGATATGATAATGTGATAACCCATCCAAGTGCAGACCACTTCTGGGGTTGCTTAACTTGCGAAAGCTCTAGCTATACATACTCCTAGGACATTCTCGTAGGACACACCCACGAGGTGTTCCGACGAGCTGACCAAGGCCGCTCTAGATCGGCCATTTTGTAAATCCTTGGAAGAGGCCTATGTCCAGCATTGGACATTTTGCGGCTAGTGATGGGTCGAGGGCAATACATAGGGCGAGGGCAATTTTTGTGCATACTCAAATGTAGCTATTTGAATGAAAAAGTAAATAAAAACTATGTTAATGTTTTTGCCTTAACAATAGCCATTCCGTATTTATGGGTGGATCCTACAAATTGATTTAATTTGATGCATTTTTTATCTTCCACAGGAATTTCTCTCTAATATCAAGCTTTTGGCATACATTCTATAGTATACATTACTAACAACTTTTTACAAGTAGTTGGACCTTGTTATCCGTTATAGATTTTGAGTAATAAAATTTTTTATGTAAATTATCGTGAACGTAATGACGTCTAAAGGAGCGTAATGACATTTATACGTGTTGGTCTTATTTTCTTCATAAGAATTAGTTATACTAAATAAAAGACAAAGTAACATCAGTACTTGGTTTATTACTTAATATTACAATTAAGATTGAGTAATCAGAATAACATTTTTTTTTGTATTAGTCTCATCAGGAGATCACCAGTTAAATGAAAAATAAACAAATAAATTTCTGAATTTCAACCTTGACTTATTTTTTTACCCAATCAAGAATAATTCAAACTTACAATATACAGTACAAATATACTTACTAAATAACCTTTGTTTGTACCATTAAATATATTTAATATCTTTTTTACATTTTGTCTGTCTATATGTATGTTTTTTCACCCATCACGCAAAAACTATATTTATGGCAGATTTTTATGATATTTGGGATGTTGGTAGCTAAATGATGAGGTTCAACATTTAATATGAAATTTATTAAAGATAAATATCTGATTCCTAAGGAAATATACGAAATACGTCACAAGAACGATGTCGCGGGCGCAGCTAGTATATACAGTACACATGAGTATGAAAAAATCTTGTTTGTTTAATAGTAAATAGTCTACGAATAACAAGAACTTATATTATCACACAATATTTTGTCATTACGTTCACGATAATGTCATTACAAAATATCTAATTTTAACGTAATAAGAATATATTGTGTGTGTAAAGAGTAAAACTACACACAATTATCGTTGACCACCAGGGTCTATCATATGCATAAATCCGAATTTATTTACGGTTGATCCTTTTGAAATTACACGCACTTTGCTGAATGACGCAAAGGTGTGACAAAACACTGCGAACGAAACTTGGTCGACGAAATAGCAATAAGACACGTCTTTCTCCCACTGACTACGGGCGGTAAATGAACGCCGGCCGGTGGGCGGGTGTTCCATGGGGTTTCGACGCGTCTCGACACGAGCAAACATGAACTGGAGACGTTCAAATGTCGAATTGTCATCGTGAACTGAATGACGGGTTTACAGTGACAAAACTTTGAACTCATTTATTTTCTTAAATATTAATTTTTATATATTATCATGTCAAAAAAATGAATGAGACATTCATCTATTAAAAGTAGTTTTTTTTATTATTTTCTCTTTCTTATAGTTTTTTTTTTGTTATTATATGTTGCCAAGGAGACCGCTTGGCTTCAAACGTCTGAATGACGTTTTGCGTAGTTTTTATAATTTATTTTTTTAAATGCAAATAAAACACAAGTAAGACTTTCTTACCTTGATAATATAAACCAATTCACATAATATGCAATAAAAATTAATTTAGAAAAACGAAAATTTCATATGAAAATCGACGGTAGATTGGTGAGAACCAATTTTGTAGGATCCACCCATCTCTATTTGTGGCTGAAATGATGACGATGATGAGTATTCACCATGTGTCTCAAGAAGGCCTGCACCACTCAGCTGAGCTGCACATTCGCCAACCAACAGTAAGCTAACACCGCAATTAAACACTAAGCTTGCCGGACCGGCGTCCGGTTACCGACTTACGTCACAGAGCAGGTATGGGGAGAGACTAAGCTGTTTCCTACGATTATGCGTTTCGTGATCGAAACGTGCTAAGTACCGTTTAAACAATATGGAAGCGACATACCCGTAATTAATCAAACCACAGGCTTTACTATATCACTATAATATAATGAAATTGGAAGGAGATGGGGAGACATTTGCCCAGCAGTGGGACTGTACAGGTTAAATAAAATAAAAATAAAATATTGTAATTAAAAATGTCCAAAAACAGCAATTTATAGTTACGCAACACCACGCAGCACCTCTTCTCATATCCTTTGTGCCCCACCAGCTGTACCATATCTGACTTATCCTTGTAGGGAGGCGTAATGGTCAGTGCAGAGAGGAACGTGGCGGAGATGATTTTTTAATGATACTCGAAAATAAACCTTATACTATTAGCGAATAGTGCACGCTAGCGAACATTTTGTCATGTTTATAAGTTTGGGCTTTATTTATTTATTTTATTTAAAAACTTTATTGAGCCAAAAGCTACAATAGGTGGACTTAATGCTAAAGCATTCTCTCTCGCTTTAGGCTATGGTAAAGGCCTTATTTTCAATTGATTTAATAAATAGCTCGGGCATTTTCCCTGTCTGAACTAACCCTAAAACTGGTAACGTACTGAAAGGACAAAATAAAAAAATGGAGCCAACGACACAATAAGAAGTAGTCTCTCTGTGTATTTACTCTGCGCTTGTGTCTCGGATTAAAGAGGTGTTGAGACCAGTAACTCTATACGGCTCTTATGGTGCTCAAAGACCAACACTAAATACAAGATCTTAAGCGGAAATACATTTGCTTGCACAAACAAAATTACATCCACATTAGACGAACGCAAAACTATATAAACTCAATCACACTACTTATTTCCATCCTACTTTATAATATAAATGCTAAAGTGAGTTTGGATATTTGTTTGTTTGTTACCATTTCACGCTTCAACCACTAAACCTATTTAGATGAAATTTTATATGAATATAGCTTGATACCCACGGAAGGACATAGGATAGTTTTTACCCCGCAATTCTTACGGGGAGCGAAGCCTACGGACACAGCTAGTTATATTGGCGTTTTTGTTTACGCCCTTTATAGATAAGTAAAGATATGAAAAAAGATCATCATTAGGCCTTTTTAGTCTCCACTGCAAGGAGCACGACCCTCTCTGTACTACCAGAGCCATACTTAGCCAGAGAAGCCAGAGGACTTGGCCTACACTCTCCACGCTGGCTAGACGGGTTGGAGAGGTCTCATTGATGTTTATAAGTTTTGTTTAGCTTGTATTTCCTAAGTCGTCTTCTACGACATCCACGGGAGGATTTGGAGTTAGACTTTATTATCATACATTAGTGCTCAATGTTGATTGACACTAAAACGTGGATACGCAGTAACGTTCTTACGTACCGCTTTTGGAGTAACCCCCAGTTCCCAACGCGAACGGTGAGCTAAATGTAATTTCCATTATATCCGCCTACGAAATGAGCGCGTTGACAGTTTGCTACGATTTGCTACGACTGCAATGCTACGAGAGGGCTACGAAACGCTACAAGTGAGTTCAGCAACAACTACTTCAAAATCTAATTGTATCTAGGGCATTTATGTCCGACATTATCTAAGTCTTTGTAAATTAATCTTATTTAGTCACAAAAAATATTTACACGACATTCGATAATTATAATACACTAAAAATTTAAAGATACTTTATTGGAAAAAATAAATTGAAATTAAAACTATACTTATTAAATTTTTAACTAAATGAGGACTAAGTCCCATTCAAATATTACCCCTCACTTTATTAAAAATAATGTTGCTAAAAGGCTGGCAGCATTGCCACGTTGTATGGCAATGTTGATTCTTCGAGCCAATGTCTTTCGATTTAGCGGAGACACGTGAGCCAGTGTCACCTAAACGAATGGTTTTTCTATACAAAAAATCGTTCGTTTAGAGACTCCGCGTTTGAAAAATAACACCTCAGACCTTAAACACAAGTGCAGATATTTTACAGCCCTTTGGTCACGGGATACCTCGAATGGACGTTAATATTTCCATTCCATTGACCCAGGAAAGTACCATGTTCGCTTACACAGCGCTTACGCCTTTACAAATTAAACTGAATTTATAAAACAATTCTTAATATTGAAGAATTAGTCTCGATCAATATGCCTCTCGATCGATACGATCATCAAATCTGTTTTAGCGGCAATCATTGATCTAGATCAAACAAATCGATCGATATCGAGGCTTCGCTACTCCAACAATAAATAAAATGTTCCGGGATGCTATTATATAAAGATGTTAAAGCTGAGTTCATAAAGATTTCTTCTAACTACAATTTATCACGACTATATTCCTTGCCGTGTGGTTTCGGGCAGAGTAGAACAGGGCCCTCCCGTGGATGTCGTAGAAGGCGACTTAAGAAATACAAGCTAAACAAAGCTTATAAACATCAATCAGACCTTTCCAACCTGTCTGGTTAGCGAGGAGAGTGTAGGCTAAGTCCCCTGGCTGCTCTGGCCAAGTACTCTGGTAGTACCTCTGTACTAGTCGTGCTCCTGCAGTAGAGACAAAAAAACAAAAAGATCTGATGATAAAATTTTTTATGAGACAGACAGAGCCCAGAGTTACGTGATCCAAATTTACGCTTTTAATGGTTGACTCCTTTTTAACCATCTTCAAAAAGAAGAGGTTATTATGTCGTCCATAGATATGTTTTTATGTATGTTATTTGATATCTTCGCCAATTATGAACCGATTTTTTGATGTTTTTACAAGCTTTTATTTAGTTTCCACTGTCTGTCCGTCTGGTCAGCAAATCTTGTAAGTTAAATTTGACCCACTTCCCGGCTTTCTATTGAGCTATATATCGCGTGACAATGCAATATTGTGATGTCATGGGATATGACGATGCAGCCGGAAGATGGCCATAAGAACTCTGTCATGAAACAAACGCAACCCCATTGAGTTTGTGCTCGTTTGATTCATCTTAAAGAGCACTTTAAGCTTTTAAGTTTTAAATAAAACCTTGTTTAAAAAATATTTTTTTAATTAATTTCTTGATTATTGATTCCTGAGCCGTTACTATTAAGTTGGTACCATATTCATTTGGTAAAGATATGGAGAAGTATTTTAGAGATATGAAAAAAAAATTCAAAAACAATAAAGTTGGTTATTTTTCTGTGAAAAAGTATATTATGACGTGTAAAATCAGATTCAGCACAAGTACGCCTAACAAAGCATTATCACACATTACGGATAAAGCTCAATAGCTCACTCAGCGACAAAGCAAGTGGGCCATCGATTGGCGGTGTATGTTTCTGTAATAAGATAAAAAACATCCATCTTTGTTGGTCTTAATAGGTCTTAAAACGACTGTTACACCGCGCCGGCGGGGACACACAGCAGCGAGGGAACAGAAATGTAGTTTATCTGATTTTCGTGTGTGTGATCAAGCCGGGAGTGGGCACAACGACATGGAACGACTTTTTTTTTATTTTTTATTTTATTTACATGGAGAGACCAACAGCTACAAGTTATTACAATAAAAACAGAAAATATAGCAATAATAGAGCCAATTAAAGGTCCTCACCGCTAGAAACAGTATAGAGTTCCAAATAATTGAACATTACACACGCTACTTAAAAGAGACAATAAATATTTTTAAAAGAAAACTAAGCAAGAGTTAGTGATACCAATTAACTTGTAAATATTCACAAGAACGCATGAACAGTGAAACAAACACAAAACAAATAAACACAATAATCGGAAATGAAAACACTATATTACTGGAGCAAATGTTCATAGAGTAACCGTTTAGCTTTAGCTATGCCTGAAGCGAATAAGTCAACGTCAACAGTTTTGGAGAAATTATTAAAGTTGCTACTCGCCCGCAAATTAAAAATATAAGTATAACATACATCTTAACAGCGCTTGATATTTATATTTTACGCCAATGATAACAGCTGGGACCAACGGCTTATACGAGCCTTCCGAAGCATGGAGGAGCTCGAAAATTTTTATGCTTGTGATCACCCATCCAAGTGCGGATCATTATATATGTATTAATTCTTAAATATATACGTGTACAGCAATGTTTACATAAATTTGATCAAATCTCCGATTTTAAATATGTTGATGCACATTGTGTGAAGTGTCTCATCTGTAGCCACCATTACTTGTACCGAGAGCAATCTATCTCGAATGATATCGCTCCGATGACGGCCCGATGTTTGTATATCGATTAATTAATAAATCGAGCTCCGAATCGAGCAATCGAGATCCGACTCGATACAAGCCGCCTCTCTAATTGAGTCAAAGCCGCCACAAAAGATACAAAACAACCACATTATATTTACCGATTACAAACACCATCATCAACTTATTTCGAGTCTTACTACTTAGGGATTAAAGATGAGTGTTTAAGGTAAGGTTTGGTAAAATTAAATGTCTTAATTTTGTATTAAAAAAAGTAAAAGCGGAACACTAAATGCCGAGCATTTACCTGTCATATTATTAAAAAATAAATCGTCTAGCCTGATGGGAATCGATACGATTTTGATTAATGGAGGATAAACTCGATTATGGTGATGGAACGAGCCGGGCTTTGTTGCTTTTTTGCGCGATTGAAAATAATGGTAGATCTCTCTACGATACCCTAGTTACGAGGTTCATCATCGTCATCAATATCAAGTCTTTTTAGTCTCCACTGCAGGAGCACAACCCTTTCTGTACTAAAAGAGCCATACTTGGCATAAGCTTTGTTTATAGCTTGTGGGTATATTCTAAGTCACCTTTTACGACATCCACGGAAAGACTTGGAGTGATCCTGGTTATTCATAAGGTTGACAGGGCTTTACTCTAGAGATACAAAGAAATATTTGGGAAAATTGCAAAAGTAACATTCTTAAGATTTGGTATATCTTAAGAATGTTACTTTTGCAATTTTCAATAAGGTAGGCTTAAATAGGTAAAGATATATTTTATCTTATGTAATCTTATACAGCAACAACAGACCTCTATTCACAAGATCAAGGTTTTATTACCCTTCATCGGCAACATTAGTGCGGGAATAAAAAAGCCTTTTATCTCCCAGACCAACCAGGAAGAATAAGTAACACTATATCGCCCGCATTAATCTAAAAGCTAATAGAGGCATTGTCAATAATGTAACATAGCGAATTTCGCTAAAAAGCCACACCCGTTCCCACCTGTCTCTTTTCTCATAGCCTTTTGCAGCGGCCTTTTTGACACACAAAACCTCAGAAAGGCGATATATCCATACAAAGGAGTTATCCACGAGGCCTTGTTAATATTCCAAAAAACGTGTGTAGGAACATCGGAGCCTCTATTGAGATGTGTGAAACAAGTGGATTAAGGATTGACTGGGATTAAAGCGAATGAAATTTAATATTGTTTATGGGAACGCTTTGAAATTGGCGAATTGTGAAAATAGATTATTTATTTATTAAAACTTTATTGATTCACAATTAACAATTGTTTACAATTGGCGGACTTAACGCTAAGAGCGTGAGCTCCCAGTTAAAAATGGTATGTTTATATGTCTGTTGGTTAGTGAGCGAAGGACATTATAAAAGAATGTTAGAGAGAATAGAGGAATGGAATCCACATAACTCCACTAACAAGAGCAAACTTTTACATTAAACGAGCTAGCTAAAGAGTAGTTTTTCAAAAAAAGTAGAAATACTTATTGTAACTTTGATGTCACTTACTTATCACAATTAAATAAGTTCATAATATAAACCTACCTTTAATTAGCTATTTAAGCTAATTATAGTTAAAGTACCTGGACGACCGAGCTTTGCTCGATTATATCATATTCTGCGTGGAAAGAAAAACGCATGAAAACTCAAAAACACGCGTTTTCCCAAACATTAGACTAATCTAGATCGATTGTTTACCCCCGAAAACCCCCATATACCAATTTTCAGCGAAATCGTTAGAGCCGTTTTCGAGATCACAGAAATATATAAATAAATATACAAGAATTGCTCGTTTAAAGGTATAAGATTAACAGCTACTATTTCGACTTTTGGGTATCATTAATAGATTGCAGTTCACAAATTCAATAACCTTTTTTTTGTTTTTTAAACTTATCCCATGGGCAAAAGAAACAATTTTATTACACATCAATCTCTCCAATGAATTTATGATGTTTGAATCCAAAATGTTCAATGTTTTAAATAAAAAAGTACTGCATTTTGATTATAAAAAAGACATTGGCAGTAACATCGAAGATTTTACAAGCAAAAGCCGATTAGAGCTAAAACTTAATATTACTTAGAAGTAACTTAAGTAGGTACCTCCAAAAATATGAAATATAATAAAAAGGAAGCATTAAAGGCCTCATAAAATCCGATTACAGAAAACATTTACTCTATCCCATAGTCGTTCAATGTCGCGGAAAAATTCATATCTGAAATCGGTTAAAAGCTATTCTGTTAACTTATTTTTAACAAAGCTATTTTTTAAAGGATTTAATCCTCATAAGTACTTTTGAACACGAAAGTGGTTAAAAAGGTGGTGTTTTTTATCGTTTTTGGTTTAAAGGCTTGTTGTGTGGAAATAGTGCGTGAAACGAGGTATGGTTTGCATTACTTTGCTGTGTCGAGTGCGAAAGAGTTGCGATGTTGGGTAGGGTTTGTATGTGTTTAGTTTTTGGTGGGATATTTTATACTAGTATATTTTAACATTCAGAAATAGGAATATCTCTGATAATAAGTGACCGGAGGCTTTTTATCCGGCCGAGGCGTGAATGCATGTATTTTACGTCGCGATAATTGTAAGTCGTATTTTGTGTCTTCCATGCTGGTCTGGGAGAAATAAAAAAAAACTAAGAATGTACCAGCTGCTTCTCTTCCCGCGCAGATCGTAAAAGCCGATCGAGGGAATAGGCAAAAATGCAAATCATGTTAACAGGCGATGCGGCTAGCAACCCATCACTGTATTGATTGCTTTTCCATCTTCTCGCCCACCATGACGCTAAAAGTGGCTTTTGGGTCTTGCGGCCCTGGGCTCTGCATAGAACCGCAAGACCCAAAATGCTCTGTCTGCCCCATTAGGGATAAAGACGTGATAGTATGTATGTATGTATAAATTGTAAGTCGGATTTTGTGTGCTGGTGGCGGGTCTTTTTAACTGACTTCCAAAAAGAGGTATAAATTCTGGTCCCATAGACATTTTATCAAAATCGGTTGTGTAATTTAGGGATAATGTAGGTTTTTAGTTTCAATAAATTATAACTTGTTAATGAATCTTTTTAATAAATAAAAAAAAATGTTATGTGTATTTTTTCTTTAACCATAATTTTTATGAGTTTTGTCCAGTACGTTAAAAGCTTTAAAGTTGTTTTTAATAAGTATTAAATCATAACGTGCAACGAAAGATATACATATATACTAAGAATCAATTATGTATGGGATCATCCTTTATTTTTTCACCTACAAGGTGGTCAGAGGACCTGACCGCAGGGTCGCTGGAAAGCGCTTGATGCAGGCTGCTCTTGATCGGTCATTTTGGAAATCTTTGGGAGAGCTCTGTATATGTCTAGCAGTGGGCATTGTGCGGCTGAAATGATGATGATGATGATGATGATGAAGTTGATCATGCACCACTTTTATTTTATTTAAGCACGAAATGATATTGCACCAAAAATCATGGCCACCCGAGGACACTCAACGCGGATTTGTGCGCACCGTTGCATCCTTTGCACTTATTAAACATATCTTATATCAATAATAAATCTCCTTAGCGTCTTACACCGTAGCCTTTATCACCTTCACATAGAGTTGCGAATCGCTGCGAAGATGTCATGTCATACTGTTGCATGCGCAAGCGCAGATGTGTTACCTCTTTGTTGTATAATTTGCGTTTTCCAGTCCAGCGGGCCGTCGGGAGACGTCTCGACGCTGAACGGCTCGTATTATTAGATTACGCCTGAAACCTCGTAATTGAAGAGATATTAATAAAGATGTGTGAAGTATCCACTTTCCTATGAGTATTGAAGGGTTATGGAAAAAATATCAGCCGTTGTTGACAGTTTGAGTGGCACCGTTGATAAAACTAGATACATTTTATACCGCGTGATAGACTAGTGCATTACCGGTCGTTATTATAACGTAGAGCGAGATAGTAATAGCACTCGATAAACTGGTGGTGCCATGCTGCGGGGACTGGATTACAGCTAGCAAACTTAATTTAAAATTTAAACTAAAACTTTAAATCTTACATTGATACTTGACACTAATAATCAACCTATCTCGCCTTATAAATTATGATATAACGCGGACTAACATTATGTCTTTGGTTTATATGGTATACATAATTTCCCCAAGACAAGAAGCCCTTCCGCAATATGTCACCGCTTTTGTCGCTGTCAATTTCATATAGATAAATAACTCTGGTAAATAATGTTATTAAAAAAACCAAGACCAAGTCCGAAATAGAAATAAAGCAAATGATTACCATTAAAACAATATGAGTGGGTAAATTCTACAAATTCAATAAAATTTTCATTACACGGGATGACTTTTTAACCACTAGCCAAATTTTTGAAGCAAATGATATATCTGCCATGTTATTGAAATACTTACCATAAAAACAATTAACGAATACAAGGTTGCCGACAAATCAGCAGAATCGTGTATGGGATTTTTTTATGGGAGATGGGATTTTTTTATCGGATTTTAATAACTTTTATGATAGAAATAGTTCAGTATCTGACTGAACTTGCTTCAAAAATTTTGATGGTTGGTGTAAAGTTACCCTGTATAACAAGCGAAGCGTAGGACACCCACCCACAAGGTGGTCTGACGACCTATCCAAGGTCGCTGGAAGGCGCTGGATGCAAGCCGTTCTAGATCGGTCATTTTGGAAATCTTTGGGAGAGGCCTATGTCCAGGAGTGGACGTTGTGCGGCTGAAATGATGATGATAACAAGAAATCTTTACCTTGTATATAAGGTGTGACATCAGCCTCAAAATTACATACTTACTCATAATCAAAGGAAGCGGTCCCCATGTCTCATCAGATGACAGGGCTGGTGGCTCAATTAGAGCCGCTGACTGGTCACCAGCTGTCTCATTGATTCACACGCGCCACGCGCTCGCTAGATGAGTGATCTTAGAACTGGACGCTATTTTCTTAGAACTACGATTACACGTAGGTTTAATCAATATTTCTTTCCGGGTAGCCGAGTCCCAAGGTTCATCTTCAGCTTTTTGTTTTTGTAATGTTGTTTAGTATTTTTGTGTTTTGTTGATATTCTAATGCAATGTATTTATTGTTTATGAATAAATTGAATTTATAACTTAATTAAATTCAATCTTCATGTTAGCGCGACTCAGTTGCACCCTCAGCTGAGCTGCTTCGGAGCCCTGGCCGCGTTTTCCCTCTTTTTGTTCTCCAAATTTAATATGCATCTAGATGTATGATTTTAGAGTTTCGCCGTCACAATTATCTGTTATTGGTATTATGGGACTTACCGCGATTAATATAGTTTTTTTCCAAATATTTTGACGACGCCTCTGCCGTCATGGTCGTTGGTAAACTGAAGCGACCGTAATGGCAGAAAAGTCTTCGAAATATCTGGCAAAAACAATATATCGCGGTTAGACCCAATACTAATAGCAGTATGCCTCTAGATGGTCACCCAATGACGCCGAACACTACCTATGCAAAATTGAGAAGAAATAGGCAATTTCAATGATTCGGCTATAGTTTTATAACCGGCCAACGTCCGACGTCAGTCCTCTTTAGAAATGCAGTTTTAGCACGAAATGTTTGTGCTTAGTCCTTTAGTCGCCTATTACGACATTCACAGGAAGACATGGAATGGTCCTGGTTAGTCGGGAAACCCGAGTTTATTGTCATTATATCCCAAAGGTCTGCGACAATTGTTGTCAATGGTCCACTGTGAGATCTATTGCAGTTTTTTAAGAACTGAAAAAAATATAATTAAATTATTTGTCCCTTCTCTGACATTTTTTGTAGTCATTTATTTTAGTCGCATAAGATCATGTCATAGGCCTCTTCAAAGGATTTCCAAAATGACTGATCTAGAGCTTGCATCCAGCGACTTCAAACGACCTTGGTCAGGTCGTCAGACCACCTTGTGGGTGGGTGTTCTACGCTTCATTTGCCAGTATGTGGTCGCCATTCGAGAATCCTTCTGTCCCATCGGCCATGGGTTCGTCGCGCTATGTGTAACACAGAATTTTAATATAACATACGTACATACATACTATCACGTCTTTATCCCTAATGGGGCAGACAGAGCATTTTGGCAAAAGCCACTTTTAGCGTCATGGTGGGCGAGAAGATGGAAAAGCAATCAATACAGTGATGGGTTGCTAGCCAAATCGCCTGTTAACATGATTTGCATTTTTGCCCATTCCCTCGATCGGCTTTTACGATCTGCGTGGGAAGAGAAGCAGCTGGTACATTCTAAGTTTTTTTTTATTTCTCCCAGACCAGCATGGGAGCATTTTAATATAAGATACTAAATTATGAAAAAAAAATTACATAAACAAAACAAAGACACAGTTCCGTTATCTTTTGTATGAAAACAGTAAGATTTAGAATTAAGAGGCTTTAGAAAGATTCTCACAACCTCCTGAATAGGAAATAGCGTTATTTACCTTGAATCGGTACAATAATGAAAGTTGTTTACACGTTCATTTACGACCATAATCCATTAGTGAACAATACTAATTTATAATCTGTGACAATAGCCTTAGATAACACCACGGTGATCGCAATCGGCCGAGACAGCTAAAGCTGGGTTTCTATGAAAGCTTTTTTTTACCATTTTGGTCCCATAGTTGGGCAAAAGCCTTCCTTTTCAACCGACTTCAAAAAAGGATGAGGTTATCAATTCCACTGTATATATTTTTTAATGTGTGTTACACGATATCTTCGTCAACCGTAGACCGATTTTGATGATTCTTTTTTAATCCTTCACTCCCAAGTTGGTTCCATAATAATTTTGGAGATATAGAAGAAACTCCTAAATGGAATTGAAGTCGGTAGGTTTTTTTTTGTCAAAAATTTAATTATTTGTTTCCAATTTCTTCTATCTTCAACTTTTTCACTCTTTGTCAAAAGCATAATGTATACAGAGAATACATGGAATATAGAAAAAAAATTATAATTGTTAATATATTTAAGCACCGTTATTAACTTCGGCGGCGCAAGTACACCTAGACTGGCGGTAGCTGAAAATCAGTGTTTTGCTTGCTGGGCAATTTCCCACACTGAGCTACAGCCTTTTGTAATACTGTAGCACACACATACCTATACTTAGTTTACGTTAGGTTAAGTTTTTCTTTTTGTATATTTTGTATTTTGCTATTAGATGCAATAAATAATTTATCTATCTATCTATCTAAAAGCGGACAATTCATCCCTCCATCTCACCCTAGGCCTTCCTCTGGACCTCACTCTGTCGGTAACCCATGTTGTGGTTGTGTGGGCCCATCTTTCGGGCAACATACGGCAAACGTGACCCGCCCAGTCCCACTTTAATCTAGCAGACTTCTTTCCAACGTCAACCACTTGCGTAATGGAGCGTAGGGTAGTGTTCTATACACGGTCCGTCCTTTTTATACCTAACATACTGCGCTCCATTGCTCTTTGGCAAACCTGCAGTTTGTGCTATTGTTTCTTGGTCAGCGATCTTTGCGCACCGTAGGTTAGGATGGGCAGGATACACATGTCGAAGAGTCGTCCCCTAAAACAATTAGAAAGGTTACCTTTAAATAATTTTAATTAATATAAAAGCTTAAAGTGATTAAAATGTTTAAGAAATGGTGTGACTCATTCATCATCATCCTCACGTATTCCGTTTGCATCCTCAGCGGTAACGCTTCAAAGCCCGGGGTCCGCAACCTAACCTAGGAGATTTGACGAGGTTACTTGGTTTTTACACTGAACGACTAACGTCTGACCTCCGCAACCCAAAGGGTAGACCTGAACAAATCCATAGATAGGTTTAAGCAAACGCCAGATGGCGTTCGGGAAAGTTTATACGTGCCTTCTGAAACACGGAATCACCTTTTTCTTTTTACAAAGTATATGCTTGAAAGTGGAAATCGTACCCACGACCTCCGAATCACAAGGCAAACGCACCACGAAGGCAGTCAATACCTACTCTATGAATATGTGTATTACTACGTATGTGCAGAAAGATTGCCTCCAAAAATAACAACAGATTGAATAGGTACACTTTTTTAACAGAAAAGCATGTCTACCTAGCTTAAATAAGATTGTTTGTCTAAGTATTATTGCCTTGCTGCTATCCCTGCTGTTCCAGGCCCCAAGTTTGGGACAATCGGCTTTCAATTACTTTCTACGAAGGCCTTATAGATAAGACAAGATTTACTTAGATTAGCATTATTCAATGTTTATTGTTTGCGACAACGAATCAAGAAATGAAAAATCTTTTGTTTTGAAAATAATACTCAAAAACAAACAGGGATAAAAAACGGATTTAATTCCCGAGGCCTGTCTAATCGGGCCTAAGTCAGGTACCACCGATATCCAAACAATACTGACGATTATCTTTCGCTAATCACCAAAAACAACCGCTTTAAACCCAAGGGACTAAAGACCAGAATTGAATGGTTAAATTGAAACGCGGGTCGCACGGTCAACGAAATGTTTCTAATAATTAGTTATCATCGATCATCGGATCTTGGCCACATTAATAAAGATATTAAATGCCTTCGCTAAACAATCAACACGCAAAATGTCACTTTATTACCTTGTGATAAAAGTCAAAATCCTTTGTTGGTGCTGAAGGTGGGCGGCGAGATCAAAGTCGGCGGCGTCTGTTGGACATTACGAGCAAAACCAATCATGTGACAGCTACACGAACGATCTTAACGCATCCCCCCCTCCCCCCCCCCCTCTCTCCCCGCATCTCTCGGGGACAACTCCAAGAAAAAACAACTAGAATGTTTGGCCATTTTTTAAGATTGTGGCGTAGACTTCATAAATGATAGAAAAGTCTTGTCTCAAATATATAAAAAATGACAATTGTGTTTTGACTTTTATCCAACATAACTTTTTGTGAGCCAAGAATGATGCTTTAATTACCAACTCATAGGTATGGGAACTGCTTCTGCAAATGTAATAATCTATAACAGCATAATCTATGTAGACTTTGTTTGAGCTAACGTTTCTACCAGGCTAAGATTACTATTAAAATCTTTCCGCGGGAAAAATATTCTTACGAGTTGGTAAATCTTTTTCCCGCGTCATGCCACAATCTTTAGACTGTAATAATATTTATGTGTAAAAATAAATTATAAACTTTTTATACATATATTATAAAGCTTAACCT
Source organism: Acrobasis consociella (assembly GCA_963555685.1). NCBI lineage: Eukaryota > Metazoa > Arthropoda > Insecta > Lepidoptera > Pyralidae > Acrobasis > Acrobasis consociella. Next base: position 19,648,257 of record OY743117.1, read on the forward strand.
ATGTTTTCAAATAAATAAGAAGATTTATATACAATCATTATCATCAGGTCTTTTTGTCTTCACTGCAGGAGCACGAGCATCTCTATACTACCAGAGCCATACTTGGCCAGAGGAGCCAGAGGACTTGGCCTACACTGTCCTCGCTGTGACCTGTCCAGACGTGTTGGAGAGATCTCATTATTAGAAATATTAATAGTAAGTATAATAAAATATGCTTTATGAGTGTAGGCCAAGTCTTCTAGCTACTCTGGCTAAAATTTTGGCTCTGAGAGTACAGAGTAGCAAAAAAGACCTGATGATGATGATGATGATAAGCTGGGCAATAGTTTGTATCATTATTTATCAAGAAACGAATAGAGTGTTGAATAGACATCTTTCATGTGAATGCCGTGTCTATGGCCATATTGTTTCGAAGTCTGTGCATCTCCCTGATTCAACGCAAAACCTAATTGAGCGGAACGGCCGGCGGTGCACATCCATTTTTAAAAGGTATTTTATAGTCTGTGGAAATAATGACAAATCGTTAAATCGGAAATTGAGATACTAAACGTGGCAATGAGACAACCAAACAAATGTTGCACGGAAATATTAAAGTACACTGTAAACGTATGTATGTATGCATGTATTACGTAAGTCTCAACTTTAACAACGTTAACGTTACAACTGTAACGGGGTTGTAAGTACATTGTAAAAATAATCAAAATAGTGTATGCTGGCTAGTCGCATTGCCTATTTACATAATTCCTCAGAATTTCGCCTATTCGTTTTTAAAATTGCAGAAATAGAAGTAGCTGGAACGTTAAGTTTTTTCTTTCCTTTCTCACCAAAATAATAAAATTATAGTTAAATCTGTTTTGGTACAATATTGAAGATTAAATTAGGATGTGCTTTGTCGTCCAAAATTAGCTTTTTTCGGCATCACCTTTAGGTAGACTGGTATAAAAGGTCCTGGGCCTTTACAGTTACAATTTTTGTAATAAATAAGTAAAATAAAAATTGGTAGCATAAATCAAAAAAAAAACGACGGGTTGCACTCTGGGAGTGCCGGCAGAAGTGAAAACTGGAATATTAACGTTGTGCATTTGTTACACACACGAACATTCAGGCAAGCCTTGCGCCGCCTAAACGAAACAGCAGGCGCAGGCATACATTTTCGCCGCGCCGTAGAAAGAGAGGGGGATACTCCCTCTCCTACGCCGCGCCAGCTGTCTACTCTCCATCCGTCTTACGAATTTTCGATCAGGTCACGTGTCCTGACGCGAGTTTAACATTTTTTACCCATTCCAAAAAAAGTGCACAACGCCGCTAAAGAAGTTTTCACTTCAATAACAGCTAACAGCAAATCTAACGGCAATGTTACACTAGTAATACACTGCCAATGTTGGCCACTAACACAGACAATATAGAGACATAAATAAAGTCAGTAAGTAGTCATTTTAAGTCTGCAAAATGAGACATCACCGTCATTTGTCTCCGATAAACCGGACGGCTGTCAACAACTGAATACGGTACAGATAGGGTATTATGTCATCATTATAGTTGGCGACGTTTTTGTACAAACATATATGGGGAGACCGGTTTGTGAATATGTACAAACATTAACACGAGTTAATTATAAGAATTAATTGTGCTAAACGAAAAAACCGGCTAAGTGAGTGTCGGGCCACGCGCAGTGTGTTCCGTAGTTGCGAATAAGAAAGAAATAAGAAATAAATATATATGGACAAATTACACAGATTGAGCTAGCCCTAAAGTAAGTTCGAGACTTGTGTTATGGGATACTAACTCAACGATACTCTATTTTATAACAAATACTATTAATATATAGATAAACATCCAAGACCCAGGAAAAATTGAAAAAGACGTGTGGCACTCGGGGTCTGCCGCGGTAAAGCTATTGCAAACAAGGAAGGACGGCAACGTCGCAAACGGACGACGGAGACGAAGCGGCAACCTACATGGTAGGCGGAGTGGGGGGAGCGTGAGGTTTTTTCGTTACGGAATTTTTGGATTCGATCCCCGCGCTCAAGGCCCGCGATAGAAGCTATGCAATAGCTTAAAAAGGCCATTTTCCAACTTGCCCTGGCTGGGGATCGAACCCAGGACTCCGGATTGGCGGTTTAGCGTGTTGACCATTACGTCACGGAGGTCGTTAAATGCCGACTTGAGTTCACGCCTGAATGAATTTGTATGAAATTTTCATTTCCCATGTAAATTTTATTAGTTGGTTGACTATATAACTCTTTATTTTTGTAAACCCTATACTTAGCACTGATAGGTTTCCTTTTAAGTTCATAATATATACTATTGCCGTAAAATAATTTACGAGTCCTTAATAACCATTTAGCTGATAAAGAGGAAGCGGGGGGACACTGGACTCTAACAAAAATTTGCACACAACTTCACAAACGAATCCCTTAATTGAATAATATAGTTCACAAGTTAACAAGACAACCCATACTGTGGGTTAGTCGAGAAAAAATAGAATTCTCATTTTACACGTATAATTTTTCGGCGTGATATTCATTATCCATGCCAAATTACAGTTTTCTAGTAATAATAGTCTCTGAGTAAAATGCGGACAAACCGACCGACAGATATGGCAAAACTTTTATAGTTTTGCCTTATTGGTTCTTGTTTACAATGGAATCCTAAAATCACACTGAGTTTTTGCGGTACCAGATCTTCAACTTAGTCAAACATAATACTTAGTCTTCTTCTTCTCGTGTGTGTTAGTGACTAACACTAGTGTCAGAGTTTTTAAACCGCTTTAAAGGCCTCTGACATGGTTTTAGGTAACGACCAATGTCAAAGACAGTGACCGGGACCGACGGCTTGACGTGCCCTCTGAAGCACGGATCATTTTACTTATCGGACAATCAGGTGATCAGCCTACAATGTCCTAACCTAACTAGGACAACAACACAAAGTCGTTGCCCCCGCCGGGAATCGAACCCGCGACCTCCGGGTATGAGTCGAACGCTCTACCCCACGCTGTAAACCACTACACCACGGAGGCATTTATATAATACTTAGTATACCTAACGTACGACAGGGTTAATTGTGTACTTTCCTAAGTCAAAAATAAATTATTTTGTACTAAAAGAAAAATAAAGCGTCGCAAAATAATGTCACTTGTCTTTGACATATCCATTTTAACGTTATTTTAAATTTATTATTGCAGAAAAACTAATAATAAGAGCGCTTTTTGACTCCAAAAATCTATGACGTCATCTGCCTGTATTTCTTACAAAATCCCATAGAAACTGTTTGTTTTGACGTTTAGAAAAAAGTTGCTGATTTGACTTGTTGGAAAATAGCGTATTGTGTACCTATTTTAAGACAGTGATTTTTATTAAGTAGTTAGAACTGATTACTTACTTACCTATAGCTATATATAAGGTCTTACAAAATATACTGAAACTATTTTAAGGGTGAATTCAGTCCACGATACTGAGCAACTTTCCCCAAGGAACACGTATCGAAATATGAAAAGTAATTTTTGGCCTCCCATACAAGTTGACCGATCAGCTTCCACCGATCAGGTTGAAAGTCTATTAGATGACTAGACTTTGACTAGATGACCCGTCCTTTGGCTGTTGCAGAAGACAGAATTTTCTCTTTCTTCAATTATTTTTAAATTTTAATAGAGTGAAATAAAACGCACAGAAAATGCTACATTTTTGGCACTAAGTATTAAAGGTATTATACTTACACGTTAAAGCATAGGATTAAACTAACAAATTATTCAATATAGAATAATTTTACTACAAATCCATGATTTATGTATAATATAACGGACTAACGTTTTTTGTGGTCATTTATTTCAAGCGCGATTAAATGTCATTGCTTACTATGAATCATCGATACACAGGGTTACCTTCAAAAATCGGCAACACTTTTAGAGCAAGTTCAGTCCGTGATACGTGAACTTTCCACAAAAACAATAATAGAAAAATGAAAAAAAAAATTAACTTTCCACACAAATCAGTGTTCAGCCAAATTGAAATTGTATGCGACATTTTTTATCGATTTTGATTTATTTTTGTAGAAAATTGTTGAGTATCATGGAGCGAACTTGCTCCAAAAATATTGCCGGTGTTTAAAAAGTAACCCTGTATTTTACCAATATTTAATGCAAAGTTAACAATTTAAATTATAATTCGAGAGCAAATCCGAATTGTAAAACTACTCCTTCTTTACTATAAGGAAAACCTTTCGTAACTTCGTAAAATCTACTCTACTACCTACTACATACGTAGTAGGTAGGCTCCTACTTATGTAGTAGTACTACATAAGTAGGAGCAGCCTTTATGACTTATATTCCCAAAAACAATATAATTTTAGTCCTTCCTTTCTAGAATATGTTAAAAATTATTCCAAAATATTTAAAAAAGTTTGTAGACAAGCCAAGGCAAATCGTATAAGTAGAAAAATAAATAATGCTCCTAACAAAATAAAAGAAACTTGGAATGTTATAAATAAAGAAACGGGTAAAAATAAAGCCAAAGAAAATATCAGTCAAATCAAATCTTGTGGTAAGACTATTACTAAAACTGAAGAAATAGTAAATATTTTTGATGATTTCTTTACTAACATTCCTTTGGAACTTACTTCTAATGTGAATTCTAGCACCCAGCGTGCTGAAGCCTTGCTTAAGAATAATGTTAGGCCTTGTGATTCTAAATTTAAATTTAAGCATATTGGCCCCAAAGATATAATAGATGCATTTAAACAGTTAAATTTAAAAAAATCTGAAGACCATTGGGGCATGTCAGTTGCTGTAGTAAGCCATATCATAAATATCATAGCTGCTGATTTAGCTTTTATATTTAACGAATGTATTGATGAAGGCATATTTCCTAACCTAATGAAATGTAGTAAACTAATCCCCTTATTTAAAAAAGGAGAAAAAACAGATCCTGGCAACTACAGACCTATATCTATCCTGCCAGTTTTGAGTAAGGTGTTCGAAAAGATAATGCTCAATCAAATGCTTCTTCATTTTAAGACCTACAACCTTTTCCATAGCCAACAATTCGGCTTTACTGGCGGGAAATCGACCACCGATGCGGGAGTAGCACTTGTTACTCATATATACGACGCGTGGGAGAACAAAAATGATGGAATTGGATCATTTTGTGATCTCTCCAAAGCATTTGATTGCGTAGATCATCCGACACTTTTGCTTAAATTTCGTCAATACGGTTTTGATGATAATTCAATAAAACTTATAGAATCTTATTTAACAGATAGGCATCAGACTGTTGATTTAAATGGCATAAAATCGCACGGATCTAATGTTAAGATAGGCGTACCGCAAGGTTCAATTCTTGGACCTTTCCTTTTCTTGGTTTATGTCAATGACTTGCCTTACATGGTTGAGAAGCAGGCTGGCATAGTGCTGTTTGCTGATGACACCTCGCTTATATTCAAACTTGATCGACATAGCACAAACGCTAGCGCGGTGAACAGCACCTTGTCTTCCATTTCTGATTGGTTTTCTGCCAATAATCTCATGTTAAATGCGAAAAAGACTCAATGCGTTCGATTTTCTCTTCCCAATGTGAGACAGGGCTGCGTTGACATAATGATAGATGGTGAAAAACTCGATCTTGTTGAAAGTACTACCTTCTTAGGAATTACAATAGACTCGAAACTTCAATGGGGTGCTCATATAACTAAACTTTCAAATAGGCTTAGTTCTGCGGCTTATGCTGTTAGGAGAATAAGACAATTGACAGATGTAGCAACTGCTAGACTAGTGTACTTTAGTTACTTTCATAGTGTAATGTCTTACGGCATACTCCTGTGGGGGAATGCAGCCGATATTCAGACTATTTTTATTTTACAAAAACGGGCAATTCGTGCTATTTACGGGTTAGGATCTAGAGACTCACTCAGAGAATTATTCAAGGAAATAGATATACTTACCTTAGCATCACAGTATATATTTGAAAACATAATGTATGTAAGGAAAAATATTTCCTCATACAATAAAGTAAGCGATTTTACCGATAGAAACTTACGTAATAAGAATGACTTAGTTGCCCCGTTTTATAGGCTTAAAACAATTAATAAGACGTTTATGGGGAACTGTATACTTTTTTATAATAAATTGCCAAAATCGATCCTTGATATGCCAGACAAAAGATTCAAAACTTATGTAAAGAAAGTACTTTGTGAGAAGGCTTATTATAGGACCGATGACTACCTTAAAGACAAAAAAGTCTGGCTTGAGCTTGACGCGGGTCCCTCTAAAAGTTTGTAATATAGGTACTCGAAAATGTCATAATTTGGTACATTTTGTACAAACTGAATCTACAACTTGACATTACTTTAAAATTTTGACATTCTAAAAATTAAATTTAAATTATGATATGACATAACAAACAAAACAATGTATTCTCTGTCCACATTAACTTTAAGTATTAATTTAATTGTGAGTTGACGTCCTTGGAGAAGAGGTGCAGTGCAGTTTGTTACCGCTTCTTCTGCACTAGCGCTTTGGAAGCGGTAGTAAACTTAGCTGTAAGTAACTATTTGACGTCAACAATAGTGCAACAAAATAATGACGATTATTAAGAGATATTTTAAATATCCTATGATAATAAAGATATATTTGATTTGATTTGATTTACCTTGTAATAAGGTCAATATTCGAATCATACTGCAACGTTGTCAAAATCATTGCCAGTAAATCAGTATGATGAATGATGGTTGACATATTATTAGCTTAATTGATACAAGAAACGAAATCGGCTGTTTTGCCGAGGTTTTTACGGATCTTCGATGACAGCAAGAAGTTAATTTGAATCTTAACAAAAACAGAATCTAAATTTATGAATACATATTTTATTATGTATTATATATATTATATATGTCTTCGGAAAATGCTCATCAGGCTGAACAACTTTTTTATGGCGTCATTTTTATATTTCTTATAGTTTAGCTGGACCATTATGGTTCTGCATCAGGTGTTCCATGTTCCATAATCAATTATACCCTATATGTTGCCCAGACTTAACAGCTATATAACAAAAAAAATACAATCGTATCCTTCCAGTATTTCCGGAGATTAGTGAGTACAAACAGAAACACAGTCATTTCATTAAAATTCTTCTCCTCTATTAATATTTCTGAAAAAAAATATGTTCAATGTACAGACACATTTTTTTTACTGTTTTATTATATGTATATAGTACTATATAGATAAGGCCTAACAAAATATACTGAAGCTTTTATAAGGGTGAATTCAGTCCATGATACTGAACAACTTTCCCCAAGGAACACGTATCGAAATATGAAAAGTAATTTTTGGCCTCCCATACAAGTTGACCGATCAGCTTATCCAGTTTGTATGGAAAGCCGAAAATATTTATTTCGTATTTTTTGAAGTGAAAACTTCTTTAGCGGCGTTGGCACTTTGCACTTTTTTTGGTATGGGTAAAAAATCTTAAACTCGCGTCAGGACCACGTGTCCTGATCGAAAATTCGTAAGACGGCGCAGGGCGCTAGCGCGAATGTTCGTGTGTGTTTATGTTACGTTACGTTCGTGTGTGTAATGTGTCATGCTTGTGATATTTGTGACAGACTGTGGTTCAGAAAAGATTTGAAATATTTTATACTGATAATTAAAGCAATTTGTGCAAAATTATTCCCTAACCATTCCAAAATATCAAAAATGCACAACGTTAATATTCAAGTTTTCACTTCTGCCGGCACTCCCAGAGTGCAACCCGTCGTTTTTTTTTTGACTTACGTTTCTTGGGGTAAGTTAAGCAAGTATATTTCCCATGACGGACTTGGCGGATGAGGCCTAGGCGAAAAATATTGTAAGATTTTTTAACGCTTTTTTTGCTTTTTGCTAACGCGAACTTTATTTGGGGCTGGAATTTTTTAGGATTACTTTTAGGGAACTAAATATTTTAGCGCTTTTTTTAACTTTTTTTGTAGCTTCGTTCCAACCGAGTGTTCCGCGACACTTATGTAGTTTTTTTTATCTTGAATAACTGTTGAAAGTATCGTGCTGGTCCATTTGTTAGCTATACGCGTTTCATTCATTCATTCATTACAGCCGCACAACGTCCACTGCTGGACATAGGCCTCTCCCAAAGATTTCCAAAATGACCGATCTAGAGCGGCTTGCATCCAGCGCGTTTAAAAGTGATCAATTATAAAAAGAGCACATTTAAAAAGTACATACAAATATTTTACCTTGAAATTTTATAAAGTCAAATATCTATTCAGAAACTAGGCCTCTCACATCAGATACTTAGTTTGTATTAGAATTAGTTAGGCACATTGGCATTGTATACTTAGTTAGATAAAATTAGAACTAAAAATTACAAATTATGTAGTCCCACTAAAATATTACCCCTCGGCAACGTGGCCAAGTTAGATTATACAAACATACATACTATCACATCTTTATCCCTAATGGGGCAGACAGACAGACATTTTGGGTCTTGCGGTTCTATGCAGAGCCCAGGGCCGCAAGACCCAAAAGCCACTTTTAGCGTCATGGTGGGCAAGAAGATGGAAAAGCAATCAATACAGTGATGGGTTGCTAGCCGATAGCTAGAATATATTTATTTATAAGAAAAGACTCAAACCACTAACGTTTCAAAACGACCATTGCTAAAAATCCCTAAAAATAATTGTATTTTCCTCCAGACAAATCATTAACTTTCCCCTCAGCATAAAAAGTCATTGATCTAAAAACGTCTCAATTACCTTTCAGTGTTTATATAATAAGTCTCTAAGTACGAGTGTATAAATGAATGTCTGTCTGTTTGTCTGTTGATCGCGATGCGCCACCCGATGACGGTGTGATTGATTGGAATCCAAGACAGGGGTCGGCAACGTTTTGTTTGTAAAGTATTTAGTATTAAGTATTTATTTATTCCAGAAATTTATATTTATCTTTACAGGATAACATGATAACCTCTACAGTAATGAAATTATGGGTACCATATTATACTTATACAGTACAGTGAGCCAACGAGATACTTTATTTGAGAGATAATTTAGCCATTAATAATAAAATAAAAATGTATATTTTCGGTTTACATTATTTTGAGTACTCCCATGCTGGTCTGGAAGAAACGAAAAAACTTAGAATGTACCAGCTGCTTCTCTTCCCGCGCAGATCGTAAAAGCCGATCGAGGGAATGGGCAAAAATGCGAATCATTTTAACAGGCGATGCGGCTAGCAACCCGTCACTGTATTGATTGCTTTTCCATCTTCTCGCCCACCATGACGCTAAAAGTGGCTTTTGAGTCTTGCGACCCTAGGCTCTGCATAGAGCCGCAAGACCCAAAATGCTCTGTCTGCCCCATTAGGGATAAAGACGTGATAGTATGTATGTATGTATGTTCAAGATTTTGGTAGAAGGCCGGCCAGGTTCTTGGCCAGGCCTTGTTGACCCACTGTACACACATAATTTTACGTCCTTATAAGCTTAAAGATTGAATTGTAGTCCTTGCGATTTCAATCCTTGGTGCTGACCTGGCACTGCGCGATGACCTTCGTAGCTAGAACTCATCTCGCCGCATCAAAGATCATTTCAAACTACATATATTATATTTAGAACCATTAAAAAAAAAAAGCAGCTGGATCTCTTTTTATGACTCCATGGAATTAAGATAATGCGTGAAAATCACCCAATTCTTGGTTCCACTTTTACTAATCTGTATTTTTGAAATCCATACCCCTTGAATTATTTTGTGATAGTAAAAAAAAACTTTAAAACATCATACTCGTAAGAGATATTAGATACCAGAAAAGCCGTTTGTTTTTCGTTAAAATAATTTCAATATTAAAAATGTTATTAACCACAACATTTTACGTACGTTACATTATTTTTGATATAGGGCCAATCACACAGATTGAGCTAGCCCCAAAGTAAATTCCAGACTTGTGTTATGGGCGATAATATATTTTATAACAAATAAATATATAGATAAACATCCAAGACCCAGGACAATTTGAAAAAGACTATTTTCCAACAATTCCAACTTGCCCTGACCAGGGATCGAACCTGGAACCTCTGGGTGGCGGCCTAGCACTGACTACTACGCCACGGAGGTCGTCGAAATCCAGAAAACGGTTTAATATCAAAACCTACATTAACAACGACAATCAATTGTAATTAACCCGTCAACTCCCCCATTGGTATGCAAATGTCCGCAGGTTGCGCGCCCCTGCCGCGGCGCTCCAAAGCGCCCGCGCAGTTTGACATCTTTTGATGTACGCCGCCAAATAATAACAGATTTATTTAAACACACATCGTTCCATTGCTCATATCATGATCTTTAATAATAAGAACATAATTATCCGATACAATATCGCGTCTTTATTCTTAACGAGGTAGACTCCACAAAACCCAAAAGCCCTGTTAAGCGTATGGCTGGGCGTAAAGGTGAAAACCTGTTGGTACCTAATATGATTCAGATTTTTGTCCATTCCCTCGATCGGCTTTAACGATCTGCTCAGAAAGTGAAGCACCTGGTACATATTATATCATAAAATAAATAAATTCAAATCTGTGATAAGCTTAACATTTTATATAGAATCCAGAAAACTGTATAACTTCAGAATCTTCATCCACGTTTAGACTGATGTTTGGAGCCATAATTTATACATTTGAATGTGGGCGAAAATGTGAATCATGTTCTGGCAACCCTTTACTTTTTCGATTCCTTTTCCAATGATCACATTAAAAGTGGCCTTTGAGTTTTGCGGCCCTGGGTTTAGAACCGCATGACTCAAAATGCTCTGTCTGCTCAATTAGAGAATAAGACATGATAATGTATGTGTGTGTGTGTTAGGAACAACGTGATAAATTAATTTTTATAATGCCCGGGCATATCCAGGCGAATTTATGTGAATGTGATAAGCACTATATTAACTGCTTCCTTATCACATTCATATAAATTCGCCCGGACAATTTGATATTTTTTTTTATCACAGTTCACCCTCATTTTGTTCACACTGCGCGGACTTTCATTTTACTGTCTAATTAATCACTTCGTCCATAACATGTATATTACAAGGGACCCTGTTTTTATGCATATTTTTTTTTGTCCTAATATGCTTTGGCATTCTGGGTTTGGCATAAAATATTTTGTCATAATAGTTTTTAGGCATAAGTTGCTTTTTGGCATACTGGTAAGTTGGGCATAATTATATTTTAGGCTAATTTGTTACGGCATAATGTTAATTCGCATAATCTCTTTAGGCGTAATAACTATAAGACTAATAGTATTTAGGCATAATATTTTTTAAAATAACGGAAACAAAATTAAGTTATTTAAGTGTTTATTTTTAATTATCATGCAAAAAATAAAATATGACCACCCAGAACAAATGTGAGGGCAAAAGGGAAGTTAAGTTTAAGTTTTTTTTTTATGATCACCTGGAGCAACTGTGAGACCAGAAAGGAAGTTAGATTCAACTTATTAGCAAATAATAAACAATTTATATACAATGAATAAAAATGTTATGCTTAATCATTTTTATGCCTAAAGTAATGTTATGTCTTGATAAATTATGGTTTGATGACATTATGCTTACATCCTTTTATGCTTTAAAATGTTAGGGCTAAATAATGATTATGCTTAGGTACATTATGCTTAAAATTATTATGCATACTCCATTATGCGAAAGGACGTTATGCTTAAAAAGGTTGTGCATTAAACCAGTATGCTATGTGATATTATAGCTTAAATTTGTATGCATATAGATAGTGATCCATATTACAATAGATAGACCAACAGAAGTCCCACGAAAAGTTTCTTCAAGATCGCTTGCAAGACTTCAATGACCAGCGGAATGCGAGCACGGTCCGCTCCATCATCGCATTGACATTTATATCCTCTCTCTATCTGATCGTAAGTCAGCCCGCGGTCAACATCTTAATATCTAGCTGACGGGATGAGTAATTGAATTACAAGTTATTACGATGACTTCTTTACGAACATTAATAAGATATTGTTGTTAGTATGTTCACTTATTCAGAAATCAGAAATCAGAAAACTTTATTTGCCAGAATACACTATAAAATAGGTGTTCAGTACAATTATAGTCACTGTATTCAGCATGCAAGCAGACGTGCAAAATATACATAGTAAGTCAATTATTAATAAACTAGAAATTTACTAAATCATACAATTAAACATGAGTCTACTTATAAACTGGATATTCATATACGCTATAAAAACATTTATCAAAAAGCCATTTTGTCAATTTTTATTTATATTTTATATTGACTGAGCGAGCGAAGCGTCTCAGTTTCGAGATTGGCTAAAAATGCTTTTGCCCGGCTGTCAGTTTGTCTGTCCGTTTGTTCTCGCCTACACTCTCGTGAAATTCTGTGACAAGGTTAAAAAATTATGTAGATTGTAGAATCTATATTTCGAAATTTTTAAAAATGGCGGAAGTATGAGTGTAAAAACTTTGAAAAATATCATATTTCAGCCATTTCGAAAACCTGTCATAAAACTTTTTGTCACCCTTATTAAGACGCAACTTTTTATCCCATCTTCTTATCGAGTTGAAATGGCTCAATTAATAAAGTTCATTTTAGAAAAAAGGAAGTGATTTTAGTTGTTGGAAACTTATTTATTGCTGTGTCGTCCAGTGCATTAGCTGCCAGTTCAGGAGGTCGCCTTAATGCAATTATAGCCGAGCCCGCACCACCGCTGCGCCTGCGCCGCCCACTTGATGCATATCTTTGTTAAGTGACCATACATCGTGCAGATGTTTACACTTAATAGTGGATGCCATGTTATTGAATGTAAGTCATTATCATCGTCAGGTATTTTTGTAATTACTGCAGAAGCACCACTCTCTCTGTACTATCAGTGTGATGAGGTCCGCACTGGCGCTTCCCTCCTTACCCCGCTCTCCACCCCGCGCGGCCCATATAAATACGGAGGCGTGAGGAGTCTCGTCCTCTTTCGACCACGACTGGACGCCGGGCTGCTTCAAAGCTGAATACTTTTGGAAATCTCTTCTGGAACAACGAATCTCGTGGCTGTGAACCTACGACCCTTACCTGTGACTACTTTCGGCACTCATTGTATAATTGTTAAAAATTAAATTAAAGAGTTTTGTCTTTTTAAATATTGTTTCTTTCAAAATAATCTCACGTCACAGTGGCGCCCAACGTGGGGCCCCAACCCACGACCCTGAGATTAAGAGTCTCATGCTCTACCGACTGAGCTAGCCGGGCGGACAACGTCACATCAGAGACATACTTGGCCATAGTATAGGTACAGAGGGTTTGACCTACACTCTCCTCGCTGGCCAGACGGGCTGGAGAGTTCTCATTGATGTTCATAAGCTTTGTTTAGCTTGTATTTCCTAAGTCGCCCTTCTATGACATCCACGATAGACTTGAAGTGGTTCTTTTCTACTCTGCCAAAAACACACGACGATTTACGGTTAAAGATTCTTTATTTCTCAAAGAATAAACATTCACTTACAGAGAAACATAAATAACATATAAACAATATGACGGCGAGCGAAACCAAATCACATGTATCAATATTAATTAAATAGGGTAGATTTTTTAAAAACAAAACTTGTGTGCGCTTGATAAGGCCTGTGCCATAGTAAGTGGCGCTGAGCGGAAAGCGAGTAACCGTTACGTTGGTATGACTTTGATTTTGATTCTGTTTCGATTTATTATGATATCGATAGTTGATTGAATTTATTTGCTAATATTATTAGATAGTATTTATTATTCTGTAAATATTTGTGTAAAAAGTAAAATTTTTGATATAGGAATGCATTTGTTTTCTTTTATTTATTTAATACTAGCCGAAGCCCGCGACTTCGTTCGCGTGGACTTTATGTCTCTGGAAAATGCTCACCAGGCTGAACAACTTTTACTAAGGCGACATTTTTATATCTCATAAAGTTTAGCTGGACCATTATGGTTCTGCATCAGGCGTTCCATTTTCCAAAATAATTTATACCCTATATGTTGCCCAGGCTTAATAGCTATATAACAAAAGAAGTTTCATTCGAATCCGTCCAGTATTTCCGGAGATTAGCGTGTACAAATAGACAAACAGACATACAGACAAACAGACAAATAGACAAACAGACAAACAGACAAACAGACAAACAGACAGACATTTTTTTTAAATTCTTACTCTATTACTACGTCTCCATCGCCCCCAATATTTTTTTTGGAAATATATTTAATGTACAGACACACTTTTTTTACTGTTTTATTATATGTATAGATTGAATTTGAATGTAAGTACTTAAAAAATATAATATGAGAAAACAAAAACCAGACTGCATGAAAAAGAAATAGGCTATGACTACATAATTTATAATTTTTAGTTTTAATTTAAATTTTAATAAGTTTGTATTTAAATTAAATTTTATTTTTTTCCAATTAATTCGGCTATTTTAATTTGTATGTTTTTGGTTAATATTTGATACCAAATAAAAAATAACGATATAAAGATACTTTTTTTATAATAGCAATAATTGTTTAATGAAGCAGCAATTGGCATTTGATTTTAAATATTGCTATAAAGAAGAGTTGAGGACACGTCGCTATCTCTTTCGTACGCACGAGTCAAAACAGCAGTGACGTCAAGCGCGTTGTAAGTACGTGCATCCTTTTTCTCTTACTGGACAATTTTCATTTCCATCAGATTTTAAAGGCTTATGAAACTTACTTATTTCTAAGCAGACTAAAAGTTTTTGTTTTCGGGTATGTTGGGTTCGGTTTATGATACTTGAATAATTAAAATAATTGATTAAAATACTGTATTTAAAGATAAAAGATTCAACAGTATACCTAGGATTTATTATTGTAAAACTCAAATTATTAATCATTAATTCACGGTTACTTATATTAATGTTTATAATTTTTATCCATGTTTAGATCGCCACACCCTAAATGGGTACATGCATTACTGCACCAATATTTTGACATCTTATGCAACATGTTAGCCATTAATAAATGAAATGAAATAAATGAAATGATTCCTAGGAACACCGGGAACACACTACGTACCTATACAGGGCTACTTTTTAACACCGACCACCTTTTGGTGAAAGTCCAGTCCGTAATACTGAATAACTGTCTATCTTATACCTTTAAACGAGCAATTCTTGTATGTATGTATGTATATATATATTTATTTATAAATTTCTGTGATCTCGCTTTCGCTGAAAATTTGTATATGGGGGTTTTCGGGGGTAAACAATCGATCTAGATTAGTTTTATGTTTGGGAAAACGCGTGTTTTCGAGTTTTCATGCGTTTTTCTTTCCACGCAGAATATGGTCGCTAATTTCGTCGCGCCGCGACCGCCTTGATTTAGCACAGTGGTTAAGGATAGCGACCGCTAGAAAGAGTGTTACGGGTTCGAATCCCACTCGGTGACTTACTTTTGTTTTTTTTATGTTTAAGTATATATTTTTTTTTTTTGCATTGTTTTTAGACAAGTTTAAAAAAAATTTGTTAATGTTTGAGATGTAACCGAGCAAAGCTCGGTCGCCCAGGTACTGTGTCCTTATACACGGTGATTTTTCATTGATTTTGAAGCCGAAGGCCACTTCATAGGCATCGTTAGTAAGACCTAATTAGCTAGTCAAAATAAAAATTCAGAAACAAAAAATGTTGTCTAAAACTCGAAAGTAAAATTGTGAGATCAATTAGTAGTACCGCCGCCATACACCGCCCGCCGGCCGGCCGGGGTCATCGACATTACGCAGCTGGCTGCCGGCGTATAACTACGTGGTCTCGATCGAAAATCATTTACGCAACTTTTTTATCTTATGACATACAGAAATTTGGATTACATATATGGATAGAGGAATTAATTTACTATACGGCATTTTTTTTTCCCAAAACCAATAAAAAGTCAGCGTGTATATGTTTACACCCTGTTAACATACCCGAGGAAGTACCTACGGATTAATTAATCGCTGCATGCGATGGGCTTAATTCGATTAATTTTAAACGGACGCTCTGCTCTCGCAGTCATTTGATTATTATCATTGCTTGAAATCTGAATTGGACAACGCAACTGAGACGAACACATCAATAATCATAATATTTTGAAGCCAAAGTACTTACTAAGACAAATGAAATAAGCCCAAACTTTAACAAATATTGAGTTCCATTAACCACTTTCTGCCTCCGTGATCAGACCATCATCAGACATCGTCTACCATGTTATATAGCGGAGTTCCTCTTCATTAAAACAGCTCATTGACTCCCAAGCTGGTCTGGGAGAAATAAAAAAAAATTAGAATGTACCAGCTGCTTCTCTTCCCACGCAGATCGTAAAAGCCGATCGAGGGAATGGGCAAAAATGCAAATCCTGTTAACAGGCGATGCGGCTAGCAACCCATCACTGTATTGATTGCTTTTCCATCTTCTCGCCCACCATGACGCTAAAAGTGGCTTTTGGGTCTTGCTGCCCTAGGCTCTGCATAGAACCGCAAGACCCAAAATGCTCTGTCTGCCCCATTAGGGATAAAGACGTGATAGTATGTATGTATGTATTGACTCCATCCATAATATTGTATCGTCATCCGACTTACACATTACCTACATAAGTGTGCAAAACAACTCACGGTTGAAATTAAGTTTAAAGATTTGACCTAAACAAAAATACATATAGATATGCACAAAATACATTGCAAGTTAAATAAAAGCTTGTAAAAATAAACTTAGTAAGTAGGTAAGTAATAAGGTGAGTATACTTAAAAGATTACAATCATGTTGATCTAGGAGAAAGTAAATAGGTACCTACCTATAGCTGGTAGTAACTAAATAGTTACTTAGAATGTACTCGATCGGTTTTTACGATCGGGGCAATAATTAAATACTTATTGCCCCGATCGTAAAAACCGATCGACTTTGTGGCCTAATAGTCATTATGCCACCACGTTCGTATTCGTACCCCGGTCAAGTCAAGACGGAAAATGATATTTTCGTACCACTTGCTCAAAAAAGTCACATTCTATGGCACAAAAAGCGAACATAAAAATAGTCATTTTCAATCTGTTAAAAACAGGAAAAGAAAAATGTACTGAATTTCATTCAGCCTCTAGACCAAGAATGAAAACAGGGAAAAAAATAGTACTGAATTTCATTCATCCTCTACGGGGAGAATGTGGTTTAAGTTTGGAATACTCACCGAAATGTATACTAAACTGAAATCAATTTTATACTGTTAAGCGTAAAAAATTACGATTTTGAATCGACAACATGTATCCGCAAAACCCACAAAACCACCTTAATTTAATAAAATAAACAACTAAATCTTTTTTTTTTCTTTTCTTGATTATGGCGGTCAAACTTCGTTGAAGCTTATTTTGCCAGTGTCTAGTAATATCTCTTCCTTATTCCTAATCCTAAACCCTTAACTATACAATCAAAGGTTGGTATAGGTCCTTTGATTGCTTCACGGGAGCTTCTGGCGACAAATCTACACGAGTCCACTGGTTTTCATAGCCGATTGAGTGGCGGACGGCGCCCAAAGACGCCCACCGCAGCCCGCAAATAAATATCACTACAACCGCACTATGACTGTCCACTTTAAACATTTTACATATTGTCCATGAGAATGAGCATTTATAACACCAAACTACACCAATTTCATATTATAAAGTCCACTAGAATCAATTTGCAAAACAATTTAAAGCAAACTCCAACTGGACCCCTTGACTTCCCGCGAAAAACCCAACAACTAAATCAAGTCATGTTATTGTTTGTTTTTTTTTAATAATAAATGTACGGCTCTGGATACTGATCCTTTAGAGAACGTCTTCATTTATCTCTTCTTTAGGTATTCCTAATCCTAACCCTAACTACACAACACAATCGAAGGTTGGTATAAGTCTTTTGATTGCTTCAAGGGAGCTTCTGGCGACAAATCTATACGAGTCCACTGGTTTTCATAGCCGATTGAGTGGTGGACGGCGCCCAAAGACGCCGACCGCAGTCCGCAAATAAATATTACTAGGTACAGCCGCACTACGACTGTCCACTTTAAACATTTCACATATTGTCCGAATTTTGAATCCATATTGGCGAATAAGCATTTATAACACCAAACTATATCAATTTCATATTATAAATAATAATAATAATAATAATAAATTTATTTATTCAGACTATCGTCCACTTTGGTTAGTAACATTGCTAATCTTACCCTAATGTTAGTATTATATAAAAATGATACTAACGTCTAATCACCGCTGTACAATTCCATGTGAAACTGCACAGCAGCGATTGACGTATGCACAGTCCAGCCTGCTGGCCACCATTTTTAGGATGCTGTTGGGACTGGCCCGTACCCTACGTACCAGAGAAGCGCACCTCTTACGCATAATAGCATAAAAGCAATCTATTCGCGCTTCTGCAAACATTCCCGAAGCACTACAGAACTTAGGTAGCCCCATCAGCATCCTAAATGCATTATTATACTGGACGCGGAGGGCGCTGTACGATTTTTGGGTGAAAGTGGCCCATAGACCACATGTATAAAAAGATGTACAATATGCTCGAAAAAGTGAAATTTTCACTTCATTCGAGCATCGTGCAAATCTTCGGGCTATCATGTTTGCCCTAACCGACAGCGCCCTCCGTTCCCTCTCTATGTCAGCATCGTCTTTGAGATCGGAAGCAAGGATGTGGCCCAGGTATTTAACCTGGTAAACCCGTCGGAGCTTTACACCATTAAGCTCTACAGCCGGTATATTTACCACATCCCTGCCTCCGGCCCCAAAGACCATTATTTCACTTTTCTTCACATTATATATTAGACCATGGGATTTAGCATATGTTTCGCATATTTTTAAAAGCTTATTTAAACCACACGGAGACGCGCTTAACAATACCATGTCATCTGCATAACTTATATTGTTTACACAAACTTCGTCTACATGACAACCAATGCTGGTATTACTGAGCGTGACTATTAGTTCATTGATGTAAAGGTTGAAGAGCAACGGTGACGACAACCCACCCTGTCTAACGCCGCATTCCAACCCGTACGACTCAGATATACTATCTGCCCATTTAACATTGTTGACCTGGTTTTTGTACCAGAACTTAAAGATATTAATAAGCTCAGGAGGAACTTGAGCATTTTGGAGTTGCCCCCATAGGATGTCGTAACAAACCAGGTCAAACGCAGTTGAAAGATCGAGGAAGCCAGAGTATACAGAGGTCTTACGACTGGTATAGTACCTGACAGTATGCTTAACACACAAAATGGCAGACTCCGTTGACAGCCCCGGTCGGAATCCGAACTGGTTATCGTGAGGTTTGATGTAATTAGCCAGATGTGTATTAAGCATACTATCAAATACCTTAGACACAATTGTAGCTAGGGAGATTGGCCTATAATTGGTTTTATCAGATAGATCACCTGTTTTGTTCTTTACTATGGGTATCACTAAAGCCTTAATCATCTTTTTTGGCATGTATGAATGACTCAAGCATAAGTTAAAGAGCATAGCCAGCAGTCTCGGCAAGTGCGGGCCAGCGAACTGCAAGTGCTCAATACTGAGACCGTCATGCCCGGGAGATTTACCTCTGGTCATAGACCTTACCACCTTGTCTACCTCTTTTGCAGTAAATCTGATTCCCAGATTCATGCCACCCTCAACACTGAGCACCGAACGCGAAGGACCAAGCGGGGATTTTACCGTGAAATGGTCTTTAAAAATATTCGCTATGTCCTTCGCGTCATTCCTACCGTCTACACAAGTAGGAAGGCTAGGTCTTACGTTCATCCTCTTTGTGGCCTTCCAAAAAGACTGAAAATCATTTTTAGAATGATGTGAGGCCAGAATATCCATTTTTATTTGTTCTTCGTGTGTTTGGCACCACTTTAATTTTGTTTTGAAGATTTTTCTAGCCTCACACATTTCGTTATAAATATAGCCAACTCTTGGTTTTCCATACCACATCCAAATCTCGAATTTCTTCCTAGCCTCCCTATGCGCCTCACTGACATGCGTGTTCCATCCTATTACAATCTTTTTCCTTTTACGAACAGGCCCCCCACTAATAACAGCTGCTTTTGTTAATGCAGTGGTAATGTTATCATACAATCTGTCAATGATTTGCCTATGTTCTATAATATTACAAGTTAGATCTGCACACCTTTCAAACTCCATAGGGAATTGAATGACTTTAAGCTTCTCATGACTTTCCTTACAGAATAGTTCAATTTGCTCTTTACTTCTTTTTCCCCATAACACCTTGTTAGGAGTTGAGAGGGTTTTGTAACTCTTAGTTAACGAGGAAGTTTGAAGGTCACATTCAATCGTAAGAGGAAAGTGGTCCGACCAAAACACGTCATAGTTAACATATACATTGCGCACAGAACTTATAGCCGCTTTTGTAGAAACTACGTGATCTAACCATCTAGTAACACCCCACACCCCACATACAAAAGTAAAAGTAGGTACATGTTTTAACATTTCTACATCAACACACGTCCACTCTTGTTCTTCACAAAATAATGAAAGTTCTTTATAAAAGTTTTCCGTCGGGTGTGCGTTAAAATCGCCGAGTACATAAACACACTCAATATAAGAACTGTCTATAATCGCACTTACCGCTCCGAGGATGTCCGTAAAACTAGAGTAAAGAATAAAAAAAAAATAAAGTAAACTAGAACCAATTTGCAGAACAATTTAAAGCAAACTTCAACTGAACCCCTTGACTTCCCGCCAAAAACTCCCGTTAGCCCGTTACCTATTGTTTGTTTACACCAGTTGTTTAGTTTTCCAGAAAGAAAAAGCAAAGGGCTAAGTTTTCTGCGTACCTATATGTGTTTACAATTAATTAATTAATTAATTAATGCTTATCTCTTGTTATTATTGTCTTTATTTTTTTTTGCAAATGGTACGAAAAGTAGAGTATTTTCCTCGGTGATAAAGCTGTCTTAGTCTTGGGTGAACTTAAATCCGTCGCTACACTCAGGACTCGTCCTAAATCCCTCGCTTCGCTCGTGATTTAAGTATTTAACTCCCTCGCTTCGCTCGGGAGTAAACCTTCCGAGTCCTTCGTTGCGCTCACGATTTAAGTCGTCACCCGCGACAGAAGACACTGCTTTATCCCCTTGGTTAATAATCTACTATTTTCAGATTGACCTGGTTTTTAGTTGTATATCTATATGTATAGTATCATTGAGTAAGTATCCCATAACAGAAGTCTCGAACTTACCTAAATAATAATAAATATATAGAGACCAATATTAAATAAAATATAAATATATACGGACAAATGACACACGTATGTCATTTGTCCGTATATATTTATATTTTATTTATACTTATGTCCATAGGCGATCTTGTTAGCGACTATAATGCTAAACTTAGTTTTGTATAACACTGTCCCAGGCTCTGTCTGCCCCGTTAGGGATACATATTGTGTTTAGATTGTATAAGCGATATTTAGCATATAACGGTGTGGGAAGGAAGACAGCACAAACAAAGTGAAGTTTTTCAAGACCAAAACTAGATGGCGCTAAACAAAATTGAAACTCGATATGGTTTGTTTTGCTACACAATGCTAACTCTTAGGTATGATTTTTCTCACTGGTGGAAAATTCCCAATGATTCGATTTTTACGATCTGCGATTTTTTTAATGGTTGACTACCTAGCGGTAAGCTTGACCTTATTCATTTCAATGTAATAATTATTACAACAAATGTTATAATTTATTTATAATTTTTCTTTTAAGGGTTCCGTGCCGTCCGTACCCAAAGTGTAAAAACGGGACCATATTAAATTACTAAGACTTCGCTGTCTGTCCGTCCGTCGGTCCGTCTGTCTGTTACTAGCCTGTATCTCCAAGAACCGAGATAGCTATTGAAATTTTCACAAATTAGGTATATATTATATATCTGTTGCTGCTATAACAACAAAGTACCTGTACGACCGAGCTTTGCTCGGTTACATCTCAAAAATTAACTACATTTTTTTAAACTTGCCTAAAACCAATACAAAATAAAAAAATATGTATAAACTTAAACATAAAAAAAAATGTAAGTCACCGAGTGGGATTCGAACCCGTAGCACTCTTTCTAGCGGTCCGCATCTTAAATCGCTGAGCCAAACGAAGCGCGGGCGGCGTAACGAAATTAGCGACTATATACTAGCGAAATATATAAATAAATATACAAGAATTGCTCGTTAAAGGTATAAGATACTAGAAACAAAATAAAGTTAATATTTATTTAATATTATGGACATTATTTCTATTTCTCAAGGCCACGATAGTATCGATCTATAGACTATCGATATTTTTTACTATTGTTTTATATATTGCAAAACTAATTTATACCTTATAATATAAGTTTATTTTCTTAAGCATTTTATTTACTAGAAATGTGAAACAAATTAACAGTTTAGCATAGACGGTGGCGCCACAATCGCCTACACCTGCTCGCACAACTTTGTAACCTTAGAGAAAATAGTTAAAAAATAATCAGGACATAAAACTTTAAGGGCTCGTAGGGAACGACCCGTTTGATTGGCCGTATATCATCTGTGCTCTTTACGGGCGCGTTATCGGATCACTTTGTTTTACGCGTAATATAGTAGTGTTGCCAGTCGTTAAACTTGCCCAGTGTAGTAGTATTTCAATTTTAGTGGCGCTTGGCGGGAGCTTGGATAGGCATAGAGGAACAGTTTTGCGTGTGACATCATAATCATCAGGTCTTTATGTCTCAACTGCAGGTGCATGATCCCCTCTGTACTACTAGAGCCATAATTGGAGAGAACAGCTAGAGGATTTGGCTTACACTCCCCATGCTGGTCTGACGGGTTGGAGAGATCTCATTGATTTTTATAGTTCAGCCCATAATTAACGACTTTCAAAAAAAAAATACCGTAAAGAAAAAATGCCTTCAACAAATCAGCCCACAACCAAATGGATTTTGTGTGAGAGATTCATAGACATAGAATTTTAAATCTATGGAGAGGTTGATTTTTATCGATTCTTAATATTTTTTTAGGCTGGTGGATTAGCTGGATAGCCTGGATATCTATTAGATTCTATGTTATTTTATAAAAAAGGGACAATTAAATTAAGAAGTATTCAGAGTAAAATTTTCGTCTTGGGTCCTGAATTTAAAAATACATTTATCAGTTCTTTATCTTGCTCGTGGCTTTTGTACTTATTATTGAAATATCCCTCCTACTACCTACTTATTAGGTACACGGCTCAACGTACAAGCCGTGTGAACCGCCTGATTAATTGTATTTTTTTTAAATTGGTTTATATTTGTATTTATTTCAAATCTTTTCTACAACGTGGAAGGGACATACCCGTAATAAACTGTACTAGATCACTATAACATAATTGACCGAGCGAGCGAAGCGAGTGAGGTCTCTAAATCGAGTTGGGGGCGAAAACACATTGTATGTATGTATGTATGTATGTATGTATGTATGTATGTATGTATGTATGTATGTATGTATGTATGTATGTATGTATGTTTGTACCACGATAGCAGCCGAACCGATGTTTTGATTTTGATGAAACTTGGTAGGCATGTAGGAAACATCAAAAGAATTTTCAAGTTCGTTGGGCATCAAAATCGGTCCAGTAGTTTTTGAAATATTAATAAAAATGTCCGCGATTATGTAGCAAACGCAACCATAGCGCCTTCTAACTTTGGATACCGCCATCTAGGGGTTATTTAGGAAACTGAATTGCGAAAAATAATCGCGAGGTCTAAGTTCGCGGCGAACTACTAGTAAAATAATTTAGTGTGTCGCCGGTGCGGTGTACGGGCCTGTAGTCACATTCGCCCTGATGAAGACCTCCGGATGAGGTCGAAACATGTCGGCAGTAGTAGCTGACTCTATACGTGAGTAACCCGTTTACTAAATATAATAATAACTTAATTAAAGTCAAAACCGCTCGTCCTCACAGCAAGAAGCGTGACTTCTAATTCCATCTTCAATCATGCACCCCCAAAAATGTCTGTGTCGAAATTCGTACCTACCGATCCGAGCTATAAACGTCAAAAATTAAACCTCGATCCCAAACCTACAGTGACATTTTAAAATTTACGCCAGCCATAACTTTTTTACTGCTACAGTTTCAAACGACGCTTTCCCACTGTTTTAAGTTTAAAGCTTTTATTTACACTCTTTGTTGGTTAAATTTTATTGTGTTTTTGTAATAAAGCCTTATCGTTTTCGTCTACCTGTGAGTGTGCAACCTGCCGAAATGAAGTCGTAAAAGATATAGTGACATTTAGAGACTTGAACCCAAATATTGTATAACAATGTAACTTATCTTTTTTCATTCCCATCGGATCTAATAATTATTGACTATGATATATCATTTGCTGTAATATGACATTTTGTTAACAATTGTTCGTTTCTTTCTTTCTTAATCTCACCAATGACTTAAATGGGTATCGACCTGGTCAGTCTAATTAAAAATAATTGGTCAAGTGCGTGTTGGGCCACGCGCAGTGTAGGGTTCCGTAGTTGCAAATGCCAACTTTGAGTTCATGCCACTAAAAACGTCTAAAAACGAATTTTCTATTTGATTTGTATGAAATTTTCCTTTTTCGAGTACATTTTATAAGTCGATCGCCTATAACTTTTTAATTTGTAAACCCTACTTAGCTCTGATAGTTTTACTTTCTTAAACTTCGTTTTATATACTACAGCTGTGAATTTTTATACGTGTCCATATATACCTATCACCGGTTAGCAGATAGAGATTCACGCTGCGTTTTTATTTATGGTGAAATTTATAGAAAACCATAGACGTATTTTCGAATTTTTCTGCGTAAAACAATATGGTTTTTCGCCGACACGACGTTTTAAAAAATACGGCCAAATGGTATTTTACGTGACCGGTGAGTTGGAAAACTACACGTTTTGTGTTTCGGAGAGTCCCTCAATGAAAAATAGCACTCTTGGACGGCGCGGCGCTCCATCGGCCGCGAGTTTACGTCTTGTTAATTTTTATTGACACCACAAAAGCCAGGGTGTGGACGAGAGGACACGACGACACGAGATGATTGATGGCCGTAATATTTGATAACATGAAATTTTATGTGCCAATTACGTACAATTTATCAGATCTTTTTAACTGACTTCCTAAAAGGATGAGTTTGGAGGTTGTTGTGTATTTTTTGTATGTTCACCGATTATTCAAAGACGCCTGGACCGATTTGGAAAATTATTTTTTTGTTTGAAAAGGTATACTTGTCAAACAGTCCCATAGAAATTATATCAAATTCGGTTGTGTAGTTTGGGGGTGAAATTGGATTTTATTTTTGAAAAATTATTATGTCTGCATGCAGTCATTAGTTTTGTTGCCGGACTTTCTCTGCGTTTATCAACAGTCCCTATTGGCCGCCGAAGTTGTGTGTAGCGGCTAGGAACCTTTACAGCTAGTTTATTTGCCTGGAAAATAAGGAAAATCCCTTAGTTGCAAGCGTTCCCCCAATAGCTGTTGAATCCCTGAACTAATTTCCATCAAACATAGCTTAGAACCGTCTCGATTAAGTCAACTTTAAAATAACAACGCGTATGTAATAATTGACTTATTCGTTTAAAAACAGTGTGTAACAGACAGACTCAAAGCACAGACAAACAAACTTACTAAGTCTTTGAAAGAGATCCCTGACAGGGATAAGTCCGCCTTTGAACTACTTTGTTTTTGTATTTCTAATTGTGGCTTTTACTGTATACAATAAAGAATTTACAATAAAATACAATATAACTAACAGCCTTTTGTAAGGTCAAAAAATTAATTTTGGTAAACTAACATAAAAGAAATAAATGTCTTAAATAAATCTGTGCTTCTCAACCCAGCCGTCACAATTCTAATTACCCTCCATCTGCAGCCAGCAATGCGCCAATTAGCTGCGCACGCGCTTTACAGCTGGCCCGGCCACACTTCCTCTGATCTTTGACTCGGACAATTGCCAGCATCTGCCGTCTGCTTCATGACCAGATTGATGGAGCCACGAGGAAAGAATTTTTATTATTTACTAGCTGTGCCCGTGGGCTTCGTTCCCTGTGGGAATTTTGGGATAAAAACTGTCCTATGTCTTTCTCTAAATATCAAACTATATCCATATCAAATTTCATCTAAATAGGTCCTGTGGTTGAAGCGTGAAGTGGTAACAAACAAACAAATATACAAACTCACTTTAGCATTTATAATATTAGTAGGATTTACTAGAATAGTAGGATAGGATAGGATTTAAAAAAATTATTGATTCAAAAGCTATAGCTGGATTTGAATGAGACTATGCTAAAGCATTTTCTCCGTGTCAATCTTTAGGAAAATAAAACGGATAATAAAGTTGGTGTCCAAGTAACTGGTGAAAGATATAAAGCCAGATATCATAATTAATTTAAAATTATCATAAACACAATAAATATATTGGTGGTAAGTGCTACACTATTCGCTGCTTGTCCTTCCGCAGATGTCGACTAAGATAAAGTAATATACATAAAATTAGGGATCTTCCTAAATAGAAGATGGGCTAGCTGCCGTGACAGGTATTTCTGATTCCCATTTTCTGTACCATAAGTCTACCATTTACACTGATCTAGTTGGATAGACATAATTTTCTAAAGCCTAGAATAAAAAATCACTGGTGAGAGTCAGTTTTGACTGTATACTTTAACTGTATATATATTAATATAATCATCATCATTCTGCACAAATAAATCGCTATAATAAACATAAGCGGATTGCTTAACAGTAAATACATGCTCTATTTTATTTCCTCATCAGAGGAGCTCAGTGGCCTGGCCAGAGAATGAAATAGCTAGCGGTTTCGCAAGTTAAACGTCAGCGGGCGTCGTCCGCTCTTGGATGGGTGACCACGAAAACCATGAAAAATTCACAAGCTCCACCA
This sequence comes from Acrobasis consociella, assembly GCA_963555685.1. NCBI lineage: Eukaryota > Metazoa > Arthropoda > Insecta > Lepidoptera > Pyralidae > Acrobasis > Acrobasis consociella. The sequence goes on from OY743117.1 coordinate 19,675,170, forward strand.
TACTTCGGGTGTTCGCCTACCTGACATTTATATGGAAGCCGTCAAGCAATTTCAGATGCCTTTAAAAACTTAAAAATCTGACACCAGTGGTAGCATTAGCACTTACACAATACACACCAAAACAAACAAACATTTGCTCATCAAATCTTATAATCAAGACGCCACGGAAGATCACCTTAAGTTGGTCACAGCCCGAGATGAACAAACTTTAATTTGCAGTTATTTGGTTGAGCAGTTACATATAAGTTAGAGTGACCCGAACTGCAAATGTAAGTTTGTAAGACGTATTACTCAATCCTTATTGTGACGGGACAAATTGAAGTGGTTGGTGACCAACTAGCGGCTTCCGCTGGATCAGCTGTTTGCCAGTAAACAACCACTGAAAAGATCTTAACAAATAAAAGAGGTTTCCTTTATTAAAGAAATATGTGATGAAAAGCTCGCCACAAGTGAAATTCAAACAGTTACTAGCTATACTATACAAACATACATTTTTTCACGCCATATTTCTCTGCAGAGACTATGTCCCTACTTTGGCCCTACTATGAGTATTCTAAAAAACTCGCTTCTAAAATTCCGGCCGTTGTCATCAAAAGCCTTGGATTTCGAAAGGACTGGGAGAAAGAAGAACCCTGCAGAGAAATTTGTTAACACGTTAGCGGACAGTAGGACTTCTATAGCATTCATCAATTGTTTTTTCTATTGTGTCTGGCTTAGTGTCCGTGAATGAGTTAATCATAGATTATTCTCTTGAACATATCTGAACCTCCTTTGATAATTTAGACAAAGTCAGTCTGACAAGCCAATAAAGTGTCATGTTGAGATGGCTTCACGGAAGTATCATTCTGTTCTGATGCAATAAAAAATATCTAGGTCTACATTATGGTTCTGTCGTTGTGTTTGTTTACTTTCCCGTAGACGATATGGACATATAAATAAAAATGATCACTTAAAATCATCATCAAAATGAATAGACTATCCAAATTCCCGGTAAAAGAAGTCACAAACGCCCCCAGGTTATTTCAGAAGAAGTCCTTGTTGTTCAGCAGCGAGTGCAGTGACGACCTGAACAGGATGGCCGAGGAGTCTTCCCGGGCCAGGCTGATCCGGCATCTCGTACAACCAGATGAATATAATATAGACTACGAAGAATGCCTAAAACCACAAAAATCTCCCAGTCCTCTCACTAAATCGTATCAAGTTCCAGAACGAAAACAGTTCGTTGCCGCCTATCCTGGTTCAGTTGGTCTACGATGGAACCCTTGCGTTGAAGTGAGTTCTCAAGAAGACATTCCTATCAAATGGACACACGAAAAACCTAGATTGTGCAAATGCACAAGTTGTACGTCGAAGCATTGTCCATCTAAAAAGTCTTCACACTGTATCCATAAGCGTGTTTTTAAGGATAATATTATGACATTCAGTGACAAGTGCACTATGACTCCGAAGGTGAATCACGCCTGCTGCAGTGCTCGGTCGCCCCTGGCGTCTCCAAATCCGTCTAACTTGTCTATGTCAGGGTCCAATTCTCGAACAAGAATTCACACCAGTGCCAACTGTCCACGGCGAAGCCATAAGAAGCCTTGCCTGCAATCCGATGAGTATAAACCTAAGCCATTATCTTATGACGAGGCCGTGCGGGATACGGATCTAAATGAACAATGTTCTCTTCGTAAAACGTATTTTCGGCAGTGCTGTTCGCACAGTTCTGGAACACAGTATGGCTTAGCTTCAGGTAGAATACATTTCTGGATATACACTTTTACGTCTTTACCCTTTGTATGTGTAAATGGCCAACACTGGTGTCAGAATTTGTAAGCTGCCGAAAGGCATTTGACGTAACTTGAAGACTGTTATACCATGATGACAGCCGGGACCAACGGCTTTACGTGCCTATGCGCAGTACCTTAGAAGTTTCCATTCTGTATGTAATGCTTATCTAATTCTGAGCTTCCATGCTGGTCTGGGAGAAAAGAAAAAACACAGAATGTGCCAGCTGCTCCGGTCCCGCGTAGATCGTAAAAGCCGATCTTTGAATATTTATAAACCGAAAATTGAATATATCTACAGGCGATGTGGTTGGGAAAAGCAACCCATCACTATTTTGATTCACCTTTACGCTTTACGCCCACTATAATGCTTAGAGGACTTTTGGGTCGTACGACCCAAGGCTCTGTCTACTTAGTTAGGTATAAGTTCTTCTTCTTCTTCTCGTGTCAAAAGCTCAAATTAAATCAAATTTTTCCCTCCAGAATTTTGCCTATATAGGTATAAGTGATAGCGTATTAAATCTTTCCAGGTAGAGTGAACCTTTACAACGAGGGGATTAGCGATAGTGTAGCTTCCAAGTATCCCCTATCCACTCACTGCTCCCATGACGTCAGATTTGGCGGCCCCGTGTTCTGCATGAACAAGTGTCCCGACTGCCACTGCAGGAGACCTTCTGCGGGCAAGGAGTCTAAGTACCACCAGCAGTGTAAGGTCGTCAAATATAACAGGTAGTCAGCCTTTGATGTATCCGACTTCAGACGTAGGCCTCCTTCGTAGACCTCTAGAAGTTCCTGTCATTATCTGAACGTTCAAATATTACGTGGTCAGGTCACCAATACACGTGTCTAGTAAAAAATCTTTTTAAGGTAATGTAAGTTTGCCGGTCTGTTTTAGTCTCTATGTCTAGTGGAGAGAGGCTGCTAATGTCGTTCTGAAAGGAGTCTGATCGACCCAACACTATCCAAAGCTCTTTTTTACTTTTTTAGTCACCATTTTCCAATCACCTTAAGAGTCCCCTTACCCTAGACCAAAATACAACTTTCCATACAAACGTAGTCTATGTATTATTTCAAAACAAAATTTTGAAACCACCTGTCCGATTTCGATAAAATTTTGTAATTTCAAAGATATTGCAATTATCTAGGTTAATAACTGGTTTCCAACGGTAAAAATATGAACTTGAAATAGAATATAGTGTTCTTTATCATTTTTGACTATCAGTATGGGAAACTTCTAAATCGTTATATTTTCTTTTCAGTTCATAATTTTATCGTAGGAAACCAGTTATAAACCTAGATAATTGCAATTTCTTTACAATTACCAATTTTTAGCGGAATCTGACATGTGGTTTCAAAATTAAACGTAGACTACGTTTGTATGGAGAAGTCTAGGGTAAGGGGACTCTTAAGAAAAAAGGGAAGATGTATTGTTGAGAAAGACAAAAAAAGCGTCGAATACATAAGACAGGATGCAGGTTACGGAATAGATAGTTAAAGAAGGTAAATATTTAGAAGTATCATGGAGGGGAAATTGTGATTGTCTTAATTGTGGGATACCCCAGCGACCTTCGCGCTTATACCCCCTTTCCACATTCATACTTCTTCTTCTTCAGCCCATTATCACTCAATGCTGAATGAAGGCCAATAGCAATGCACGCCATTTCGTTTGATCTTTAGCTTTCCTCATCCACGACTTTCCGGTTAATTTGACCAGACCGTCGCTCCATCTAGTAACTGGTCTACCAACTAACAACTAACTGGTCTATTGTGTTGCATTGCCACAGTTGCCGCAGGGGCCTGCGCCTGTCACGCCTGTTTCCACTTTCCACACAGTCAGAGATTATGGACCTCTACTATTACTTCAATATTAGTTAATGATTGTCGTGTAGTTTCCGGCAGAGTAGAATAGGTTAAAGTCCTTTCGTAGATGGCGTAGAGGCGACTTAGAAAATGCAAGCTAAATAAAGCTTATAAACATCTGTGAGACCTCTCCAACCTGTTTCCCCAACGAAGAAAGTGTGGGCCAAGCCCTCTGGCTGCTCTGGCCAAGTATGGCTCTGGTAGTACAGAGAGGGTCGTACTCCTGCAGTATAAACAAGATGATGATCTTCTTTAGACTAGACTTTGTTGCTTTTACGTCCTTTTTTAAGTCCTCTTTCTGTCACGTAAACTTTTTTATCCTCAGACCGGTGTATTACGATACTTCAAGTGAGAACTGCCGTATAAAAGCCACCCCCAACTACATTACCCACCGTTATGTGGCCCCCGTCCGACAGCCCAGCAAGACCCTGTACGACAGAGGTATCAAACTGCCCAAGAAGGTTCTAACCTCGGAAAGAGATATCGATGCTTACATCAGCGACGACCCGTGCAACGTGCGAAGATCGAGGAGAAAGAAATCAAAGCACCGATCATGAAATTCGTAAGGATATTCTACCTAGACGCAGGGACGAAAATTAAAGTTTAGCCCCTTATTTATAATAAATACTAACGTCTGCTAAACCTGTTTTAGTTAAAATATGTTTTGTCTCGTTCATGCAATGTCAAATAAAATAAATAATGAAAGGAGTAAAAGGGACAAAACATAAGATTAACATTATTTTAACTAAGACAGGTTTAGCAAATCCTTGATCTATGGGCCTTAACACAAGTTTCGGACTTAATTTGGGGCTGGCTAGTTCAGAAAAAAGCATTCGATTTTAGCGGCGCATTCAAGCGGATTGTTGATAACTGGGCTGTGAAAGTGTTAAATCCTAAGAATACGAGTACCTATGTAATGGGCATGGCTTTAACGCTTTACTAGACACTTCAGATATTGACATACATACATACATACATACTATCACGTCTTTATCCCTAATGGGGCAGACAGAGCATTTTGGGTCTTGCGGTTCTATGCAGAGCCTATAGGGCCGCAAGACTCAAAAGCCATAAAAGATATTGACAAAGAACCAATATGCACCTTGAGTCGTATCTCGCATAACACGTGATTATTTTCTGGCATCATCATCATTTCAGCCGCATTATGTCCACTGCTGGACATATGTAGGCCTGCCAGTCCCAAGGATTTCCAAAATGACTGATCTAGAGCGACTTGCATCCAGCGCCTTCCAGCGACCTTGGTCAGGTCGTCAGACCACCTTGTGGTAAGCTACGCTTCGCTTGCCAGTACGTGGTCGCCATTCGAGAACCTTTATACGCCATCGGCCATCGGCTCATCGCGCTATGTGTTATTTTCTGTAGCATTTGACAATTGTAACCAAGAAGCAGGTACATATAATATAATTCCATGTTTGTAAGCAATAGTTATCGATTACAGATATAAACATAAAAACATTATCCGACCAAATCAAGTTGACATTTTCACAGAAGACACTGGCATATTACTTACTAGATGTCAACTTGATTTGGTCGGATAATGGTTTAAACCCAGTAACAAAGTTAGTCTGCGTTTTATTATAGTATGGAAAAAGTTTAAGATGACTAAGTGTACTTTAAATATAATTTTATGTGTTCTATTCTTCATTTTGAGCTCTGAAAACATTGTCGGGCATGTCGTGACGTCATAGGCAAAAGTGTCGAGGTTTTTAAAAAGATGAATGCTAAGTTGTGAGATTTAAGTTAAATTTCAAATCAAAGAAAAAGTCCTTTAGAGCCCATCTTTATTTTTCACTTCTTTATTCCTCACCCTAACCCTAATGTATAATTAGGATGTATAATGTACAATCAAAGATTGATGTAGATTGTAGGTCGTTTGATTGCTTCAAGCAAGGGAGCTTCTAGCGACAAATCTATACCTTTTGTCCATGAGAATAAACATTTATAACACCAAACTACACCAATGTCATATTATAGAGTCCACTAGAACCAATTTGCAAAACAATTTAAAGCAAACTTCAACTGAACCCCTTGACTTCCCGCCAAAAACCCCAATACCTTTGGAAGAATGTTTGATAAATGTCAAATGTTTGACCCATATGACGTCACTCCACGGATTATCTATACCTGACAGCGTTTTTGCCTGTTTACATCAAGTTGTGTTAAGTGGCTCGCAAGGTGTTAACCTCTTGCACGCCAGCGCTTGTTTATGTTACTTTTCCCCGACGCCAAGCCTAGTAAAAAAAAGTACCATTTTGACTACTTCAATTGCACCATTTTGCAACTAAAGTGGTCAAGACACTCAAAAGGTTTAGGAAGACCTCGCACATAGTAGAAACGCAGCAGAGAGTAATACAGCATTTGACGTATCATCATCAGGTCTTTTTGTCTCCACTGCAAGAGCGCGACCCTATCTACTACGAGACCACTGTACTACCAGAGCCATACTTGACCAGAGCAGCTAGAGGACTTGGCCTACACTCTCCTTGCAGGCCACACGGGTTAGAGAGGTCTCATTGATGTTTATAAGCTTTGTTTAGCTTGTATTTCCTAAGTCGCCTTCTACGACATCCACGGGAGGACAAGGAGTGGCTCTTTTCTACTCTGCCGGAAACCACACAGCGATCAAAGCAAATATGGATGGAGGTAAAGCTACTCTTTTATTGGGGATAACCACCTTGCTGTTAGATAATGCTTTTAACATTAAGTCCGAATATTGTGCCATTCAAATTGTATTTTGTACTATACAGGCTAAATTAATAAATAACGCCCGTGGTGGGTGTACTGCATCATAAAAATAATAAAAAGCAGCACAGGATGCAGCGATGTAAATAAACAGAATGATCGAGCAGTTGCAATTTTACGGAGACGCGTGCGCGACCCCTGCCGCCAGAGCTCCGCAACATTTTATGTTATTACGACATCATCATTATAAGGTCTTTTTGTCTTCACTGCAGGAGCATGACCCTCTCTGTACTACCAGAGCCATACTTGGCTAGAGCAGCCAGAGGATTTGGCCTACTGGTACACTCTCCTCGCTGGCCAGCACGCTTAAACTACTAAACCGATTTCGATACGGTTGGAGAGGTCTCTTTGATGTTTATAAGCTTTTTAGCTTGTATTTCCTAAGTCGCATTCGGCCCTATTCTACTCTGCTGGAAACAACACGGCAATGTTTTACAACACGACTAAGTTGTACCTATGGCGCACAAATATGATCACTGACGGAGAAACAAGAGTCCAGACTCAAGATCTACCAGCGGGCGATGCATATTAGGGGTAAGCCGAATAGACAGGGTACGAAAAACATACCTGCGTTCCAAATCCAAGACTAAAGCCTTTATGTTTTACACATTGACAAATGACAAGTGCGAGTGACAAGTGAGCGTGTTGCCACTTTTCCCTCGCACTTGTCGCTTTTCAATATGTAAACCGGGCTTTAAGGTGTCAAGTGCCAGACTAAAATGGGATTGGGCGGGACTGCGTGCCGCATGCACACAGATAGGTGGCCCAAAGGGTCATCTTGTGGTACCAGATAGGTAGGTAGGTAGATCAACTAAAAGATGCCAGGATGACCTTTTCTTGAATGGATGGCATCAGGTTAATTGGATCAGATGGCATGAGATTGAGAAGGCCTCTGTCCAGCATCATCATCTGAGCGTATGTTCCCGATTGCATCCTCAACAATAATGAATCAGAGCCCGAGATTAGACGAGGTTACTGGTTTTTACACAGCAATCCAAAGGGTAAACCGCAGAACCAATCCTTGGGTAGTTAGATGATCAAACGCTAGATGACATTAGGGACCCACATTTTATACGTGCCTTCCGAAACACGGAATCATTTTTCTTTTATGATAATCAGGTGATTCATGCCTCCAATATCCTAGCCAGACTAGAAACATTATTTAATACACACACACTTTTTTTACTGTTCAAAACAATACTGATACCAACAGTTGTGGAGCAGTGCCGTCTCAATTGCTCAGATTATCCAATGAGCTTTCGCCGCAGCTGCTGGCCCCGGGCGAAAAGTGCACTCGCTCCGGGTGAATTGAGCTCAATCAGCTGATAAACATATGATAGCGGCTGTTAAACGGTTATGAAAGTGAATCACTAGATTTGCTACTGCTGCCTCTAAAAGCAGAAAATAGACCAAATAGATAAAAGTCGGTCAGGGATCTTTTACAGTACATAAATGCGTAAGTGTTCATTTTTGAACACTTACGCATTTATGTAAAAAGACTCGGTACTTACTTCCTTTCCAACCTGTTTGGCCCCGTGGAGAGTGTAGGCCAAACCCTCTAGCTGCTCTGGCTAAGTATGCCTCTGGTAGTACAGAGAGGGTCGTTCTCCTCGTTCAGTAGAGGCAAATTTTACCTGCCTCCGTGGTGTAATTGACCGAGCGAGCGAAGCGAGCGAAGCGTCTCAGTTTCGAGACTAGCCAAAAATTATTTTGTCCGTCTGTCTGTCTGTCTGTCTGTCTGGCTGTTCTCGCCTACAGGTTGCATTTCTTAACCGATTCTCATGAAATTTTGTCGAGCCAGTTTTCGAAATTTTTCTAAATGGCGGAAATATGGGGGTTTAAAATTTTAAAACTGTCATATATCTGCCATTTCAACATATTTTCAAAAATTTCATTAGACTTTTTTGTTGCCATTATAAAAACGATTTTTTTTTATTTGAGCAACTTTTTTGTCTAAACAACTTTTTTATACGTTATACTTAAACGGGTTTAGGGTGACTCGCGAAGTCTAGCTGACTGAGCCGTGACGGATATACAATACAAATCTTTTTACAAATTAAACTCAAACTATTTAATGGTGAATTCAGTCCGGGCTACTGAACAACTTTCTTAAAAATACATATCTTCCTTGGGATCCACAAAGTAATTTCTCTAAATAACTATTATAGTTATTATTTTGAGTTTTATAAGTAGTTCTATAAATTTTATCATATTTAACCGACTTAAAATAAAAGGGTTTTGCTTATTATGATTAGCTTTTTTTTCAGTTTTTGCTTATTTTGATTGATTGTTGACTTGTTTATTAAATTTAGCAATTTTGTTGAGCGAACTTTCGTTCAATCGCTATCGCTGCTTGTCTGTGCTTTATGCTACGAACTAACAAGAGATCAACAGCAATCAAAGCCCGTGAAGTAGCTTTAGGAAGAAAGTAAGAAACCAAAATGAGCAGCGGCATAGAGCCATGGCAATACAAATAAACATTTAAACCTGGTTTTTCCAACAACGAGCTGACTTTGACATTTGAAAAATGATGGGTCATTTTTCGGTGAGAGACTACTGGTACAGAACTGAATTTCAGCATCACGGTAGTCCTCATATCCATGGAATTATATGGTTGGAAGGTGCTCCTGACATTTCAGAGCTAGATCAAATGTCATTTGAAGAAAGGGCTGTGATTAGCAACTATTTTGGAAATTTGGTCTCAACCATGAATTCGCATATCGGTAAACCTGCACCGATAATAAAATTCATCCAAATCAGGTACATTATTCTGAAATAATAATCGCGAGGTCTAAGTTTGTGGCGAACTACTAGTGGTTAGAGCGTTTGGCTCATACCCGGAGGTCGCGGGTTCGATTTCCAGCGGGGGCAACGACTTTGTGTTGTTGTCCTAGTTTGGTTAGGACATTGCAGGCTGATCACCTGATTGTCTGATAAGTAAGATGATCCGTGCTTCGGAGGGCACGTTAAGCCGTCGGTCCCGGTCACTGTCTTTGACATTGGTCGTTACTTAAAACCATGTCAGTGGCCTTTAAGGCGGTTTAAAAACTCTGACACTAGTGTTAGTCACTAACACACACGATAAGAAGAAGAATAAGTAGAGACAAAGAAGACCTGATGACGATGATGATGACTTATATACTTTAAATTGTAGCAAGAGTGCCGTCCTCATTTGAAATAAATTGTTTAAAGGTTAATATGGTGATAAATAAAAATTCTACTTCCAGCAATTCGTAGAAAGACCTTTAAATTATTTTATGAATAACCTTTGAAAGCAATATTTATAATCCGTCTAGTTTTAAAACGAGTTTTTGCCAAAAGTCATTTGGCAAAAACTCATATGAAACTAGATAGACTAACGCAATTACTTATATTTAGTATGTCTACCTAATCGCAGCTGTTTTTACTTATTTTCCATCTTTCAACGAGCATGGAAGCCACAAAACATAAGACGGTAATAAAACCCGAGAACAAGTCATCATGTAAATTACGACTATGAAGGACTGAAATAAAATTTCTCTGCTCAAGGTGTAAATATGACTTAATGTAATTATAGCAACTGCCGTTTGATGCTATAAAGATAAGATAGAGCCGCAAGGTTCACAATAGCCGAGTAAACTCGCCTATGTTTCACATTGACACCTAAAGCACAATAATCGAGTAAACTCGACTATGTTTTGCGTAGGTACACCTAATTTTATTTTATCCAAGTGCTATGCTTCTGCGATGGGTTGAATTTCTGTTTTATTAAGCGGGATAATATTGAAAGGAAGATGATTCAGATTCATAAAATTATATCGGTTTCCAGAAACATAACTGCTGATACAGCAATACAGCACCTGCATCGAGGACCAATCCACGATTTGTAGTGTACTCATTCGCATAAGTTTACCCAATACCAACAAAACGAAATGTCTACGCAGAATAAGACTACGGTAACTGAAACTGTAAACGGTGTAGACACTTTCATACTTGGTGGTTTGGTCATATTCATTGTGTTGACGACAAGGGTGTCAGAACGGTGAAATTTTATTCTAAAGCAACAGCTATAGACTAAAATTTAACAGTTCTGACATCCTTATCGTAAATCTCATTATCAGTTGGCACGATAAAAGGTATTTAACGAAATCGCAAATAGCGATTTTCCTAGTCTTCTAATATCAAAATCTAGAAACTCTTTACTTGTACCTCTAACTTGCACAATGTGAAACTTGATTAAGCGACCCGGGGCGGGGGCGGGCACGGGTCTATCACTCGGCCCATCGCGCTGTGTCTATTAATGCATTTGGATTCATAAACAGCTTAATATTTGGGGTGAAGCTCATTGCTTCTGAACTCAATTTTATTAGGTACTAGCTGACCCGGCAGACTTCGTACTGCCAAATATAGCCTGTCAAAATGTACGTGTGTATGGGAAAAAGAAAAGGGCTGTTTTTAGGGTTTTTCCGGCAATTATTCTAATTTTTCTCGCCGTAAAAACCATCTTTGAATTTCAACGAACATTTTAAAAAAAGAATTGGCCAAATTGGTCCAGGCGTTGTTGAGTTATGCGCTTACCAACACAATTTGCGATTCATTTTTATATTATAGATTAGCCGAAGCCTGCAACATCGTTCGCGTGGACTTTATGACTCCGGAAAATACTCATCAGGCTGAACAACTTTTGCTAAAGTGTAATTTTTATATCTCTTATAGTTTAGCTGGACCATTATGGTTCTGCATCAGGTGTTACATTTTGTAAAATTAATTACACCCTATATATTGCCCAGGCTTTACAGCTGTATAACAAAAAAGTATTTAAATCCGTCCAGTATTTTCATAGATTATCGTGTACAAACAGACGAACAGACAGAGAAACAAACAGAGTTATTTTTTCAAAATATTACTCTATTTCTTCTCCGCCACCCCATTATTTTTTTGGAAATATATTTAGATAGGTGTAGTAAGCACTTGTTGATTTCGTACAAAGCTCTAGGCTGCAAGATCCAAAGATCACTATTAGCATGACTTTCTATTCACAGACCAGCATGTTTTCGTATCGTATAATTGTTTATTTCGGCTTCACGCAGCTTCATCTTATTATAGTCTCGTTATCTCGTATTGGCAGTTTTCACTTTATCTTTTTAACCAAAAGCAATTCAGTATAATTGAATCAGTATTATTTGTTTTTAACCAATTGGAACAAAAAAGGAATGTTTCCGAGTATTCATATTCTTTTGGTATGCACTGCAATCTAAACTGCGCTCTGGATTGGATGGAATTTAGCTAAAGTTATCATTATATTCATCCTCAATGTCAGTGACAAAGGGTAGAACAAAAATTAAGAAAAAAAAGTTATTGCCAAAGTAAGTCTTTAAATTTTTTTAAGACTTAGACTTCCAAGACTTTAACAACTTCGTTCATTGTATCCACATAGAATCTTTTTATGTGATAATAGTCTCTGCTTAACCACGTATTTATGAGAAAGTGACATCATCCGAAAACACTGACGTCACCCCTCAGCAACAGTAAGCCCATTTATCCAACAAACGACCCGATAACTATGCAAGCACTAACAAACACGTTACAATTGTTAACGACTACACAACAAGACATTTGGGGCTCACAAATATGTTTTTCATTTAGGAAAACCTTTATGTCTATTGACGTAAGGTTTACATGGATGATATTGTAACATGTTGGGTAGGGTTTGGGTAACAGGCGCCCCGTGGAGCCCGGACTTTTGTGTCGGTAATTTTATTCCGTGTTCGCCCTCGTCTAATGATATCGTAGTTCATTATGTAACGCTCGTTTGACACCGAATGCTGTTTTTTATAATAATGCTATTAAGAGGAAAGTTAGTGGACTTCTTGAAGGGTACAAGTAACATTTTTAGAATTTGGCAAGTCTTTTCTATATTGTCAGAACTGTAACGCGAATTAAATGTTTGTTTGGTTCTTATTACGGATTTGTTGTACAGAGAGGTAAGATAATTCTTGAGTAACAACATCATTGGAAAGTTGTTAAATATACAAAAACTGCCGATTAACATATATGCCAAAACCTGCGTACGATGAAGAAATAACTTTACGGATTGTATTGCCTCAAACATTCTGTTATAAAAATAACTTAAAGCCAAAGTTCACTTCAAACTGTGAACTTGCGGTCCCTATATCTCCGCAACCCCTAGATTGATTTGGCTCATGTTTAAACTTAAAATTTCTATTGACTTCTACATGTTTACCAAATTTTTATGAAGCTCCTATCAAAACTATTCGAATTATTGTCGAACAAACATTACATATACATACAAACACCGGTTGCTCAAGTACTCTCAGAGAACTTCGCTGGCTTCGCTCTGCGTTCAAAAAGTCACTTGTTTATCTGTAAATCAATCTCAGTTATTGATCATTCACCATTTACAAGTGGTCAATAAGTTATTTGTTATATTTTGTTTTAGCAACTCTTCAGTTTCCCACCTCTTAAGTTGTTGACAGATTTAAAAGCCCCATTTTGTTGGGTCGTCATTTATTTATTTATTCAATTTGTTGCACTTAAAATCTTAAGATTATAGTACAAAAGGTACAACTTAATGTCTACCAGTTCACCTTTGGGGCGTAGCAGAAAAGATGGCAGATGGGGTCCAATTTAATTAGATAAGTATATCGAAATAAATAAATTAAGGTTTATTTAATACATAAAGTATACAATACATGGGTCTAATAACAAAATAAACATCTCAGTTTGAGAATTTGTGCCTTTTGCTCTCGATAGATCTTGAAGAATGATCCAGGGAAGAGACATATAATACAATAAAAATAGGTATAGAAAAAAAGACTGATTTCTTCCATGCCAGGCCGAAAGAAAAGAAAAAGCTCAGTATGTACAAGCTGCTTCTCTAAAAGCCGATCGAGGGAATGGATGCGGCTAGCAACCCATGCAATATACCTATATTGATTCCTTTTTCTACCTTCTCGCCCACCAACACGCTAGAAATTCGGTATTGACCAAAAATAAACTTATTCCAATAGCCTATTACCTTTGGACCATGCGGCCCTGGGCTTTGTCTTAGATAGTGTTGTAAAAAAACTCGAGTGTTGGGGTCTTAATATCACAAGACTCGACTCATAAATAGTGGAGTCATCCACTGCTCGATGAGTCAGTTATACTTAAGCTCCGGTAATAGACTCGAGTTCAGTATAAAAGTGCTCGACTCTGTTGTGTGCTGGAGTCTGATTATGGACTGAGTCGCGCTCATAAAATCATAATTGTTTTTTTAAAGTTAATAACAAATATTATTATTTTTAGAAATCATTAATATTAAATAAAGTTTTGAATTGTTGTAATGCTTTGTATAACTTGTTGTAACAGTTTTGTGTGTGTTGAAGTTGCTTCGAGTATTGTATTCGAACTCGAGTTGGTTCTGCGACTCGGAGTTCTTATTAGACTTGAGTTTTTATTCGACTCCGAGTCTGGGCTCCGACGACTCGTGCTCGACTTGACTCTGACTTGTTAATGTCTAGCAAGCATGCAAAATTAAGTCAAGTTTGCAAATGTAGACTCCTGGACTCGAGTTTTGTACAACACTAGTCTTAGAGCAGCAAAATCCAAAGGTTAAAATGCTCTGTCTGCTCTATTAGGGATAAAGACGTGATAGTATAATTATGTAAATAATAAAAGTAAACTTAAGAGCTTAGCTTTCTCTGTCAACTATTATTGAAGTGAAAACTTCTTTAGCGGCGTTGTGCACTTTTTTGGAATGGGTAAAAAATCTTAAACTCGCATCAGGACACGTGACCTGATCGAAAATTCGTAAGACGGCGCAGGGCGCTTGCGCGAATGTTCGTATCTGTTTATGTTACAGCGTGCTACGCGCATCCATGGATGGTGACAGCTGATGGCTCGACCGTCTGTGTAGTGGCCATACTGCTGTGTATTTGAAAATGATTTTGTTGAAAATGAATTTGGTCATGCTTGTGACATTTGTGACAGACTGTAGTTCAGAAAAGATTTGAAATATTTTATACTGATAATTAAAGCAATTCGTGCAAAATTATTCCCTAACCATTCCTAAATATCAAAAATGCACAACGTTAATATTCAAGTTTTCACTTCTGCCGGCACTCCCAGAGTGCAACCCGTCGTTTTTTTTTAAATTTATTGAATTAAAAAGTACTTGAAGCCATTACGAATCGTAATAGCGTTTTAATACACAATTAAGTAAAGGTAATTAGATGCTTAAAATATTATTAATCGATGAGCTGGCTATTAATCAAGCTGCTACGAAAAAGAACTCTTTAATCCCGTACTTGGCGCATAAATCCTCCATTACACAAATGACCATTCTCTGTACGTTATTGCTGTACAGGCGACAAAACAGAGTTACGAGGTGGAGACCATAGACTTAGTAATCGAATTGAATAGTTTCGGTTAGAAAAAATTAAGAAAAGCAAGTCTCGATATTCTGGTTCATATTGGATGATGTTATTGTTGTAATAAAGAAAGTAATTGGTAGAAATTAGGAGAAAAAGGCATTATTCAGAATTTGACATCGTTTGTTTCATTACTATGACATTATAAAGGTTTCTGGTTTACGGTTAAAGTACTTTACAGCCGGCTGATTTATTTATTAATTAGCTAATTTATGTACACGGGAAAATGAAATTGAAAATACAAATGAATATACAGAGAATACACAAAATTGTACAAAAACATTTCTTATCTCAAAAGAGATCTCTTCCAATACAAACATGCAGCACCTACAAGATAGTCACGTATACAAAAATATATTTTTAACTTCACTTACGAGTACTACAATATGTTCACATATTAATTTTTCTTTACATATTATTAATTGAGATAATTTAAATACATATGCATTACTACAACGTAGAAGGGACATATCTGTAATAAATGAAACCACGGGTGGTTATACTAGATCGTTATAGTTTAATTAAATAAGAATACCAGTCAAAAATAAAAAAAATATTTTTGGCACTTCCATACAAAAGGTGTGCAGCTGCCCGCGCAGTTTGTATGGGAATGTCGATTTTTTTTATATTTTGAGTGTTATTTTAATTCAATTATACTATAGTGATCTAATATGGAAGTATATACTTACGTATCCAGTATCTAATACCCGTGGTTCGATACGGGTATGTCCCTTCCACGTTGTATAATTATCAAAAACTAAAAACCGACCTCATCCCCAAACTACACAACAGAATTGAACATTTTGGCAATTACGAATTGGGCATTTTTATATATTTAAAAAATAAATTTAATGTATTTTTTTCTCTTGATTGTACTTTGGCTATATTGAGAATCTGCTGTTTTGATAATCTAATATTTTAAGAATCTGATATTATGCGAATAAAGGTTCCAAATAATGAGCATGTCCCTTCTATATAAGTATATTCTATATAAGTCTATGACTAGGATCGGTACATATTCATGAGGCAAAACGTCTGAAGTCGCCGGCCGCGAGTAAATAATTATTGATATCTCAATTTGTTGGAGGAATGCGACTTGGGTCACTTGGGTTCCCTTTGGCCCTTTACATTTGTCCCCGTCTAATGCAAACTTGATCTCTATTAGGGATATGGAGTGGGTCAAAATATATTATTTTAATTAGTCCGTCTACTAGATTATCCAAAAATAAAAGACCTATACTTTTTAATTTAGCCAAATAGTCAAAATTAATGAAGATAGCGCTTGGAAGTTTCGGAGTGGGGGTGATTTACGTCACGGTTGGTTAAAAATCGTGCGTGTAAATAAAAATGTTAATGCGCTGTATCTTCCTCATAATTTGCTTATGAAAGAGAAAAGAAAAAATACGTTTACCATACTTCTAAATAATGAATCCAAAAAAAAAATTGTTTACATCCTCTTTGAATGCACTAGCTGACAGCGTTGTCCGCATTTCCTAATTTTAAACAATTCTCAGTTTTTTCCCAGATAAAAGCTACTGTATGTGTTAAAGCTGGTAAGTTATTAACATGTCAAATTTCATTCCAATCCGCACATACCGTTTTGGCGTGAAAGCGGAACAAATAAATAAATAAATATATAGGGACAAATTACACTAAATTACAAACATCTAAACAAACAAACTTTCGCATTTATATGAGATATATATAGGTATAATGTAGCTGGCCACTTAGCCTTTAAGTCTGGGCTGACCACAAGTCATTGACTTTTTGTACTACTACCAAATCATTTTAATCATATCAGCCACAGAAAGTCCACTGCTGGACATATGCCTCCCCAAGCCAAGGATTTCCAAAACGATTGATCAGAAACATAATAAGTATACCCAATTACTAAGACTCCGCTCTCCGTCTGTCTGTCCGTCTATCGGTTCGTCAGTCTGTTCGTCTGTCTGTCACCAGGCTTGTATCTCATGAACTGTGATAGCTATACTCCATTTGGTAGGTATTTAAATAAATGTAAACAATCTTGACATGTTTTTTCATTGAAATATACACTTTATAAATCAATAATTTTGTTACAATTACAATTACAAAGTAATTATGTTATAAATTATAAATTACATTATTACTTTCTAATTTGCAAAGGTATTGATTTATAAAGTGTATATTTCAATGAAAAAACATGTCAAGATTGTTAACATTTATTTAAATACCTAACCAAATGCAGTATTAGACAGTTAAATTTTTTACAGAGGATGTATTACTGTTGCCGCTATTGTTAACAACAAATACTAAAATAAATTAAAATAAATATTTAAGTAGGGCTCCCATACAACATATATGATTTTTATTGATAATGGTACGGTTATTTTACTTTTTTTTTATTTTAAAAAGGGACTAATGTAGTCTGGTCCATAGAGACTCCACCTACCACCTGGTAGGGTGACATACTGTAATGAGAGGAAATGATTAACTATTTGTAGCAGAATAACGTTTTAGATTAATAGCTGTGTCGAAAGTTTAGGTTAAGAGGTGATACAGATAGACAATTATTTCGTTTATTATACCGTTAGGTACGGGTTATACTGGACTACTATAGTATAATGATAATAAAATAACAGACAAAAAAAACTTCGACATTCCCATACAAATTGCCCGACTTTGCAGAGGGAGGAGTGTTGAGTATGTGTACCTACCTCTATGGTCGGTTGTCGAATGTGTAAATGTGACGCATGTCAATTGGTTTAAATAAATCCATGATAGAAGCAACATGCTTAATTTTATTTAATAATATATATAGTAAGTAAAAAGTAAGTTAGTATTTTTGTAAACATTTCAATTTTATTATACTATATTGGTTGGTCTAGTGTAGCCGTAGAAATTATTAAAAACTAAAAACCGATTCATTCCCAAACTACACAACAGATTTTGAAAAATTAGATTTTTTATGAATTAGGTACCATAGTGCCCTTTCAAATAAAAAAATAATTTTCCAAATCGGCCTAAGCGTTTTCGAATAATCGGTAAATATACATAAAAATAAATATCGCGACAAATTGATAACCACCCCCTTTTCATACACAATGAGGTTATGTTGTTTTATAAATGAGTTCCATCGAATATATACATACATACATACTATCACGTCTTTATCCCTAATGGGGCAGACAGAGCATTTTGGGTCTTGCGGTTCTATGCAGAGCCCAGGGCCGCAAGACCCAAAAGCCACTTTTAGCGTCATGGTGGGCGAGAAGATGGAAAAGCAATCAATACAGTGATGGGTTGCTAGCCGCATCGCCTGTTAACATGATTTGCATTTTTGCCCATTCCCTCGATCGGCTTTTACGATCTGCGTGGGAAGAGAAGCAGCTGGTACATTCTAAGTTTTTTTTATTTCTCCGCAGACCAGCATGGGAGCATCGAATATATCCCAGCTCCATAATCAGAACAGCTCATTGAATTCATAATATTGTATTGTAATCCAACTCATATACAAATTTTCAACTAAATCGGTTGAAGATAACTGGTTGAAAGTTGAGTTGTAAGATTTAACAGCACTAAAGTACTAGGAACATTTATTCTTTCGACACATATCAGAAACTTGTATTTTGTTGACCTATGTAGTTAATATGATTAATTTTTTATTTTTATTTCGGCACACATTTTATTCGGGGTAGGTATGATGTTATTTGTATCCCTGTCATTCCGTGTTGCTCACTGCAAAAAAATATACTGTGTGTATATTTCGTGGTGGGTGAAGTTTAGTCGATATCCCCAAATAAAGTCATAAATCGCCAGAAATGCGAATGTACCGACACCCAAAACACCGCGACTGATATTTACGACCGAGCACGGAATTAAGAGGACATTATCACAAAATAAAATGAGAAGAAAGGTGGCTCTGCAAAGTGCTATAAAGTCATTATGTATTTATATACGATATTATCTCTAGTCAACATCGCGTAGTTATACTTGTGCTTATTATTTGACATGTTTGTAAAAAAAATACAGGTAGTACAATTGGTAGTGCACTCACGGTGTTAACGTGAAAGTGGAGGGTTCGAATCCCACTCCAAATTTTCGGCGAAATTTTTCATTACGTTTTAATTCTACTATTGTAAGGCTGTTAAAAATATCCGTCTTTATCCCTAATGGGGAAGACAGAGCATTTTAGCGGGTCTCAGCAAACAGAACCCTGGGTCGCAAGACTCAGAGACCACTTCTGGCACGGAAAGGTCGAAAAAGGAATCTAAATTTTGATGTGGTGCTAGCTGCATTACTTATTTACAATTATTTTTATCTGAACCATTGCTGATCTTCGTAATCGAAACCAGTTTTTCCGCTCCGACCAACGACATCCAAATCGAAAATATGTAATGAAAAAAAGAGCGGTACATTGCTCTCGCCATAGGAGGTTCTTACACACTCTCTTTATTTGGCGTCATTATTATTTATGTCTATATTAATATCGATGCCGACTATAATATAATGATATTTATTGAAATCGCTCGATATTAGGATGACAAACTCGCCGCCAAATATGTCCATGACGATATGTAACACGTTAATTTCTATGACAACTTTATTTTTGACTCATTTTTCCGTAGCTTTGGGCTGTGAAACTGCCGTAAACAACTTTCAATCGTCTAAGAAACAAAGAGATTTTTAATGATTTGTAAAAGTATATGTGTAGGTGTTCATAAACTACTTTATGTCATAAGAAAATTAGAATCACAGTCAAAAAACAAAATAAAATTTCGGCACTTCCATACAAGATTGAGCAGCCGCTTGCGCTATTTGTATGGCAATGTCCATTTTTTTTTTGGTTTCTTTACTGTTATTTTAATTTTATTATACTGTAGTGATCTAGTATAGCCCATGATTCTATTTATTACGGGTATGTCCCTTCCACGGTGTATATCATAAATTCATGAGTCTATGGTCCCGCCCACCCAGAGGTCCCGGGTTCGATTCCCGGTCAGGGCAAGTTGGTAAATGACCTTTTTCAAATTGTCCTGGGTCTTGGATGTTTATCTATATATGTATATGTTATAAAATATAGTATCGTTGAATTAGTATCCCATAAAACAAGTCTCGAACTTACTTTGGGGCTAGCTCAATCAGTGTGATTTGTCCCTATATATTTATTTATTATTTATGGTGGTCACAATCCAACCCAAGTGCCTTTAACCTTCATAAAGTCTATATTATCTCTGATAAAGTAGGAACAGATGACTCATTCCTTTGCATTCATGTCAAACAAGCCTAACCAGCAACAAATAAAATAAGCAATAACTATGACATCATAATTTCCCTTTATTGTATTGTCTTCGGGGTAGTAGGGTAAACGTCGTATTCGTGGCACCCCACCGTGGTTGTAATTATAAACAATATTTGCCGGCAGGTGGATTGGAACGTTGATATTAATGTCTTATTTTGGCAAGCGAAGACATTCGGAATGGTATGCCGTGCGTGACGGGCCAAAAAAGGAGCGGATAGCGTTTTTAGGCAGCAGTGACGTGCACAACACAACTACTTTTTACAGGGTAGACATTAATCTTATCTAAATTACGAAGAGAATGGCTGCTTATCGAACAAATACATTTATCGCTAGTATCCAACATCATATTAGACATGGGCAGGCACACATATGGCACAGGGTATAAACAAATTCTCATTTCTCATAGAGGATATTAATTAATTAAATTTTTAACAAAAAACAACAACCGACTTCAATTTTTTTCAGGAGTTTCTTACATATCTCCAAAGTTCTTCATCGTGTCTTCACCAAATTAATATGGGACCAACTTGGGAGTAAGGGTTTTCAAATAAAAAAGAATCATTACAATCGGTCCACGGTTGCCGAAGATATCGCATCACATACATACAAAAAAAAACATACAATCGAATTGATAACCTCCTCCTTTTTTGAAGTCGGTTAAAAACGATGTTTTATGTGTCTGTATGAAATGCACGCTACTGCTAAGTAGGCAGTACATTCCGTAGCGCACGCGATGTAAGAATTTTTTTATATGTTGGGTTACATTATTGAAATTTTAGTAAGGATCCCTAAGTTTTTGGAAATATAATAAAGTCTATGTCACTCGAGGATAGTGTAGCTTTCTAACGGCGAAAAAATTTTGAAACTCAGTCCAGCAGTTTCAGAGCCTATTTGATGCAAACAACAAACAATCAAATCTTTCCTCTTTATAATATTAGGTAGGATTAGAATCAAAAATATAGTTAGTATTTTTGAACCTAATACCGCTTCACTTTTCCTGTGTAAGTACGACCTTCTATACCCTTCTTGTGAGTAATTGTCCTATCTTCTTATTCGCCGGTTGACTGGAAGAGATTCCATTATGGGATAAGTCCGCCGTTGTCAATTTATTCTATGTATGTGTTTTTGTATGTAATTGTGTTTTTCATAGTACAATAAAGTTATTACATACATACATACATACTTACCGCTCTGAGCTTATTACTTACAGCCTCTAAAAAGCGTGACGCCGGTCCTTCGAGCCGCGGCCCGGGAGACCGACGGGTCGGGTCGCTCATCAATTACTGGCCCGTTTGAGGGGCCGCCGTCAACAGGTGTCGCGACCCTTAATTTAATTTCAAATTCGAAAATAGACGCCACTTTACTGGTAGCCGTGGTGACTGATAGTGATATGAACGGTTGTTAGGTTACACTTTCGTCAGAGCTCTTAACATCGACATAGATTATATATATAGACCATAACTTTTTTTTTTTAGACAATGTACACAGATTGAGCTAACCCCAAAGAAAGTTCGAGACTTGTGTTATGGGATACTAACTCAACGATACTATATTTTATAACAAATACATATATAGATAAACATCCAAGACCCAGGACAATTTGAAAAAGGCCATTTTCCAACTTGCCCTGACCGAGGATCGAACCCGGAACCTCTGGGTGGCGGACTAGCATGGTAACCACTACGCCACGGAGGTCGTTAAGATAACTATCTCAAACAATTGGCCCCTGCTCTATTTTTGAGAATATGGCGGCGGGAATTTTATCATAGGTATTCAATTTTCAAATAATGTAATCTGGTAACTTGCCGATCGATAGAAAGTTATTTCTTAACACTTTGCCGTGTTCCTTGAATTTAAATGAATAAATATAAAAATAAATAAATAGGGCTAAATTAAACTGATTGAGCTAGCCCCAAAGTAAGTTCGAGACTTGTGTTATTGGGTGTTAGCACTATTATGCTTCAATGAAACTATTATATGGAATTACTCGTAGTAAGTATTTATTCACAGACACACACGATACGTCACAGGTACATAAGTAGGTATCTCAGGTAATACGTCTTATCTGGAAGCCTCGCTAGGCGGCTCTGGGGGCGAATCTAGCCCGGGCCCCATTGTAGGCACCGTGACCTTCAGCCTCCTATGATCTTCTAATACCGCAGATAACAATACTAACTCAACGATACTATATTTTATAGCAAATACATATATAAATAAACATCCAAGACCCAGGTATGTAATATTATTATTAATTCTGTGACCCAGGACAATTTGAAAAAGGCCATTTTCCAACTTGCCCTGACCGGTTATCGAACCCGGAACCTCTGGGTGGCGGACTAGCATGGTGACCACTACGCCACGGTGGTCGTCTATTCAATATTCTTACAGTATTATAATAAAACACACCATCATCATCATCAGGTCTTTTTGTCTGCACTGCAGGAGCACGACACTCTCTGTACTACCAGAAAATCTCTTTTTTAGGGTTCCGTAGCCAAATGGCAAAAACGGAACCCTTATAGATTCGTCATGTCTGTCTGTCTGTCCGTCCGTATGTCACAGCCACTTTTTTCCGAAACTAAAAGGCCTATACTGTTGAAACTTGGTAAGTAGATGTATTATGTGAACCGCATTAAGGTTTTGACACAAAAATAGAAAAAGACAATAAATTTTGGGGGTTCCCCATACTTATAACTGAAACTCAAAAAAATATTTTTCATCAAACCCATACGTGTGGGGTATCTATGGATAGGTCTTCAGAAATGATATTGAGGTTTCTAATATTATTTTATTCTAAACCAAATACTTTGCGCGAGAGACACTTCCAAAGTGGAAAAAAGTGTGTCCCCCCCCCCGTAACTTCTAAAATAAGAGAATGATAAAACTAAAAAAAATATATGATGTTCATCACCATAAAAACTACCAGCGAAAATTGGTTTGAATAAGATCTAGTAAGAAGTTTTTTTTTAATATGTCATAAACTGCAATTTACCTTTCATTCAATCAACTCAAATATAAAAATTTTAAAAAAATACTGCTACGGAACCCTTCATGGGCGAGTCCGACTCGCACTTGGCCGCTTATTTGTTTTAAAGGCAATAAGTACTTGTGGAGTGGTCCCGTAGCCGATAGTCAATATGACTGATTACAACGTCAAAAATCATAACGTTTCGAGTACTCTTAATGTTATTTTCGTAACCAACGTAAATAAAGACGGACAATGTTTACATAACACCCTCTAACTGATAACGAAGGTCTAAATTGGGACAATATTTACAATTATAAGCGAGCGTGTCACTCAACTCTTTGAGGATCATAAATAAGCTGTCACTCGTTGTAAATTATACTTTATTTTGTTTACGTTCCAATTTACGTAAACAAAGGCTCACTGGGTCTGCGAGCTATTTCATAAGCTAAAATGTTAGGGACACCGCAAACGTGTCAACTTGTTGACGATAGAATTGTTGGGAAGATTTAATAAGTTTTACAATTAATATAAAGTAGGGTTTCTTTCTTTTTGAAGTGAAAACTTCTTTAGTTGCATTAGGCATGCACGGAAAGCATTTTTTGAGTTGGGAAAAACATTGAACTCGCGACCCCGTTACCGAAACTAAGTTTTCCCTTCTGTCGGCACTTTTGGAGTGTCACTGTTTATTTTATTGTATAGATTTTCCAATCTACCATATGGAATCTGACATAACTTGACGACTGCCACAGAATGATGACAGCCGATACTGATTAAGGGCTAGATTTTATACATGTTATGGATAATTTGTATCATTAATATGTGGTATCCTAGTTGACGACAAAACTAAATGTAATAGTTTTTATGATTCTAGATTTTATTTATCTAACTTGAATTATGTATTGTGTCATTATTTGATATCCAAAAAATAAAATTAAAACCATATACTTACCAAAAAAAAAAATCACCTTTATTGTACAAAATTCAAATCGTATAGCACAATCATTTACCTTCTAATTTGCATACAGCTGGTGCTTAGTGTTTGTAGCTATGACTTTAAATATACAACGATACTATCAAAGTCAGTCATAATAAATAACAACTCAGTTCAATTTGTTTGTTTGGTTTTTAGGGTTCCGTACCCAAAGGGTAAAAACGGGATCCTATTACTAAGACTTCGTTATATGTCCGTCTGTCTGTCACCAGGCGGTATCTCAAGAACCGCGATAGCTAGACAGTTAAAATTTTCATAAATTATGTATTTCTGTTGCCGCTGTAACAACAAATACTAAAAACAAAATAAAATAAATATTTAAGAGGGGCTCCCATACAACAAAAGTGATTTTTTATAGATAATGGTACGAAACCCTTAGAGCGCGAATCAGATTCGAACTTGACCACTTATTAATTATCGTGTGTGTAAAATGCTGTCTGCCCCATTAGGGATAAAGACGTGAAAGTATGTATGTATGTATGTGTGTGTAAGTTGGCCAGTTAGTTTTTTGTTTCAGTTCTTAACAGAGCTCTAACAAACAGTTCCACCGTTTGCAGCCACCCTTAAACACTAGGTGGCAACGGGGGTGCAATAAAAGGACACTGGTCGCCCAAACTTTACAACTGCCATATACAATTCTTAAATTGTAAAGTTTTACGATGCCCCCGAATGGTCGCCATTCGTCAGCTACACAACTGAAAGCACGTTAAGCACGCACAATGAGTCGCTTAATTTGTTTTGGTTGCTGTGAATTGGCTCTTTGTTTAACGGAATGTATTGATTTACATCTTTTTACGGTCTGCGGGGGGTGTGCGTTACGAATTGAAACTGTATAGGGAAGAATATGAAAGTCTACGCGACTTCGAGTCATTCTTTACAGAAAAAATGTTTGCACGAGCGAGCGAAGTTTCTGAGTCTAACTGAACAATCCGGCATTTGTTTGTTTTTAATATATGTATGTATGAAAGGTTTTTGAGCCAAATAGGTCAAGGTGTTGTCGAAATACAGGGTTCGCAACTTTACAGTTCGGGGCGAACTTCTAGTTTAACACATTGCTGGACACTCAGCGAGACACAATATAAATAACAATTGATGTAAGCCTATAGACGTAGTGTGTCCGTTGTTGTTGTTGTTGGACACACTGCGTATGTATGTATGTAGTAACGTGTGTCAATGTGTTAAAAATAAATTATACTTAATTAAATCTTACTAATAGTTATTATAAATGCGTAAGTTTTTATGGATGTATTGCATGCTTTTGTTCCGCTCTTACCCTGAATTGCGGAACAGATTTTTATAATAATTTTGCCGTGTAGATCGTACAACTATATCCAAAAGTCAAAATTTGAAAGCTGTTTCCCTATTTATTTTGTTAAAAAAAAATAACTTTGAAAAGAATGAGAAGTAATTTAATCAAAAAATTCCATAAAGACTCTAAAATATAATTTACGCTCAAAGTGCCGAAATCGATTATTTTACTATGAAACACTTTATGTACGTTTGATATAAGAAGTGACTTAATAACCCAGGACAAAAGATTACTGCGTTTGGTGGACTCCATTAAAATAAAATAGTTTATAGCCAATAAAACGGAATTTACGAGGTTTGGACCACAGGGCGACCACAGAGTGAAAATGACCACATTCATTCAATTTATGACAATACACAGAAACAAAGAATATGTACGGTATAGAAGATAACAGTAATTACAAAAATCATCCTCATCATTATCAGGTCTTTTTGACCTTTGCCAGAGCAGCCAGAGGACTTGGCCTACACTCTCCTCGCTGGCCAGACTTTATAAGCCTTGTTTAGCTTACATACATACATACATACATACATACTATCACGTCTTTATCCCTTATGGGGCAGACAGAGCATTTTGGGTCTTGCGGCTCTATGCAGAGCCCAGGGCCGCAAGACCTAAAAGCCACTTTTAGCGTCATGGTGGGCGAGAAGATAGAAAAGCAATCAATACAGTGGTGGGTTGCTAGCCGCATCGCCTGTTAACATGATTCACATTTTCGCCCATTGCCTCGTTTAGTTTCATTGTTTAGCTTGTATTTCCTAAGTCGCCTTCTACGACATCCACGCAAGGACTTGGAGTGGGGCCCTGTTCTACTCTGCCGAAAACCACACGGCATAGTTAGTTACAAAAATAATGTAAAATAATGTAACAGAGACCTACCTATATATTTTAAACATTAGAGAAGTAGGTATATTCTGCTGTTGTCTGTATGAAAAAAGTACTTTTTTTGTACAACCTTTTCTTGTGTGAAACAAGCCCAAACTAGATGAAGTTGCGTCGTTTTATTACTGAGTTCCATTGACCACCTTCCGTCTCCGTGATCAGACCCAAGCATCGTCTACCATAAAGTCCTCGTCAAGACAAATCAAACGAGTCCTACTCAATAAGGTAATATAATGTTTTATAACTGAGTACCGTCAAAATATCTCCCGGTTCCATCATCAGAACAGCTCATTAAATTCATAATATTGTATTGTCATCCGACTTACACAAGTACACAAAATTTCGACTAAATCAGTTGAGAATAACTGGTTGAAAATTGAGTTGCAAGATTTGACTTAAACAAACGTTCATACATAAATACATGTTCATACATGATATATAGCAATAAAAATAAAAGCTTGTAAAATATACATTATACTTCATAAGGTAGTCTTTCTATCAATAGATATGTGAGGGGAAACTGTCGTCTTTGCGGAAAATGTTAATGAAATCTATAAAAATAACCCGTAACTTTTACGACATTAAATAAATTAACTGGAATTTTGACAAGACACCAGTATAAATTACTGAGATCACCCACTTAGCCGCTCATAATATGTGTTTTGTAAAAATTTCTCCATTTTATATATGCTTACTCATATTGTTTGTTAGATTTTTCTATGTCATATTGATCACAGGGTATCATCCTACTAATTCTATAATATAGTCTAGGTTTTGTAACATTGTGTTCAACTGTTCAATAAAGATTTAATAAATAAATAAATAATCTTACTATTTGTTATTACTCGTATATGAAATTTAGTATCTATGGGTATGGATAGACTCCTCTTTTACGCCAGAAAGGCGAAATTCATCATGCAATTAAGTTACTTTTGCTTAGTATCTTTTTACTCATTATAATGCTTTATCCCGGATTCTTTTCTGTTACTTTGATAAACATTCTTTCGGAAAAGTTTTTGAAAATAATTGACTGCATCACCTTATTAAATATTTGTACTTAATTAATTTGCATCTTGTTATATGTAAGTGTAAAACGTGGAAGGGACAAACCCGTCATAAATCGAACCACGGGCTATACTAGATCACTACTGTTTAATGAAATTAAAATAACAGTAAAATAAAACAAAAAAATCGGCATTTCCATTCAGAATTTTGCAGCCGTCCGGCCAATTTGTATGGGAATATCGAAATTTTCCTTTGTGTTTTGACTGTTACACTATCATCATCATACTAAGTGACCTAGTGTAGCGTTGTATAATATTCTTGTTGGGTAAGTTTTACGTTTTTTGTTGGTAAGTTTGAAGTCTGAAATCGTTGCTGGTCGAATTCCGAATTGAGTTCACAAAACATAAAGGCAAAGAAACGTCGCGAGCGTAAATCAGCTCCTACAATCGAGAACGAGCATTGAAATATTTACAGCTTCCACAACTCATGCGCCGGCTGATTGATCAAAATCAACATTTTGTCCCAACACTAATATATTGCTCGTAAACCGTTTTAATTCGGAGTTTTATGATTTTATTCCACGTTTTACGACGGCGGACACACAGGCCGTGCTTATTGATTTTTTTACAAAACATCACAGTTAAAGTTTAATTAGTTTTCTTGTTTTATTATTTCCTTAGATGCTTTTTGAAAATACCTGAGTTTTATAATTAAGTACGATACCTACTTATTCAGTGCATCCCTGACTCACTTTATTCTATTTTTGAAAAATGATCTGCTTTATTTGCTATATTGACATAAAAGTCAATTTGATTACTAGTTCGAACTTACCTAAATTGGTTTATTGATTTTTACGATAGGTAGTCAATATTGTATTGTCACTACAGTTAATTCCAGTCTTTATTGTTCCAAAATATAGTGATAACATTGATAATAAACAAAAGCTTAGAGAACAAGGTGTTTAATTTGAATACGATTTTTTTTATAGCCAATACGAATATTTAAAAAAAATACGATTCGAGAAAACCTTACCAAATATTCCGCAAAGTTACTTGCTCTCAGGTGTTCCTCGCGCCTTTTTTATTCGCCATCAAGTAATTTTTTTTAATCAATCAAAAAGCATTTTTCTTGTCCTCGAATTTCATTTACCTTTATAGTTTCTTTTGAACGAGGAATGTTATCTAAGTGGCCAGTTTCCTATTTTCATTCACTTAATCTTTTTTTTTACTTTCTTACCAAAATATACGTATTCACATATTTTCACTACATCCATTGAGCCTTCTGTTAGATCTTGTTTGTTCCTCGATCAATCAAATGCAATCTTCCGCGAAATGCAGCAATGCACCGAACGATGGTGCGGGGTGCGGGTGACATCTTGCTTTACAGGGTGTGGCTCTGATACTTATTTCTAGAACGAGAATAAATGTGTTTTTATGTATAAAGAATAGATTTACGTATATTTTTTCATTTACTCCAGTACATACTTATAAAATTATAAAAATGTACAGGGCTTCGATAACCTACACTTCTCACAAAGTGTACTATTAACAAAGTTGCATGCAAAAATAATAACCACATATAAATAAAGTCTACTATCTACTAAACTAGGTATGAATAGTAAATACAGAGTAGCTACCTAGTCAATCTTAAGCCATAACATAAGATAAAAAAGAAAATCTATAAATAACGCTCTGCTCTTAACAATATCTAGTAATGACTCAACAAAACATGCAAGTCGTCTCTAACTCAATTTTAATCAAAACAAAATAATTCTCAACAAAACAGTCATAAAACCTTATTCACGAGAGACACCCTATAGCGCCTCGCGTATAACGGAACGGAGTCCTGCTGCCCAAGCAGTAGCTCCCACTAAGGTGATGGATCACTTGCTGCCAGAACCGCGTCATAAAACTACTTAAACAAATGCCAACACTGCAACAAAAAAAAAGCACGAGCCCATGCAAACCATAGAGCATTCTTTTTTTTTCGAAACAGCGGGCAGCTAAGACAATGCGCACAATACGCCCAGTGCCGTGCCAAAACAAAAAGTTACATTCACAACTTCACGGAACCTCATTGCATGTCTGCATTTGTTTGGTTAATTTATGTCCTACGCAATGTTAGAAACTTTCTGCGTATAAAAGATCGCTTATGCCCTTTTCTTGTACTTGTCAATATGGATTGCTAAAAGGAATGGAGGATATTAGGTTGGTGGATGTAGGATGAAGGGTTATTGGAAATAGGTTAAGAAGGGGATTATGAATATATAACAAACCAAGAATTTACCTACCTACTAGTACTTTGGCAGAGTCTCAGTTTGTCACCACAACAACAGCAATTTTTCGCGTGAAATAGATACGAGGTAAGCTTTTAATTTTAACTTTTATGTACGAACAAAAGGGCTTAAATGAGTAGATTATTTTCTTAAAAAACTATATGTACTTAATCAAGTTTCTGACAGAGTTTTTTTTTGTATAAACTATTTTTGAAAAGTTTTAGTAAATATTTACATTATATCTAAATAGGCCATTATATATTGCGGCAAAACACATAACCCTCCTTTTCGGTACTTGGGTGAAATTAATATTAATTTTAACATACTTTTATCTTCTAGTCTAAAGCAATGATATTTATATTTGATTAGGTATATCCATGTTTCACCAGCTACCTTTTTAATAAAACATCCATTCATTTAGCATAATATTTTCATCTTATGAATAATCAGCAATATTTCAAAGCAATCTCATAATTATCGACATAGTATAATTAACTCTAGAGCAGTAATGGCTTAATGTTCTATAGGCGACCATAATTTACGAAATATTGTCCGGCATTCCTGCGATCGGCGTTCGAATTTACGTTAATTTCATGCAAACGGGCCGGTACACCATATCAAATATAAATCAAACTGTTTATACTCGACCTTATACACTTTAATTTAATAATTAAAGTGAAATTAACTCAATTTATAGAAATCATAGAATTAAATTGCATATTAAGCTATAGGTAATCAAGGTAAAATATAAAAAGTTTACAGATAAATAAAGTTTATACATAGTTCAACAGATATAAAATATGATTTTGAAACAGTAGTTCATAAAATAGTTGGAAGGAGATTTTTGCGATTTTCAGCAAAACGATAACTTTTATAATAAAATTAACTCAGACAAAAATTGGAGATAATGTTATCTATAAAAATGACCTTAAGATTTTTTTTCTAGGTACCGAATTATGTTTTGAACAATTTTACCAACTTTCAACTATTGTGAATATCTTTTTTCATTTTATTTTTTACTTATTCGACCGGACTAATACAAAAACTGACCTATCTCAAATACATCGTTTTTATAACACCAAAATAAACGAATGACTTTTAAAACCACGCGCGGGTCAACATTTACACACAAGCATACACCGTCGGACAATAATGTCTGACAAAAGCAGTCACGTGTTTATACCATATTGTACAGTCATCGCAGGATGAATGTGACAGGAAGAGAGATGACGACATCTATCACGACATCTGACAGGATTTCTTCGATTTGTCCCGTCATTGTGTCGCACGTGAGTTGACCTCTTTCATCGTTAGATCAACGTTAAAGTCCCCTTACCCTAGACCAAGCTGCACTTTTTCATACAAACGTAGTCTACGTTTTATTTCGTAACGACATACCCGATTTCGGCAAAATTTTGTAATTTTAAAAGATATTGCACAAATCTAAGCATATACCTGGATTAAAAAGAATAAGTGTGTTATCATTTTTGACTATCAGTATGGGAAAATTCTATAGACTTATATTTTCTTTCCAGTTCAAAATTTTATTGTTGTAAACCAATTATAACCCTAGATAATTGCAATTTCCTAAATATTTTTTTTAATCGAAATCGGACACGTATTTTCAAAGCAAAGTAAAGGGGATTCTTAACACAAAGTGTTATGAGAATAGATTCTGTAGAAAATATTGAAATTAACATGAAAAGAGAATAGTGGGATACGGTATCTGTAAGTTTAACTTTGACCTATAGTACAAAATTTTATTTAATTTCGCCAGTCCCATTGTCTGTCTGTTTTTAATCAAATCTTGTAAGTTAAATTGACCCACTTCCCGGTTTCCAATTGAGCTGAAATTTTGCACGCAAACGCATATCGCGTGAAAATGCCATATTAAGATGGCACGGAGCTGATATAAGGCCATAGAAACTCTGTAATGAAACCACGCAACGAAATTGAGTTTAGGCTCGTTTGATTCGTCTTGAATTTAAATGCTTAAAGTGCTCCACTTTAAGCATTTAAGTTCAATGTTATAGATAAAAAACGTGTTAAATTTTTTTAAAATAATATCTTGCTAATTTTCTCGATCAACTTTTACGATTTGCACAGAAACAGTTTGAACATTTAAGTTTTTTTCTTTTGTCCAAAACAGCATGAAAGAATATCGAAATTACAAGTTTATTTTTAAGGCATATAAAAAAACTCCCGACCACATCATCTAGTGATAAATGGCGGAACTACATAAAAGTCAAAGTCAAAGTCAAAAATTTTTATTCAATGTAGGATAAATTTATCTCTTATTGAAGGTCATTTTTTTTTAAATATTATTTTAGTGCAAAAGCTAAAAACTACTAGCGTTTCGGAACGACCACTGCTGGGAAGATTACGCCGAAAGAAACCCAGTTCAGTATTGGTCCCTACCCAGCCTGATGGGCTATGTTACAATTACAATACAGATTTACACTTAAGCTATACATTTAAATTATACAATTACAATTTGCAGACAACTATTTCCAAGAATTTTTCTCAGATGATGATAAGTAGTCATTTACATGATAATACGCATTTTGTAATAAATGATTTTTAACGGCTGTCTTAAACTTAGTTAATGGTAATGCTACTATATCATCTGGAATTTTATTATAGAGGCGCAAGCCGAGACCCACAAAAGATTTTTTTGTTTTCTCTAACCGCAAAGCCGTGATGGCTAATTTATTTTTATTTCTCGTGTTAATACTATGAATGTCACAATTTCTCTTAAATGAGTGTATATTCTGACGCACGTACATAATGTTCGCATAGATGAATTGCGAAGGGAGGGTCAAAATATTTATGTCTTTAAATAGTTCCCTCAAAGACTCTCTAGCACCTAATTTATATATAAATCTGATAGCGCGTTTTTGTATAACAAATATGGTCAAATTCAAATTCAAATTCAAATATATCTTTATTATCATAGGATATTTATAATATCTCTTAATAATCGTCATTGTTTTGTTTACAATTGTTGACGTCAAATAGTTACTTACAGCTAAGTTTACTACCGCTTCCAAAGCGCTAGTGCAGAAGAAGCGGTAACAAACTGCACTGCACCTTTTCTCCAAGGACGTCAACTCACAATTAAATTAATACTTAAAGTTAATGTGGACTGAGAATACATTGTTTTGTTATGTAATATCATGATTTTAATTGAATTTTTAAATGTCAAAATTTTTAAATAATGTCAAGTTGTAGATTTAGTTTGTACAAAATGTACATGTCATTTGCGAGTACCTATATTACAAACTTTAAGAGGGACCCGCGCCAAGCTCAAGCCAGACTTTTTTGTCCTTAAGGTAGTCATCGGTACTATAATAAGCCTTCTCACAAAGTACTTTCTTTACATACGTTTTGAATTTATTATCCGGCATATCAAGGACCGATTTTGGCAATTTATTATAAAAAAGTATACAGTTCCCCATAAACGTCTTACTAACTGTTTTGAGCCTAGAAAATGGGGCAACTAAGTCATTCTTATTACGTAGGTTTCTATCGGTCAAATCGCTTACTTTACTGTATGAGGAAATATTTTTCCTTACATGCATTATGTTTTCAAATATATACTGTGATGATAAGGTAAGTATATCTATTTTCTTGAATAATTCTCTGAGTGAGTCTCTAGATCCTAACCCGTAAATAGCACGAATTGCCCGTTTTTGTAAAATGAAAATAGTCTGAATATCGGCTGCACTCCCCCACAGGAGTATGCCGTAAGACATAACACTATGAAAGTAACTAAAATAAACTAGTCTAGCAGTTGCTACATCTGTCAATTGTCTTATTCTCCTAACAGCATAAGCCGCAGAGCTAAGCCTATTAGAAAGTTTAGTTATATGAGCACCCCATTGAAGTTTTGAGTCTATTGTAATTCCTAAGAAGGTAGTACTTTCAACAAGATCGAGTTTTTCACCATCTATCATTATGTCAACGCAGGCCTGTCTCACATTAGGAAGAGAAAATCGAATGCATTGGGTCTTTTTCGCATTTAACATGAGGTTATTGGCAGAAAACCAATCAGAAATAGAAGACAAGGTGCTGTTCACCGCGCTAGCGTTTGTGCTATGTCGATCTATTTTGAATATTAGCGAGGTGTCATCAGCAAACAGCACTATGCCAGCCTGCTTCTCAACCATGTAAGGCAAGTCATTAACATAAACTAAGAAAAGGAAAGGTCCAAGAATTGAACCTTGCGGTACGCCTATTTTAACATTAGATCCGTGAGATTTTATGCCATTTAAATCAACAGTCTGATGCCTATCTGTTAAATAAGATTCTATCAGTTTAATTGAATTATCATCAAAACCGTATTGACGAAATTTGAGCAAAAGTGTCGGATGATCTACGCAATCAAATGCTTTGGAGAGATCACAAAATGATCCAATTCCATCATTTTTGTTCTCCCATGCGTCATATATATGAGTAACGAGTGCTACTCCCGCATCGGTGGTCGATTTCCCGCCAGTAAAGCCGAATTGTTGGCTATGGAAAAGTTGGTAGGTCTTGAAGTGAAGCAGCATTTGATTGAGCATTATCTTTTCGAACACCTTACTCAAAACTGGCAGGATAGATATAGGTCTGTAGTTGCCAGGGTCTGTTTTTTCTCCTTTTTTAAATAAGGGGATTAATTTACTACATTTCATTAGGTTAGGAAATATGCCTTCATCAATACATTCGTTAAATATAAAAGCTAAATCAGCAGCTATGATATTTATGATATGGCTTACTACAGCAACTGACATGCCCCAATGATCTTCAGATTTTTTTAAATTTAGCTGTTTATATGCATCTATTATATCTTTGGGGCCAATATGCTTAAATTTAAATTGAGAATTACAAGGCCTAACATTATTCTTAAGCAAGGCTTCAGCACGCTGGGGGTTAGAATTCACATTAGAAGTAAGTTCCAAAGGAATGTTAGTAAAGAAATCATCAAAAACATTTACTATTTCTTCAGTTTTTGTAATAATCACACCATTAGATTTGATTTGACAGATATTTTCTTTGGCTTTATTTTTACCTGTTTCTTTATTTATAACATTCCAAGTTTCTTTTATTTTGTTAGGAGCATTATTTATTTTTCTACTAATACGATTTGCCTTGGCTTGTCTACAAACTTTTTTAAATATTTTGGAATAATTTTTAACATATTCTACAAAGGGAGGATCAAAATTATATTGTTTTTGGGCATATAAGTCGTAAAGCTTGTTCCTACTTATGTAGATGCCAGTAGTAGCCCACTCACTAAACTGTAATTTCGTATGCACTACAACTTGTTTTCGTTTTAATGTTTTTGAATATTCTGAAGTAATACAGTTAAATAGTTTATTGTAATGGGCGTCCGGATTTTTTCCTGAGTAAACTACTGATAACAATTTGTTATCTAAATTATTTTTAAGTTTTCGTATATTTTTAGAAGTAACGGGCCTACAAAAAGTTTTATCTTTGTTCAAAATACTGGATTTGCTTTTGGACTCATTGACATAAGCTACATATACACCCGAATGATCAGAAGGCAGTTTATTAATAACAGATTTATCAGAATATTGAATATTACTAAAAAAGTTGTCTAGACAAGTAGCAGATGTAGCAGTAATTCGGGTTGGCTCAAAGAATACGTTTACTAATTCATAACATTTAAAAAGATTTAAAAATTGTGTACTTTTTGGATTATCTACTAAGATATCAACATTAAAATCTCCGCAAACAATTAAATTCTTTTTACTAGATGAACAGGACTTAAGTACCTGGTCCATAGTTTTAAGGAAACTTTTAAAATCACTATTAGGAGGACTGTATACACAAATAATTATATGATGATCTAGCTCGGCACAGGTCACCTCACAAACGCGCTCAACAGAAAGTCTGACAATATCCGTCCGCTCTTTGCTACGGAAAGAATCTTTTACAAAAATTATGGAACCCCCTCGCTGAGCAGACTTCCTGTTAAAGCAGCTAACAATATTATACTTGTTTAGGCTAAACATCATCTGACTCTCATACAGCCAATGTTCAGTCAAACATAGAATGTCCACATCCAACTCTTCTAGAAATAATTCGACTAATAATTCTTTGCCGGAAAAACCTTCTAAATTTTGATGTACTATTCTGAGTTCATGAGGCCTTTCCGTTGTTTTAATGTTCAGTTTAAAACTGCCGTCAAGTCTACAGATTTACCATCACATATTCCTGGTAAATCGGTAGGTGTCTTAAAACTAGGGTTTTGTTTACAATGTAAACTCGTATTTATATCTGCAGCGTTACCCCATAGCAATATTCCATAGGACATAACACTGTGGAAGTACCCAAAATATACCAAACGCGCTGTATCAACGTCAGTCATTTGCCTAATTCTTCTAACCGCATAGGCCGCAGAGCTAAGTTTTCCAGCTAATTTTTGAATATGGGCACCCCATTGCAACCCTGAATCAAGCGTTATTCCCAAAAATGTTGTGTTATCAACCATATCTACTGCTTCCTTATCAATAAATAATCGTGTTGGAACTTTTGTAACATTCGGTAAGCAGAACTTTACACATTTCGTTTTTTTTGCATTTAAAACTAAATTATTTGCTGTAAACCAATCCAACACTTGCGACAATATATTATTCATCTCATCAGAGGTGTCAGTTTTCCTATCTACGCTGAAAACAAGGGAAGTGTCATCAGCAAAAAGTACTGACTTACAATCTTTTACATAATATGGTAAATCATTAATATAGATCAGGAACAACAAAGGACCCAAGATAGAACCCTGGGGCACACCCATCACTACGGTTGATCCTTCAGATTTTACTTGATTTACACTAACTTTTTGAATTCGGCTACTCAAATAAGATTTAATCAATTCAAGAGCCTTCCCTTTTATTCCGTAGTGCTCAAGTTTGGATAGAAGGGTTTTATGGTCTACACAATCAAAGGCTTTGGAGAGGTCACAAAAGACACCAATTGCATTCTGACAACACTCCCAAGCATCATAGATGTTTTTTAAAAGTGCAACACCTGCATCCGTTGTTGATCGACCCTTAGTAAATCCATACTGATCACCATGGAATATACTATTTTTGTTGAAAAAATCTAATAATTGGTTAAAAATTATCTTTTCGAATATTTTGCTCAGTGCTGGCAGAATAGAAATGGGACGGTAATTTGTTGGATCATTTCTGTCACCAGTCTTAAACAGAGGGATAACTTTACTTAACTTCATCATGTCAGGGAAAGATCCCGCGTCTACACATTTATTAAATATGGAAGCTAAGTAAGGCGCAATTACATCTATAATATTACTTATAACGGATACAGAAATGTCCCACAAATCACCAGTTTTTATCAATGATATTTTTAGGTGTGACGTATTTGAATATTAACCTATCTTTACCTTTAGGTACGCAATTGGTTAATAGCTTTTTGATTTCCTAGATGAGGACATTAGTGGGGCAGTTGTATTTAGGGGAATGTTTGTGAAAAAGTTCTCAAAGTATTGTGCGACATATTCACTAGTGTCTAGAACCTTATTGTTAATGTTTAACTCAATTTTATTTACTCGTTGCTTGTTTTTCCCGGTTTCAGTGTTAATAATATTTCAGGTTGTCTTTATTTTATCTTTAGAATCTAGAATAGCTTTCCTGGTGTATAATGATTTCGCGCATAAACATACTTTTTTTAAAAGCTTTGAGTAAGTTCTAACGTAATTAATGAAATTAGGTGTTTGGTTATAAGCTTTCATAGCTAATAATTCATATAGCCTATTCCTACTAATATGAATCCCTGTGGTAGCCCATTCGCTAAACTTTTTCCGATTACGTTTCTTTCCCTTTTTAAGTGGAAAATTATTATTAAATTCTGATTCAATCACACCGAACATTTTATTATACAAAATATCCGGATCATCCCGAGTTTAAATTTTTTAATTTTATCTTTAGTAATAGCTCTGTAGGTAATTTCAGGTAATTCTACTTCTACTGCGTTGTTGGCAAATTTCACGAACTGACCAAAATGATCAGAAGTTATATTTTTAATTATAGCTTTATCAACAGCAGTGCAATCACAGAAAACATTATCTATACATGTTTTAGAGTCGCCTTGTATTCTAGTTGGTTCTAAAAATAAATTGAACAAATTGAATGACTTAAATAAATTCAAAAATCTAATACATTCGGTGCTATCAGACGCTAATAAATCTACGTTAAAGTCGCCACACAATATTATGTTTTTGCGACATGAACTTAATTTTCTCAAAACATCTTCAATTACAGTTTCTAAAGCATTAAAGTCAGCTTTTGGGGGTCTGTACGCGCATACTATAATACAATTTTCTAGTTCAACACAGGATAATTCAACAATACTTTCAACCGACAGGCTCACAATATCCTTGCGTTCTTTACATTTTACATCATTACGTGTTAAAATTAAACTGCCTCCTTTTTCATTAATCTTTCTAATAAATAAACTAGAGACTAAATAATTATCAATATTAAATTGTACTTGATGTGACTGCAAAAAGTGTTCAGTTAAACATACTACATGTAAATCCCTATCGTTTGCATATAATTCTAATTGCAATAATTTGCTAGTCAGGCCCTGAATATTTTGGTGAATAATATTTAAGTCTTTGGCCTTGACTGTTGTCTTTTTCATTAGTTTAAATCAGACTGAGTATCTCCAGCTATGGTACATTCAGCACTACAATGTACTGTGTTTAATTTAGAGTTACTAGTTGTACTATTTACAACACTACTTTGTATATTATAAGCTACTAATGTAGCTAAGAGTCGCTTATATCTAGGAGGCAGATACATAGTATCTAGAGTCAACTTAAAATTACAAATAATTTATTTATATCTAAATAAAAAATAAAGTCACCGTGACAATAAGTCATATTGTACAGATGTACATTTAAATCATATATGTGCCTGTTACTTTTACTGTCTAAATTGTCTGAATATGGAAAGGCACTTATGATAAATCTACAATCCTTTTTTTGTTTTAAATCTTTGATTTTGTCTATACCTTTTTTTAAGTTCCTTCCTGTAATAGAGGAACTGTCACCACACATTATTAAAATTGTGGTATGTTGGTCTATGTCATTATAATTTATGTTATTTATTAGGTTTAAAAATGTGACCCCGGGTGTGCATACATTGAATACTGAACATTCACTGTTCAGGTTATTATAAATCATACTACTAAGATCTTGACCTAACTTATCAGAATATATTATTAATTTTTTACAAATCATTTTTCTATTTATGCTATTATCAATTGTTTCTATTTTGGATTGTACATCATTTTCTACATGAGGGTAATTATTTATACTTAGACTTATACCGCAGTCAACAGTAGGGGATGGGGTTGAGTCCGTGACAGGTGATTCCGTAACCACTGTCAGGGGAACACCGTCAGATACTAAACTAATTTCCCTATTTTCTTCTAAAATTAACTCATATTTTTTTGTGAGATTTTTTAAGGTAGCCTGCAATGTTGAGATTTGTGACTCTAGTTCAAACATCTCAGTGTCATATATGCGACAAGCCATATTAAGGTTTTTTTCACAACAATTAAGTTCCTTGATTAAAGATAATTTTTCTTTTCTTAATTGATTTATACTTTTCTTATTTTTATTCCTAGACAGTAGTTTTTAAGTGCGCTTTATCATTTTGTTTATTTTTATATATTTTTTAATTTTAATATGACTTGTTAAAATAAAATACTGTGACTGCGGAGTACATGCAGCTATTTCCACTCGAGTCACTCTCAATGAGTTCGCTGTATAACTGCAAGGTATTATTACATAACTCAGCATCTTTTTGCTGTTGTATTTCAAGAGCAGATCGTTGTGCTTCACATAAGCTATGTTCTAACTCAGAGATGCGACTTAGAGCCCATAATATTCTAACCGATGTTAAGTGGAACAATATCCGTAGCACTATCAATTATTTGCCAGGTTAATCACAAACTTGAACAGCCCTCTTTTTTGCAGGGTGTTAAAAATACCAGTTTCACATTTCCTTTTATTTGTGTTGTATTTGCAACTAGTCCACAATGTTGAGAAGTCTACGAGCGCGCATAGACTATAAACAATAGAGCACGGGCTAGAGGAGCGTGTAATGAGCAATAAAACAATAAACCACCCACCGGCGCATTCCGCGACGGAACAAAGCAACGTGAAACGGAACGCAGCGGTGACGGCGAAAAGCGCGCCAATTTTGACGTTTGTATTTTTTTTTTTTTTTTTTTTATGTTATAAGTCGGCAAACGAGCAAGCGAGCCTCCTGATGGTAAAAGGTCATCGCTGCCCATGGACACATACAACACCGGAGGTGCCGTCTATGCGTTGCCGGCCTTTTAGAGTCCTATTAACACACCTTTTGAAGAACCCCATGTTGTAGCGCAAAGGAAACACCTCAGCTGGAAGCTTATTCCACATCTGACACGTCCTGGGGAAAAATGAACGTGATGCCCTAGTGGTTTTTGGATACCAGGCGTCTAAGATATGAGGGTGAGCTCTCTCTCTGTGACGCGAGGTGCGGTGGTAAAATCGTGACGGTGGCACCAAATTGAAAAGTTCCTCAGAACACTCCCCGTTGTAGAGACGATAGAACATACATAAAGAGCCCACGTCTCTCCGGTGTCTTAGTGTTTCTAATCTGTCTGTAAGTTTGGGATCGTCGACAATACGTACAGCCCGACGTTGGATCGAGTCAAGTGGAAGGAGTTGGTATTCTGGTGCTCCAGCCCAGAGAAACGAGCAGTACTCCATGTGTGGTCGGACTTGGGCTTTGTAAAGTAAAAGCCTGTGACCCGGTGTAAAGAACTTCTTCGCTCTGTTGAGCACACCAAGTTTTTTAGACGCCAGTTTGGCTTTATTCTCCAAATGACCCCGGTATTGGACTTCGCTCGATATTTCGACACCTAGGATCCCAATACTTTTAGAGATCGTTAGGGGAGTGTTCTGAAATTGAGGCGCTACAGTAAAAGGGGTTTTCTTGGCAGAAAATGCGCAAACTTGTGTCTTAGAAGGGTTAAAGGAGACTAAATTCTCACCACCCCATTCTGAGACTTTCTCGAGGGTGGAATCAATCTCAGACACAAGCTTAGTTCTGCTCTCTGCAACGGTTGCTGGGGTCATTTTCGCACGACCATTGTAATGTGCATCGCTCGTACTGTCATCCGCATAACAATGAATGTTACCAGAAAGTAACATGTCATTGATATGCAGAAGGAACAAAGTAGGGGATAACACAGAACCCTGGGGAACGCCAGCATTGATTGGCATAGTTTCAGAGCATAGGCCGTCTACAACGACTTGTATGCTACGCCCAGATAAGAAGCTGGCGATCCAAGTGCATAACCCTTCGGACAGCCCATAGGATGGTAACTTCGATAGAAGTGCCTTATGCCAAACCCGATCGAAGGCCTTGGTGATGTCTAGACTGCCTGCTAATGCTTCCCCCTTACTCTCAATGGCAGCTGCCCATTGGTGTGTGAGATATATCAGAAGGTCACCAGCACCGCGGCCGTGGCGAAAGCCGTACTGACGATCGCTAATAAGCTGGTTTGCTTCTAGATAACCGAGAAGCTGCGTATTAATTACGCGCTCCATCACCTTGGAGAGCAAAGAGGTAATAGCAATAGGCCGATAGTTGGATGGGTCTGTGCGATCACCCTTCTTGGGAATAGGATGAACAAAGGCTACCTTCCATGAAGATGGTACTTTTCCGGTTTTATAAGAGAGCAGGAATAGGCGCGTTAAAACCGGCGTCAGCTCCGGGGCACAATTACGTAGCACTAAAGCAGGGATACCATCTGGCCCGCTAGACTTGTTGACATCGAGGGAACAAAGAGCACGCCGCACTGAACATTGTGTAATGCGAATTTCAGGCATGGCGTGTTCACAAATAGGAATGGTTGGTGGTGTCTTTCCCCCGTCGTCGAGCGTAGAATTCGACGCGAAAAGAGAGCCCAAGAGGTCGGCTTTCTCTTTTGCGGAATGAGCTAGTGAGCCATCGGGTTTGCGCAAGGATGGTAAGGAGGTACGACAAAAATTCCCTTGCGCAGCTTTGGCAAGAGACCAAAAAGCACGGCTCCCAGAGGGATGGCTGATTAGTTTCTCGCCAATCCTGCGCGTATGCCTAAACCTCGCTGCGGCAATTACTTTCTTGCATGATCTGGAGGCAGCATTAAATAGCTTCTTTAGTTCAGAAGATGCCGGGTCCTTTGAGTCGCGCGTAGCAGCCCAGGCTTTAAAAGCCGCTTGTTTGAGGTCGGATGACTCCCGGCAAGATTTATCAAACCAGGGCTGAGACTGGCCGCCCACACGAACTACCGAGCTAGGGATAAAACTTTCCATGCCCTGCAAAATCGTATCGGCTACAGCATTCGCACACCTATCGACATTGTCTGAATTGAAGCATAACTGCCTCCATGGGTAGGACGCGTAAAACTCTCGCAGTCCGTCCCAATCTGCCGACCTATAATGCCAGACACGACGAGTCCCAGAGGGTCGGGTGTATTTAGTCGGACAAATTTGAACCACGGAATGTACCAGACAATGGTCTGATTTTCCCAAAGGAGCCCGACGCGATACTGTGGTACCTTCCGGGTTCGAGGTCAACAGAAGGTCAAGCAGGCCAGGGGTATGACCGTCAACGTCGGGAATCCTAGTAGGTCCATCAACTAGTTGGGTGAGGTCATACGCCGCAGCGAGGTTGAGGGCAGCCTTCCCCGCGTAATCAGTATGGGTCGATCCTAACCATTCGATGTGATGACCATTAAAATCACCGAGGACCGTTACCCCTGCAGATGGAAGCCGCTGGAGAATGTCGTCTATACCTCTTTGAACGTGCCCAAGCAGCCGGAATTGTAGTGTTGGGAAGATTGTTTTGATTAAAGGCCTGACACGCTTTGATAGAGCGAGATAGTTCTATTGCGACCTCTAAAAGAAGAAAAAGAAAAAAATACCAACTTATAGTTTTACTTTTTTTACCTAGATACTAGTTTTACAACTTCATTGTTCCTTGTCTTTGATCTTGTCTTTTTTACAACGTGCAAAAATTCCATGAGTACCTTTTTACTTACCTACCTATATAAATAAAAATTACCTTTTTTACACCTCAAATACTTTTACTATTTCCTACCCGTCTTACTAATGGGTAGGGTATGGAAG
Source organism: Acrobasis consociella (assembly GCA_963555685.1). NCBI lineage: Eukaryota > Metazoa > Arthropoda > Insecta > Lepidoptera > Pyralidae > Acrobasis > Acrobasis consociella. The sequence continues at coordinate 19,717,882 of OY743117.1, forward strand.
ATAGCACGTGCAGTTTTGAATTCAATGTTCTAAGTCCAATCAAACTCGCACTATACTATATTATAATAATGATATTAGATAGTGGCTTGATAAATCAAATTATTAGGTGTATCTATCGATTACAACAGTATCGATACGTTAAGCGATGAATCGAGAATCGGTGTGACCATAGAGTCCTAATGAACCGATTACTATAGTTGCCGAACACAACACAACACATCTTTGACATAATATAGCTATGGAGACGACTTCTTGTAGTATATATAATAATGTTTATCCACGCCACTACAACTTCTTGCATCAATATGAGAATATAGTCGATGAAGATGCAGTCTATTGCCTTGTCGTCTTCATCCACCGCGCTATGCCACTTTAATGTTAATAGGTACGTACACGTTCGACATTGATGTCAATTCGTTTATTAGGCATGACATGACGAATGGAAAAATATTTATGGTCCATATATGGTCCAAGAAGAAAAAATACAATATCTTTTAATAATCTAACCGTTATAAAAAAATATTGTACACGTATTTTTTCTTCTATCTGAGAAACCAAAAATGACAAAGATACAGTGCATATAAATTTCGCGTGACGTCACGGCTGGGTACAATTTTTACTTAAATGTGACGTCGCAAGCCCCCACTCCGGAACTTTGACGCTCCGTATCTTTGTGAATTTTTACATTTTTGGTAAACTGAAAAATACGGATCCATTATTTTTGGATAATCTAAAAGACGGAGTAATTACAATCATACTTTTCGGACTCTGTCGTTACCCCTAATGACAATATTCCATGAAGATGCATATAAATCTATTAGCTTGATGACGTCAACCACCGCGTCATGTCACTTTAATGTGAATTCACATTAAAGTCTCAATGTCGATTCGTGTGTTTCCTTAAATATTATGACAATATTCGATAAAGGTTAGAGGTAATACAAGCTAAACAAAGCTTATAAACATCAATGAGACCTCTCCAACCCGTCTGGCTAGCGAGAAGAGTGTAGGCCAAAGTCCACTGACTGCTCTGGTCAAGAATGGCTATGGTAGTACAGAGAGGGAAAAAGAATGTGGAATGACAGACAGAAACACGCTTGCACGATATGACTACACACAGAAAGCAGAACTGACCGAAATCTCCACTCATAGACAGCACGTATCGCCGAAAACTTTGTTGATAGAAAACACTGTTCGTAGATATCTCGGTTCGTAGGAAGCACTTTTAGCAGAAATAACTGATAATGATGAGTCGATAAAGATGAATATAAATCTATTAGCTTAACGACGTCATATCACTTTGATGTTAATCTATACATATAATAAAACAGTAAAAAAGTATGTCTGTACATTAAATATATTTCCAAAAAAAAAAATTGGGGGCGATGGAGACGTAGTAATAGAGTAAGAATTTTAAAAAAAATGTCTGTCTGTTTGTCTGTATGTCTGTTTGTCTGTTTGTCTGTTTGTCTGTTTGTACACGCTAATCTCCGGAAATACTGGACGGATTTGAATAAAACTTTTTTTGTTATATAGCTATTAAGCCTGGGCAACATATAGGGTATAAATGATTTTGGAAAATGGAACGCCTGATGCAGAACCATAATGGTCCAGCTAAACTATAAGAGATATAAAAATGCCGCCTTAGTAAAGGTTGTTCAGCCTGATGAGCATTTTCCAGAGACATAAAGTCCACGCGAACGAAGTCGCGGGCTTCGGCTAGTATGCAATAAAGCTTCAATGTCGATTCGTGTGATTTCCATCAATACGACAATAGTCGATGAGGAATTGCAGATAAATCTATTAGGTGGACGTCTCCATCCACCGCGGCGCGTCACTTTAACGTTATTACTCACGTTATAATCCCGCAGCCATATTTATTGGAAGGTAATCCTTTTTGATACGCCGCTTTGGAAGCGTATGCAGGGGAGACGGCCACTGAAGATGTACGAATGCGTTTTTTTATCTAAGTATACAAATAATTAAACAGTTAAAAAAAATGTGTATGGACATTGAATATATTTCCAGAAAATATATTTAGGCCGATGGAGACATAGCAATAGAGTAATTATTTAAAAAAGTCTGTCTGTTTGTCTGTTAGCAGAGATTAATGTGGACAAACAAACGTTTGTCTGTTTGTACCTCTCTCCAAAAATACTGGACGGATTCAAATGAAACTTTTTTGTTGTATAGCTGTTAAGCCTGGGCAACATATAAGGTATAATTGATTTCGGAAAATGCAACACCTGATGGAGAACCATCATGGTCCAGCTAAACTGTAAGAAATATAAAAATGAAGCCTTAACAAAAGTTGTTCAGCCTGATAAGCATTTTCCGGAGTTATAAAGTCCACGCGAAAGAAGTAGCGGGCTTCTGCTAGTATGTAACAAAAGGTAGGTTTAGCAGCCTGCCCTGGCAGGCTGATTCACTTTCATACCTTATTTTTCCTAAATAAGTAATACAAAAAATTTTTGGCTTAAACTATGAACACAGGCATCTATTTTTAAATTTTTAAACTTTAAAAATGTAAAGCATCACCCTCCATTTTAAGCCTTAAAAACAGTTAATCTTCTTATATATATATATACATATATAGTTAAACTTTTTTAAGAATGACCAAATTTTATAAAACCGTTATTTAAACCCTAACAATTGGCTGAATAATGATATCACTTCACAAATTTACAATCTCACTCCATTCACACTTGAGAGTTTCTCGAGTATTCCAGTGTACGTTTCACCTAATAAGGTGTAAATGCGTCGTGAAATACGCAAGGGACATATCGGAGACGATTTATACAAGCCCCAACCCTCCTCTTCACACTTCCACTAGTCACGCAACTTTAAACTTTATGTTATAAACATTACGCTCTATTTTCACATAATTTTCAATAGCTATGAGGACCCTGGACTCTTGTGAGGTTTCGAAAGCATTTTGAGATTTCTTATTAAGTTTTAGAGGCGGTTTTTGCGTTGTGCTGAAGGCTTAAGGTTTAGCTTTCGTGCTGAGAGCCGTAATTGCAAGGCGAATAAATAATAATAAATATACGCGGCTCGCTAATTTAGTTGTCACCGCCGACACAAAGAGTGAGTACAGAAGTGTACCTATCTCTCCCTGCTACTCCTACCTATCTCTCATAATATGCACTAGCTGTGTCTTTGTTATTTAAGAGCTATGCTCTTGTCGGTGGAGTATGAACTTTCTTCCAGTTTTCTCTCTCTCGTCCGCCAGCTGTTTTACTTCGCTGTATAACACGACGTTCACCTTCTTTATCTGCTTCGTGTAGCTATGCCTCGGTCTGTTCCGCTTTTTCCTTCTATCTTTGTTCCTTTTATCACGCAGCTGTTGTCAACTGCGGCCCGAACGGGCAAGTCAATGTGGCGATCTTACATTGCCGTGCCATTCTTGAATGCGCTTCAAGTGAGTCGTTTGGACTGCGTGTAGTTTTCTGTCTTATACAGTTAATGATTGTTAAAATAAAATTGTATAGGTTTTCAATAATGAGCGGGGCGTAATTCTGTTAAAAGCCAAGATGTCCTGAATTTATTAACCCTCCGCGAACAGACTTGAAATATAATATAATAGACAGTGAAATAGCCAACACAAGACAGCGTCACATCTGTTCTTTATATAAAGAGTGCTGCACCGTGTTTATTTTTAAACAACATTTAAGGCCGCACTCTGAATGCAATAATCCGAATACTTGTAACTGTACTTGGCGCGATTAAGATTTTATGCGAGTTAAACATTCGCTAAAGTAATTGATCTTGCCGATTCTGTTGGTAGCACAAGAGCTTTCTTGTAGTCAGAAACTAATGCGAGTATAAGCCTTTAAACGTATTTTAGAATTAATGGACATGGTAAATATTGAAACACTAGCAAAATAAAGAAAAATAAAATAAAAATTATTAGACTCTTATTAGCTACTCTTATTAGCTAAATGGTTTTTGTATGGGAAAACAATAGATTTTATAAATGTTTGGAACAAAGTTAATTTTCATACGGTTCGGACTTGGCGGATTGGGCCTAGGCGAAGAAAAAGTGTAAGATTTGTCACTTTTTCTCATCACCGTCACAAACTTCTCAGGGGCTTTAATTTTTGAAATTTTTGTTCCAGCCGAGTGTTTCACGACACTTTTGATACTTAATTTTAGATAGTAATTCAGAATCATGAACTGAACTTCAATAAAAAAAAATATTTTTGAGTTTCCATGGCAAGCAAAACATTTAGGCTTATTGTTTCTTATTTCGATCGATGTATATAGATCCTTTACAGAGTTAACTCTGGAAAAGTTACGTAACTACAATACCTGTCTTATGACAAAATATACCTACATTATCCGTATGTATGTACCCCTACAATAAGAAAGACGACACCGCACACAAACACAGACATCATTGAAATAAATAAATAGCCAGGTGATCTATAAAGAACCCACTCACATCAACAATGGACATCTTACTTCACCTCTTTTATTTATTTCCACACTTCGCATCGCAAGGGTTAACATTCTTTAATTGTAATCTACCATACGATTTTCAACTCTATTGTGTTCACAATTAGGTGTATTTGTTGTGCGATGGTTTTGTAGGCGGGGCCAGCGGTTCGTTTGAAGTAGTACCCTGCTGCCTTCTCCGGAAAATAGGGATCAGGTTGCGTTTCCGTCTTCAACAATTATGGGGATTCGTTTTAATGGTTTAATTCGTAATTCGACGGCACAAAAGGTATGACGTGTTGAAATGAGAGGCTTGGAGAGTGAGCCTTCAGATAGATGATCAATAAATATAGATGCACTTCTTCATTCTTGCGGGGAAGGTCGTGCGACGCTACCTCTTTCTAGTGTTTTTTGTGCATTTTATGCAATTTCGATTCTCCGTAGCGTAGTGGTCACCATGCTAGTCCGCCACCCAGAGGTTCCGGGTTCGATCCCCGGTCAGAGCAAGTTGGGATATGGCCTTTTTCAAATTGTTCTAAGTCTTGGATTGATATATGTATTTGTTATAAAATATAGTATCGTTGAGTTAGTATCCCATAACACAAGTATCGAACTTACTTTGGGGCTAGCTCAATCAGTGTAATTTGTCCCTATATATTTATTTATAACATATACCTAGTAATGAACGTTAGATTTATTAGTACGTACATGCAGTACGCTTCAAAAATTGAGTCACAATTTCTCATACTAATTGTATGAGAAATTATGACTCAATTTCTGAAGACAAGACACAATAATTACTTGAAATCGTACAAACATACCTCTATTTATTTTTTTATCCTACACATAAACCGTTTTCTGCTATATTCAGAAAGTTAACTGATAGATACAAACGGTTTTGTTTAACAAAATAAATAAATAATCCAATATTTTCCCAGCGCAGAAACATGATATCTATTTATCCAACTGCACCTCGTCTTCCACTTTTTACGGACAAAAAGCGTTTCTCGTTAACTAATTTGGAAATGCGGGTGTAACGTGAACTTGCTACTGTGTTCCATGATACTGATACTTGATTGGAAACATATTTTGGTAAAGAAATCTTTCAACAACCAGAGGGGAGAATTTTATGCTCTGTGGCTCGAGAAATCTCGGGCGTTATGTTATGAGGGTGCTGTTTTTCAAACTGATAAAATACTAAGCTCCATATTCAAAAAAAGAAGTAATAGGGATGTGGACTGGGTCAACAAAACTAGATTCTTCTTCTTATTATTAAAGAGCTAAGCTGTTGTCTGTGGAGCAACCGATGCCTTCCATCTCTTCTCTTTGTTGCTCCTGTTTAGGGAAATTAGTACGGTTGTTTTCCCATTTGCCTTCCGTACCGCAGTGCTTGGGTTTGACAGAAACCCTTCCAGATCCCACGTCTTCGGCCTTCTGCCAATACTGTCACCACTGCTGCCTAGTGACAGAGGATTGAGGAATGCTTATTTACTGACGGCATTAATTCTTTGGAGTTTCAGGGTGGGGGTAATTTACGTCAGTGTTGGTTTAAAATCATAGCCAATCGTGACTCACGCGAAATTTAAATGCCCTGTATCTTCGTCATACCTAAATAAAAGCTTGCAACAAATACAACTATCTACTAAAATTAAAGAAAGAATATGGTTTAGGTTAGGTAATAAATGAAGAATTGTGAAAGTGTAGGATTTTTTTACTTTATACCATATTTAGATATTTACTATTGACTCAATATTGGGCATCAACATTGAAGTGGCAAAGTTAAAGGTACTTAACTATATTTATAATCATTCATACTGATAATAATGCAGATATACAATACCTACCTATATATAAACTACGAAATATTTGCTGGGCCTAAAAGAGTTGATAAGACGGATTGTATTTAAATTATAAGACCTCATGTAAAACTCTTATTAGCAAATAAAGATTAATGATTTGATTTGATTTGATCTGGTACAGAACCTGATAGTCAAACAAAGAATTCCGACCATACCAACCGCACAATCATCCAAATCGCTCCAAAACACGAAATCAATAGTAAACACATACCTCTTTTTTGAGCGGCCCGGTAAAAAAGCCCAAAGCTCCGCCGGCATTGTTCAGCATTTAGCTAGTTGCCAGAAAGCTCAAAGCTCACAATAATGTGTATCGGATAGCCTTCAGAAAGGAGACACCCCCGCGGCGATCTAACATTCCGTTTTTTAACCGCACCTTCTTCGCTTTGGTCTTGTTGATTTGTACCCAGTATAATAGGTACAGTACCTGGGCGATCGAGCTTTGCTCGGTTACATCTCAAACATTAACAAAATTTTTTTAAACTTGTCAAAAAACAATGCAAAATAAAAAAATATATATGAACTTAAACATAAAAAAAACAAAAGTAAGTCACCGAGTGGGATTCGAACCGGTAACATTCTTTCTAGCGGTCGGTATCCTTAACCGTTGAGCTAAAAACAAGGCGGTCGGCGCGACGAAATTAGCGACCGTATTTTGCGTGGAAAGAAAAACGCATGAAAACTCGAAAACACGCGTTTTCCCAAACATAAAACTAATCTAGATCGATTGTTTACCCCCGAAAACCCCCATATACAAATTTTGAGGGAATTCGTTAGAGCCGTTTTCGAGATCACAGAAATTTATAAATATATATACAAGAATTGCTCGTTTAAAGGTATAAGATTTACATCATGCAATCCTTAAATCCTATCCTACTAATATTATAAATGCGAAAATGAGTTTGTATAGTTGTTTGTTTGTTTGTTACCTCTTCACGCTTAAATTACTGAACCGATTAGGATGAAATTTGGTATGGATATAGTTTGAGACTCGGGGAAGGACATAGGGTAGTTTTTATCCCGAAATTCGCACGGGGAGCGAAGTCCACGGGCACAGCTAGTAAATAAATATATAGGGAAAAATTACACTGATTGAGTAATTTGTCCCTATATATTTATTCAGCCCCAATTTAGGCCCCAAACGCCCAGACGCAATCATCCTTATACATAATCTGTCCTAATACTGATAGAATAGGGATTTTAACCATTATTCGCCCTAAACAAGTTGTAATCCAAAATGCAAAATTATTTATTCAACTCAAATTAAATATTTAACAATACATAAAATAGATAATACCGTTGTGGTCTATAAAGATTTTATATATATAAATAATATTAGGTCCTTACATATGAAATTGCCGTTCAGTATCAAAAAAGTGAAACAAGTTTTTTTAATGAAATTATTATTTAATCAATCGAAGTATGCGCCGTTGTTATCGATACACTTCCGCCATTTTATAGGCAGATCATTGATACCTTTGGAAAAAAAATCCTGCGAGCGAGAGTCTATGAACTGTTTGAAGGCGGTTTTGACTGCCTCATCAGATTTGAAATTTTTTCCTTGTAAAAAGTTATCCAAATTTTGAAAAAAGTGGTAATCGGTTGGGGCAAGATCTGGAGAGTATGGTGGGTGACGCAGAGGTTCCAGTCGCAGCTCCTCTAACTTGGCGATCGTTTGATGTGCAGTGTGTGGTCTAGCGTTATCCTGAAGGAGCAGTGGGCTAGAGCAATTCATCAGTCTCGGTTGTTAAATGGCGAGCTTTTCCATCATTGTTTGCAATTGTTGGCAATACAAGTCTGCAGTAATCGTCTGGCCTGATCTCAAGAAGCTGTAGTGGATAACACCAGCACTGGTCCACCAAACACTAACCAGAATCTTCTTTTTGGTCAGTTTTCGCTTAGGGCAAGGTTTTGCCGGTTCTCCAGGGTCAAGTAATTATGATGATCGCTTCCGATTGTCGTACAGGATCCATTTCTCATCACAAGTCACGATACTGTTCAAAATCCCCTCATTATTGTGGCGATTAAGCAAAGAAACGCAGCAAGCAACGCGTGTTTGTTGGTTTGCTTCAGTCAATTCGCGCGGTACCCACTTTTCGAGTTTTTTAATTTTTCCGATTTGGCGCAAGTGGATAAGTATCGTTTTGGTACTTACGCCGAAGGCTGCTGCTAATTTAGAAGTGGTTTGAGATGGATCCGCTTCCACTATCGCCTTCAATTCTTCGTTATTCACTTGAGTATCAGGTCGTCCACGAGGCTCATTGTGTAAATCGAAATTTCCAGAACGGAAACATTGAAACCAAAAACGCACCGTTCGTTCGTTAGCGGTGCCTGGTCCATACACGTCGTTAATTCTTCGAGTCGTTTCTGCAGCACTGGTGCCACGGTGGAACTCGTATTCGTAAATACCGCGAATTTTCAATTTGTCCATAGTTGTTGTTATAGCAATGTTGAAACTCGAACAAATGATGTTAAAACAAATGAAATACGAATTTTAAAACAATATTTTTCTGGCTTTATTTCGAAATAAATTTGAATTTGGAATTCTTAGTGAAACGCAAGATATTTGATTTTAAAGTTGCCAGTATTGAAAATCGGCAATTTCATATGTAAGGACCTAATATACTAAATAACTTACCTACATTTTAGGAAAACTATAAATTAAAATTAAAAAACTAAAAACTATCTAGCGAACCTACTACTTAAAGTTACTTCGTGTCTCTTATTAAGACCACGTAAGTTTAAATGTTTGTACAAAAAATATATATATAATAAAAAAACAAAGGATTTCGTACAATTATCTATAAAAAGTCACGCTTTTCGTATAGGCGCAATAAATCTGATTTGAACATGAGATACAGCCTGGTGACAGACAGATGGGCAGACGGGAGTCTTAATAATACGGTCCCATTTTTACCTTTTGGGTGCGTAACCCTTAAAAATACAAATTTTTAGGATTCCGTACCCAAAGGGTAAAAACGGGACCCTATTACTAAGACTTCGCTGTCTGTCCGTCTGTCTGTCACCAGGCTGTATCTCAAGAACCGCGACAGCTAGACAGTTAAATTTTTCCCAAATTATGTATTCCTGTTGTCGCTATAACAAGAAATACTAAAAACAAAATAAAATAAATTTTAAGGGGGGCTCCCATACAACAAACGCGATTTTTTTGCCCTTTTCTGCTCGATATCAATAATGGCAACAAGTAGGCAATTGAAATATTCACAAAATACTCAGTTGTAATTTTATTTTAATAATAAATAAGAAAATTAAAATAAAATAAATATTTTGATTGATTTTTATAGATAATGGTACGGAACCCTTCGTGCGCGAGTCGACTCGCACTTGGCCGTTTTTTTTTACTTATGTAAGTATATATTAAAATCAAAGCAAAATATTGGTACCTTATGAAAAACCTTTTAAGCACCAAAGGGAACCTACCGACTTTTACGTCAAAAGATGCTGATTTCTTAATCAAACGGCATCGACAAGGGGCAACATTATGACAGGCAAGGTGCGCGTGATGGATGACCCCGGGTCAGGTATACCTTCAGCCCTCCCTTGGAAACCATAATTTGATTAAGTCACAATTAGTTAGGTAAGTATCTAAGCTATTTAGACTGCGGCAGGTGCCCTTTTGCGGGCGTTACTTTAATTTGGATTAATTACATTTGTATTTTGAAGTGAAAACTTCTATAGGCGCGTTGGACATTTTTTTAAGATGGGACGAAACTGTTAAACTCGCGACACTGTTACCGAAAAGTATTTTTTTTCCATTTTGGAGGACAAGGAACTTTATTTTTATTTGTACTTTTAGAATTTGTTTATGTAATTTTATTGTGTTGCTTTTGTCCTTCGAATATGTTATATCTATTTATCTAAAAGTAATTTAACCTGTCGTTTGTGCAAAACACCAGACACAATAGTAAAACAATGCATGTCGACCGGATTCCGGCCTGCTCACAGATGACAGGACTACAACTATCTCGTCAGTAACTCAGTTAGGAGGGTGTATGCCATGGATGGTTGATTGCAAGTTAAATTTGACCCACTTCCAGGTTTCCGATTGAGCTGAAATTTTGCAGGCATACGTATATCGCGTGACAATGCAATATTGTAAGAACATGGAGCTGATCTGATGATGGGAGCCAAAGGATGGCCATAGGAACTCTATAATGAAACGACGTTATTCCATTGAGTTTGGGCTCGTTTGATTTGTCTTGAAGAAAGTTTTAGATAAGCTGGTTTTAAAAATATATTTTTTAATAATTACTTGTTTACACACAAAATATTGTACTAAAATAAAAATCCGACTTCAACCCTGAGGCCTGTCATAGTCATAAATAGAAAAGCTAAATACGCAATAAATTGTCTACTTAGATGAAATATGGATAGTATCTAGTTTTTTACAGTTATTTGGTTTAAAAACCAAACTACTTTACAGATGCTTTAAATAGTTTTCTAGGTTTTGTGTATAATACGGAATTGATAGATTCGTACTTTTTAAGTCGGTTGAATCTAAATAAGAACAAACGTCTTGTTGTAGCAAGTGTGTCGTTTCGGGAAAAGCAACAAAAACGGTGTGTCAACAGAAAGCGACTCCAGTGGGCTGATCGGATTTCACCTTGTTTGTCTATGCTCGCGTCCCCTCTTTAGTAATTCGGTAGTGAAACAAAACACTGACCTTTTTAAAAGAAATATTAACTTTCTTCTTGACATGAAGTACAACTAATTACCTACAATTAATTATTTATTTAATTTACCTATTAATTTATCCGAGCATTTCTTTCTTTCAATTATAACTTTTTAACTTATAAACTTTAATTATTTAAATTACCTACAACAGAACAAAGGTCGATTTTTCAGAAGACAAAATATGTAATGTTCCATGCTTGTTAGGGAGAAAAGAAAACACTTAGACTGTACCAGCTGGTTCTCCGCCAGCGCAGATGGTAAAAGCCGATCGAGGGAATGGGCGAAATAAGAATATAGATAATAGGCGATAAGGCTATTATCACTATTTTGATACCTTTTTCCACCATCACGCCAAAAGTGGCCTTTGGATTTTGGGGCCCTAGCCTATCTGCTTAGAGCCGCAAGTGCCAAAATGCTGTCTACCTCATTAAGGATAAAGACGTGATATTCTGGGTGTGTGTAAAGTATATATAATACAACAGATTCAGGACCTATCCATTGTATTACAATTTTATAATTCACTAGCTCTATAAATAAATAAATATATAGAGACAAATTACACAGATTGAGCTAGCCCCAAAGTAAGTTCGAGACTTGTGTTATGGGATACTAACTCTACGATACTATATTTTATAACAAATACATATATAGATAAACATCTAAGATACAGGACAATTTGAAAAAGGCCATTCTCCAACTTGCCCTGACCGGGAATCGAACCCGGGACCTCTGGGTGGCGGACTAGCATGGTGACCACTACGCCACCAAGGTCGTCAAAGCTTTGTCCGCGGGCTCCGCTCTCCGTGGGAATTTCGGAATAAAAACTATATCCTATGTCATTCCACGGGTCTTGAACCACCATACCAAATTTTTCTTTTAAATCGAATACGACTTTGTTTTAAATAGGTATATAGATTTCTTTAAAAAAAATCTAATATTATAGGTATATGTACTACACGTAATATAAATCTAATTACTGAACAAACATTTGAATCTTTGAATTATTCTAAATTACTGATTGAAGGCTTAGTATTAGGTACAGGTACATCAGAACAGGTGAAACTATTGCAAAGTTTCTATAAAAAAATACTTATATCTTGAAATCCGTGTGAATCTTACATCACTTAAGCGATTACCTGCTCAAGTACTTGTCCATAATTCGCTTTTCCATCCTGCCCACCCGACCGAAAGACTAGTAACGCCCGCTGACATTCGTCCAAGCAGTTCTCACGATACAACACAACAGACAGACACATTTAGTGATTGACTTGTTGACATTTTGAGAATGCTCGGCAAAAAATGTATCCCTTTTGGGCGCTTTGTTGAAAAGTTAATTTGGTTTGCAAGGTGCGGATTATGTTTGTATGTAATGTAAGTATATATATTTTTTTTTAATAAAAAAAGTATAACTTCGCACTTATCATGCCGTGTGGTTTCCAGCAGAGTAAAATAGGACCACTCCACACCATAAATATCAATGAGACTTCTCCAACCCGTCTGGCCAATGAGAAGAGTGTAGGCCAAGTCCTCTGGCTGCTCTGACCAAGTATGTCTCTGGTAGTACTGGTAGTGGAGAGGGTCGTGCTCCTACAGTGGAGACTAAAAAGACATTGCCGCAATTAGTATCAAACCGTTATGTGCGCCAATGTTAAAAGAGTCTTTTATAGTACCTAACTACGACCGGCGGATGATGTCCCTGCGCATTTTAATATAGCTTATTAAAAGGCAAAGCTTGTTAAAAAGCTCTTCAAAAGGTACATTTAGTAATAAACACTTAAGTGGAAATGAATCGCTTTCCTATAACTATGTTACGGAACATAACTATATCCCTAGGGATATGATTATATTACGGCTTTACCTATCTTACTGCGACACATACTTATATTACACAAAAAGTACAAAGCTTACTTTATGCGATATACGTACGGACATCTGTTGTCGAATAGTGAAACTTAAAGTTGAACGCCATCTCGTATGGAATAGCAAAACTATCTTTCTTTCTATAAATAATATGGAAAATAAATAAAATATCTAAATTACTTATCAAATAATTTAATTCACTGTTATTCAATCTTTAGAAGTTTAGCACGAGAGCCCACAGCCCATTTTTCACTTGACTTGGCTCACTCGTTCCAACATAAGTGCTCCCCTTTCGCCGTAGAGGGCGCCACCATCCACAGGCACCAGGGCGCCGGTGACCAGCCGGCTGTTCTCGCTGGCCAAGTGTACGACGGTGCGCGCGATGTCGTCTCCTGTGCAGTAGTCGCCCATGGGAATGCCGACTCTTGCGCTGTCGAGCCAGTTCTTGTATTCTTCGTCGGAGAAGTTTGTCATTCGGGTCACGAATTTGCTGAACTGAAATGTTAAAAAACCGGTCAAGTCGTACATTGAACTATTTGTTGCTATAATAAAAGGTATATTGCGGTTTACGATTTATGACGTATTAAAAAAAAAACTACTTACTAAATATATATTTTTAAATTTTATTTTAGAAGTTACAGGGGGGGGGGACACACATTTTACCATTTTGGAAGTGTCTCTCGCGCAAACTATATAGTTTACAAAAAAATTATATTAGAAACCTGAATATCATTTTTGAAGACCTATTCATAGATACCCCAAACGTATGGGTTTAATGAAAAAAAATTAAAGATTCAGTTGAATCCCAAAAATGTATTGTTTTTTTTTTCTATTTTTGTGTGAAAATCTTAATGCGATTCACAGAATACATCTACTTATCAAGTTTCAACAGTATATTATAGTTCTTATAGTTTCGGTAAAAAGTGGCTGTGACATACGGACGGACAGACAGACAGATGAATCCATAAGGGATCCATTTTCTGACATTTTGCTACGGAACCCCTTAAAATCTCTAAACAATCCTAGATTAAAAAGTTTATAGATAGAGCCTTATTTAGTTAATTTCCACCTTTTTACATACAACTTTGTAAAAGTATAATAATGTAAATTTTTAGGGTTCCGTAGCAAACAAGGAACCCCTATAATTTTGGGTCCATGTTGGCTCTCATAAAATTCTAAATCCTATTCTTTATCTTACTACCGATTTGTGTTCATAATCATCACTCTTTATATCCTTACCCGGTGGCAACTTCTCGTTAGGTGGAATGTCAGATGGTGAAGGCGGGAACTTATTTTGCCACAGTGTGAGTTTAGTCTTCGAGACTTCTTTAGGTGGTATGCTACGCTGTCTTAAAAAGCTGCTGCGGCTTGTAAGGCGCGTTGGAGGAGGTTCTTGCCCATAAAGCAGATGTTTGCTGTCATGTATTTGTTTATATTTTTCTCCACCGCAGGCAACCGCACGCCGAGCGCTAGGTGTAGCTATCCCTGACAGCGTATATAACTGACATAATGGGGTAGGCTTTAAAGTTCCAGTGATGATTCTGCACGTAACGTTGAGGGCAACGTCTACATTTTTGGCGTGTGCTGAGCGTGCCTACACAGGGTTTGCGTATTCGCCAGCTGAGTAGCATAAGGCTAAGCCATTAGTTCGAAGTATACACGTATGAGGCGAGGCGCCCCCTCGGGTGGAAGTGAGGCGACGCGGCAAAAGCTAAAGTCGAAGCACGTAACTGTATTCTACAGTTACGTGCTTCGACTTTAGCTTTTACAGAGTAGCAGTTTTCCCTATATGTTAAAGAGCTATCCAGGGTGACTCCTAGGTATTTTGGAGTAGGATTGTTTTGAGTTTTACGCCGTCCCAAGATATATTAAGTTCTTTTTAGGGTTCCGTAGCCAAATGGCAAAAACGGAACCCTTATAGATTCGTCATGTCTGTCTGTCTGTCCGTCCGTATGTCACAGCCACTTTTTTCAGAAACTATAAGACCTATACTGTTGAAACTTGGTAAGTAGATGTATTATGTGAACCGCATTAAGGTTTTGACACAAAAATAGAAAAAAAACAATAAATTTTGGGGGTTCCCCATACTTAGAACTGAAACTCAAAAATTTATTTTTCATCAAACCCATACGTGTGGGGTATCTATGGATAGGTCTTTAAAAATGATATTGAGGTTTCTAATATCATTTTTTTCTAAACCGAATACTTTGCGCGGGAGACACCTCCAAAGTGGAAAAAAGTGTGTCCCCCCCCCCCCCGTAACTTCTAAAATAAGGGAATTGTAAAACTAAAAAAAAATACATGATGTTCATTTCCATAAAAACTACCAGCGAAAATTGGTTTGAACGATATCTAGTAAGTAGTTTTTTTTTAATACGTCATAAATCATAAACGGCAATTTACCTTTCATTCAATCAACTCAAATATAAAAAATTAAAAAAAACATACTACAAGACTTTTATATTATGTTATTTGCTTCTACGGAACCCTTCATGGGCGAGTCCGACTCGCACTTGGCCGCTTATTTTAGCTCCCTGATTATACAGAAAAATGCACAGCATTCAGTCTTGTTTGGATTCGGTCTCAACGAATTGCTTCTGTAATAGTCGGAGAGCTGCTCTAGGGCCATTGATAAATTAGTCTCTATACTTTGGAAGCTTTTTGATTGAGACGTTAGGGCAGTTCATCTGCATAGATGTAACTTTTGGTGTTTGGGAAGCGGGGTCGGTCGTTAGTATAGATGTTAAATAGAGTGGGTGCCAGAATGCTACCCTGCGGAAGACCATTTTTTTGAGTCCGCCATCTACTTTTGATGCCCATACTAATGGACGCCCCCTACCTAACATAGAAAAGGTACGGTCTACACTGAGGTACGGTTGTGTGATAAATAGTACGGAAAACCGTACCTTTTGGTACGTTCTGGCAACGCTTCATATTATCAGTACAAATGCTCACCGTGACTCCTGGCAGCACGCCGTTGACTCGGACTCCCTTTGGTGCCAGCTCTAGAGCCGTCAGCTGCGTGAAGTGATCTAGCGCAGCCTGCAATATAGCAACATTGTTTGCTAGTCAATCGATTAGTACCTAAACTTTGGTACTAACGTACAGCCCTCAGAGATAACGTTCAACCCCGAAAAATAACATTCAGAAAGAAAGAAAGAAAGAAAATATGTTTATTTGGTAGAAATATAAATAACAAAACACATTAAACACAGTGAGATCATCAAATTTCACCAAAATGGTCTCCGCTCAGCATATGTCGTAGCGTAAGCTACGACGCTGGTCTTCCGCGGACACCATTTATAAAATTACAATAAAAGTAATTATAAAATAAAATAGTTAAAAAAATACAACTAAAAAATAAAACAAAGTCAATATTGCATAGATATGCTAAAAAGAAAGAAAAAGACAAGGTGCTATTTCGACTTAAATAAACATCAATTTATAATGGTTTGAATGGTTAAGATGATATTGAAAATGGAATAGTACACAAAGCTGCAAATTTTGGACTTTTGGATACTTAGGATATAAGATTTAAATTTCATTTTAAAGGTCTTAACTGTAAGTGAATTTCTTATAAGGGGCGGGATGACATTCCAGCAACGTGTCGCAGAATATCTGAAACTACCGCGAAAAGCTGCAGTTTTGTGTGTCGGGCAAATCAAACGGTCGGGTACTCTTGCGCGTTGCGAGAATTTTAGCTTGTTAAACAGATAGGAAGGAGTTTTCTTTTTAATGACACCAAAAAGTAATACTGCATTCACTGTGTACCTTCCCTGCAAATCCGTAAACCTAAGATTATCCTTAAATATAAAGAGTCACGAAATTAGGTTAATCTTTATGAATCTGATCTGACATAGCTTGATAACTTCATATGACAATGTACGGTAACCCTGTGTTTTACTCACACACGGACACGATAGTACCTACGTATTTACGAACTTTGTATTTATAGTTGTCTGCAATTTTGTATGAAGCTTTAGAACTGTAGCTACTCCTGCTATGATGCAATTATGAGGAAAAATAACCAACCTTAGACATACCGTACGGCAAGCTGCCCACAGCTACTTTGTGTCCCGCAATGCTAGAAATATTAACGATGTTGCCCTTGGTCCTGACGAGCTGGTGCACCAGCAGCCGCGTGAGGTTGTACACGGCGCGCACGTTCAGGGCGAACACGCGGTCGAAGGTCGCCATGTCGGTGCTCTGGATGGTGGTGCGCGCGCCCACGCCTGCGTTGTTGATCAGCACGTCTAGTCTGGAAGTTGGATAAATAAGTACCTTATTATAATAAAAACACCCGAAAAACCAGTTGTTCATTCAATAATTAAGCGCCACATCTACACAGTATTTACCAGAGTAAGTAGGTACCTTCCTATCCTTTCCTTTATGTAGCTAGGTTTCATTATCACCATATATTAAATTTACAACTTATTGTTCGTGCAACGTGAGTAATATTAAATAATAGCTACTTCTAGGTACTTACCTGTGAAAATAGATCTGATAAAATATCTTACAGTAGCCACTTAGCTATGAACACTACATGATTTCGAGTGGCAAGTTAAATAGGAAGTGCTTCGGTATTTATAAGGATTCCAGATCTTTCTATTATGAATACGGTAACTCAGGTAATGTCGGAACTCGTCGAGATTTTCCTCTTGAGTATCAGACTGCAGTACTCAAGAGTGTGTTACTCATCGGGAAGTCTCCATGCGGAAGGCACGTTATGCCATTAGCCTCAATGATAGACGTTCCATATCTTTAGCAAGGTAGAAAATTCTGACATGCGACAAATGTGTTAATAAATCTGCAAATGACCCAACTAGGAAGGTAGGTAGTACTAATGAAGTTAATATGGTGTTTACTGTACCTTTTCTGCTTGGTTGCTATGTTAGCTCGCAGTATAAAAATAACTTTTATCAGTTAGCAACAAAATCGTTTTTCAAATTCAACATCTTTAGTATTTTTACAGCTTAACCTCTCGTATGGTGTTGCGTAGATCTATGCGAGAATGCATTGTTTAACTATTGTGTCTGATATTCCGGCATACAAGGGGTTAAATATTTTAAATTTAAAATAGCGGCCCGCCCCGTTATTTGTTTTTCATTTAAACCTTCTCGAGATAATTTACTTAATGTCAGTTAAAAACCGCATTAAAATAGCGCTATCGGTGGAATTATTTTTTTAGGATTCCGTAATAAACAAGGAACCGTTAATAGTTTCGCCAGGTTTGTTTATCTGTCTGTTTGTCAGTCCGCGGTTCTACTCTTTTAGTACTAAAAAGCTGTATGTAAATTATCATGCCAAAAAAGAGGTAAAATAAAACATATATTTTTTTATGGTAGCTCTCATGAATGTAAAGTGGGAGTCAATTATTTTTTTGACTAACCCATCATGTGGGACATCATTGAATAGATCTTTCAAAGATATTGCGTGCTTGTGGACACCATTTTTCGATTTAGGGATCCGTTTCTGAAATATTTGTTTTTATTTAGTGCAAATATTTGTTAGAGTCACGGTCCTTCTCCGCCTTTGTCTGCTGAAAGGATGGACACTCTAACTATAGGTATGTATAACGAATTTCAAAGGAAAACTATCAAAGCTAAGTAAGGTTTATAAATGGTTATTTCTGCAAGGGTGTTAATACTTCATAAGTTAATTGATGAAAAAGACTTCAACGTACTTGCCAAAATATTCTGTAGTCTTTTTAGCCACCTCCTCACAGCCTGCGTCAGTTGCCAAGTCCGCTAGGATCACCAACGGCGCCTCTTTGCTCAACTCCTGGCACTTTGCAGCCACTGCCCTTAGGTCCCCCTCATTCCTACCAACCAGCGCCAACCGCGCCTGATATTTCGCAAACAGATACGCTATGGCTTCACCAATCCCAGCACTGGCCCCAGTCACCAACACCACTTTATTTTTAAAACTTATCTCCATTGCTCAAAAATTAAAAGTATCTTGAAACAATCGCCTTGTAGTGCAACTCCCAGCGAATGCAGGGTATCTAGTGCCGAGCAGACTTATAAACCAATATCAGCGGTTATCTCACTTAACACTACACGTATTCCCTTTGTTAGTGGTTGCTTTTACTAACATTATGGTTAATATATAACTAACGCGATACTTCTTTGGGAGTATCATATATTGCACAACGTAAACATATTACGCAATCAGTTTGTTTTGTTGTCTGCACTAAAACCATAGACCTAGATTTTTTTACATAACTACGATATTTGTGCATGATTTATCTGAAAAAAAAAAAGCCTGTCATGGCTAGAGATGGACGGTGGATAAAAACTTAATCTATTTATTTGAGTATTTGCTCAGTAAATTCAATAATTACCTGAAAAATATCCGTATCTATCTATTTGATAGAAAAATTGACTTATATGAGTAGTGACTTCGTAATTCTTATCGAAAAGTGTGTGCATGCATATGCTATAAAGTGCTTAAAACGTAGGTAGACATCAAATGCAATGCTAAAATAAAATATATATAAAAAACAAGAATCAAACATTGAAAGTAGGCTTCTTTGACTTATCATTTTTTTGCTGGGAGGTGTGCTAAGACAAAAGTTCCTAAATATAAAAAAAGGAAACCTGCATCAAATGCGATGTCAGTGTATGAGAATCATACACATAGGTACTTATGAAGAGTTGGATTTTTTGAACATATATGTTAATATAATATTATTGGACAAAATCCTGCAAAACAAAGTAGGGGGCATGTTTACACCTTCTCCATAAATTCCAACCAACAATTTTAATTAAAGGCACGCTAGCCGATTCTAATCTAAAACTACAAAATCAAAGAAGAGCTTTAAAGGGGTAATAAGTAATATAAGACAAAACAACAATATATATATTATTTTGAATAAATACCAACGAAATGTATAATTTTGGTCGGTATAATTATCTATAAAGATAAAAATCATAAATCATACTTTTCTAACCCATAAAAACAAACCTTTCGTATACATTTAAAGTCGTATAAAATTCTCGAAATCTATTTACGTTACGTATAATAAACTTTCTGTAGATATATTATTAAACATAATAATCATTGCGTATATTACGCTTATTAGAAGATTCTTTATATATAATCATCATTAGATATAACAAACTTTTGATATAGCGCCTGTTGCGAATAATTTTATTAAGACAAGCCAATGCAGGAGGGTTGAAAATAATATATTAATAAGTCGCTATCACGATTACGTATTAACATTAATAGATAGATAGACGTTTGTTAGCCATAAATAAAAAATAAGTGCGAAACGTTTAAAAGTACGAAATAGTGTTATTTGTGAATGGTTACTCTTACAATGAAAATAGACAAAACAATAATAAGTGAAAATCATACATATAATAAAACAGTAAAAAAGTGTCTGTACATTAGATATATTTAAAAAAAATATTAGGTCGAAGGAGATATAGTAATGGAGTAAGAATTTTAAAAAAAGTCTGTCTGTTGGTCTATGTGTCTGTTTGTCTGTTATTCCGGAGATTAGCGTATCTCCGGAAATGCTGGACGGATTTAAATTAAACTTTTTTAGTTATATAGCTGTAAGCCTGGGCAACATACAGGGCATAAATAATTTTGGAAGAACACCTGATGCAGAACTATACTGGTCTAGCTAAACTATAAGAGATATAAAAATGGCGCCTTAGTAAAAGTTGTTCAGCCTGATGAGCATTATCAAGAGACATAAAGTCCACGCGAGCGAAGTCGCGGGCTTCGGTTCGTAAAAAATAAGTTAGTTATTTTTTTATTTCTTTCATACCTTGGGCCTTGGGCGGAAAATTTGGTTACACATACAAAATGCGCGCGCATTTTGTATGTGTAACCAAATTTTTCATACCTTGAGGCTTGGGTGAAAAATTTGTTTTCATAGCTTGGCTATAGGCAAGATTTTTTTGTTAATAAAAAAATTGGTTAGTTTTTGTAGCCTTTATGATATGACTTCTTTTTTTTACTATTTTCTAGTCAGATTTTTTTACTAATCTAATCGTTTACTGACAAATTTAGATATTTTATTTTTATGTTTGCCCCCACTTTTGGGTATCTTATTCACAGTTTCTTTATGTTTATGTTATAAAATATCTTAATGGACATTGCCTACTTCTTTGTTAAAACTTTGCACCTTTATAAACCTATCCTATACCTTGAGTTTTTTTATAAGAAAATTAAAGTTTATGAGATTTCCCAAATTTGAATTATTTTCGTCTGCCTGTCTATACTTTTTTGATGGTATGGTTTTTAAGTCATATATCTTCTAAACAATATGATTTTGATAGTTATATGTTTTGAATGATATCACTTTTCAACAATATACTTTTTGAATGATATAATTTTTGTCCTGCATACCGCACAAGCTGTATAACAGGTGATGTTTAGTGTACATAAACGTTATATAAATGACTAGCTGTACCCGCGGGCTTCGCTCCCCGTGGGAATTTCGGGATAAAAATTCGGGATAAATCCTATGTCCTTCCCCGAGTCTCAAACTATATCCATATCAAATTTCATGCAAATCGGTTCAATAGTTGAAGCGTGAAGAGTTAACAAACAAACAAACAAACAAACAAATATACAAACTCACTTTCGCATTTATAATATTAGTAGGATTTTATGCTTTTTAAAATGAAAATGTAATGAATATTATAGTTATTAAACCTTAATGATTATGTTAAATTAACATTATATCTTATGAACGTTATTAAAATGTAAATATATATAATGTAATTATATGAAGCAATACGCACCCCTTCAAAGTTTGTCGTCCCTGATAGCTTATGGCCAGTTTAACACAAAGGCCTAATCCTCTGACTGCTCTGACCAAGTATGGCTGTGGTAGTACAGAGGGTCGTGCTCCTGCAGTACATATATACATTTTATCCCTTCAAACGTCGCCATAGCAGACACAATAGTAAAACAATACATCAGACGCCCGCTCCGGGCGTCCGACATTTAAAGGGGTAGCACGTCTTTATACCTAATGGAGCAGACAGAGCATTTTGAGTCTTGCAGCTCTAAGCAGACAGAGCCCAGGGCTGCAAGACTCAACGGCCACTTTCAGCCTGACAAGAAGGTGGATGAATGAATTAAAATGGTGATGGGTTGTTAGCCGCATCGCCTATTAATCATTTTTAGTCTCCTGCAGTAGAGACTAAAAAGCGGCCAAGTGCGAGGCGGACTCGCCCATGAAGGGTTCCGTAGCAGCAAGTAACATAATATAAAAGTTCTTGTAGTTTGTTGTAATTTTACCAACGTATTTTTTCTAGATTTAGATATAGGAAAAAAGTGGCTGTGACATACGGACGGAACTCTAAAAATGATGATGACGATAATGACATATATATACATTTAATATAATAGAAACAGCAAAAAAATACGTAGCATTTATCTTCATGCGATATACGTAAGGACATCTTGTGTGGAATAGCAAAACTATCTTTCTTTCTATAAATAAGATATCGCTAGTTGTGTACTTCCTTTTTAATGAATATGCCTTTTTACTGGAAAATAAATAAAAATATCTTAGTTACTTATCAAATAATTTAATTCACTGTTATTCAATCTTTAGAAGTTTAGCACGAGAGCCCACAACCAATTTTTCACTTGACTTGGCTCACTTGTTTCGACATAAGTGCTACCATTTCGCCGTAGAGGGCGCCCCCGTCTACAGTTACCAGGGCGCCGGTGACCAGCCGGCTATTCTCGCTGGCCAAGTGTACAACGGTGCGCGCGATGTCGTCTCCTGTGCAGTAGTCGCCCATGGGAATGCCGGCTTTTGCGCTGTCGAGCCAGTTCTTGTATTCTTCGTCGGAGAAGTTTGTCATTCGGGTCACGATTTTACTGAACTGAAATGTTATAAATCTTTTTAAAAAAAGTTACTCAAGTTATGTTGAGAAAAGATTCGAAGGTTTGTTACCAAATAAAATAATCCTGGATTAAAAAGTTTGTAGATAGAGCCTTATTTAGTTAAAATTATGTAAAAAGGTGGTTACATACAACTTTTTAAAAGTATGATAATGTAAATTTTTAGAGTTCCGTACCAAACAAGGAACCCTTATAACTTCGCCATGACTATTTGTCTGTCAGTTCGTCCGTGATTTTACTCAGATACTATAAGTGCTATAAAGCTGTTATTTCGCATTAATCAAAATTTTGTACCTACTTATTCTTTTCTTTTTTTCTTCTATTTTTTAAAGCCTATCGTGATATCGTTGAATAGGTCTTTCAAAAATATTTTTAGCTTGTGAACACCATTTTTCGATTTAGGAATTGGAAATTTTTGTTAGTATCGAGTTTTCGCCTGCTAAACGATTGTATTGTATGAAACACATGAAAAATTCACGGCTGTAGTATATATTACGAAGTTTAAAGTAAAAATATCAGAGTCAGAGCTTAGTAGGGTTTAAAAACTAAAAAGTTATGGAGGACCAAATTGTAAAATGTACTCAGAAACGGAAAATTTTAAACAAATTCAATAGAAAATTATTATTTTAGACGTTTTTAATCGCATGAACTCAAAGTAAGCATTCGTAACTACAGAAGCCTACACTGCGCATAAAAGGCCACGCACTTGGCCGCTTATTATTCTTATTTAGCCAAAATCATGCAGTCAGGGGCAGTTAATCCCTGGTATTAAAAATAAATTGTACTGGTAAGCTATATTATTAAATTCAGTACCAATGCTCACCGTAACTCCTGGCAGTACGCCGTTGACTCGGACTCCCTTTGGTGCCAGCTCTAGAGCCGTCAGCCGCGTGAAGTGGTCTAGCGCAGCCTGCAATATAGCAGCATTGTTTACAACGAGTCAATCGATTAGTTCGGTAGCTCGGTCACATATCATCAGCATTATTAGGTCTCTTTGTCTCCACTACATGAGCACGACCCTCTCTATACTACCAGAGCCATAGCAGCCTGCAATACAGCAACATTTTTAACAACGATTTTAACTGCCTCCGTGGTGTAGTGGTTAGAGCGTTCGGCTCATACCCGGAGGTCGCGGGTTCGATTCCCGGTGCAGGCAACGACTTTGTTCTGTTGTCTTAGTTTGGTTAGGACATTGCAGGCTGATCACCTGATTGTCTGATAAGTAAGAGGATCCGTGCTTCGGAGGGCACGTTAAGCCGTCGGTCCCGGTCACTGTCTTTGACATTGGTCGTTACCTAAAACCATGTCTGAGACCTTTAAGGCGGTTTAAAAACTCTGACACTAGTGTTAGAAACTAACACACACGATAAGAAGAAGAAGAAGCCAGAGTAGCCAGAGGAGTTTGGCCTACACTCCCCGCGTTGGAGAGGCCTCATTGATGTGTATAAGCTTTGTTTAGCTTGCATTTCCTAAGTCACCCTCTACGACATCCACGGGAGGACTTGGAGTTGCCCTATTCTACACATAATTGGTACCTAAACTTTAGTACTAACGTACAGAACCCGTATAGATTACCTTTAAGGGTCCCCCGACCCTAGACTTCTCCATACAAACGTAGTCTACGTTTAATTTTGAAACCACATGTCAGATTCCGGTAAAAATTGGTAATTGTAAAGAAATTGCAATTATCTAGGGTTATAACTGGTTTCCTACACTAAAATTATGAACTGGAAAGAAAATATAACGATTTAGAAGTTTCCCATACTAATGGTCAAAAATGATATAAAACACTATATTCTATTTCAAGTTCATATTTTTACCGTCGGAAACTAGTTATAAACCTAGATAATTGCAATATCTTTGAAATTACAAAATTTTGCCCAAATCGGACATGTCGTTTTGAAATAAAACGTAGACTACGTTTGTATGGAAAGTTGTATTTTGGTCTAGGTTCGGGGGACCCTTAACACCGAAAAATAACATTCACTGTGTACCTACCCTGCAAATCAGTAAATCTGAGATTATCCTGAGATATAAAGAGTCACGAAATAGGGTTTATCCTATGAATCTGATCTTACTTTGACAACTTCATACGATAATGTACGGCAACCCTGTGTTTTACTTACACACGGACACGTTAGTACGTATGTACGAACTTTGTTATATAGTTTGTATTTATAGTTAGTTGCAATTTTATTTAAAATAGCTACTCATGTGATGATGCAATTATGAGGAATAGTAGCCAACCTTAGACATACTGTACGGCAAGCTGCCCACAAATACTTTGGTTCCCGAAATGCTGGAGATATTGACGATGTTGCCCTTAGTCCTGACGAGTTGGTGCACCAGCAGCCGCGTGAGGTTGTACACGGCGCGCACGTTCAGGGCGAACACGCGGTCGAAGGTCGCCATGTCGGTGCTCTGGATAGTGGTGCGCGCGCTCATGCCCGCGTTGTTGATCAACACGTCTAATCTGGAAGTTGGGTAAATAAGTAATTATAAAAAAAACACCCGAAAATCCTGTTTATTCAATAATAAGGCGCCACAACTACACGGTATTATAAATAAATAAATATGTAGGGACAAATCACACTGAACAAGCTTGCCCCAAAGTAATTTCGAGACTGTGTTAAGGGATACTAACTTAACGATACCAAAGATAATATAATTACACGATACTATTATTTTATAACGAATACACATATAGATAAACATCCAAGACACAGAACAATTTGAAAAAGGCCATTTTTCAACTTGCACAGACCGGGATCGAACCCGGAACCTCTGGGTGGCGGACTAGCATGGTGACCACTACGCCACGGAGGTCGACAAAGGAACCAGAATACCTTCCAATCCTTTCCTGCGCTATGTAGCTAGGTTTCATTATCACCCTATACTTAAGTAGTACTTTATATTTTATTTACTGCTATTCGTGCAACAGGTATTACATACACAAGTAAGAACTTAAAAAATAATAGCTACTTCTTGGTACTTACCTGTTAAATAGGTTATTTTATTACGTACGGTTATTACGTACTTACGAGAGTACCTATACTTATATACTTAGTAATACTTAGTAGCTGTATAGATAGATGCAATAATGTTGTGTACATTTGATAAAATATAGAGATGTGCCGATTATGACTTTGGCCGACTAGCCGACAAACCGATTAGTCGGTTGTGAAAACGCCGACTATTCGGCCAAGCCGTGTCGTAGTCGTGGCTGCGATCGTGTCGGAACCTGTTTTGTTCACTTCGCATTGTTTCTTGAATGTTGCTTTCGTAAGGACAGAGCGTTGTTTTTGTGTTTTATAAATAATCAAGATTTTTGTTCAATTTTCCTTATTACTCCTACATGTTATTATGTACATATTATTAAGAAATACATACACAAAAGAAGCCGGATAGTCGGCGATCTTTGCCGAATATTCGCCGACTACGATTGTAGCCGGATATTCGGCGCTCTGTGCCGAATATTCGCACATCTCTAATAAAATATCTTACAGTAGCCTCTTGAGCTATGAACACTACATGCTTTCGAGTGGCAAGTTAAAGGAAGTGCTTCGATGTTAAAAGGATTCTAGATGTTTCTATTATCAATACAGTAACTCAGGTAATGTCGGAACTCGTCGAGATTTTCCCCTTGATACTCAAGATGGTGTTACTTATTTCGGAAAGTCTCCATGCGGAAGGCCATTAGTCTCAATGATAAACGTTCTATATCTTGAAGCTTGAAAATTCTGACACTAGTGGTGGCTACATAAACATGCGACAAATTTGTTAATAAATCTGCAAATGACCTAATAGGTAGATACTAATGGAGTTAATATTTACTGTAAGTACCTTGTCTGCTTGGTTTCTATGTTAGCTCGTAACATAAAAATAACTCTTATCAGTTGGCAACAATATCATATTTTACAAATTGAACGTTTATTGGTATTAATTTTAAGAAAAAATTCCATATACAACCATTTATTGCATTTCATATCATAATTAATTAATTAGAGAACTTTATTAAAATAATAGTAATATAAGATTTTAATGTTTTCATTATTACCAGCGTACTCTCAAACAAGGACGAGAAATAATTATGTTTATTAGGCGATGGCTCTGGTATTACAGAGAAGGTCGTGCTCCTGCAGTGGAGACAGAAAGACCTGATGATGATGATAAGGCAATGGGTAGGTAGGCATGCCAAGATATATTTTTTTCATTCATGTACGTCTTCTTGAGATAATCCTCTTCATGTCAGTGAAAACCGCATTTAATTAGCGATATCGGTGGACTTTAATTTTTAGGGTTCGGTAGTAAACAAGGAACCCTTAATAGTTTCGCCAGGTCTGTTTGTCTGTCTGTCTGTCTGTCTGTCCGTCCGCGGTTCAACTCATAGACTATAAGTACTAGAAAGCTGTACATGGGCATGTAAATTAATCATGTCGAAAAAGTCATAAAATAAAACATAGTTTTTTAGGGTAGTTCACATGTATGTAAAGTAGGAGTCAATTCAATTATTCTTTAGACTAACACATCATGTGGAATATCGTTAAATAGGTCTTTCAAAAATATTGTGAGCTTCTGAACACCATTTTTCAAGTTAGGGATCCTTTACCGAAATATTTAGCTTTTTAGTTCGAATATTTGTTAAAGTGAAGTATCCTAGCTCTTCCGCTTCTATTCTAAACGCAAAACGGTTGTAAATGGATACGTAAAAACAATTACGGCAGTGTATAGTTATGTATAACGAATTTTAAAGAAAAAGCTAAGGAGGGTTTATATAAATGGTTATTTCTGCAAGGGTAAAGGGGGGATGCAAATAGGAGTAAGTTTTGATGCTGTTTCTGGTAAAGAGGGAATGATTTATGAGAAATCACATAATATTATAAAGATGAAAGTTTGTAAGTGTATATGTGTGAAAGTATAGTTGTTACTTGTTCACGCGCAAATTCTGATAAAACTTGGTATGCAGGAAGCTGAAATCCCGGATTAACACATAGGCAACTTTTTCCGAGGGTAACATTGCTGGGCTCAGATAGTAAATATCTAAAACCAGACTATCTCAAGTTTACTAAGTAAACAATGTATTGTGTCTAATATCCTTTTTATCACGTAACCCAATATTATACTTCATAAGTTAATTGAATAAAAAGACTTCAACGTACTTGCTAAAATAATCTATGGTCTTTTGAGCGACCTCCTCACAGCCTTCATCAGTCGCCAAGTCCGCTAGGATCACCAACGGCGCCTCTTTACTAAACCCCTGGCACTTCGCAGCCACTGCCCTTAGGTCCCCCTCATTCCTACCAACCAGCGCCAACCGCGCCTGATATTTCGCAAACAGATACGCTATGGCTTCACCAATCCCAGCACTGGCCCCAGTCACCAACACCACTTTATTTTTAAAACTTATCTCCATTGCTCAAAAAGTATCGTGAAAAAACCGCCTTATAGTACAACTCCCAGCGAATGCTGGTTATCTAGTGCCGAGCAGTCTTTTATACCGATAATTTGTTAGTTGTTGCTTTTACTAACATTGTGGTTAATATATAACTAATGCGACCAAAGTTAAAAGGGGACTAAAATACTTCTTTGGGAGTAACATATATTGCTAAACATAAGCTAATATTACGCAATCAGTTTGTTTTGGTGTCTGCACTATAACCATAGACCTAGATTTTTTTACATAACTACTTATGATATATGTGCATGATTTATCTGAAATAAAGCCTGTCATGTCTGGAGATGGGCGGTGGATAAAAACTTAATCTACCTATTTGAGTATTAACTCAGTAGATGTAGTAAATACCCGAAAAATAAGTATATATCTATTTGGTAGGAAGATAAAAGTGACTTCGCAATTCTTATCGGAAAATGTGTGCATAATGCATATGCAATAAAATGCATAAATGAAGACAGACGTCAAATGCATAACTAAAATATATAAAAAAACAAGAATCAAACATTGAAAGTAGACTACTTTGACTGATTAACATTTCTTGCTGGGAAATGTGCAAAGACAAAAGTTCCTGAATGTCAAAAGGTAAACCTGCATCAAATGCGATGTCAGTATATGAGAATCATACATATAGGTACTTATGAAGAGTTGGATTTTTTGACTGCTTATACAAATATCTTTAGTACGGGAACCAACCCCGAAATCAGTAGTTTAGACTTCAGAGAAGACTAGGTACTCCCTACTAATGAACGTGTTCATATGTTTACATTGCATTTGATTTCTGTTTGCTAATTATAACATTTAATTAGATCTTCAAAGATTTACCAGCAAGAAATGTGAAATTAGACCTGTCAATTTGTATGTTCCTATACGACGAATAGATTGGAGTATTTACTCCATTTATTTACTTAGCATGTAATTTTTTGGGAAATGTTATAATACCCTATTAAAATATTTGCGTATGAATGGCGTTTATAGTCGTTACGCCAGGAGGCGTGAACTCAATCAGCATTAGCAACTATACGGAATCCTACATTGTGCGTGGCCTGACACACTTGAACAACAACAACAAAAAATAAATATGTCTTTTTACTGGAAAATAAAAAAATATCTAAGTTACTTATCAAAAATTTATTTTACTGTTATTTAATCTTCTCAAATTTAGCATAAGAGCTCACAGCCCATTTTTCACTTGACTTGGCTCACTTGTTTCAACATAAGTGTTCCCATTTCGCCGTAGAGGGCGCCCCCGTCTACAGGCACCAGGGCGCCGGTGACCAGCCGGCTGTTCTCACTGGCCAAGTGTACGACGGTGCGCGCGATGTCGTCTCCTGTGCAGTAGTCGCCCATGGGAATGCCGACTCTTGCGCTGTCGAGCCAGTTCTTGTATTCTTCTACGGAGTAGTTTGTCATTCGGGTCACGAATTTGCTGAACTGAAACGTTAAAAATCCCTTTCATAAGAGTGGCTCGAACTAAGTTTTAAGAAAAAGATTCGAAGGTTTGTTATCAAATAAAATAATCTTAGATTAAAAAGTTGATATATAGAGCCTTATTTAGTTAATTTCCACCTTTTTACATTCAACTTTGTAAAAGTATGATAATGTAATTTTTTTGGGTTTCGTAGCAAACAAGGAACCCTTATAGTTTCGCCATGTCTATACCGCGGACGAACAGACAGACAAAGTTCTACTCAGAGACTATAAGTGCAGTAAAGCTGTAATTTGGCATGGGTAGATATGGATATTAATCATGCCGAAAAAGTGGTACAATTACAAATCATGAAAAAACCAAAAAATGTGGTTCTTACTTATTTTCTTTCTTATTCTTTTATTTTTAAAACCTATCGTAAGGGATATCGTTGAATAGGTCTTTTAAAAATATTGTTTTTGTTTGTGGACACCATTTTTCGATTTAGGGATCAGTTGTAAATGTTTTTAGTGTGGAGTTTTGCCTGCTTAATTGTTTGTATATAAAACTTGTGAAAAAAGAATCACGGCTGTAATATATATTACGAAGTTTAAAGGTAAACTATTAGAGCTAAGTAAGGTTTACAAATTAAAAATTTATAGAGTACCAAAAAATAAAATGTACTCGGAAAAGGAAAATTTCATACAAATTCAATGGAAAATTTGTATTTTAAAGGTTTTTAGCCGCGTAAACTCAAAGTAAGCATTCATAACTACAGAACCCTACACCGCGCGTGGCCCGACACGCACTAAGCCGGTGGTATATTCTAATTATACCTTATTCCAAAAGTCATGAAGTCAGTGGCAGTCAATGCCTGGTATTGCAAATAAACTGTACTTTTATGTCACATTATTATTTAAAAAAAGTACCAATGCTCACCGTGACTCCTGGCAGTACGCCGTTAACTCTGACTCCCTTTGGCGCCAGCTCTAGAGCCGTCAGCCGTGTGAAGTGGTCTAGTGCAGCCTGCAATATAGAGTAACATTGTTTACAACGAGTCAATCGATTAGTTCAGTGGCCCGATCACATGTCATCATCATCATCAGGTCTTCTTGTCTCCACTGCAGGATCACGACCCTCTCTGTACTACCAGAAACGTACTTGGCCAGAGCAGCCAGAGGAGTTTGGCCTATACTCCCCACGCTGGTCAGACGCAGACGAGTTGGAGAGGCCTACGCTTTGTTTAGCTTTTATTTTCTAAATCGCCTTTTACGAAATGCACGAGAGTTCTTGGAGTGGCCCTATTTTACACAAAATTAGTTAGTTTTAACGTACAGAACCCTCAGAGATTACGTTTCAACAACGATAGTTTACATTCGATGTGTATCTACCCTACAAATCGGTAAACCTAAGCTTATCCTGAAAGAGTCACGATATAAGGTTAATCCTTATGAATCTGATCTGACATAGCTTGACAACTTAATTTGATAATTGTACAGTAACCCTGCATTTTACTCAGCACGGACACGTTAGTACATTATGTACGAACTTTGTATTTATAGTTGTCTGCAATTTTGTTTAAATTTTATAAAGCTTTAGAGCTGTAGCTACTCTTGCTATGATGCAATTTAGAGGAAAAGTAGCAAACCTTAGACATACTGTACGGCAAGCTGCCCACAGCTACTTTGGTTCCCGAAATGCTGGAAATATTGACGATGTTGCCCTTGGTCTTGATGAGTTGGTGCACCAGCAGCCGCGTGAGGTTGTACACGCCGCGCACGTTCAGTTCGAACACGCGGTCGAAGGTCGCCATGTCGGTGCTCTGGATGGTGGTGCGCGCGCCCACGCCTGCGTTGTTGATCAGCACGTCTAGTCTGGAAGTTGGATAAATAAGTACTTAATTATAATAAAAACACCCGAAAAAACCAGTTGTTCATTCAATAATTAGGCACCTCATCTACACTGTATTCACAGAGTTACGTACCTCCTTATCCTTTCGTTGCATATATGTAGTTAGGTTATTCAGTAGCGTGCATTTCATACAGACACATAAAATTTGTCTACCCTGTGCCACCCTAATTTAATAAATTTTTTAGTTGGCTTGATATGCAGCCGTTCTCGGAATTTAGGTAAGATTAACTTCCCTTTCAAAATATTTGTGCACGTCACCGGTTTCATTATCACCCTAAATTTAAGTAGTTCTTCATATTTTATTGTTATTATGTGTTATTACGTATACCATCTACTTAGTAATACTACTGCTGTATAGGTAGAAGCAATGTTTGTTGTGTTCTTTTGATAAAATATCTTACAGTCGCCTCTTGAGCTATGAACACTATATGATTTTGAGTGGCAAGTTAAATAGGAAGTGCTTCGGTATTATAAGGATTCTAGATCTTTCTATTATCGATATGGTAACTCAAGTAATGTCGGAACTCGTCGAGATTTTCCCCTTGAGTTACAGCGGTACTAAAGAGGGTGTCATTTATATCAGGAAGTCTCCGTGCGGAAGGCCGCGGGTGTTACTCTATTTCTTAAGCTATTAGTCTCAATGACAGACGTTCTATTATCTTCAGGAAACTTAAAAAAATCTGACAATAGTGATGGCTGCATGCATGCGACATATGTGTTAATAAATCTGCAAATTACTCGCCTAGTAGGTAGGTACTAATGAAATTAATATTGTCTGCTTTGTATGTTAGCTCGTAGCAGAAAAATAACTAATGAGTTAAGTAGCAACAATATCATCGTTTTTCAAATTCAACATTTATTGAGCTTAAGTATCTTTAAACTAGCCCCACGCCGATATTTGTTTTTCATTTAAACCTTCTCGAGATAACCGAAAAAGTGGTACAATAAATCATCGATATTTTTGGGGTAGATTCCGTGTATGTAAAGTGGGAGTCATTATTATTTCGACTAACCCATCATGTGGGATATCGTTAAATAGATCTCTCAAAAATATTCTGAGCTTGTAAACATCACTTTTAGATTTAGGAATTGGTTTCTAAAATATTTGGTTTTTCGTGCAAATATTTGTTAGAGCCAAGTGTCCTATCTGCTAAACGGTTGTATATGGACATGGACACGTGAAAACATTTAGTGGCAGGCAGGCAATTAATAGCTGTTATGAATAACGAATTAAAACTATCAATGCGAAGTAGAGTTTGTAAAAATGGTTATTTCTGCAAGGGTGAAGGAGGGTGCAAATAGCAGTACCTAAGTTTTTCACCAGGTGCATAAAAGGCTAGTCATTTTAAACAAGACTCTATTCTAAGTTTACCAAGCAAACCATGTAGTGTTTCTGATATTCTTTTTACCAATATGGTACTTCATAAGTTTATAATGAAAAAGACTTTAACTTACTTGCCAAAATGGTCTATGGTCATCTTAGCCACCTCCTCACAGCCTGCATCAGTCGCCAAGTCCGCTAGGATCACCAACGGCGCCTCTTTGCTCAACTTTTGGCACTTCGCAGCCACTGCCCTTAGGTCCCCCTCATTCCTACCAACCAGCGCCAACCGCGCCTGATATTTCGCAAACAGATACGCTATGGCTTCACCAATCCCAGCACTGGCCCCTGTCACCAATACCACTTTATTTTTAAAACTTATCTCCATTGCTCAAAATTTTTAAGTATCTTGAAAAAACCGCCTTGTAGTACAACTCCCAGTGAATGCAGGTTATCTAGTGCCGAGCAGACTTTTATATCATTATCAGCGGTTATCTCACTCTACACTACACGTATTCCCGTTGTTAGTTGTTGCTTTTACAAACATTACGGTTAATAAATAACTAATAAGACCAAAGTTAAGAGGGGACTAAAATATCTCTTTATGAGTAGCATATATTGCACATTGTAAACTAATATTACGCAATCAGTTTGTTTTGGTGTCTGCACTAAAACCATAGACCTAGTTTTTTTTACATAACTATGATATATGTGCATGATTTATATGAAACAAAGCCTGTCATGTCTGGAGATGGGCGGTGGATAAAAACTCAATATACCCATTTGAGTATTAACTCAGTAGATTAAGTATCCGTATCTATCTATTTGGTAGGAAGATTGAATTATACGAGAAGTGACTTCGCAATTCTTATCGGAAAATGTGTGCATAATGCATATGTTATAAAATGCATAAACGTAGGTAGACGTCAAATGCATTGCTAAAATAAGAATCAAACATTTAAAGTAGGCTACTTTGACTAATTAACATTTTCGTGCTGGGAAATGTGCAAAGACAAATGTTCCTAAATGTAAAAAGGTAAACCTACATCAAATGCGATGTCAGTATATGAGAATCATACATATAGGTACTTATGAAGAGTTGGATTTTTTGACTGCTTATACAAATATCTTTAGTACCGGAACCAACCCCGAAATCAGTAGTTTAGACTTCAGAGAAGACTAGGTACTCCCCACTAATGAACGTGTTCATATGTTTACATTGCATTTAATTTCTGTTAGCTAATTTGAACATTTAATTAGATCTTCAAACATTTACCAGCAAGAAATTTGAATTTAGACCTGTCAATTTGTATGTTTCTATACGAAGAATAGATTGGAGTATTTACTCCATTTATTTACTTAGCATGTAATTTTTTGGGAAATGTTATAATACCTAATTAAAAAATTTGCGTATGAATGGCGTTTTTAGTCACTACGCCAGGAGGCATAAACTCAGTCGGCATTAGCAACTATACGGAATCACATACATACGTTTGGTTGGTTTTATTCAATATTTTTTTCTTGTTTTGTATGTAGGAGTTTCATTTAGTAAATGCTAAGTCACTTTTAGGTACATAAATTCCTGATCACTTGTTAAGTACCAGAAACATAAAATATTTTATTGGAAAAATTCCTTAAAAACAAGGTAGGGGGCATAAGAAGAAGAAGGGTGCATGTTTTCACCTTCTCCGTTAATTCCTACCTACTATCCGGTGGCAACTCAAATTTGGCGTAAGTATATTGGTTTAAACGAAAAAAAGTAATACCTAAAGTTGTCAGTGTTTTTACAAGACGGTGAAAGTTTATGTTTGTTACTCAATCAAGACAAAAACGGCTGAACTGATTTAAATGCGCGCTAGTCGAATCAAATTTTGAAGCGTTGAAACTACGAAATCAAAGAAGAGCAACACTTCAAAATTTGACGTCCTTAGCTTATGACCAGTTTAACACAAAAGCCCAATCCTCTGACTGCTCTGACCAAGTAGTTCTGGTAGTACAGAGGGTCGTGCTCCTGCAGTGGAGACTAAAAATGATGATGACGATGGTGACATCTATATACGTTTGTTATATAAATTTAATATAATAGAAATAGATAACGGATCCATAGGTTGTATATTCATGCGATATACAAACGGACATCTATTGTCAAATAGTGAAACTTAAAGTTGAACGCCATCTTGTGTGGAATAGCAAAACTATCTTTCTTTCTATAAAAAAGATATCGCTAGTTATGTGCAATTAAATATGCCTTTTTACTGGAAAATAAAAAAATATCTAAGTTACTTATCAAATGATTTAATTCACTGTTATTCAATCTTCAAAAGTTTAGCACAAGAGACCACAGCCCATTTTTCACTTGACATGGCTCACTTGTTCCAACAATAGTGTTCCCATTTCGCCGTAGAGGGAGCCCCCGTCTACGGTCACCAGGGCGCCGGTGACCAGCCGGCTATTCTCGCTGGCCAAGTGTACGACGGTGCGCGCGATGTCGTCTCCTGTGCAGTAGTCGCCCATGGGAATGCCGGCTTTTGCGTTCTCGAGATAGTTCTTATATTCTTCGTCGGTGTAATCTGTCATTCGGATCACGATTTTACTGAACTGAAATGTTAAAAATCCCTATTAAAATATTGATTAAGCTATGTTTTAAGACAAGATGACGAAAGTTTGTCTGTTTTATCAGATAAGGTGAAGGCTTATAAATGGAGCCTTATGTAGAAGCAATAACTCTTTTAGGCACTAACTACGATAAAAAAGAATCCATCACCTTACACGCGAACCCTTTACACCACGAAGACGTAGTGTCAATTCTATGAAATTCGGTCAAAAGTAATACAGTCTACTACTGTAAGTAGATTCAAATAAGTATGTCTTCATTATTTTATTTATGTCAGAAAACAAATAGCCATTTCTTATCTATGTAAATTATCTATAAACAAAACAAATATGTAATCATTATCGTAGGATAGGTATTTAAAATATCTCTTAAATACATTCATTGTGTTTTCTCAAGTTTGGCACAACACGACTGTTGACGTCAAAACGCTACTTAGGTACAGCGATTGTTCACAATTCGTTTTTCTTTTTTTTACATGGTTAGCAGAATATTGTGTTAGAATGGCATCTGAACTGAACTGAGCGAAGGTTTTATCTCAATACTAGACCCTTAATAGTTGCAGAAAACAGTAGACGTACAGTATTATAATATAACCTATAGGTATAAAATGGTAATACAGTATGTAATACGACTAAAAAGATCTTTGTAATATAAAATTTGTGTAGTGTTATAAATGCTCATTCTCGTGGACAATATGTGAAATGTTTAAAGCTGACAGTCACAGTGCGGCTGTAGAAATATTAATTTTCGGATTGTAGTGGGCGTCATTAGGCGCCGTCCGCCACTCAATCAAACAAAAAACCAGTGGACTCGTATAGATTTGTCGTCACGAGCACGACCCCTATGTACTACCAGAGCCATACTTGGCCAGAGCAGCCAGAGGACTTTGGCCTACACTCTCCATGCCGGCCAGACGGATTCGAGAGGCCTCATTGATGTTTACTAATAAGCTTTCTTTAACTTGTATTCCCTAATTCGCTTCTACGACATCCACAGGAAGACTTAGAGTGGTCCTATTCTACTCTGCCGGATACCACACGGCAATACGTATGTCAGATCATCATCATCATTTCAGCCGCATAACGTCCACTGCTGGACAGTGGCCTCTCCCAAAGATTTCCAAAATGACCGATCTAGAGCGGCTTGCATCCAGCGCCTTCCAGCGACCTTGGTTAGGTCGTCAGATAATCAGATATAGGTAAATGCTCACCGTGAATCCTGGCAGCACGGCGTTAACTCGGACTCCCTTCGGTGCCAGCTCCAGCGCCGTCAACCGCGTGAAGTGGTCTAGTGCAGCCTGCAATATAGCAACATTGTACGAGTCAAATGATTAGTTCGGTGGCTCAGTCACGTAAATAATAGACATAAGTACTAACTTACAGAACCCTGCTTATTATAAAACGCAGACTAACTTTGTTACTAGATTTAAACCATTATCCGACCAAACAAACTGACATCGAGTAATATGCCAGTGCTTTATCTTAAAGTGTCAACTTGATTTGGTCGGATAATGGTTTAAACCTAGTAACAAAGTTAGTCTGCGTTTTATAATAAGAGGGTTGAGATTACATTTAATACCGAGAGATTATGTACCCTAAAAATCGGTAAACCTAAGATGATCCTAAGAATCAGAACCTTGAAGAGATACGAAGTAAGGTTTATCCTTATTAATCTGACCTTACATAGCTTGATAACTCCATACAATAATGTTCGGTAACCCTTTGTTTTACTCTCACACGCGTACGTACGTACGAACTTTACAGCTGCGTGCAATTTTGCTCAAATGTATGAAGCCTGCTAGACATGCAACTGAGAGGAAAAGTAGCCAACCTTAGACATACTGTACGGCAAGCAGCCCACGACTACTTTACTTCCCGAAATGCTGGAGATATTGACGATGTTGCCCTTGGTCCTGACGAGCTGGTGCACCAGCAGCCGCGTGAGGTTGTACACGGCGCGCACGTTCAGTTCGAACACGCGGTCGAAGGTCGCCATGTCGGTGCTCTGGATAGTAGTGCGCGCGCTCATGCCTGCGTTGTTGATCAACACGTCTAGTCTGAAAGTTAGGTAAATATGTCTTTCAACTCCTTTACTGTCTTTTAAATAGTCACGAACACTAATATAAGAACATATTTATGATTTCAGAAAAGTCTATGGTGTCGATGGCGTCTATGGTGTCGGTGCTCGATTGCGCCTTCTTACGATCACATTCAACGCACACACGAAAGAGATAGTGAGATTTCCCAACCACGCTCCCACTCTTATAATTATTTGAAATTTGAAATCTAACTGTTTACTTAACTTTTTCAATGATGAACCATTTTGCTCCTTTTTTCAAAAGGATATTTCTTTGCAGTGGTATTTTCTGTTTTTTACAAAATATTAACCAAAAATATACCTACACAGTAAAATAGCCTATCACATGGGCTAATCCTGCATTGCCTTAGAGGAAGTTGTGCTGTACAGAGGCTAGATGAAAACAGGGAGTTATTATGGAAAATTTTATACCTATTAAACGAGCAATTCTTGTATATTTATATGTATATAAATTTATTTCTGTGATCACGGAAACGGCTCCAACGATTTCGCTGTTGATATATGGGGGTTTTCGGGGGTAAACAATCGATCTAGATTAGTCTTATGTTTGGGAAAACGCGTGTTTTCGAGTTTTCATGCGTTCTTTTCGCAGAATATGGTCGCTAATTTCGTACTGCCGGCCACTGTCCGTCTGGTCCAGCGTTATGGATTCGAATCCTGCTCAGTGACTTACTTTTGTTTTTTTCATACGTTCAAGTTTTCTTTATTGTTTTTAGACAAGTTTAAAAAGATATATAGATTATCACCTA
The DNA here is from genome assembly GCA_963555685.1 of Acrobasis consociella. Lineage (NCBI taxonomy): Eukaryota > Metazoa > Arthropoda > Insecta > Lepidoptera > Pyralidae > Acrobasis > Acrobasis consociella. The sequence goes on from OY743117.1 coordinate 19,756,164, forward strand.
AACACCACCTTATTACAATAACAAAACTCGCCCCGGTACTAACTAAAACAAGATTCATCTTAAGAGTCCCCCGACCCTAGACCAAAATACAACTTTCCATACAAACGTAGTCTACGTTTTATTTCAAAACGACATGTCCGATTTGGGCAAAATTTTGTAATTTCAAAGATATTGCAATTATCTAGGTTTATAACTGGTTTCCGACATTAAAAATATGAACTTGAAATAGAATATAGTGTTTTATATCATTTTTGACCATTAGTATGGAAAACTTCTAAATCGTTATATTTTCTTTCCAGTACATAATTCTACTATAGGAAACCAGTTATAACCCTAGATAATTGCAATTTCTTTACAATTACCAATTTTTACCGGAATCTGACATGTGGCTACAAAATTAAACGTAGACTACGTTTGTATGGAGAAGTCTAGGGTAAGGGGACTCTTAAGTTTTCCAAGTTGGAAGTGTCTTCTGTCCTTTTTATCTATTACGTTACCCAGTATAGGTAATACTTCATAAGCTTATTGATTAAAGAGACTTCAACTTACTTGCCAAAATGGTCTATGGTCTTTTTAGCCACCTCCTCACAGCCTGCATCAGTCGCCAAGTCCGCAAGGATCACCAACGGCACCTCTTTGCTCAACTCCTGGCACTTTGCAGCCACTGCCCTTAGGTCCGCCTCATTCCTACCAACCAGCGCCAAACGCGCCTTATATTTCGCAAACAGATACGCTATGGCTTCACCAATCCCAGCACTGGCCCCAGTCACCAACACCACTTTATTTTTAAAACTTATCTCCATTGCTCAAAAATCGAAAGTATCTCGAAACAACCGCCTTGTAGTGCAACTCCCAGCGAATGCTGGTTATCTAATGTCGGGCAGACTTTTATACCAATATCAGCGGTTATCTCACACTATACGTAATCCCGTAGTTGGTCTAACATTACGGTTATAATAAGTGACACGACCAAAGTCATGAGGGAACTGAAATATCTCTTTGGGAGTAACATCTACCGCAAACCAATGTAACGCAGTTTGTCTTGATGTCTGCAAGGCTTAATTATTTTTTAATGAGTCTGCGATATATTTATCTAAATAAAAAAGCTTGTCTTGGCAGATGAAGATGTAAATAGCAATAAAAATAGCATATATTCGGACCAAAAAATAGTGGAATGGAGATTTTTTTTGACATCTCACAGTATTGAATCTATAGGAAACTATTTATATCGACGTTTTTATTCCTAACGGGGTAGGCTGAGGTCATAAGACCCGGCATACGTTATACTTGTGCTCATTGATGTTCCTGGGATACAAGGACAATAAATAGCTTAAAAGTTCTTTTATATTATAACTAGCTGATCAGGCAAAGTTCGTTCCGCCCTTTCCATTTCCGCTCCCGCTCCTGGTCGGTCCTGTTCCCGCCATTCCCATTTATTATAATTATATGTATTTTTAGCCGATATTATATAAATATGGGCCTGGATGTTTATTTTACGTGCACTTTTTTATTACAATATTGATGGAAACAGAATAAGAATCATGATTCATCGAAATTTACGCTTACTGTAAATCGTCTTTTACGTTCTACGCAGGAAGAAAAGTAGCTGGAAGATATGGAATCTATTAAAATACTGTTCAAGCGTATAACATTAGATTTACTTTCGTATCTCCGAATACAAGCATGTATATTAGACAAAAAATATTACAAGTTGCGTGAGTAACATAAACATAATTATAATTAAAATAAGTACCTAACTAACACATTATATTATGTCGCAGTCATGGAAATAAGAGTAAAAAGGCTGGGCGCAGAATGTTCAATTCGCAAAATGACAAAAGGGTCCGTCTAGTCTAACCACGTCATGTCACGCAGAAATAGGACGCTTGTTGAACCTATTTAGTTACAATATGTTTCGTCTCGTATTTAAGTTGTTAATTTTTATGTATAATACTTGATGCTGACACCAGTTAGACTCAAAAATATTATTCTCATGTTCTATATAATTTTACCATAAGGAACATTGCATAAAGCTAAATGCTTTATTGTGAATGGAGTAGGCCTTGATCAGTTTTTTTATTATGGGCGCAAGCCTTAAATTTCAAACGTTCGTGAGTCCAAAGATTTGTTTTCAATATTAAAACTGTATGGGAAAATCATACATGTAGTAAAATTCAATTTTTTTAAATAATCATTTTGCGCATTGAACTTTCTGCACCTAAGTCAACAAACATCACCTTCCTAGGCACTCCTGCAGTCAGGTGACCAATAAATTAAATGTTAAAACATGGCACTTTGAAAATTCAATCAATGCACAGATAATGTATACATGTAGATCACAACAATAGTAACATACATTTATGTTTCACAGTATATTTTTATTATTATATTATGCAATAGTGTAAATCAGAATGGTGGGTCGAGGTTCAAATACGTATCATATAAATAACTTATTGATAGACAGATATATAACATTCAATAAAAAGATAAAGATAATTTTATTTGGTTAAAACATAACTTTTTAAGTTTTTATTACGATATCACGACGAACTGATGACCTCCTTCTTTTTGGAAGTCAGTTAAATAACACTGATAGTGAGAATAAAATAATTTAAAACATTATTTCTTATAATTCATAAAATACCATTCGATTTTCACATAAGTGACAATTGACTGCTTTTAATTTAACTAATCTCTAATTAAAATGAAATAATTCTTATACAATGTCTATCCATAGGACGACTATTGTGTTTACTTTCTTTTTTATAAAAATCTGGTCTTCTAAAATCCATTACATCCCAATTGTTTCTGTAAACTAATTTTGACTCATAGAGCAAAGTGTTTTTGAGAGGGAAATTCGTAGAAGTAGTCACTGACATAACCCAGCGAATTAGCTCGTTGAAATGACAGGGGCGGGCTTTTTGACTTTGACTTTTGACTTTGACTTTGACTTTTGGCGACGAACCGATGGCCGATGGGGCAAAAAGATTCTCGAATGGCAACCGCGTACAAAAAAGCGAAGCGTGTCCTACGCTTCGCTTGTCTGCACGCAGTCGTATACCTATCCACAAGGTGTCCTACGCTTCTGACAGCCTGACCAAGGTCGCTGGATGGCGCTGAATGCAAGCCGCTCTAAATCATTTTGGAAATCGTTGGGAGAGGCCTATGTCCAGCAGTGGAAGGCTGAAATGATGATGATAGTGTATTTGAACATATTAACCACAATTTTGATACACACTTTAATTGGATAAGTCATATAGCCACTGAGACAGTCTATTTATTATCCTGTTGAGTTAACCAGGGGTACAAGAAACGATTGAATCAGAAATCTACAATTACAGTATGTTAACAAAAGTATTTCTTTTGTTTTTGCGGTTCATTGTCATCACTGTCCGAGAAACACTGTGTGAAACCACTCTTGTCTCTTAGAGACTCTCGCCGTGAGCGGTAGTTATCAGAGTTCCGCATTTGTGTGACTCGTGTAGATCTCTTTTTTCGCTTGTCATCGAGAGGGGCGAGACGCGGACTGGCCACATTCATGCTGGCCGTAGAACTGATTTGAACATCCACGTTGCTCACCACTAAGACAGTATTATCAGTGTGCCGTATTGACAACCCTAACCTTCGTCCGCTTCGAGTTCTAGACAACTTGTCATCAGGATTCTCTTTCGAGTTAAACTCACCGTGGCCATTACTTTTTTTTTTTCTCCTATCCATTGGTTTCTCGTTTATAGTCACAAGTTTAGCAGTGCTTTTGTTTCGTTTAGGATACCTAGATGTGCTCTTAGAAAATGACGAATCCAGATTAAAGGTTTCCTTACTGCTATCCAAGGCATCTTGAACATCTCCGTTAGTGTCCATAAATTTTAGCAATGAAGTACTTTTATCTGCTTTCTCTGCCTTATTATTGTTCTGGATTGTGACTAAATTGATCAAGTTTTGAGATGAATCGGTGCTGCAATTGAGAGGAGTTTGAGGCATGCCAGTGTTAATAGATTTGTTTACACAGATGACCATTCTAGAGTCATCTTTAGGAATGCTCTGATAAGATTCTTTCATAAGTGTCCGTTTAGCTTTAATCTTATGTGGAGTTTTGGAATGTATTTTTGTAGAACGGATGTAGTTTGCTGTGAATCCTGATACATCACTAAGATCTTCATATTTGTCATTGGCAACTATTGGCTGGGAGGCTATTTGGAGACTTGGTTTGCTTGGCACAGTCTGATCTTCTACTTGTTTCTCCACAACCTTGTTCTGCACTTCTTGTTTCTTTTCCATAAAGCTCTCATTGTTGTAATGGACAGAGGTGTTGAATAATTCATAGGATGTGTTCAACTGACTGTTGTTGTTGAGGCTGTTCTGAACTTTTCTCATACTCCTCCTTAGTGCTTGAGGTTTTGGTGTAGATGTCACCAATTTATTTTTCTTATGGAGCGTTGTACGGCTGGATCTTTGCAGTTTTATTCTTTTCCTCTTGTCCTGGATTGAGGACTTCTTTATATTGAAATCTATATCCGAACCGGCCGTGCTAGACTGACAGCCATTGACAGGCTGGTTTTTGATCTGTGGTACATCAAAGTACAAATTTTGCTGTTTCTCTGACAGCACAGATTCAACATCATCTAGAATGGACAATTTTCTTTTCTTCTTTTTAGTAGGAACATTGTCAGGTACGCTGTGGATGCTCTCAGGTTTGGAGCCGCCGGTTAAACTGTCAAAGTTGAAGAGGCACGGCGCTCTCTTGGTGTAAATCCAGAAAGATATTTCGTCCATGTCGCTCATAAAGGGAGAGCTAGTCTAGGAAGCATAGCCTTTGTGTCGGACCGTGTGTGTGTGGGCGTAACCAAGCGGCTCCAGGCGCGGCAGCTCTGCTTCAGGCGCTGAATGCAGCAGCGCAGCGGGGAGCTCCAGCCGCAGGCTCCCACGCACGCGCTGTCCTCGGACCCAGCACTCGCCGCCCAACCTAGCAGATTCGCCATGTTATGTACTGCCACATTCCAGATCTGAAACATCACAATTTAGAACATTTTAAAAAGGGCTGGTGCAATGAAAGGCGAGAAGTTACAATCTGTGATAAGAGAAATGGGCGAGGTTGTACGCCTGTAGAAAATGTAAGTGTAGCAAGTTAGAGCCTACAGGGCACTTAACTATGGAGCCAATTTTAGGATATTTAGCTTCTTAACTCCCAAACAAACGTATTGAATGAGTCATGACGTCGAAGACTTTTGTGTTGTCGGAAACGAACTAGTGTTTGTGTAAAACACTAGACGTATATAGTAAGTACATAAAAAATATAATATGGAGCAATTTCCTACCCACCTGTACTTTTCTAATACTTGGTCTAAAGCTTTTTCTTCTTTAAACACCAATAATACGCAGTAAATATAAGCTGAACACTTGTATTAGTCAGAAGTCAGTGGATTTACCAAAATTTTGAAAACACATTTTTTCCTTGATCGGTAGTCAACTTTAAAACAACACTTTATTTATATCTGCACAGTAAATTATACGAAATATATCCAACCGAAGTTTACAAATAGGTATGTTGACTTAAAACAAAATAAATTCATTCGGTGCATCAAGCACAACAAAAAATCAGGAAAGAAAAATACGTTTCATAATTTGACGTCCATCCATGACACTTTGTTTGATTGATGACAGCTTGGCAGTGTTGCCAACTACCGTAAACAATCGTAGATAGAGATGGGCGGCGGGTAAATACCCAATCTACCCATTTGGGAATATACCCGGTAGATTGGGTAAATACCCGGTATATACCCGTATCTACCCATTTGGTGGGTAGATTGAATTTTATGAGTAATTACTTCGCAATTCGTGTCGGAAAGTGTGTGCAAGTGCTGTAATATGCTTAAAATGCAGGTTGACGTCAAATCTGACATTAAAGTATATGAAACCACCATACTAATCATACTTTGATAATAGGCTTTTTTGATTTATTATAATTTTTTTGTTGGGAGGTGCACAAAGACATACTTAAAAGTGGTTAAATGAGTAAGAAGACATAAAATGCGATGTCAATATATGGGCACCCTCATACATGTATAGAGAGTAGGTATCTTTGACTGCTCATCCAAGAGCCTAAACTACTGATTTCGGGGTTGGTCTCGGAACAAAAGATATTCGTTTAGACGAGTTCTTCCATCCCCCATCAACTTGTCATAACATTTCCCACAAAATAGTATGCGGGTATTTACTCGTATCTACCCGTTGTATGGGAACATACAAATTTACAGGTCTAAGTTTACATTTTTTGCTGGCAAACGTAAGTAGACCTAATAAGATGCTAAAATGAGCAATCAGAGATCAAATGCAATGTCAATATACGAGCACTCTCATACATGTATAGAGATTAGGTATCTTTGACTGCTAATTTAAGAGCCAAAACTACTGATTTCGGGGTTGGTCTCGGAACAAAAGATATTCGTTAAGACAAGTTCTTCGATCCCCCATCAACTTGTCATAACATTTCCCACAAAATAGTATGCCGGGTATTTACCCGTATCTACCCGTTGTATGGGAATATACAAATTGACAGGTCTAACTTTATATTTTTTGCTGGCAAATATTTTAAGACCTAACTAGATGTTAAAATGTGCAATCAGACATCAAATGCGATGTCAATATACGAGCACCCTCATACATGTATAGAGATTAGGTATCTTTGACTGCTAATTTAAGAGCCAAAACTACTGATTTCGGGGTTGGTCTCGGAACAAAAGATATTCGTTTAAACGAGTTCTTCGATTCCCCGTCATAACATTTCCCACAAAATAGTATGCCGGGTATTTACCCGTATCTACCCGTTGTATGGAACCATACAAATTAATAGGTCTAAGATTACACTTTTTGCTGGCAAACGTAAGTAGACCTAATAAGATGTTAAAACTAGTAGTTCGCCACGAACTTAGACCTCGCGATTATTATTCCAAAGGGAGTGCCTCCGCTGCCGGCGCTGGTTGCCGAATTGGCTGCCGGCGCTGGTATAACACGATCTGTGTCTGTAGTAAGATATGCATTTTTAGAAAAGTTGTTCAGTAACCCGGACTGAATTCACCCTTAAATAGTTTGAGTATATTTTGTAAGAAGATTTGTATTGTATATCCGTCAGCGGCTCAGTCAGCTAGACTTCGCGAGTCATCCTAAACCTGTTCAAGTATTACAAAATAAAAGTTATTCAGACAAAAAAGTTGTTCAAAAAAAAAAAATGCGTTTTTATAATGGTCACAAAAAAGTCTTATGACATTTTTGCAAATATTTGGAAATGGCGGATATATAACACTTTCAAAATTTTAAACACCCATATATCCGCCATTTTAAAAAATTTCAAAAAACTGGCTCGACAAAAAAAATCTATTTAGTTGCTGAACCTGCTTACAAAATTTCATGAGAATCGGTTAAGAAATGCGACCTGTAGGCGAGAACAGACAGACAGACAGACAGACAGACAGACAGACAGACAGACGGACAAAAGAATTTTTGGCTAATCTCGAAACTGAGACGCTTCGCTCGCTTCGCTCGCTCGGTCAGTGAGCAATCAGAGATCAAATGCGATGTCAATATACGAGCACCCTCATACATGTATAGAGATTAGGTATCTTTGACTGCTAATTTAAGAGCCAAAACTACTGATTTCGGGGTTGGTCTCGGAATAAAAAATATTCGTTTAGACGAGTTCTTCGATCCCCCATCAACTTGTCATAACATTTCCCACCAAATAGTATGCCGGGTATTTACCCGTATCTACCCGTTGTATGGAAACATACAAATTAACAGGTCTAAGATTACACTTTATGCTGGCAAATATTTTTAGACCTAACTAGATGTTAAAATGTGCAATCAGACATCAAATGCGATGTCAATATACGAGCACCCTCATACATGTATAGAGATTAGGTATCTTTGACTGCTAATTTAAGAGCCAAAACTACTGATTTCGGTGTTGGTCTCGGAATAAAAGATATACGTTTAGACAAGTTCTTCGATTCCCCATCAACTTGTCATAACATTTCCCACAAAATAATATGCCGGGTATTTACCCGTATCTACCCGTTGTATGGAAACATACAAATTAACAGGTCTAAGATTACACTTTTTGCTGGCAAACGTAAGTAGACCTAATCAGATGTTAAAATGAGCAATCAGAGACCAAATGCGATGTCAATATACGAGCACCCTCATACATGAATAGAGATTAGGTATCTTTGACTGCTAATTTAAGAGCCAAAACTACTGATTTCGGTGTTGGTCTCGGAACAAAAGATATACGTTTAGACAAGTTCTTCGATCCCCCATCAACTTGTCATAACATTTCCCACAAAATAGTATGCCGGGTATTTACCCGTATCTACCCGTTGTATGAAAACATACAAATTTACAGGTCTAAGTTTACATTTTTTGCTGGCAAACGTAAGTAGACCTAATAAGATGCTAAAATGAGCAATCAGAGATCAAATGCGATGTCAATATACGCGCACCCTCATACATGTATAGAGATTAGGTATCTTTGACTGCTAATTTAAGAAACAAAACTACTGATTTCGGGGTTGGTCTCGGAACAAAAGATATTCGTTTAAACGAGTTCTTCGATTCCCCGTCATAACATTTCCCACAAAATAGTATGCGGGTATTTACCCGTATCTACCCGTTGTATGAAAACATACAAATTTACAGGTCTAAGTTTACATTTTTTGCTGGCAAACGTAAGTAGACCTAATAAGATGCTAAAATGAGCAATCAGAGATCAAATGCGATGTCAATATACGAGCACCCTCATACTTGTACAGAGTTTAGGTATCTTTGACTGCTAATTTAAGAGCCAAAACTACTGATTTCGGGGTTGGTCTCGGAACAAAAGGTATTCGTATAGATGAGTTCTTCGATCCCCCATCAACTTGTCATAACATTTCCCACAAAATAGTATGCCGGGTATTTACCCGTATCTACCCGTTGTATGGGAATATACAAATTGACAGGTCTAACTTTATATTTTTTGCTGGCAAATATTTTAAGACCTAACTAGATGTTAAAATGTGCAATCAGACATCAAATGCGATGTCAATATACGAGCACCCTCATACATGTATAGAGATTAGGTATCTTTGACTGCTAATTTAAGAGCCAAAACTACTGATTTCGGGGTTGGTCTCGGAACAAAAGATATTCTTTAGACGAGTTCTTCGATCCCCCATTAAGATGTCATAACATTTCCCACAAAATAGCATGCCGGGTATTTACCCGTATCTACCCGTTGTATGGAAACATACAAATTAACAGGTCTAAGATTACACTTTTTGCTGGCAAATATTTTTAGACCTAACTAGATGTTAAAATGTGCAATCAGACATCAAATGCGATGTCAATATACGAGCACCCTCATACATGTATAGAGATTAGGTATCTTTGACTGCTAATTTAAGAGCCAAAACTACTGATTTCGGGGTTGGTCTCGGAACAAAAGATATTCGTATAGATGAGTTCTTCGATCCCCCATCAACTTGTCATAACATTTCCCACAAAATAGTATGCCGGGTATTTACCCGTATCTACCCGTTGTATGGGAACATACAAATTTACAGGTCTAAGTTTACATTTTTTGCTGGCAAACGTAAGTAGACCTAATAAGATGCTAAAATGAGCAATCAGAGATCAAATGCGATGTCAATATACGAGCACCCTCATACATGTATAGAGATTAGGTATCTTTGACTGCTAATTTAAGAGCCAAAACTACTGATTTCGGTGTTGGTCTCGGAACAAAAGATATACGTTTAGACAAGTTCTTCGATCCCCCATCAACTTGTCATAATATTTCCCACAAAATAGTATGCCGGGTATTTACCCGTATCTACCCGTTGTATGGAAACATACAAATTAACAGGTCTAAGATTACACTTTTTGCTGGCAAACGTAAGTAGACCTAATAAAATGTTAAAGTGAGCAATCAGACATCAAATGCGATGTCAATATACGAGCACCCTCATACATGTATAGAGAGTAGGTATCTTTGACTGCTCATCCAAGAGCCAAAACTACAGATTTCGGGTTTGGTCTCGGAACAAAAGACATTCGTATAGATGAGTTCTTCGATCCCCCATCAACTTGTCATAACATTTCCCACAAAATAGTATGCCGGGTATTTACCCGTATCTACCCGTTGTATGGAAACATACAAATTAACAGGTCTAAGATTACACTTTTTGCTGGCAAACGTAAGTAGACCTAATAAGATGTTAAAATGAGCAATCTGAGATCAAATGCGATGTCAATATACGAGCACCCTCTTACATGTATAGAGATTAGGTATTTTTGACTGCTAATTTAAGAGCCAAAACTACTGATTTCGGCGTTGGTCTCGGAACAAAAGATATTCGTTTAAACGAGTTCTTCGATCCCCCATCAACTTGTCATAACATTTCCCACAAAATAGTATGCCGGGTATTTACCCGTATCTACCCGTTGTATGGGAACATATAAATTGACAGGTCTAACTTTATATTTTTTGCTGGCAAATATTTGTAGACCTAACTAGATGTTAAAATGTGCAATCAGACATCAAATGCGATGTCAATATACGAGCACCCTCATACATGTATAGAGATTAGGTATCTTTGACTGCTAATTTAAGAGTCAAAACTTAGGATTTCGGGGTTGGTCTCGGAACAAAAGATATTCGTATAGACGAGGTCTTCGATCCCCCATTAAGATGTCATAACATTTCCCACAAAATAGCATGCCGGGTATTTACCCGTATCTACCCGTTGTATGGAAACATACAAATTAACAGGTCTAAGATTACACTTTTTGCTGGCAAATATTTTTAGACCTAACTAGATGTTAAAATGTGCAATCAGACATCAAATGCGATGTCAATATACGAGCACCCTCATACATGTATAGAGATTAGGTATCTTTGACTGCTAATTTAAGAGCCAAAACTACTGATTTCGGGGTTGGTCTCGGAACAAAAGATATTCGTATAGATGAGTTCTTCGATCCCCCATCAACTTGTCATAACATTTCCCACAAAATAGTATGCCGGGTATTTACCCGTATCTACCCGTTGTATGGGAACATACAAATTTACAGGTCTAAGTTTACATTTTTTGCTGGCAAACGTAAGTAGACCTAATAAGATGCTAAAATGAGCAATCAGAGATCAAATGCGATGTCAATATACGAGCACCCTCATACATGTATAGAGATTAGGTATCTTTGACTGCTAATTTAAGAGCCAAAACTACTGATTTCGGTGTTGGTCTCGGAACAAAAGATATACGTTTAGACAAGTTCTTCGATCCCCCATCAACTTGTCATAATATTTCCCACAAAATAGTATGCCGGGTATTTACCCGTATCTACCCGTTGTATGGAAACATACAAATTAACAGGTCTAAGATTACACTTTTTGCTGGCAAACGTAAGTAGACCTAATAAAATGTTAAAGTGAGCAATCAGACATCAAATGCGATGTCAATATACGAGCACCCTCATACATGTATAGAGAGTAGGTATCTTTGACTGCTCATCCAAGAGCCAAAACTACAGATTTCGGGTTTGGTCTCGGAACAAAAGACATTCGTATAGATGAGTTCTTCGATCCCCCATCAACTTGTCATAACATTTCCCACAAAATAGTATGCCGGGTATTTACCCGTATCTACCCGTTGTATGGAAACATACAAATTAACAGGTCTAAGATTACACTTTTTGCTGGCAAACGTAAGTAGACCTAATAAGATGTTAAAATGAGCAATCTGAGATCAAATGCGATGTCAATATACGAGCACCCTCTTACATGTATAGAGATTAGGTATTTTTGACTGCTAATTTAAGAGCCAAAACTACTGATTTCGGCGTTGGTCTCGGAACAAAAGATATTCGTTTAAACGAGTTCTTCGATCCCCCATCAACTTGTCATAACATTTCCCACAAAATAGTATGCCGGGTATTTACCCGTATCTACCCGTTGTATGGGAACATATAAATTGACAGGTCTAACTTTATATTTTTTGCTGGCAAATATTTGTAGACCTAACTAGATGTTAAAATGTGCAATCAGACATCAAATGCGATGTCAATATACGAGCACCCTCATACATGTATAGAGATTAGGTATCTTTGACTGCTAATTTAAGAGTCAAAACTTAGGATTTCGGGGTTGGTCTCGGAACAAAAGATATTCGTATAGACGAGGTCTTCGATCCCCCATCAACTTGTCATAACATTTCCCACAAAATAGTATGCCGGGTATTTACCCGTATCTACCCGTTGTATGGGATCATACAAATTTACAGGTCTAACTTTATATTTTTTGCTGGCAAATATTTGTAGACCTAACTAGATGTTAAAATGTGCAATCAGACATCAAATGCGATGTCAATATACGAGCACCCTCATACATGTATAGAGAGTAGGTATCTTTGACTGCTTATCCAAGAGCCAAAACTACTGATTTCGGGGTTGGTCTCGGAACAAAAGATATTCGTATAGATGAGTTCTTCGATCCCCCATCAACTTGTTATAACATTTCCCACAAAATAGTATGCCGGGTATTTACCCGTATCTACCATGGGAACATACGAATTGACAGGTCTATGTTTACATTTTTTGCTGGCAAACGTAAGTAGACCTAATTATATGTTAAAATAAGTTATCAGATAACAAATAAGATGGCATTTGTATATTTAATATGGAAAGCATCAGTGATTTTAATCATTGATATTTTTTCTTTCAGAGATATTCATTGTTTTATACATTATATAACCTTTTTGTACATTTCTACACATAAATAGTGGACTCACACAAATTATTAAATAAATATTCCAATCTACCCACTCAAACGGGTAGATACGGGTATATACCCGGTGCATATCGGGTAAATACCCAAGCGTGGGTAAATACCCGGGTAGATGCCCATCTCTAATCGTAGATAATCTCCGAACGTCTGTTTCCAACTTTTCGCGCGTAGAGATGGGCATCTACCCGGGTATTTACCCACGCTTGGGTATTTACCCGATATGCACCGGGTATATACCCGTATCTACCCGTTTGGGTGGGTACATTGGAAAATTTATTTAAAATTTAGTGCGGGACCACTATTTATGTGTAGAAATGTACAAAAAGGTTATTTAATGTATAAAACAATGATTATCTCTTAAAGAAAAAATAACAAACATTAAAAATCACTGATGATATCCATATTAAATATACAAATACCATCTTATTTGTTATCTGATTGCTTATTATAACATATAATTAGGTCTACAAACATTTGCCAGCAAAATATATAAACTTTGACCTGTTACTTTATATGTTCCCATACAACGGGTCGATACGGGTAAATACCCGGCATACTATTTTGTGGGAAATGTTATAATAAGTTGACGGGGGATCAAAGAACTCGTCTATACGAATATCTTTTGTTCCGCGACCAACCCCGGAATCAGAAGTTTTGGCTCTTGGATGAGCAGTCAAAGATACCTACTCTCTATACATGTATGAGGGTGCTCGTATATTGACATCGCATTTGATGACTGATTGCTTATTTTAACATCTTGTTAGGTCTACAAATATTTGACAGCAAAAAATATAAACTTAGACCTGTAAATTTGTATGTTCCCATACAACGGGTAGATACGGGTAGATATCCGGGATTCTATTTAGTGGGAAATGTTATAAGAAAATGATAGGGGATCGAAGAACTCGTCTATACGAATATCTTTTGTTCCGAGACCAACCCCGAAATCAGTAGTTTTGGCTCTTGGATGAGCAGTCAAAGATACCTACTCTCTATACATGTATGAGGGTGCTCGTATATTGACATCACATTTGATGACTGATTGCTTATTTTAACATTTAATTAGGTCTTCAAATATTTGCCAAAAAATAAATAAACTTAGACCTGTAAATTTGTATGTTCCCATACAACGGGTAGATACAGGTAAATACCCGGCATACTATTTTGCGGGAAATGTTATAATAAGTTGATGGGGGATCAAAGAACTCATTGATATAAATATCTTTTGTTCCGAGACCAACCCCAAAATCAGTAGTTTTGGCTTTTATATGAGCAGTCAAAGATACCTTCTCTCTATGTATGTATGAGAGTGCTCGTATATTGACATCGAATTTGATGTCTGATTGCTTATTTTACTATATAATTAGGTCCACAAACATTTGCCAGCAAAAAATATAAACTTAGACCTGTAAATTTGTATGTTCCCATACAACGGGTAGATACGGGTAAATACCCTGCATTCTATTTTGTGGGAAATGTTATAACAAAATGATAGGGGATCGAAGAACTCGTCTATAAAAATATCTTTTGTTCCGAGACCAACCCCGAAATCAGTAATTTTGGCTTTTGGATGAGCAGTCAAAGATACCTACTCTCTATATTTGTATGAGATTGCTCGTATATTGACATCGCATTTGATGTTTGATTGTTTATTTTACTATATAATAAGGTCTTTAAACATTTGCCAGCAAAAAATATAAACTTAAGACTTTTAAATTTGTATATTTCCATACAACGGGTAGATACGGGTAAATACCCGGCATTCTATTTTGTGGGAAATGTTATAAAAAGTTGATAGGGGATCGAAGACCTCATTGATACGAATATCCTTTGTTCCGGGACCAACCCCAAAATCAGTAGTTTTGGCTTTTATATGAGCAGTCAAAGATACCTACTCTCTATATATGTATGAGAGTTCTCGTATATTTACATCGCATTTGATGTCTGATTGTTTTTTTTACTATATAATTAGGTCTACAAACATATGCCAGCAAAAAATATAAACTTAGACCTGTAAATTTGTGTGTTCCCATACAACGGGTAGATACAGGTAAATACCCGGCATACTATTTTGCGGGAAATGTTATAATAAGTTGATGGGAAATCAAAGAACGCATTGATACGAATATCTTTTGTTCCGTGACCATCCCCAAAATCAGTATTTTTGGCTTTTATATGAGCAGTCAAAAATACTTACTCTCTATACATGTATGAGGGTGCTCGTATATTGACATCGCATTTGATGACTGATTGCTTATTTTAACATCTAGTTAGGTCTACAAATATTTGACAGCAAAAAATATAAACTTAGACCTGTAAATTTGTATGTTCCCATACAACGGGTAGATATGGGTAAATACCCGGCATACTATTTTGCGGGAAATGTTATAACAAGTTGATAGGGGATCGAAGAACTCGTCTATACGAATATCTTTTGTTCCGAGACCAACCCCGAAATCAGTAGTTTTGGCTCTTGGATGAGCAGTCAAAGATACCTACTCTCTATACATGTATGAGGGAGCTCGTATATTGACATCGCATTTGATAACTTATTGCTTATTTTAACATCTAATTAGGTCTACAAATATTTGCCAGCAAAAAATATAAACTTAGACCTGTAAATTTGTATTTTCCCATACAACGGGTAGATACAGGTAAATACCCGGCATACTATTTTGCGGGAAATGTTATAATAAGTTGATGGGGGATCAAAGAACTCATTGATGTGAATATCTTTTGTTCCGAGGCCCACCCCGAAATCAGTAGTTTTGGGTCTTTTATGAGCAGTCAAAGATACCTACTCTCTATATATGTATGAGAGTGCTCGTATATTGTCATCGCATTTGATGTCTGATTGCTTATTTTACTATATAATTAGGTCTACAAATATTTGCCAGCAAAAACTATTAACTTAGACCTGTTAATTTGTATGTTGCCATACAACGGGTAGATACAGGTAAATACCCGGCATGCTATTTTGCGGGAAATGTTATAATATTTTAATGGGAGATCAAAGAACTTATTGATACGAATATCTTTTGTTCCGAGACCAACCCCGAAATCAGTAGTTTTGCCTTTTTTATGAGCAGTCAAAGATACCTACTCTCTATATATATGAGGGTGCTTATATATTTACATCGCATTTGATGTCTGATTGCTCATTGAAACACCTATTAGTATGTATTTGCGCACCTCCCAGCAAAAAAATGATAATAAATCAAAGAAGCCTACTTTCTAAGTATGATTAGTATGGTGGTTTCATATACTTTAATGTCAGATTTGACGTCTACCTGCATTTTAAGCATTTTAGAGCCCTTGCACACACGTTCGGACACGAATTGCGAAGTAATTACTCATAAAATTCAATCTACCCACCAAATGGGTAGATACGGGTATTTACCGGGTATTTACCCAATCTACCGGGTATATTCCCAAATGGGTAGATTGGGTATATACCCACCGCCCATCTCTACGCGCGAGCGACAGAATTCGCACCAAACAAAAAACTCCCAAACGCCAACCATACGCGCTTCGTGTCCGCCACGCACGCCACTAAATCGGGTATTATCATGGCTTCATGGCTACACTCTACACTACAATACAAAGACTAGTATCAAGAGCCGTAACCGTAAATTAATTTAAAAAAAAACGCGCTTCGCTTCGCGCCTGTTCAACTGTCAAATGTCATAACAACCCATTTTATTAGTGAATTTTGGTGGAATCGTGTAGAAAAATCTAGCACGGAGTACCTCTAAGGATTGTTTTATTGAGTTTTCTATGCGAAATGATCGTGTTTTCACGATGAGCTGCGTGCAAAATATTATCGACCGACAACTAGGGCTTTGTAAGTATTGTTATTATCATTAATTTTCTCAATAGATTGGTAAATATGTATTGTGCCGCATCAATATTTTTTGTTGTTTAGATTACCGCTTCAACTACGATAATGTGCTAAGGCGGCTGGTGGTGGACAGCGAGGAATCGTTCTATGGGTTGCAGAGTTCGTCTGTAATCGCTCAATTCGACCAAGATCCGCCTATCTTTGCTTGCCGCTTTGCAGAAGCGTCAGGTTATGAACATATCCTCGCGCTCGCCAATGAAGATGGACGGGTTGCTATTCAGGTAATTTGGCTTTACCTACCTTCTTTGATTGTCTACTTACAGGTAGCGGCACGAAACTCTAGACCTAAATTTCGCAGAAGTAAAAAATTAGTACTGTACCCATGCACTGTATCCCCTTTACATTTCACTCAGCGCTATACTTCGGGTACATTTTGCTAGCCCTTGAAGGCTACAAAACTTGCCTTTTTGGTATTTACAGTAGTAAGTACCAAGCCGACCCCAAATAGGGAAAAGACAAGGAATAAGAAAAAGAACAAAACATACAAAGAAATTGGTTGGTGATATGAGCATTGAGCATGGTATAATTTTTTTGCAATTTCCATTAAACAGTATGTGCATGTTGACCAAACCCCTTTGAAAAGCAGTGTCAATATCAGTGATAATCAAGTATGTATATCACAATTTTATTAAAACAATACTTGTTTTATTTATTATAGGGCAAGTATGAAGAGATTGATGAGTTTAGATGAAGCAAAAGAGGTTTGTCAGGATCGTAGCAAGTGGAGGTCCATAGTCTCTGCCTACTCTTGTAGGAAACAGGCGATATTATGTATGTAATACTTGTTTTATGGCCTGAGGTGCACAGTTAGTACAATACATATATGTATACATATATAATGCTCTGTCTGCCCCATTAGGGATAAAGACGTGATAGTATGTATGTATGTATATATGTATACATAATATCACGCCTGTTTCCCACAGGGGTAGGCATAGACTATGGACTAGCGTTGCATAACTATCAATAGTTCACCTTGAAAAACAGTCATAACATCAATAGTATTGATACTGTATCTACTATTTGCATGAAAAACTATTGATAGCTAAACTTACTATTGCTATATAGGTATTACAATATAATAAATAAATATATAGGGACAAATTACACTGATTGAGCTAGCCCCAAAGTAAGTTCGAGACTTGTGTTATGGGACACTAACTCAACGATACTATATTTTATAACAAATACATATATAGATAAACATTTAAGACCCAGGACAATTTGAAAAAGGCTATTTTCCAACTTGCCCTGACCGGAAATTGAACTCGGGACCTCTGGGTGGCGGTCTAGCATGGTGACCACTACGCCACAGAGGTCGTCAATTACAATAGTACAGTTCTTTATACAAATGGCACCTTTCGATAGTATCTATTGATACTATTGATAGTCCTATCAATAGACTATCGATATTTTATACTATTGCTTGCAACACTACTAGGGACCTCCACTTGCTACGATCCTGACAAACCTCTTTTGCTTCATCTAAACTCGTCAATCTTTTTATACATGCCCTTCGGTTACAGGTACTTTTTAACTCTACTTTTAACAAATAATAGGCAGTACCTGGGCGACCGAGCTTTGCTCGGTTACATCTCAAACATTAACAATTTTTTTTTTTCAAACTTGTCTAAAAACAAAATAAAAAAAAAGATATAAACTTATACATAAAAACAAAAGTAAGTCACCAAGTGGGATTCGAACCCGTAACACTCTTTCTAGCGGTCGCTATCCTTAACCACTGAGCTAAATCAAGGCGGTCGCGGCGCGACGAAATTAGCGACCATATTCTGCGTGGAAAGAAAAACGCATGAAAACTCGAAAACCCGCGTTTTCCCAAACATAAAACTAATCTAGATCGATTGTTTACCCCCGAAAACCCCCATATACAAATTTTCAGCGAAATCGTTAGAGCCGTTTTCGAGATCACAGAAATTTATAAATAAATATACATACATACATACAAGAATTGCTCGTTTAAAGGTATAAGATATCAATAGTATCTATAATAATTATAACTATTGATAATATTGCTTTTTAACAGTACCTATTGATACTACAATAATATTGATAGAGCATTTATTTTTTACCTCAGTATACTTTACCGTGTCATCGTGTCATCTTAAATTTTGACTTTGGCAAAATCATCAATATTGATGGAGCCATAATCTAAGAAAAGAATATGAACCCACACTAGTCAGTGATCCTGGGAATACAAATCAAGTGCTTTCACAAGCGACACTAGACATGGTTTGCATTTGGACGGTTGCCTCAAGTGGCATAAAAAATTTGTCAAGCTGCTCTGTGCTTCAAAAGGAAGCCATTGATCTCCAAAGCCTTATATGGTAAAGCTTTGCAAATGCCTTTAGGCAGCTTGAAAAATTCGCACGAGTGTTGGCCACTTAGGCCTAACGCAGACGACAGACTAGACCGCGCCGCACTTTTTAGTCTGTGAAAATAGAAGCAATGAAATCACATGCAGTAACGCACACGACGCGCAAAAAGTCCGGCGCGCGGCGTGTGCGTTACTGCGTATGATTCCATAGGTCCTATTTTCACAGACTATCATACTAAAAAGTGCGTCATGAATAGTCTGTCGTCTGCGTTGAGCCTTACATACACACATACACACAAAAGTTTATTTATTGTATGTAGGCAAATTAAAAACCCTGACTGTCAAGAACGCTATCTAGTGATGAGTAGCAGAACTATTGATACGACTTGATGTATCCGTAGCGTCATCTATTATTTGCTAGAGAAAGCACTGACTTTCAAGCCTTGTACCCATTAAATTATAAACAGCTGAACCGAACCTTATCAAACATAGTTAAAATCCACTCCAAGGAAACTTGCTTTCACGTAAAACAAACTGCATCGAATTCGGTCCATCCGTTCGAGCGCTTTGACTCCACAGACAGACCAACAGACACCGTCAAATTTATAAGTTTTATAACACCCCTCTTTTTGTGGGGGGATAAAAACAAAACAAAAATCTACTTTATACTAAACTGACTTATCTTCCTGCAGGACACATCAATGGTCACCTCTGCCAGCTCGCTGGAGAGCTTCCAGTGCCACAACAACGCCGTGTTCGACCTGGCCTGGATGCCTGGCCACATGAACTTTGTCACTGTCTCAGGTATTCTAACAGACTAGCACTCATACATATATACGTCTTTGTCTCTCATGGGGCAGACAGAGCATTTGGGTCTTGTGGCTCTAAGCAGATAGAGCCTAGTCCTTATACTCATAAAAATTAAATACAGTTTGCGAAACTATATGTATAAAAATAAATGTTTTCGTTAATTTGACATTGAAAGGAGACAAAACATTTTTTAACTAAAAAAGGTTTAGCAAATGATTGTATTTTTTTATTGAATAACGGTGTAGGGCAAGAAGGTGGATGAAGGAATCAAAATAGTGATTAGTTGCTAGCCGCATCGCCTATTAACATTATTAGAATGTTTGCACAATCCCTCGGATCGGCTCTTACGATCTGCGCAGTAAGAGAAGCAGTTGGTACATTCAAAGTATTTTTTCGCTCAGACCAGCATGGAATAATATTATACCTGTAATTTTATCTTTATTTCTTTTTACGAGTTTTAATTCTGAAGTACACTGGTAACACACATTGGTTGTAGTTTAATCTTGAGTAATCTTGAGACACCACCGAAATATTAATATGCCCGTTTCAGGTGACCACACAGCCTGCCTCTGGGACATCGCCGACGGCACTCCAAAAAGCATTCAGGTATTCTCAAACCACTCGCGATCTGTGAAGACGGCCGTGTTCCGTCCCGCGGAGCCGTCTGTGTTCGCCACCGGCGCCAGGGACGGACACATCCTCATTTGGGACATCAGAGCCAACAGCCAACCTTCCGTTATTTTAAAACCAGATAACTGCTTAATGAACTGCCATTCGGCTAGTGCACCTAAAACACCAGGATCGCATGGAAAGAGACCGAGATTCGACAACCACCGAGCTATTAGTATTACGGGATTGGTATTTCAAAACAATCAAACGTTGATATCCTGCGGAGAATGCGACGGCAACATCAAAGTGTGGGATTTGAGGAAGAACTACAACATCTACAAGCGGGAACCCCTCCCGAAACATTCTATCCCATACTGCGGAAGCTCGACTAAGAACGGTTACACGAATTTGATCGTAGACGACGCGAGAATGAGGTTGTACGCGAGCTGCATGGACAATGTTATATACTGTTTCAACATATCCACTTATAACTCTCTGCCGGAACAAAGGTACATCGGTCACGAGAACAGTACCTTCTACATCAAAACCAGTCTGAGCCCGGATGGGACGTACTTAGTCAGTGGAAGCAGTGATAAAAACGCTTATATTTGGAATGTTAAGTACTCTGAACCCGTGGTGAAGTTGACGGGGCACTGGGCCGAAGTGACTTGCGCGGCGTGGGCGCGGGTGCCTGATATGAAGCTCGTCACCTGCAGCGACGACGCCCGCCACAAGATATGGCGGGTCGGGAGGGAGTTCCTCGACCCTGACGTGGAATATAAGGGGAAAGCTGAGGTTGTACCCCGCACAGACGTTGCCACTCTACCCCAGTGGGGAGCCCTGGACAAAACACCGAGTTCATTGAAGAGAAAGTTGATATCGACCCCCAATTCATACAGCGCCAAACGACTGAAGTCTAACACCACTAGGAAAACCAAACGCTGCCTCGCAGATCTCATGAATGCTTCCACGAACAAAGACAGTGAAGACAACGAAGCTGGTGGGAAACGACCTAAACTTGAAAGTATAGCAGAAGAGGTGAAATTGCTTCCGGCAGGTATTAAAAGGCGGTTAGAGAGCACAGAAGATGCAAGTCCAGTAAAGAAATGTCTCTTAGAATCTGAACCGTCAAGTTCGGACTGGACGTACTCGGTTCCTAAACCTGGAACGTCTTTCATGACTCCAACAAAGAATTTCGAGCGAAAACCCACAAAATTAATCTCACCGAAGAGTCCAAAAGCAATTTCACCGAGTTCGGTCCATCGGTCGCCGGTAAAAGTGTCTCCGAGCAAAGTTAGGGTAATATCGTTCTCGACTCCGACTAAGGATCTGCCAGACTTCGTTATGACCGGGGAGGCCCCTCATCATAGGTTGATGTCGCCTGTACGGAAGAAGCAGGAGACTACGGACTGGTTGACAAGAATGTCGAGGGAGAAGAAAGGGAAACAAGACGTAGAGAAGATTGTTCTCCCTGTCTCCACTCCGCTGAGTCCTCGAGAGAACCTTCCCCCGCGCCGTGCTTCTGTTTCGGAGCGTTCGGAGCGCACCCCTAAGAGCGTTAAAAAAAGTAAAACCTTATTGAAATACTTTAGTGTCGCGAAAGACAAGTAATGCAGGTTATCTCCTTTTCAGTTCCTGCGGTCCGTTATGCTACCAACCTTTTTCGTTTTTCTTTTGTTTCAGACCAGCATGTTATAAAATGGGCTGTTCTTGACATTTTATAATTGTCACGATAAGTAGATCATTCTCTAATATTGATGGCGTTAAAGAGATGAGAAGTTATCAAGAAATCTAAATGACAGTCTTATAATTTATCACATACATTCTTATGCAATCTTCATCATCATCTTCCTCGCCTTATCCCTATTTGGGGTCGGCTCTGTATGTCAACTCCCTCCATAGTTTTCTATCTTACTCGTTATTATTACCCAGAGCGAGATAGAGAGTGTTCGATAAACGCTGTCACCGGTGCCATACCACAGGGGAAGGAACTGCAGTTCCTACCCCTAATACAAAGAGCGTAAAACTTTACTTACGTCCCGAAATGAGGTAATATTTTATTTCTTGAAGTACCACAAGCCGTGTAACCTTACCATATCTTGTCAGTGTTAACGGATCGCAGGACCAGAGCCCTATGTAGCATTTAAGTACAAAAGTGGACTGAATTTTTTTATTCCTATTTTATTTATCAAACCATGTGCATTTGTGACATATTTAAGATATAGCGTGAATGTGATAATAAATTAGCGTGATGAAATCTGAAAAAGTTAGACGTCAAATTATTATGTACAGCCGACCGGTATTCCTTGCCTGTGGGGTGCAGGGAGCGGGTATATGGCACTTAAGGGGGCTAAGGCGTAAATAGCGTGCGTGATACACGTCCGCATGGCTAGCAACCCGTCACTGTATTGATTGCTTTTGAAAGAAAGAAAAATAGTTTATTAGGCTACATATAAAAAATTATACAATTATTATTATTATACTTTTCCATCTTCTCGCCCACCATGACGCTAAAAGTGGCTTTTGAGTCTTGCGGCCCTGGGCTCTGCATAGAGCCGCAAGACCCAAAATGCTCTGTCTGCCCCATTAGGGATAAAGACGTGATAGTATGTATGTATGTATACACGTCCGCACTTCGTACTTTACACACATAAAGACTTAATAGTTACGTCTTTATCCCTAACGGGGCACTTTACGTCTTGCGGCTCTAAGCAGACAAAGCACAGGGTCGCAGGACTCAAATGCCACTTTAAGTGACTCGATGGTGGGCGAAAATGTGGAAAAACTAAACAAATAGCGATGGGTTGCTAGCCGTATTATTTACTAGAGGCAGCGCGCGGCTTCGCCCGCGTTAACCACTCGAGTGAAGTCGCGGGCGTGATGCAATATAGCCTATAGCCTTCCTCGATAAACGACCTATCTAATACCGAAAGAATTTTTCAAATCGGACCAGTGGTTCCTGAGATTATCGCGTTCAAACAAACAAACAAACAAACAAACTCTTCAGCTTTATATATAAGTAAGTATGGATTAAATAAAATAATTCACTTTTTTGCCTAGTGTCTCGACCGGCATCTATGATTTCCACGAAACGAGAAGTCGCTTAAACTTCCCTTAGTCGTGATATAGTACAAATTATTATTCGCCTGCGCGGTACAGGGGCGCGGGGTGTGACGATTTGGGGGCTTACGGAGGCACAGAATACGTAATAGTACAGAAAAATTCCTCCTAAATTGGACATTTGCAAATCAAACCCAATTACATACATACATACATACATACTATACATACTATCACGTCTTTATCCCTAATGGGGTAGACAGAGCATTTTGGGTCTTGCGGTTCTATGCAGAGCCCAGGGCCGCAAGACCCAAAAGCCACTTTTAGCGTCATGGTGGGCGAGAAGATGGAAAAGCAATCAATACAGTGATGGGTTGCTAGCCGCATCGCCTGTTAACATGATTTGCATTTTTGCCCATTCCCTCGATCGGCTTTTACGATCTGCGTGGGAAGAGAAGCAGCTGGTACATTCTAAGTTTTTTTTTTTATTTCTCCCAGACCAGCATGGGAGAACCCAATTACAGCGTACTAAAGTCCTATTTAGTTTGCACGCCGCGCATTTAACTTTGGACTTATTAGCCTATTGTGCGCCGAACGAGCCAAAATGCACTTTACGTCTGCGACGGTCAGTATGCTTTATGATAAGCGTTACATTTTTGAAAAAAATTAAACTTATTTCTATGAATAAGTCCTGCTTGAGAGGTGCTTAACTTCGTACCTAAACTACGAAAGGCACCTAGTCTGCTATATCATGCTTGTTTGTTTATAAAGCTTTATTGTACATAGAAAAAACACTCATACAAATCAGAAAAGCCGTATAGGGATCTCTTTCAGTCAACCGCCTAGTAATTGAGAGGAACGTTTACTTATTATGCACTAACCGAAGCCCGCGACTTCATTCGCGTGGACTTTGACTCCGGTAAATGTTCATCATCAGGCTGAACAAAATTACTGTCTCCATCGCCCCCAATATTTTTTTGGAAATATATATAACGTAGAGACTCAATTTTTTTACTGTTTCGTTATATGTGTAAATTAAGGCGATTAACACACTTTACCGCGTCCCGCTGCGTGGTGCAGGGCCGCGCTGTATGCAAGCATCGCAATTTGAATAGAAAACACGCATACGACAATGCACTGACACCGCATCCCTGCGCGTCGTTTTTCTGCGGCCCCGCTGTGTGTTAAGAGTCCCCCGACCCTAGACCAAAATACAACTTTCCATACAAACGTAGTCTACGTTTTATTTCAAAACGACATGTCCGATTTGGACAAAATTTTGTCTAGTTTCCTACAGTAAAAATATGAACTTGAAATAGAATATAGTGTTTTATATCATTTTTGACCATTAGTATGGAAAACTTCTAAATCGTTATATTTTCTTTCCAGTTCATAATTTTACTATAGGAAACCAGTTATAACCCTAGATAATTGCAATTTCTTTACAATTACCAATTTTTACCGGAATCTGACATGTGGTTTCAAAATTAAACGTAGACTACGTTTGTATGGGATTTCGGCCTTACGTGGGACTCTTAATCGCCTTGAAAGCATGATGCACGCGCGTACCCCCCTCGATCCCCTCAGTCCCCGTAGTCGTCTTACCCGCACCCCTGTTCCCCGCAGGCGAAAACTCACCGTCTTATTATAAAAACAGGTCTAACTGTTATTAAGTTTAAACCATTATCCACTCAAATCAAGTTAACATTGACAGATGAGTTAGTTTTACTTTACTAAATATCAACTTGATTAGGACGGATAATGGTTTAAACCTAATAACAAACTTAGTCCTCATTTTGTAATAAGACGGTCAGGGTTGGATCTCATGTGTCATTGGGACGCTTTACCACCGGCCGTGCTGAAGCCTTCCGTCGCTATCTCGCTCTAGCAAATGACGGTTCTGAGCTACAGAAAAGGATAACAGCAAGAAAAGTGATGTTCCGTGCTGCCTAATGAGTCCCAACCCTTAAAGCGGTCTATAGATTTTTTTAGCAAGTTGTCTGTCTATTCTATATCGACGTGAATCAAGATTTGGCTTGTAGTAATCTCATGGGCCCTTTTTAATAAATATCCCATCACAAACGAAATAATGAATATTAATTAGAATCAAGGCGTTAGTTAAAAGGTAATTTTAGTTAAATGTAAAAAAAATAAGGGCAATTTCAGTTAATGATACCGAATAATTTTGTCAAATAAAATACTCGTACATTACAATGGATGAGCTCTGTTTCTAGATACCTACGTTTATTTGGAAAGATGTTTAGAATGATGGACTGGACTGGCACTTAAAATATGTACCTTATTAGCATTTTTAATTCGAAGTGTCTATGGTTTAACAAAATTAACTGGTGACAATTTCAGTTCATAAACGTTTGAGAATCATTTTATTTATTTTATATACTGACTGCCCCTTTTAATAATCGGTTAATTTTGTTGGATCGTCATATTAAGAGGGCGCCAAAAGTGGCCACGCGTGGCGGTTAAGTCGATAATAACTACAGCGAAATAAAATTATAATAATTAATGTTTTAAAAATACGTACTTTAATAATAATCACAGATAGTCCGTCGGGATTTTTTAAAATATTGGTTATATAATGAGAAATGTAATAAAACTCGATTGGGGGCGCTGCGGCCGCTCGGCGCCCTCTTAAGGGGATGCATTAATTTTATGTAAACATTAGTTCATAAAAAAATATCTTCGTTTCCTTCCAAATAATTTATTTTAAATAGGGACAGCACTGGTCCCCGAATAATTGATGTATCCCTTAAAAGGATTACTTAGGCGGTAAGTCTTTGAATTTAAGTATTAATTTTATATTTTATTCTTTTACTGTTTTATAGATTCACTCTTCCTGAATCTATAATAAAATCGATTACTAAAATACCCACATAGTTTTATTTATATTCTTGACATTTATCCTTATAAATGAAATTAATAGATACTTCATAAAAAAACTGTTATAAAGACGATTA
Source organism: Acrobasis consociella (assembly GCA_963555685.1). Taxonomy (NCBI): domain Eukaryota; kingdom Metazoa; phylum Arthropoda; class Insecta; order Lepidoptera; family Pyralidae; genus Acrobasis; species Acrobasis consociella. The sequence goes on from OY743117.1 coordinate 19,782,671, forward strand.
TTTGCCCTCATAGCATGGCACTATAGAAAAGCCATGGATAATGTTTATGTTTTATCTTACTCGTTATGACAGCTACAGTTGATAGAGCTTCGAGTAGTTGCCACTAGATATCAAACTATTTAAACGATTTTTGAGAATTTCCGTCCCGTTTTAACGCGCTTTAGAACTATCTAATATGTGGTTACCAGATAAATCGATAGATACCAAATTTCCCTCTCTCTCGGGCACCTATTTTAGTATGTAAAACCTATTTTATTTTCGTCGAGTAGTATGAAAGAGGTGCTGACGTCACAACAAATGGGACCAATAAAACAGCGATATAAGATGTGCCATTGCTCACTCTTTATTACGTTGTTAATCAATATATAAAAACATAATATAAATTATTTTGTATAATATCACCATTGATTGTTGCAAATTACACGATACTGCGGGCCCCCGCTCGTCCTGTGGCCTGAGTCGCGTATATCATTGCCGGAGAGTCCCTATAAACGTTTCATGGTACTTATACCAAGCGCCAGTTAGATAATCAATCGTTCAATATGTTAATCTAGCGTAGTCTATTCTTTGTTCATGTAAGTGCTATGCTTCTCACAAAGATTAATGGGCAATTGCCGTAGCCACATCAGAAATTATTATAAACAGGCCATTTTCGACTCTATAAGAATATGGGTTTAACTATAGGAGATCAAGGTACAAGCAAGAAAAAGGTAGAATAGGGAACGTCAATATTGACTTACTAACTAGTGCTTAGTATAAGAGTTTTACGCCACACTTGACGTTAAGCGTTTATATAATGGGGATCTCCGGAAATTGTGTACCCGATTTAAGGCCCTGGTCGTTTAAGAATAACTGTGACAGTGCCCGTACGTCTCGTAGGAAAAAAGTATACTCTTTCATTTTTGTAACGTTGCAAAATAGTTAGGTTTTTCTAAGATGCAAAACCGATTCACTGTCATTCCAGTGCGAAGAAAAAAATAATATTTAAATTCTATCAGGAACGTAAATCAAGGTAGGTACTTACTCTTATTATTAGCTGTATCAAAAGTTACAATTACCTGTAACTGTCACAGTCAATCTTATTATTATGACATAATCACCAACAGAACATTCTCTGATGATGTGAATCCACAATTTATGAAATTACAAATTGTAATTTGTATCGATACTTCATTTATCGTCGATATGAAACAGAGATTTGTTCGCTGCGATATTATGTTCATTATATCGAATTTTGAAATTAGCTTTGACTATATACGGCCAAAACGGACGAGCGTCGAGCCCAGCGGAATCTCGGCTTAGTAGAGATCATCTAATCAACGGCAGATCTATCATTAGCCCATAGCTTGTCTGTTCAACGACAGAAGTCATCCAATTTTAATCCTTACGGCATTGAGGTAAGGAATAAATTAGGTCGCCACTTCTGTCGTTGACTGTCCATCCCCATCAACACAGGTCATGACCTTCCAGGACATAGCTGTTTAAATGACAGAATGTCCAAATAGTTTGATTGCCTTTGTGTTAAGTAATTCAAGACTCAAAATGCGTTACAAACATATAACACAATCGTTAAAAAGAACGATTTTCAAATGCATTAAATGTCATATAGTTCAATCGTTGGAACGAGCCAATGTCAGATATATTAATTGCTACAGAGTGTAAATGTTAGAATAATCGAGTGTCAGAATGTATAAAATGCATCCCGATTTCATTGTTATGATGAATAAGAGTCAAAATGTACAATTTGTATCAGTGTCATAATGACAAGTCCTTACGTCATGTACTGTTTCTTATCATGGACTCATCATCATCCGAGCACTTTATTCAGGTAACTTTCTCAGCATATTAAAATACCTGGGAAAGTAATATTAGAGTCCAAGTATTTAACTCTTATGCTGGTCTGAGAGAAATAAAAAAAAACTTAGAATGTACCAGCTGCTTCTCTTCCCATGCAGATCGTAAAAGCCGATCAAGGGAATGGGCAAAAATGCAAATCATGTGAACAGGCGATGCGGCTAGCAACCCATCACTGTATTGATTGTGTTCCATCTTTTCGCCCACCATGACGCTAAAAGTGGCTTTTGGGTCTTGCGGCCCTGGGCTCTGCATATAACCGAAAGACCCAAAATGCTCTGTCTGCCCCATTAGGGATAAAGACGTGATAATATGTATGTATGTAAGTATTTAACCGCGCCGGGAACCGAACGCGGTACCTCCGGGTCGCAAGCGAGCGTATTGACCACTGCGCCATGGACCTTTTTTATCAAGGAGTGTGATATTAATAAGTAGTCAATAAAACTCTTTCGAGTACTTCTTTGTTCTTTTATAAACAAAAGAATATTGGCATATAGTTGTCAGATAAGTTCATTCCATCCAATCCGTTCTTGCGTTTAGTTTAGTTATATTACAAATTCTATATTAAAATGGAAGAGCCACAGCTTTCTTTTAGCACCAATCAAAAAGGCAACCAGACATTACTGTACGGTAAACACAGATATAATTTGGGAGTAACAAATCAAAGTGGTACTACTCTTTGGAAGTGTATTAATCGACTCTCCTGTGCTGCATCAATGACAATAGACAGAACCAAAACTAAAATATTACGCAAAACAGTGCACACATGTAATCCACCATCATCAAAAAATAAGATTCACGTTGCATCGGAACTTTGTAAAAGAAAGGTATGTGAAAATTACCAATCAGTGCAAGAAATATTCGAAGAATGCTTTATTTCTCATAAAGGTACATCTGATTCCGATTCTGCTGATTCAATCCCGATGCCATTATTTGAAAATAAAAGGCGAACGCTTTACAGAACAAGAAAAAATTTTTTGGAAGTCACCAAAACCACATTTAGTACATTAGAAGAAGTGGAATTACCGAACATTTTGAAGGAAAATTTTTTGCTGTGGGAAGACGGGACTAATGATAAAATTTTATTATTTGGCACTAATTTTACAAAAAAATATATTAATCGTGAGAGTGGTGATAAAATGTGGTTTGGAGACGGTACATTCGAAGCAACTCCGGTGCCTTTTGGACAACTATTCACTTTACATTTGGACATTAACAGCACAGAAGAGAAAACTAATATTGTACCATTACTTTATGCTTTATTACCCGACAAAAAAACTGAAACTTACGTTCGTTTATTTTCATACATAAAAAATGAACTAAAAGTTGAAATAAAAAAATACAAATCGGATTTTGAAAAGGCTCAAATTAATGCTATTGTAGAAGTTTACCCGGATTGTAAATTAAGCGGATGTTTCTACCACTATAATAAAGCAATATGGCGAAAAGCCGATGCGTTAAAACTTCAAGAGACTCGTGATGGGCGAAGACTTGCAGAGCTAGCATCATATTTACCGTTACTACCCAAGGACTTGTTGACTGTCGGATGGGCTGAAATTTTAAAAAGCATTTCAGAGAAAACAGATCAAATAGACAAATTTGAAACTTATTTTGTCAAGCAATGGCTGGCAAAAAATTATGTTGAACAAATTAGCTGTGCTTATGAACGTCATCGAACAAATAACAGTTTAGAGGGGTGGCATAATCGGCTAATAAAGAGAATGCGGTGCAAGCCAAACTTATTTACGTTTGTTGATCTACTGCGCAAGGAAGCAAAATATCAGGAATCTAAAATTAAGAATGTACTATTCGAGAACATTAAACGAAGGAAGTGTGATATTATTTTTGATCGGAAGATGAAATATTATTTAAACCAACTGGAGAGTAAAGAAATCAATGCCCTTAATTATTTAAAATGCATTGCAAAGCTCAAACGCAATGAAAAGCAATACAATAGCTAAACCTTGCAATGCATTACCATGTCTAACATTGTTTTATTTTTATTTTTTGTTTCAAAATTGTGTTTAGTTTTAATAGTTTTACGTAAAAATGTTTAAATAAGATTAAATGAAATTTGAATAAGATTAAATGAACTACGTATCAATTAACCTGTTTTACTATTTTTTTGTAGATTTTTTTTCTTTTATCTGATAAAGTAAACGGGATAAATAAAGCGCTTGGATGATGATTAGGTATGTTCCCATTGCGTGAACGGTACATTTTTGACATTGTAAGATTCTGTAATATAGTCATCCAAATGACTAGCCACTAAAATATTGTTGACTTTAGGTAATTCATCACTGACATAACTTGTCATAGACACATATTAATATTTGTATATTGTGACACAAACACTATTTAATATAAATCCAATGTGAAATTTTGTCATTTTGTCACTACAACTATTTATCCATCTAAATTTGTACATTTTGGCATTAACACAATCAAACTATTTAGACGTTCCGTCATTTAATCAGCTATGTCCTGGAAGGGGTCATGAACGTAAATAAAGTGTTGTACGATACCTGCAGTTGTCTCGCTCGTACGGATAATAAATAGCAATATTTGATATTCGTGTTTCGTTTACTCGAGCTTAGTAACTTAGTTTACTAATGAAACTACAGGCATCGCACAGCACTCTCACAACAATAACAACTGAAAAGTGTCGACTACGCCGCAGCGCCGCACGCGCATGTATGACTGCTTGTCACAAACAGAGCAGATCTGAGTACACACGAACTGGCACAAATTGCCCAAAATCCCGGGATGGCACGAGAGCTTCGCCGCCGACTACAACCAGCAATAATGTTAAAAAGGATGACCAGAAAGCTGAGGAATTAGATCATATCGTTTCGCCCTTCAAATGGCAGCATTTACGTTCTAAAATACAACAAAAATAAAATATAAATATAAACTTCGACTTGGAGTCAACTGGCAAACTAAATGGGGTAGATGTAGTGAGTTCTATGGTATGTTAGGGCGTGCGACCGCGGGCAGCGACGGGTGTAAACATAAACAGATAATGTGCAGACTCGGGAAAAACAATGACTGACAATACGCCTAACAGAAAAGCGGCCGTTCGTTATAGTTCAAATTGCGGCAGTCAGTTAAAAATACATTCTTTTTCCCGCGTAATCTGCATTAACAAGATGGGCGCTTGCGCCTCCGCCATACAATTTGTTATACCTACTACATCTAATTCTGCTCTTAACTCTACGTAACTTAACACTATGTACATACATCTTTAAGCGATTTTAAAAAAGTCTTAGTACTTTATTAATTTGAAAATTTGTTAAATGTCTTTATCGTTAAATTCACTTGAATCACTCGCACCACATTTTTATTATGTTGTATCCAAGAAGATGTAATCTATGGAGATCGCACTCATGTCTAGTTACGTTACACGTGTTTTGAATCATGCATTTGCTGCATATTCGTGGTGTAACCTCCATAGGGTACAAACTCTTGTATCTCTTCGTTTTCGATTTAAAAAATACAAATAACAAAATGTTTAGCCCCGCTAAAACTAAACGTTAACACTAGGGTACAACCGACGTGACTTGTACGATCGACGAGCGCGTGTAAGTACTTCCCGACTCGACTGTCGCCTTGTTTACACGAAATTAGTAGCTTAGTAAGATACGTTTTTTATGCGGTTCTAGCATCTATAATCCTGAAACAAGTAAATATCAATTATCAACCGTTTGCTAAGCCTATTTTTGTTAAAATGTGTTTTTTCTCTTACTTAGGTATACAATGTCAAATATTGAAAAAAGAGAAAAGGGCAAAAACTATTTTAACTAAAGATAAGTTTAGCAAATGTTTGATATTTTTAGAAGAGCGTAAATGTTTACTAATTCAACTACTAAAAGCGTGTAAACAAGGCATATCCGTAATAATTCGCTTCTCAAATATTGCACACAAAATCGCAGCGCGACTCGTCGCCATAACAATTGACATAATGGTAAAATAACGTTAATCTATGATGGAATCACGTGTTGTGGCCAAGATATTCATGCTAAAATGAAACTAAACCATAGAACGCTGCGAAGATGGACAGCTCGGGAGTAGAAGGGATGTATTTTTGTACACACTGTCACCTTTTTACCGCTGACCGATAGACAGAGCTTGGGGTCGTCAGACGAGGTCTTAACCTCGTTTAACGTGATGGTGGACGTGAAAGACTTTCTCTTCCATGCTGGTCTTGGAGAAAACCAAAAATTTAGAATATACCAGCTGCTTCTCCCGCGTAGATCGTAAACGCTGATCGAGGAAATGAGAATCATGTTTTGTGAAAATGAGAATCACTGTAGAAGCCAATCAGCTTCTACGATCTGCGAGGGAAGAGAAGTCGATTGTACATTCTACGTTTTTCATTTTTTCCTAGACCAGCATGGAAGATTACCAAATTCAAAATGTACCTACCGATTAGCGCTGTAAGTTCTAAGGTGTCAGTGACATCTAAACTGAAAAACAGTCATACAAAAATACATCAGTTCTTCGGTTTCACTTTTGTGACCGTCCATCTTTACTGCAGCGTAACTACGCACCAAAGATGGCGTCCACGTAGCACGAATACCCCGCAGTCAGTCGCAATTCGAGATCAAGCTCGAGGCTGCGCGCCCCGCCGCAGCCGCGAGGCGCCGGCCGACAAACGCCGCGCCGGTGTCGTCACGTCAGGCAACATTTCATTTTTTTAAATCCTTTTTACCAAAGAATTTTGTCAATTGATGGGAATCTTGGTTTCAATGCACAGGAGTGCCATTTTTGAAACACTGAGTCAGTAAACGATTGATTTTTGCTATACAAAAACTGTTAGTTTATTGACTCCGTGTTTCAACAATGGGTTCGGTGCGCTGGTCATATTTATTTCAAACATTTGTGAATAAATCAGTAAAGTCTAGTCTCTTTATAGGATTACTTGGTAAACACCAGCAACATTTTTGGAGCAAGTTCTGTCTGATACTGAACTACTTTCCATAAACACAGTTATCGAAAAAAATATATTTAATATTTTTTTTACAGAAAATAGTTTAGTATCAAGTTCACTTGCTCAAAAAATTTAGCTGGAGTTAAAAAAGTAAAATGTACAAGGTAAATTGTTTGATTCGATTTTTCCAAAACAGAGTTTTCTAGAAGTTTTGTGTAGGATCAAATAAAGCAAAAGGATCAGAAAGCCTTAGACGACACACGACGCGGTTCATTTGTCTCCTAGCAACTCGAGGCTTCTATACAACAATACAGTTTATCACAATAGATATAATTAAAGTAATATTTGGGTGTCGTAAACTAGCAATGGCCTCGTACAAAATACAGCTCTATACTGTGATATGAGTTCGTTGCTGAGCTCCGCTACTTGGCGTCTAGTTTTCTTTTCATGCGATTATGGATCAGCTAGCTATAGCGTTTCTCGATCTTCAGAAAAATGCTTGATTTTCCTTGATTAGAAACATCGGGAGACATGGAAAATACTTCTCCGACAAGAACATAGTCCTTAAATATGAATGATGATGATAGAATTTGACGTCTGAACACAACATCCGAGCACTTCTCTAGTGAAAAAGTGTCGAACAATAAATAGTGAATATACTAGAATTTTAAAATTAACTACTAGCATTGTGTGTAAAAAATCAAGACTTCCAAACCGTCAGCGGCATTTTGAATAACTTCGGAGGCTTATGATATACAAGGTCCATTTGTGCATAAACATTTATCTCTTGTAATACATTAATTGCTCTAGGTACTAGTTGAATTTTGGATCCCAGACAAAATTTCACCAGAGACGTTTCCCTGGCGGAATATGATTTTGACGAATTTATCGATAAATATTTGACGGAAAGAGATTTTACACTAAAGATCTAGTATAGTTAGCATTCATTATTCGACACTTTTCGCTGGGGAAATGCACACACATCCGAAAGTAAAAAGAGTATTTATATTTCTGTTCTTACCATCAGCATAACGAATATGTCCGTATAGTAAAAAGTCAGTGTATAATGGCATCACTTCGCCGTCATTTTGGTGTCATAATCGCACAACAGAGCAGACTAGACGCCCGAGCGTTTAATATAAACAAATTAAGCCCACTTCCTACAAAAAGTCGCATTCCAAACTTAGCAAACGTGAGTAAATACTTCCAAAAAGCTGCTCTTGCAGCCAGTAGCGTAAGAAATCGTGACATGAAGCATGCCCCATGGCTGAATAATGCAGTAAAACGCAGTGCTAGATTTCATAAACATTGCCTGTTTTGTACTAAACAGTCTAATGATCTTTACTAAACACGTAATGCATATGAAATTAGACACTAGTTTTTCCAATTATTAAGCAACTTATCGGTATCAGCGTAGTTAAGCCCTTTCAGTTTAAAAAACCGCGATTGCTAGTGTTTAGAAAATGTAAGGGCAACGTTTGTTGTTGGTTCTTGAGTGTAAGTGGCCAACACTGGTGTATTTTCAACGCTAACACGCTTCACGTCACGACATCTTCCCGTCACGCGTGTCAACTACAAATAAGGACAATGTACACAAAGATGGCATGATTACAAACGAGGTCGGACAGACACGCTTACACAATATTATATAAGTTTGTACTTTGATCATTTTGAGTGCAACCACTGAGGAACTCAAACGAGCGAGTCGGCTCGAGGCGTCTAAAACTGATTTCTGGAAACGAGGACCAGTCCGTTCGTAGCTCTAACCGAGGGATTGTTACACACTTTACATGATATAAACTGGCAATCAGGTCAAAGTTGTTGCCTAGGTGTAGTTTGCTTTTATTTTATGTGTGTAAGTGGCCAACTAATATTTCAGGCTGCCTGTGTAAGTGGATTACACTGGTAGCATAGCTTGACGACTTCAACGTGCCAAAGCACTTTACAATAATGTTTATGACTCACGTAAAAGTTTAAACACGTGTTTCTATGCACCTACGTTCGACCTCATTGGTCCGACGTTTCCACAAATCTACGTTAAACAATAACAAACAATTTCAAGTGCTCAGGATTTACAATTTACTACAATAAAGTGGAAAATATGCTCCTCGAATTATCCTAACGTTTTAGTTTAGAATAAGTCATATTCGTTCGTCGAAGGACGCGGTAAATCAGTTATAAAGTTATCTAAAATGTAGACCATGTTTTAGACAATCGTCCGAGCCAGTCTTATTGCACTAGGGGCACGGAGGAGACGAATACAGAGCCCAAGCTTTATGTAATCGAATTACAATGAAGTACAATATTGTAATGACACAAATGCGACATGTTGGTAAGTCGCAATTATTACTTCTTGGTTGGAATAGATAAGTTTGCATATACTTACTTCTTTTAAGACGATTCGGGGAAATGTTTATTATTCTGTTTTGTGTACAAGGATAGCAGTAATATCCCTCTTGATAGTGATAAAAGTTGTCCATGACAGGGCTAATGAGATACGATATGAACATATATAAAAACATATTAAGAGGTTAAGAACTTAGCGGAAGGAAGAAAGACATGGAAAGCACTCCACCGACAAGAGCCCAGCTCTTAAATATAAGAAGAAGATAAAAAAAGTTATTAAGTTGCTACGTATATGTATAAGTCAAGGAAATTGTACAAGAAATACTTAAGAAAGATTACTGTCGACAACGATGAAGTCAGTACCTACCTATATAATGCGATTGGGTAAAGCTTGGTATCTTTAAACGCCTCCTCTGTGCCGAGTATCCCGGTTTTGGATGCGTGTAGGATACCTAACATCAATCAGTATAACGCAGCGACATGCATCTTGTCTAACCTAGACTCCAGAATTAGATATACTAGTTTGACAATCCATTACTTTTCCCTCACTACAGTCAAGTACCCATAATTATTGTAAATTTCGTAATTCGCAGCCAATTCGCGCTCGTTCACTTAAAATTTTTCACCAATTTTTTTATCGAGAATGATTCATTTACTTCTTAGAATTTATAAGTCCAAATACCGCTTTGAATCAAACTTTCGAGTTTCCGCAAACTAGTGCCTCAAATTTTAGAGTCTAAAACGTGAGACGAGACAGAGCGTCGGTTGGATGGCTGTGAACATTCACATACGTCGGAGAAACGCACACGACGTCGAACAGACGCATACGAAGAGCCCTCCCGTGTGAGGCGGGGCTCACGGGGCACTGCGGCGTCACCACGACACGACGTCGGCACGACGGAGAAGTCGTCACCACGGCACGTCGTGGTGACGTCACCACGACGCGACGCTGGCGGGCCGCGCCCCCCGCCGCCGGCACCGCCCGCCCGCGACACACTCTGAAATCAAAACAATAAATACATATTAATACCTAGATACTTATCTATGTTTTAAAAAAGCGGTGGTAGCCTATTAGTGGTTTACACACTGCCTTGACAGAACATATATTTGATTTTTTTGTAATAAGCTCTTTCATTTCATAAGTCACACACGATATAGCTTGCAAAACTTTTTTTTTACGGTACAGTTCATAAAACAAAACATCACTTTTTATTGATTATAATAATTTCAATTCGAGTCTAGATTTAATAATGCAAAAAAGCTGATATTAGGAGCTCACTTATTTGACTCCAAAAATGCATGACGTCACTATTTTATATTTCATACTCCGTTTGTTTTGACGTTTAGAAAAAAGTGTCAAGATACAAATAACTCAATCGGGTGACAGACAGACACGCGGATCAGTTATCCGATAAGGGCGTCCACTAAGTGACGCGGACGCACGCTGCGGGTTCAGTCTATCTCTGTCACAAACTATACGTGCGACAGAGACAGATGATCCGCGACGGATTCTGTTATCTCTTTTGCACTTATAGTTTGTGACAGAGATAGACTGACGCCGTGTGGTTTCTGGCAAAGTAGAAAAGAGCCACTCCAAGTCCTCCCATGGATGTCGTAGAAGGCGACTTAGGAAATACAAGCTAAACAAAGCTTATAAACACCACGAGACCTCTCCAACCCGTCTGGCCAACGTGGAGAGTGTAGGCCAAATCTTTTGGCTGCTCTGACCCAGTATGGCTCTGGTAATACAGAGAGGGTCGTGCTCCTGCAGTAGAGACTAAAAGACCTGATGATGATGATGATGATAGACTGACACCCGCCGCGCCCGCGTCACTTAACGGCCACCCTAAGCAACGCGCAAAAAGTCCGGCGCGCGTCGTGTGCGTTACTGCATAGGTTCTATTTTCACAGGCTTAAAAGTGCGTCACGGATAGTCTGTCGTCTGCGTTGGGCTTAAAAGGGCCGTTTTCCCTTGTAAGGGGCGGACCCTGAAGCAGTGCGCGCTGCGTACCGTGCGCGAGGTGCGAGTGGCATCACCAGCAGAACACGGACAGCTCCCCGCCGTGCGCGCCGCCCACCGCGCGCCACGACCGCACGCCGCCGCCCACGCGCAACTGCAACAAACAACGTTCGAAGATTCAACATTCAAAAGTTCAAGTAATGAAACCTTCACAGGAACTTTTACACGTCATAAGTATAATTAGATTTCTTAATACTTCTCTAATTAAAAGTCAAAAATGTATTTGTTATAACTCCCATGCTGGTCTGGGAGAAATGAAAAACTTAGAATGTATCAGCTGCTTCTCTTCCCGCGCAGATCGTAAAAGCCGATCGAGGGAATGGGCAAAAATGCGAATCACGTTAACAGGCGATGCGGCTAGCAACCCATCACTGTATTGTTTGCTTTTCTATCTTCTCGCCCACCATGACGCTAAAAGTGGCTTTTGGGTCTTGCGGCCCTTGGCTCTGCATAGAGCCGCAAGACCCAAAACGCTCTGTCTGCCTCATTAGGGATAAAGACGTGATAGTATGTATGTATGTAAATGTATTTGTTATGTTAATCTACGAACAAAAAAGTTTGTCATTGATCATCATACTCAAATCAAATCAAATCAAATATATCTTTATTATCATAGGATATTTAAAATATCTCTTAATAATCGTCATTATTTTGTTGCACTATTGTTGACGTCAAATAGTTACTTACAGCTAAGTTTACTACCGCTTCCAAAGCGCTAGTGCAGAAGAAGCGGTAACAAACTGCACTGCACCTCTTCTCCAAGGACGTCAACTCACAATTAAATTAATACTTAAAGTTAATGTGGACAGAGAATACATTGTTTTGTTTTTTATGTCATATCATAATTTAAATTTAATTTTTAGAATGTCAAAATTTTAAAGTAATGTCAAGTTGTAGATTCAGTTTGTACAAAATGTACCAAATTATGACATTTTCGAGTACCTATATTACAAACTTTTAGAGGGACCCGCGTCAAGCTCAAGCCAGACATTTTTGTCTTTAAGGTAGTCATCGGTCCTATAATAAGCCTTCTCACAAAGTACTTTCTTTACATAAGTTTTGAATCTTTTGTCTGGCATATCAAGGATCGATTTTGGCAATTTATTATAAAAAAGTATACAGTTCCCCATAAACGTCTTATTAATTGTTTTAAGCCTATAAAACGGGGCAACTAAGTCATTCTTATTACGTAAGTTTCTATCGGTAAAATCGCTTACTTTATTGTATGAGGAAATATTTTTCCTTACATACATTATGTTTTCAAATATATACTGTGATGCTAAGGTAAGTATATCTATTTCCTTGAATAATTCTCTGAGTGAGTCTCTAGATCCTAACCCGTAAATAGCACGAATAGCCCGTTTTTGTAAAATAAAAATAGTCTGAATATCGGCTGCATTCCCCCACAGGAGTATGCCGTAAGACATTACACTATGAAAGTAACTAAAGTACACTAGTCTAGCAGTTGCTACATCTGTCAATTGTCTTATTCTCCTAACAGCATAAGCCGCAGAACTAAGCCTATTTGAAAGTTTAGTTATATGAGCACCCCATTGAAGTTTCGAGTCTATTGTAATTCCTAAGAAGGTAGTACTTTCAACAAGATCGAGTTTTTGACCATCTATCATTATGTCAACGCAGCCCTGTCTCACATTCGGAAGAGAAAATCGAACGCATTGAGTCTTTTTCGCATTTAACATGAGATTATTGGCAGAAAACCAATCAGAAATGGAAGACAAGGTGCTGTTCACCGTGCTAGCGTTTGTGCTATGTCGATCAAGTTTGAATATAAGCGAGGTGTCATCAGCAAACAGCACTATCCCAGCCTGCTTCTCAACCATGTAAGGCAAGTCATTGACATAAACCAAGAAAAGGAAAGGTCCAAGAATTGAACCTTGCGGTACGCCTATCTTAACATTAGATCCGTGCGATTTTATGCCATTTAAATCAACAGTCTGATGCCTATCTGTTAAATAAGATTCTATAAGTTTTATTGAATTATCATCAAAACCGTATTGACGAAATTTAAGCAAAAGTGTCGGATGATCTACGCAATCAAATGCTTTGGAGAGATCACAAAATGATCCAATTCCATCATTTTTGTTCTCCCATGCGTCGTATATATGAGTAACAAGTGCTACTCCCGCATCGGTGGTCGATTTCCCGCCAGTAAAGCCGAATTGTTGGCTATGGAAAAGGTTGTAGGTCTTAAAATGAAGAAGCATTTGATTGAGCATTATCTTTTCGAACACCTTACTCAAAACTGGCAGGATAGATATAGGTCTGTAGTTGCCAGGATCTGTTTTTTCTCCTTTTTTAAATAAGGGGATTAGTTTACTACATTTCATTAGGTTAGGAAATATGCCTTCATCAATACATTCGTTAAATATAAAAGCTAAATCAGCAGCTATGATATTTATGATATGGCTTACTACAGCAACTGACAAGCCCCAATGGTCTTCAGATTTTTTTAAATTTAACTGTTTAAATGCATCTATTATATCTTTGGGGCCAATATGCTTAAATTTAAATTTAGAATCACAAGGCCTAACATTATTCTTAAGCAAGGCTTCAGCACGCTGGGGGCTAGAATTCACATTAGAAGTAAGTTCCAAAGGAATGTTAGTAAAGAAATCATCAAAAATATTTACTATTTCTTCAGTTTTAGTAATAGTCTTACCACAAGATTTGATTTGACAGATATTTTCTTTGGCTTTATTTTTACCCATTTCTTTATTTATAACATTCCAAGTTTCTTTTATTTTGTTAGGAGCATTATTTATTTTTCTACTTATACGATTTGCCTTGGCTTGTCTACAAACTTTTTTAAATATTTTGGAATAATTTTTAACATATTCTAGAAAGGAAGGACTAAAATTATATTGTTTTTGGGAATATAAGTCATAAAGCCTGCTCCTACTTATGTAGATGCCGGTAGTAGCCCACTCACTAAACTGTAATTTTCTATGCACTACAACTTGTTTTTGTTTCAAAGTTTTTGAATATTCTGAGGTAATAACGTTAAATAGTTTATTGTAATGGTCGTCAGGATTTTTTCCTGTGTAAACGACCGACAACAATTTGTTATCTAAATTATTTTTTAGTTTTTGTATATTTTTAGAAGTAATCGGCCTACAAAAAGTCTTATCTTTGTTCAAAATGCTGGACTTGCCTTTGGACTCCTTGACATAAACTACATATACACCTGAATGATCAGAAGGCAGTTTATTAATAACTGATTTAACAGAATATTTAATATTACTAAAAAAAATGTCTAGACAAGTAGCAGATGTAGCAGTGATTCGTGTTGGCTCAAAGAATACGTTTACTAATTCATAACATTTAAAAAGATTTAGAAATTGTGTACTTTTTGGATTATCTACTAAGATATCAACATTAAAATCTCCGCAAACAATTAAATTCTTTTTACTAGATGAACAGGACTTAAGTACCTGGTCCATTGTTTTAAGAAAACTTTTAAAATCACTATTAGGAGGACTGTATACACAAATAATTATATGATGATCTAGCTCGGCACAGGTCACCTCACAAACGCGCTCAACAGAAAGTCTGACAATATCCGTCCGCTCTTTGCTACGGAAAGAATCTTTTACAAAAATTATGGAACCCCCTCGCTGAGCAGACTTCCTGTTAAAGCAGCTAACAATATTATAGTTGTTTAGGCTGAACATCATCTGACTCTCATACAGCCAATGTTCAGTCAAACATAAAATGTCAACATCCAATTCTTCAAGAAATAATTCAACTAATAATTCTTTGCCGGAAAAACCTTCTAAATTTTGATGTACTATTCTTAGTTCATGAGGCCTTTCCGTTGTCTTAATGTTCAGTTTAAAACTGCCGTCAAGTCTACAGATTTACCATCACATATTCCTGGTAAATCGGTAGGCGTCTTAAAACTAGGTTTTCGTTTACAATGTAAACTCGTCCAAAAATTAATATTATTTGCTACTAACGTAGCAATCTTACGTCTAGAATATTTTGAAAGATAAATATTATCTTTTGTCAGATCACATTCACCTATGAAATTATTGGTGTCAAAAAACACTAATTTATCACTATAACGACATGTTATATTATGTATCAAAGTATTGAGATAGTGAATGTTTCTATTATTTGTTGGAGACTGGCAACGTATATATGGAAATGCACATAAAATTATTTTGCCTACTTCTAGTTTAGTTAAATAATCCATACAGCTGATTATTTCTTTTTTTCCTATTCTATTACTATTGCCTATCAGTAATACAACAGTAGATTTACTATTTATTTTGGTTAATTTAATTTTATGTAAAATTTGGGTATAGGTTGCATTCGGGAAGCAGTAATTAACACAATTGTTATCAAGAAGTGTGTTAAGCATGCAACCCATATTGCGACCCATACTATCAGAAAAAACTATTGTATTACATGGAGGTTCCATGAGGTCAACGCAATCAGACACATTATTGCACAAATTACTGTCACAAGGAGAGAGCTCTGGTGTGGGGACACTGATGGTGGGCTGGTTGAGCTGCCCGCAAGTACATTGCTTAGCTAATAAATCAAGGGTTTCTTGATTGTACCTGCTGTCGCTAATCAATTTCTCCACAGTCAGCATGTGCTCAGTATTTTGTTTTTGTTGATTATTATACTTAGAAAATAATGAGGAGTAGTCCTCCTGCAATTTAATAATATGAGACTCAAGTCTAATCCTGTTGACCTCATACAACTCTTGACTTTCCGCCAATTTTTCATTACATAAGTCTAGCTCTGTTTGTAATTTACAATTTAATGAACTGGATTTTAATAAACATGATTTCCTGAGATTTATCTTTAATTTATTATTGGTTTTCTTGATTTTTTTACAAATTTTTAAATGTTTTTTAACTTTGTTGTGACTTCTCATGGCATTTGAATTATCTAAGTAATTATTATTGCATGATGTCTCACTAGTGAGATCAATTACTGAGGAATTTGTTGAGGGAGGCACAGGGACACTATCAATGAGCTCGTCAAAGAGGCTGGACACCTCCGCTGACTGACGCGACTGGGCATCTTGCTCGTAACTACTTATGAGTCTATATGCCTCTCCCAGCTCTTTTTCTAACTCGGAGGTACGTCTGAGTGTTTGCTCATACGTATCACCGCATTGGCGGAAAGAATCTACTTCTAAATGCAATCGGTTAAGTTGCTCGCTTAATTCATCACATAATTGGAGACTCTCAGAAAGCTTTTGTTCAAGTCTAATATTTTTCGTACACATTAATTCGTATTCACGTTCATTATCTTCCCTTTCCAATAATAGTTTCTCATTGTCTTCCTTTTCTGCCTTGAGCTGGAGTAAGGCATCCTTCAGCTGAATTTCCAATTGCCTGGCTGTCGTTGCACGGGTTGTGGTGGACATTTTTACAATATAGGGACTAACAAAATGTGTAAGGAAGATAATAAACGCTAGAATAGCTAACAAAACCGATCACTTACTAAGAAATAACAAAAACATAACCTACCTACTGTTACAAAAACAAGTGTCAATTTGTATGTGCTTTATATAAGTAAACTTTCCAAAATTATGAAAAACAGTGCACAAAGGACGTGGTGTTTATTGAGATATGTAAAAAGGATTAGTTATTGTACCGTTCTTACCTTGTAAAAGTTGTAAAAAGCCGGTAACAATTATACCCACTGAACGTCAGCTAAGAGACTAGACTATTCATAAGTAGGTATATAAGTAGCGTTGTAACAACCCCACGGTCGACGGGGCGGGGGCGTAACTCTCCAATTGTTTAACAATTGTTTATTATGATTACAAAGCAAGGATGTTTAACAAAATAACAAATTAATTCCATTCAATTACCATAAATGAATAAAACATAATTTTATCCAATAAATCTACTTTTTGTTGCTACGAACATTGAAGGAAAGTTTCCACGCGTTCGTTTAATGCCAAACACAATTTAGTATTGCATAGTATTGTGTAACATGTTAACTTAAAACAAGTTATTTTAAAAAAATATATATATTTATCTATAAAGGTACTCCTCTAGACGAATTATTCGAGCTACATACAACTCGGTGTTTTATTTATCACAGAGATGCCATGACGACCTTCCAGCTTTATCATCAGATCAGATCCAATGTCATCATAATATTTCAGTACCTGGGCGACCGAGCTTTGCTCGGTTACATCTTAAACATTAACTACATTTTTTTAAACTTGTCTAAAAATAATGCAAAATAAAAAATTATATATATACTTAAACATAAAAAACCAACAAAAGTAAGTCACCGAGTGGGATTCGAACCCGTAACACTCTTTCTAGCGGTCGGTATCCTTAACCGCTGAGCTAAAAACAAGGCGATCGGCGCGACGAAATTAGCGACCATATTCTGCGTGGAAAGAAAAACGCATGAAAACTCGGAAAACACGCGTTTCCCCAAACATAAGACTAATCTAGATCGATTGTTTACCCCCGAAAACCCCCATATACCAAATTTTAGCGAAATCGTTAGAGCCGTTTCCGAGATCACAGAAATGTATAAATATATATATAAATAAATATACAAGAATTGCTCGTTTAAAGATATAAGATTGTCACGTGAAACACGTATGCCTGCAAAATTTCAGCTCAATCGGAAATCGGGAAGTGGGTAAAATTTAACTGCAAGATGTGATTACTTACAGACAGCCTTGGTTTCTAATCCAGTGGAAAAGCATACATTGTGAAAAGTTAGGATATTGCAGGCTTGAATCACCCGATTATCCGAAAATGGAAAGATGATTCCGTGTTTCGGAAGGCACGTATAAACTGTGAGCTAGTCCCAGTAGTCCTACCAAGTTTGTTCCACCAGTAGGACTACTGGGATATTGTGAGTCCCAAAGGCCATCTAGCGTTTGTTTAAACCTATACAGGAGTTTAACCTATTCTGGTCTATCCTTTGGATCGCGGAGGTCAGACGGCAGTCATTCCGTGTAAAAACCAGTAACCTCGTCAAATCACAATAGGTTAAGTAAATAACCTAGGTGAAAAATAAAAGTAAAAGCTTAAATATATTGTTTTAAACTGAAAACCGACTCCACCTCCAAACTACACATACGATTTTAATAAAATTTATATACTTATACCTAATCTGGCTGATCTGGTCAAGTATAACTAATAAGTACATACAGGGTCATGCTTTTGCAGTGGAGAGAAAAAGATATATACAGGATGACTTTTTACCCACCAGCCAAATTTTTGAAGCTAGTTCAGTCCATGATACTGAACCACTTTCCACAAAAAAAGTTATTAAAAATCGACAAAAAATTTTCGTCCGCTAAAAAATTCGTTTGGCCGAACGCTGATATGTATGGGAAGCCGAATTTTTATTTTCAGTTTTCGTTAATTGTTTTTATAGAAAGTAGTTCAGTATCATGTTCAGAACATGCTCTAAACATTTGGCTGGTGGATGAAAAGTCATCCTGTATAACCGTGCAAACAAAAAAGTATTCTAAATTGGTCCAGGCGTCTACGAATAGTCGGTGAACATACATATTATAAAAGATAGCGACGAATTGATAACCTCCTCCTTTTTAAGGTTCCGTAGTAAACATGGAACCCTTATAGTTTCGCCATGTCTGTCTGTGTGTCTGTCTGTCTGTGTGTCTGTCCGTCCGCGGTCCTACTCAGAAACTATAAGTACTAGAAAGCTGTAATTTGGCATGGATTTTTATATTAATCATGGCAAAAAAGTCGTAAAATAAAATATGGAAATAATTTTTTTTTAGGCTAGCTGCCATATAAGTTAAGAGGAAGTGAATATTTTTTTTCTCTACACACACATTGTGTGGGGTATCGTTGAATAGGTTTTTAGAAAATATTGTGAGTTTGGGAACACAATTTTTCGATTTAGGGATCCGTGTCTGAAATATTTAGGTTTAAAGTGATTTTTTTTGTTAAAGTCACGTGTCCCCCCCATCATTCTGCTAAACGGTTATATATGGACAAGTGAAAAAAATCACAGCTATAGTATATATAATGTAGCTTAAAGGAAAACTATCAGAGCTAAGTAGAGTTAACAAATTAAAAAGTTATAGGCGATCAACTTATAAAATATACTCGAAAAACAAAATTTCATACAAATCCAATAGATACTTAGACGTTTTTAGAGGCATGAACTCAAAAAAATTACAACTACGGAACCCTACACTGCGCGTGGCCCGACACACACTTAGCCAATTTATTCTGTTTCCGTTAGACAGGATAGAACGCCAACGTACAAAAAAAAAATCGACCACACAGAAAATTAACCATCCATCATGCGTGGGTACCAAGAAAATGATTTTCCCCTTGAATGGGGCTGCGATACCTCATTGAGTGCCAGTCGTCAATGGCTGCATTCCCCCGCCGTACACGGCGCGGCATGAGACCGGCGCGGGCGCAGTTTTTGCGGCTTCGAGTTGCGTTGCGTACGAATGGTCGCGTTTGACCATTTACGCCGTACGACGAATACAATGACGAAAGTATAGAAGTATACTAGCCTCTTGGGTGTGGCTATACCGGCTTCCAGTATAAATTAATTGTCTTACTATTGTGTCTGGTATTGTTAACAGACAAAGGGCTAGAAGTGGATTTGGTTAACACGCTCATTTATTAGTCACTCAGGGTTCGATTCCAATAATAAAAACTAGTAGAGTATTTATTTTTTACACTTCACATTGCATTATGTTAGTTACTTTTCGTCTGTTCGTCCTTCTTAACATAAAAGTTAAGAAATAAGTTTGTGGAGCTCAAAACATGGCATCGCACATTTTTAACACAGATATGTAAACAGTTAGTTTTTAAGGTTCCGTAGTAAACAAGGAACCCAAGGAACTAGTCTCGAACTTACGAGCTTACTCCATCTGTGTGATTTGTCTCTATATATTTATTTAAGTATTTATTAGTTTTTCTGCCAAATTTAAGAAGACAGGAATGGAAGAAACTACCGACAAGAGCGTCAATCTTAAATAAAACTCCTTACTCAAAGGGCAGACGTAACAGTATTTATACGTTATATCTCATTTCTGTACTCTCCATATTTCCCGACATCGGGTTTTTTATTAACATTAGAAAGATCCGACCGTCAGATGCGCGGACGAATATGGCGGCAGTGACTGCTAACTAAAAAATTGAATTCAATATTAGTTTTAAGATTCTACGTACTAAGTCGTTTACTGACGTGATTTCTTTGACGTATTTTAAAATTATTTATCAGTACAAGCAGGTACCATAGGTACGGCTCTCTTAGTTCAATATTTTTTTTTTAGGTAAACATCACTGGGCAGCTATAAAAATATTATAACCTACGTGATAAATAGTTACAAGACTTAATTAACTTAGAATTCTTAGAAATATTTGCTTTCCTTCTACTCTGATCATTTAAGTTGACCAAGGGAATAATATATGCTTTCTACGTTTTCCCTTGGTCGAATTATACGACCTGAATACTAGTCTTTTCTAAAGAGGCGATGGGATAGTAACCTGTCACAATTTCACTCTTGCTAAGCGTGGCTTTTTTTAGGTCGTGTAAGATATGGCTCTATCTACCTCCGGAGACGTGATAGTATGTAGTGTAGCAATAGTATTACTACATTTAAGAGACAAGATCTTGTCGGTGTCATTATATGGAAAGAAATATGACTATTTGTAGCATAGATAATGGAGTAATTTGCCATTGCTTGCTCCATTGCAAACACTAGTAAACTGAATTAGTCACTATTGTGCAGGTATCCTCATGAGTTTTTGCGTCACCCAAAGCAAGTGTAGTGGTAGATAGTTGGAAAGGACCGTATACATGAGTTCAAATTCAAAGTCACGGCTGATGAGAACCTCATGCGCACAACCAGTGCCAAAACTGTTTCGTCACCTCCGCGACGTCGCTTTGCTGTTTAATGCGCACTTTGTAAGGTGCAACATATCCATGGTACCCGCATAGTTCAGCGACCTCAGTACCCGATAAGGGCGATAACACCGATAAAAACCTATCATGTAGAGGTGAAAAGCTTGATACAACAAGGTAATCTTGATTACACTATGTACAGACCAATAAGGAAGTCACATTTAATGCACTTTAGGTATAAATATTTCTGGGCGCGCATCTTCGTCATAGTATCAAACTTTACAGTAAATGACCATATTTACTTATAGGGTGACCTTGTTTAACTAGATAGTATACAAAGGTTTCCGAGATATCGCTTGGTAAGAGGAGTAGTGAGTTCACAATTCAGGCCAACTTCAGTATTAGAGTTACTTCAATTCTGTTGCGTGAATTTGGATGCTTGGCAAAGAAGAAAAAGTTCCTGAAGTTTAAGTGTAATTACAAATTTAATTAAGTACTTTGTTGAAATGTTTGCTTATAACCGTATTCCGAATTTGGGCGTAAACAACTGCAACACAGTTTTATACTATAGCGGTTGTTTACGATCATTATGTATTAAATGTACCTTTGTTTAAATGTTTAAATAAATTCTTTAATTTTTTAATTCTTTAAGTACCTTATTTATGGACCTAGTTATTAAATGAGTGTTACAAGTTTTTGAAATAGCAGGTGATCAATATTGGTGTGTAGGAGTAGCGAGCCTACAGCGTCGTGGGAGTTTCGTGCGGCGGCCATGTGCGCGCTAATTATGCAGCCCTCCCCCCCCCTGCACGCCCGCGCTGCACTTTTCAATTTGTTCCCATGCGCTCCCCGCGGAGTTCCGATGTAAACTAACGACAGACGAGACAGAAATAACTTTCCCATAATTTTTCAAAACTTAAATCCGACTTTACCTCACAACCGATTTTAATAAAATTTCTATGGGATCACCGAAGTATGCCATTTCAAAATAAATTAAAGGATTTTCCAAATCGGTCAAGCCGTCTTCGAATAATCAGTGAACATACATAAAAAAGATAGCAACTAATTAATAACTTCCTCCTTTTTTTGGATGTCGATTAAAAACGCAATTTGTAGGATAGAAAATATAGTGGTGTAGGGTGTTACTACGTGTACTGTTGCGTTTGATTTCAGCAAAATATTGTCTGTAAATAGGTGTGTAAGTATGTATAATATTATAATGTAGCACACTACGAAGCACAGAATTTAACATCATCCTTCTATCGATTGCTTCTATCGACACGGTTCTCACTTTGCTCTATCATGTACGTCACCGCTTTTTGTGATTCCAAATGTGTTGATAACTTTATTAACATCATGTCACCTTCTTTTTAGCCTCGCGATCTTCACATGTGGCCAAACAACGGCATCCAGAGGCTCACTAAATCCTACTACATTGTCGTGTATATAATAAAATAAACATACTACTACATATATACCCGATGTTAAATTATCAATGTAAGGAAAAGATGCAAGAATGGCTTACACCACTCGGCTACGAGGAAACGGAGGAATTTATAAAAATAGGTAAATAAGATTTTAGTAAATAGAAATTATAATACATGTAACTAATGGTATACATAAATATATGGGAATGTATATATATGTATATATTAATATTATAAATGTAATAGCGTCATTAATAGTTGATATTATAATATAAAATAAAAAATAATAATATATACTTAGATAATTTTAGGAATTTCTTGGCACGACTGTACTTTTATAATTTATATGTTAATGATATTGTATGGTAATAGAAGAGCGGTGTCTCCTGGCACAGGCATTTTTATGCTTAAAAGGAGACTCCAATCAACTGCAAAGATCAAATGTAAACTTATTTTTGAAAAATAAAGATTATTATTATTATTATAGTATAGTTCGCATCCCAAAGCGCCACATCTGTACTGTCTCTTATCTGCGCCGCGTTCAACGCAAATGCACCGCGACAGAGCAGTGCGGATGCAATTTCGCGAAACTTGTACATTGATTACCGAGGATCGGAGTTTTGTATTAATTGCGTTCTATCCTATTTATTTAGACACATTTATCGAGTGTGTGCCAATGTGTGCAAACGTTATCTCTCTATCCACTTATCTAGACTTTGCATTGCATGCCTAAACTTTGATATACCTATCTATATATGTAAGTACGTATTTTAATTTTCTTTGCCAATAAAACACAATTTACAAGAATAAAAAGAAGAATAATTTTATTTGCTTAAATACAGGACATAAGATATCAATTGTAATATTAGTGTCATGTATTTAACCTAAACTAGTAGTCACATGATTTTTTAAAATAATTTTTACACGTGTTTTGCACTCTGTAAAATTTGTATGTTGTTTCACACATTTTGTGTTCATATTTATTTAGGAAATATGATTTCACAGGCGTATTATCATTGTGCATTAGGTATTTGGATTATTAAAATTATTGTTATTGAAAATAATAAAGTTCTAGCTATAATAAAGTGCTAGCGTTTCGAAATGACTTTTTTTTGTATATTGAAAGCTGAAAACTTTAAAGAAAAATAAAATAGCAAGCAATGGCAATAAATTATCGATTTTGCGGTCAACATATGACTCCACTAACCTGTTGCATCTTATCAAAATCAAGTGCTGGTCGGTGCCTACGGGGCGGCGGCAGCGGCATCCTCCGCCGCCGCGGCGAGGACGGCGCTCGCTCGCTGCGCTCCCCGCGCTCGCTGCGCTCACAGCGCTCGCTCCGCCGCTCGCTCGTGCTCGCGCATGCGCACGAGCTGCCGCCCGCTCGCCGCGGTTTCAGTGCTTCTAGTGGCGGCGATGTCCGGAAACGGACTGGAGTTTCTACCTGTAATTGCAAGGAAATATTTTATTAGTCTCGTGTAATAAATATATTTGACTAACCGGTTGGAATGTTTCTGTCATCCGATACCTCGTTGATAAGTATTTGAATAGGTACCTATATTGTTTTGCATACGTGTGAATAATTACTTTTTTATTCACTGAACTGAAAATAAAAATCACATTTATTTAAAATCAGTTTGCATCATTATTAATTATAGTTAGCACATGCCACTAATGAAAATGTAAATGTGGATTAGCATGGCATACCTTCGTGTCTTCATCGTCGTCGGACGGCGCTCTCGCGGCTCTGTCCTCTACGTCGCTGTCCTGGTAGGGCTGCGCCGGCCATTTCCTCTTCTCGGGCGCGGCGGGCGGAGGGGAGGTGGCCCCGCGGCGGCGCGACTCCGCCGGCGCGCCCGCCGCCGCGCCGGCCGCCGACGCCGCGCCAGCGCGCGCTCCCGCGTTGCTTGCATTGCTGGGTGCGCCGTTTATCACCTGCCAGCGAAGCACCCGTCAGCTCGCCGACTATTTTGACGTAGCGATTATGCTCAATGCGTGACTGACTTCGACTAGGAGAGCGATGGAACGATATTTGTTGTTGAAATACATTGTACTTTGATTGTTTGCGGATTATCTTATATTGTTTTGGCAGCCTTGAAACCCTACCAAATCTCTAAATTATTGAACCCAAGCGAGAAATGCCATTTCAATAGTTTATTTGGTAATTGTTTCCTTCGACAGCGTTACAACGGCAAATAATTCAATAATCGAGGAGTCCCTCCCACGAACCCTTCCCGGAATATTCACGCTACGGCCCCGACTGTAGCTATGTCTAGTACGTCGCGATACAAAGTTATCCCGAAGTATCCCTCCGTAGCCTGTGAGGCGACGTCGCCGAGTTTTCCGGCTCGCCGCGCCACAAAGCGCTACACACGGCGACTCTAATATGCCAGGCTCCTCGAAATTAACAAGAACTATTTTAGTAGCTTCGTGCTTGGCTTGTTCTCGGAACCAAACTACGTTATTTAATCAACATTTAAGATTTTAGTATTAAACGATGATAAAACGCGACTTACTACTAACTTGGTTTGATTATTATCTTAAAACAAAATGACCTTCCAATAGGTCATTTTCTCTTAGATTATATTATAGATATATTATTAATGTTATTCCGCATTTTACCATTCATCCAAGCGGAAAGGTCCCTGTGGCAGGCAAAGTTTATATCGCGGTAGACAAACGTCGAAGTGGCATGCTGCAATGCATTTATTGCGATAGACAAATTAACAACCACAACGTTACGTGCACAATAATCTTCTAATAATGCTGCAAATTAAGATATACCTACTTTTCTATCATTAATTATAACTATTCTATTAGATTTTTTCTTATATTTTAATTTATTTTCTTAAAAAATGCCTCTAAAACCCCATCTTCCCCGCAAAAATTAAGGTGCCTATTTTTAAACAGCAGGCACCGCACCGGCGCAGCTCGCAATTGACGCCGCACTCTTTTTAGAACAAAACAATTTGGTTTTATTCATTTTCCGTCTGCGCCGGCTGCATAACATTTGTTTATCTTGCGCTTGGCTTGGAATTAGAAATTCTTTTGTCCCGACTCGCTTTTAATTGCAAAAGGAAACGTGCAATGGCTACGACACGAGAAAAAGGTTTGTTTGGCTTGTGATGGGGACGTGGACCAAACATATTGCTTTTTCCAGTAAAAAAAAATTATATAGGTCTATGGCTTTGCCTGTATCTTCACATGCAACGTAATATAATTATTCAAAATCAAAAACCAACTTCACCCCCAAACGGCACAATCGATTTTCATAATTTAATGGGACCATTTGATACGTATCCCTTCAAACAAAAAAGGATTTTCCAGATAGGTCCAGGCGTCTTCGAATAATCTGTGGTTATACTTAAAAAATCGATAACCTTCCCTTTTGGAAAGTAGCTTAAAAAGGTGGAAGGTGGACCCGGGCTCAGAAAAAAGAGAGAACCAAAAAAACGACTCAACTGGCAAGCGATGACATTAAAACAGAGCATGTAATTAGATGATGCCGAAGCGTTAAAATATTCCATAATGCCTTCCACAAGAGACAAGAAAGAGTAGAATTTATTGAATATTTAGAATTTAGTTTACCATATGACAACCCTAAGTTTACCGGCGGCAAAGGAAAGAGGAGGGAGGCCGAACAATAGAAGACAGGAGTGCATTGGTAGCGACGGGCAATCTTGTAGGCTCTCCTTGCTTCCGTTGTAGCTTGGAGCGTATAGCGCTGAATGTCTATGTCGGATAATGTCCTGTCTTACTTAAAAACTACATTGATAAAAGAAATCATCATCAAAGAATAAGGACTGGTAGAATAGAATAGAATAAAATTTACTTTATTGCCAAAAAATACAAAAATGGTAAATAAGGTCTGCAAGATCAACCTTATACCTGAACAAAGCCGTTTCGTTTATGTCTCTCTGTACATTTCTATCTTTAACATACGCAATGGATTTTGATGCGGTATTCATCAATGGATATAGTGATTAAAGAGGAAGGTTGATATACTGTGTTTATAAGTATGTAAGTACTTGGAGGGAGTTAGAGGCCCACGGCCTTCCTGCTGTTTAGCCGATTTTGGTTGAGTTTCTTCCTTTATTATTAGATGAACAAGAGATAATAGATACCGCGTGAACCGCTTGTTTATTTATTTAAATTCTTGAAATAATGTTGACTGATATAAATTAATGTTTGCTACCCCTTGCGTATCTTTTTCAAGGCCCTTGCGTATCTTTTTCAAGGCCCCTTGCGGTGTGCTTTATGGCGGGGTCTAAACATTACCGTAATGAAACATAAACATATAAACAAATAAATAAAAATAAAGATGCCTAAGGATGATTGAGACATTAAGGTTTTTTCTATGACCTAATTTATCCAAAAGATTACCCCGTTGAAAGTCTTTACATGGGTTGTGCTGATTCTAATACTAAAATCAGCGCCTAAACGGCACTGAACTAAGCTTAGTCATAGAAAAGAAGATCATCTACATACAAATTCTTCTTATAGAGTCGAAATGGTTTCACAGTAGCTTAAATTTCATATAATCTTTGACCAGTATGTGGCCACGGCGATCCCTTCGCAACAACAACAAATAAATAATAAATACATAAATATATAGGAAAAAATTACACTGATTGAGCTAGCCCCAAAGCACAGAATTAATAATAGTATTACATACAGAACGGAAACTCGCACCGTCCCCCGCAATCTGGTGTCCCCGCCACCCTTCCCCCGTTATTGTGAGGTGTAAGTGGCAGTAAAACAGGGTTATTGGTAGTCGCACGTTGACATTATGCGAGTCACTTAGGATTATTGAATTGTAATGGTGAGAAACTGCGCACATTATCATTGTTGATCGACGGAAAACAATAAATAACGAAAATTTTATAGATTTCCGAGTGATGAAAACAGGTAAGCAAAGCAACAAATTCTGTGGTGGCAACCTTGATTGTTTTACTCACACATTTGACGTGTGCACGGACGGATTGTTTCGTTTGTAGTAGTACTAGGTATATATGCTGCTCCGTTTGTATGAAGAGCCATACCTGTGCCCAAAGTAAGTTCCAGATTTATGTTATGGGATACTAAGTCAACGATACTATATTTATAACAAATACATATATATAGATAATCCAAGACCCAGGACAATTTGAAAAAGGCAATTTTCCACGTTGCCCGGGGCTCAAACCCGGAACCTCTGGGTGGCGGACTAGCATGGTGACCACTACGCCACAGAGGTCGACAAAAACACCATTCACCGTGTTCTGCGACTAGTACCAAAGATAATTAGTAACACTTGATCCATGCGTACTTATTCTGTATAAGTAAGCCGCGTGATTGTAAAGAAGCTATGAATAAATATTTACCCACTAACAACTCCCAATCATTATTTAACACGAGATCGACTAATTACTCGGCTTTAAAAGTAAAAAACGAATCCGCCTCGCCTCTTGACGCCGTCGCACTGGAGGTTGTCATTTTTTATCGTCTACTCATTTCCAGCGAGGGCGTTCACCCCACTCGTAACTTTTTAATCTCTTTACGTGACATGCGGATGTTGCGGATCTCGCAGCCTTCCTCCAGTCACAAGTTGCCCCGCGGTAATGGGATCTAGCTCGGCTGCACGGTGCCTGTCCAAATAACAAGATCATTGTCAAATTATGAGGGACGTACGTTGCAAATTGGATGATTGTACGCAGGACTGGATCTTGCTTGTTTGTATGGTTGCTTGCTTTCTATGCAGCGGAGATCGCAGGGGCAGTAAATGGAAATATGTATTTCGTTAGGTCATGACTGCATTCAATCTGAGCTTGAATGTGCTATTTTTAAAAACCAATGACATTTCATTATTGAATTTCCGGGAATATCTCCAATAAGTACGAGTAAGTTAGTTTTATTAAAGCTGAACGGATACAAAACCTTAGAATTATTGATACAAAATTTTACGAATGTTTAAAATTTTTAAATAAGGTCTAACAAAATATACTGAAACTATTTTAAGGGTGAATTCAGTCCGTAATATTAAACAACTTTTCCCAAGGAGTATATGTCAGAATACGAAAAAATATTTTTGACTTTCCATACAAACTCGGATCAGCTGATCGGTCAGGTCAGTATGGGGGGTCTGACGCAGAATGTGCACTTCGCAAAATGAGCACTCATCAAAAATTTTACATTTTGCAGAATGTGCATTTCTCACAAGGGGCACTTCTCATAATGTGCTTGGGAGGCCAAAACTACTTTTCATATTTCGATGCTTGTTCCTTGGGGAAAGTTGTTCAGTAGCATGGACTGAATTAACCTTTAAAATAGTTTCAGTATATTTTGTTTGACCTTATATATGAAAAAAATGCTTGGCCCTGACATGTTGAAAGTAGAGAACTATCTCAACGATCCTCTTATGATGCGTGCAATAATTGTGTTGAAATCAAGAAATTCATGAAGTATAAAACGAAGTAGGCTCGACATGCTATGCAGAATCTCCATAAGAATTAGGGTAATAAGAATTTAAAAAATACATACATACATACATACTATCACGTCTTTATTCCTAATGGGGCAGACAGAGCATTTTGGGTCTTGCGGCTCTATGCAGAGCCTAGGGCCGCAAGACTCAAAAGCCACTTTTAGCGTCATGGTGGGCGAGAAGATGGAAAAGAAATCAATACAGTGACGGGTTGCTAGCCGCATCGCCTGTTAAAAGGATTCGCATTTTTGCCCATTCCCTCGATCGGCTTTTACGATCTGCGCGGGAAGAGAAGCAGCTGGTACATTCTAAGTTTTTTCGTTTCTCCCAGACCAGCATGGGATTTAAAAAATGCTAAACTAAAAACCGACTTCACCCCAAAACAACCATCACCATTAAATTTTTACCGGACCATCTGACAAGTATACCCTTCCAAAGAAAAAAAAATCCAAATTCTCCAGGAGTCTACGAATAATCGCTAAACATACATAAAAAAATCGCGAAGATTGATAACCAAAAAAAAAGGAGGACCTTTTAGGAAGTCGGTAAAAATAATTTTACACACGTAACGTAATGTCTCATTTTAACTATTACAAATATAAATTAAGGTTAGTTGGAAGAAATTGTTGTAATACCACTGTTTGTTTTTTTCGTATAAGTAAGTAGCAAACACTGGTATCATTTTTCAGGCTGCCTAAAGGCATCTGACATAGCTTGACGACTGCCAAACAATGATGACAGCCGGGACCAACGGCTTATACGTGCCTTCTGAATCACGGAAGAGATCAAGAAATTTTCATGCCACTTGTGGTCACCAATCCAAGTGCGCACAATGCCTGGTATTGCTTTACGTGCAAAAATGCTAGTAATGCGCACTTCCGCCGGGCCATCGAGCTCCTCCAGCTCAGCTTGAGTACTACTAGAACCAAATGATTTGGAAAAACACATAGATAGATTAGATAATGCAGCAATCACTTAAATTGATCTGTCAATGTCCTATTCATATAAAATTATCATGGTGTGAGGTTATCTTTGGAATATTTAATATTTTTATTTTTAGTTTGAAACATACTTTTGTTTGTACACATTTTATTAAATTTGTGTATAAAAATTGTGTATATTTTATTAAATTATAGTAAAATACAACATAGATTAATCAATTAAAAACTTATTAAAAGGATTGAACCAAACGGCCTATTCCTTTTTTGACCGAATCTCTCAACTCTGTCTGGATCTCTCAACCTCTCAACCCTAATCTCTATCTCAAAACTATCAAACGCCATCTATTGAAAATGTTTTTAACCTAAAACTTTTTAACTGAAAATCGCCCCACTATAAATGGGTTAGGAGATAGATAGAGGACACCGGAGACTAGTTTCATAGTTATACTATCAGGCTGGGTGAAGCTCCTCCCTCGTCCCATGCCGCATTAATTCCCCGTGACACGCCGCCGCAACTGAATTACTGTGTCTGCCACTCCGCCGTATGAGGCTGCAATGCAGATCTTCATGGAGATCTCACTAATAATATAAAGGCGAAAGTTTGTACATACGTACATACATAATATCACGCGTTCGGCGAATACCCGGAAGTCGCGGGTTCGATTCCCAGCGGAGGCAACGATTTTGTGTTGTTGTCTTAGTTTGGTTAGGACATTCTAGGCTGATGACCTGATTGTCTCATAAGTAAGATGATTCGTGCTTCGGAGGGCACGTTAAGCCGTCGGTCCCGGTCACTGTCTTTGACATTGGTCGTTACCTGAAACCATGTCAGAGGCCTTTAAGGCGGTTTGAAAACTCTGACACTAGTGTTAGTCACTAACACACACGATAAGAAGAAGATCACGCCTGTTTCCCGCAGGGGTAGGCAAAGACTATGACCCTCCACTTGCTACGATCCTGACAAACCTCTTTTACTTCACCTAAACTCATCAATCTCTTCATACATGCCCTTCGGTTACGGGTACTTTTTACCTCTCCTTTTTTTAGAACGTCTGCAATTTGGCCGCAGAATGTTCGCCGAGGCTGACCCTGTCCTACTGTTCCTTTCACATTTGTCATATAAATATTTTTTGCATATTTGTTACTTTTTCAAGCGCAAACGGCTAGGCCAATTTTTTGAAATTTGGTATGCAGGAAGCTAACACCCTGGATTGACACATAGGCTACTATAGGCGTGGGCAACTCCGCGGAGCGCAGCTACTTTTAAATACTTTAATCCTGATATCTGTTTTAAGGAAGAAAGAAACATACTTTATTTGATACTACAGGAGTTTCATAACACTTAATAATTGAAACTGGTTTTACACCAAAACGGCACCACTAAGCATATGGCAATGATGTACCTTTATATCATGCCGCTGGTCTTCCGTGGCACCAAGAGATTAAAGAGAAGGCACTACCAGATATTAATTGAAATAATTTTAGCAGAATCTGCTAGACATAAGTTTGGGAGAGCCAAGGGTTTTCCAATCTCGCGATAGTTTTCCGGCTTTTCCTACCCGCATCTATGAAGAAAAGCTAGAAAGCGCACATTGAAATTGAGGATTTAATTATGACGCGCAGTAACTTACATGTTAGTGTTTTCAATTTTAAATTTTTAAGGGGACGCACCGTGAAAATGGTCATTTTCTATTTCTTATTTCTCAGCGAATATCAGAAATTTAGAACTGATACTTGCTAATAGCATACTAGAACGCTTTTCTAGCATAATTGTGGTTGTGGATACATGATTAGTTAATTTTTGTAACACAAACTTGCTCGTCAAAAACAACTCTACCAAAACATATATGGTCTAATTTCTCACAAACGAGAGGGACTTCAGCTTTGAAACTTTTTATGCAGATCAGTAATTATGTAATCTTCAAAATTGTGGTTCAAATTTTTTTTTGTTGCTTTAGTTTTTATTTTAGAGCTATTTTTCTATAATTGATCAGTTTTGCGTGGCTTTAGATTTCAGTCACATAAGCCCTTTTACCTTCCTGAAAATTATTGAAATTGCCGTCTCGCTTTTTCGCGAGTGTATTTTAAATAAACTGTTCTTGTTGCACAGATTTTTGACAGTTATACATCAAATTGTCAGATGGCCGATGGGCCTCGAGAAGCAAGGACGCGTCGCTCTTCACAAAAAAAATGACATTTAATTTCGTAAAATTATTGTCACAGTGTAAAATAATATCACGAATATATATGGGTCGAACAGTCTGTAAACATACGTGCGAGTAACTTTTTTACACTGTGTCACTTGTCATAATGTCAAAGGAAGTGTCAAAGTATAGCGTATCATAGATTGATTACCTGACAGACATGGTCGGCATAGATTTTTTTTCATACAAGTACCGTACATACAATATCGATTTATAATATTTTAGTTTTATTTAATTACCAGTTTTGTGGCAATAAATTAATTTTATAATAGCCAAAGAAACTTATCTATAGATACTCTTCGGATTTATTTACTATTAGATTTCGAGAAATATACACGTACGTACATACTGTACCACTGACTGACTGGCTGACTGATATGGTTGTTTGACCTGCGCCGTGCTGATAGCTGTGAGGAGTGAAGCTCACTTGCTTGGTGGGGGAGCAGAGAGAGAGGGGGTGGGGGGCTTTCTGCTTATCCCTCTAAACAAGCAACCAAGTGAAGCTTGAGGCCTAAGGCAGAGGTCAACTACAAGGCCGTAGGCCGAGCCACTCCCACCACGTGTTTCGTCGTTCTTTTTTTTGCAAACCAAGATGGCCGCCGAAAGCATTTTTTTGGAATCCAGGATGGCGTCTGGGCTTTAGAAAATTAAACTTTTTTCGATAGTAACGTCTCACTGGGACTTTGTAGGAGTCTGATTTTTGCATGAAGGGGTAAAGCACCCTGCGGAACTCGAAACTGGATTCAGATTTTGGATCCAAAATGGCCGCCCATACATTTTTCTTGTTTTCTTAAGTAACTGGAGCTTTTATCCATTTTATGAACTGGAAAAATATCTTAGCCTACCTCAACAGCTGCACGAAAAACCGCGGGCTGCTTGCAGCTCGCGTAAGCCTAAAGAGCTAGTACATTTGTTAAAATTGATATAAAATATCGATGAATAAATATAAAATATCGTTAGTCTATATACTATATTTGTGGCCTTAAAAAACCATAACAATATCGATAGGACTATTGATAATATTGATTACTGATAGTTTACAATAATATCGATGACAAGTAAAACTATCGACAGTTTTTGGGGTTCCGTTTTAAACAAGGAACCCTTATAGTTTCATCATGTCTGTCTATTTGTATGTCATCCGACGTTTTATTTAGAGACTATAAGTACAGCTGTAATTTGGCATGGGTATATTAATCATGCCAAAAAACAGTGAAGTAAAATAGGGAAATTCTTATACCTTTATACGAGCAATTCTTGTATATGTATTTATTTATAAATTTCTATGATCTCGAAAACGGCTCTAACGATTTCGCAGAAAATTGGTATATGGGGGTTTTTGGGGGTAAACAATCGATCTATATTAGTCTTATGTTTGGGAAAACGCATGTTTTCGAGTTTCTTTCTACGCAGAATATGGTCGCTAATTTCTTCGCGCCGGCCGCCATCCGCTTAGCTCAGCGGTTAAGGATACTGACTGCTAGAAAGAGTGTTACGGGTTCGAATCCCACTCGGTGACTTACTTTTGTTTTTTTTATGTTCAAGTTTATATATAATTTTTTATTTCGTACTGTTTCTAGACAAGTTTTAAAAAATATAGTTAATGTTTGAGATGAAACCGACCGAGCAAAGCTCGGTCACCCAGGTACTATAATATTGTAGCTCCCATGAAAGTTTTTTTTTCGACTAACCTATCGTGTAATAGGGGTATCGTTAAATAGGTCTTTCAAAATATTTTGAGCTTGTTATCACCATTTTTTATTTAAGAATCCGTTTCTAGAATATTTGTGTTTAATAAAAGTTAAAATAAAACTATCAAACCTAATAAGGGTTAACGAATTTAAGTTTTTGGTGGCGTAGACTTGGCTTGGCCGGACGATTTTACCATTTGGGTACGGAACCCTAAAAAGATAAAAGATCTAGTTTAACTTTAAAAAATTGGGTAAAAATAAAGGACTGAATCACCCTTTCTTGGTACTTGTTTAAAATTTTGCCCATCGTTTACAGTAGCACAACTGTACTATAGACAAATCTGAATACTTAAGATTGTTCTCCTAGCATTTACACTACATTCTACATAGACACTCCGCAAATTCGACGTCAGTTTAAAATAAATGTAGTGCCCACAGTAGTGCCAATATACAACGTGGAAGGGATATACCCGTGATAAATCGAACCACGGGCTACATTAGACCACTAACAGAACACATCAAATAAAAATCACAACCAAAAACTAAAAAAAATTGGCATTTCCATACAAAAGTGTGCAGCCGCCTGGAAAATTTGTATGAGAATGTCAAATTCGGTTCTTTTTTACTGTTATTTTATAATTATAATAAAGTGATCTAGTATAGCCTGTGGTTCGATTTATTACGGGTATGTCCCTTCCATGCTGTATATTATCTAATTATTTTTTCAACACACTTGCTCGTAAAGTGGCTCTAATTTCATCGGTTTTAGATATATAAAGTAAGTCATAAAACACGCTTGCGTTATAAACATATTAAAAATTACTAAAAACGGCCACTTTTGACACTTTTTGTAAAGGTTTCTAAAGCTGATAATATTTCAATGACTTTCGAGGTTCTAATGAAACTTAAGGATACTAGCTTAAAAGTTGTGCGAGGATTTCTGATAATCTCACTTACAGAAAGATAAATTATTTTTTCTGTATTTTCAAGGTCGCTAGCAATGGTAGCAGCCTTAAAATAAAAATCAGTTTAAGTGTATTGAAAAACGTCGTGCGATATACGTGTGTATATTAGTTAAAACACTTTCAGCTCTATTACGCCCTCGCTTTCGGCTCGGGCTGGAAAATCATCACACACAAAACTTATATCATAACGTACAACTATTTTGCAATTTTAAAAATATTACTTACTTTAATATAAATAATTGAATAATGTAGCTCTTTTTATATAGTTACTTATTTACCCCTTAGTAATTTAGTATATACATGCTGACTTTTCATTGGTTTTGGAAAAAAATCTATTGTAAATAAATTCCTCTATCCATATACTTAATTCAAATTTGTGTACTACTAATTGATCACACGATTTTGCTTTGTTTTTGAATTTTTATTTCGACTAGCTAATTAGTTTTACTAACGACCCTTATAAAGTGGCCCTTAGCTTCAAAAACAATGAAAAATCACTGTGTACAGTTTAAAATTTAAATAAACTATTTTTGTTTTTTCTAAATTCTGACCGGTAGACAAAGCATCAGCATTAAGTCCTTGTACGGACATGACCTTATTCAATTCTTTACAAAATCATAATATGTTACAAAAATTTAAACATATTAGATTTATTTCATTACGTCATGTCTTCCATACTGTAACCTCTATATATTTTTAACTCTATCTGCATTGCGTTTAGACATTACTACAAACCTAGCGGAAAAGAACGGACAACTTTTGAATCAATTTTGACAGATTTTGAAAAATAAAAGCGTAGAGTTTTAAGCATTTTAGTTGTGGTATAAATGCCTTAAGAGTCCCCTTACCCTAGACCAAAATACAACTCTCCATACAAACGTAGTCTACGTTTTATTTCAAAACGACATGTCCGATTTGGCCAAAATTTTTAATTTCAAAGATATTGCAATTATCTAGGTTTATAACTGGTTTCCGACACTAAAAATATGAACTTGAAATAGAATATAGTGTTTTATATCATTTTTGACCATTAGTATGGGAAACTTCTAAATCGTTATATTTTCTTTCCAGTTCATAATTTTAGTATAGGAAACCAGTTATAACCCTAGATAATTGCAATTTCTTTACAATTACCAATTTTTACCGGAATCTGACATGTGGTTTCAAAATTAAACGTAGACTACGTTTGTATGGAGAAGTCTAGGGTCGGGGGACTCTTAGTCTTTTAAAGGGTTCGAGCCACATTCACGACATTTTAACCCGACAAAAAAGAGTGGTCTTTTAAGTTTGATGCTAATATCTGATGTAAGTATGTCTGTCTTCTGTATGCTCGAACTTTTTTTTTTTACGTGAATTCATGAAAATCGGTACTGCCGTTTATAAGTTATTAAGTTATCGCTTAAAAGTCGGGGTTTTTGTAGTTTGTCTGTCAGATAATTGATGGCGCTCCGCATACGCTATGTTGGCGATACCAATTAATTCTACAATTTAGTTTCTCCACCCATCTCTAGATGGCGTTTACATGTAGAACTATTAAGTCGGGGTTTTTTTTAATTTTCCTGGCAAATAAACTTGTTACATATATCTCATTCTTACGTCACGTTATTTTAAGTACAATGAATGTATTTCAGATGTCGTTCCATCGCTCTCCACGTTTGTATGTATAAGTATGCAAGTTGCAGATGTACCGTGAGTTCGACATATCTACGAGCTACTCTGGTCATATTCACAACATGTATATTTACAGGGTAAATTGTTACTGATCTCTAAATGAACTCATGGTCGGTAATATAATATTAGCTGGGGAATTTCGTGTTACTTCCTATTTGGAACTTAACGTTACAAGAGTAACAACTGTGTTAATGTTTAAAAAATGTGCCGCCGACGTCTTCAACGGGGTAACTAAGCCCGTCAATATGAACAACTTTTCTAAAAGGCACTGTGACGACCTCTATCCCATCATTCAAGAAGTATATTACATGAAGAGCTATTATACAATCACAATAGTTCACAATGAGCGTACTAGATGGCGCTGTCTAAAACTCGTTCTCAAAGTTTCTTCGATGGCTGCATAAATACAATCTCTAACAGAATATCGTCGGAGCCGCAGTTCCCTAGGTGCGACCCCATACCTGGCTCCTGCCAGGCATGGGCCTTCTTGAGTTGAGTACTTTCTTCCCCAATAATTAACAAAAAGACGAAATATTTTTCGAGGTCCTCACATTGCTTCAATAGGTAAAGCTGTTCATATTGACTAGCTGAGTCGCTCCTTCAATGAGGCGTTTTCTTTAA
The DNA here is from genome assembly GCA_963555685.1 of Acrobasis consociella. Taxonomy (NCBI): domain Eukaryota; kingdom Metazoa; phylum Arthropoda; class Insecta; order Lepidoptera; family Pyralidae; genus Acrobasis; species Acrobasis consociella. Next base: position 19,819,665 of record OY743117.1, read on the forward strand.
AAAAAAAATTAGTTCCTTCACGTGACATAGATGCCGCCAGCAATCACATAAATAGATCTGTCAATGTCTAATTCATATAAAATTTTCATAGTGAGAGTTTGTCTTTGGAATCAAAGAGAAATCACTACGTTTTGGAATAATTAATATTTTTATGTTACTAAATTTAGTTAAAAATATATTATTGTTTGTAAATATGTATTTTTTACTTAAATAATAGCAAAATACAAGATTTGTTAAATTATTACAAATTTACTACAAGTATTGAACCAGACGGCCTCTTTCATTTTTGACAGAACGATTTCAAACTCTTAAGCGCCATCTTTTGACAATGTTTTTAACCTCATTTTTTTTTTCACTGGAAAACGCCTCATTATGAGTCGTACTTTTATAACTGGACTTTTCGGGTCGGGTGACATCAGGCAGCACGGAACGCATCGTTCTTTCTCGCTTTAGCAAATGATTTTCTGAAGTAAAGGTCCTGGTACAGTAGTGTGATATAGTGTGGTTTTACCTCGAGTTCCTCCTCGGACGAGTGGTGGTCGTAGAGGTGGTCGGCCTCAGGGTCGGGCAGCAGCCGCGGCGGCGCCGGGGCGCACGCGCATGCCTCGCCGCTCATGTCTGGAGACAACGCAGAAACAACCAATTGAATACGGGAGTCGACTTTAACATTATTTGGCTCGTAAGATTATGAACAAGTATGATATACGTATTTTTCTTTTCTATGATTATCAAATAATAAACGACCTCCTTGGCGTAGTGGTCACCATGCTAGTCCGCCACCCAGAGGTCCCGGGTTCGATTCCCGGTCAGGGCAAGTTGAAAAATGGCCTTTTTCAAATTATCCTGGGTCTTGGATGTTTATCTATATATGTATTTGTTATAAAATATAGTATCGTTGAGTTAGTATCCCATAACACAAGTCTCGAACTTACTTTGGGGCTAGCTCAATCAGTGTAATTTGTCCCTATATACTTATTATTTTATTTATTTAAACGAAGATACAGCGCCTTAAATTTTGAGTGACGTCACGTTTAGCTTTAATTTTTAACTAAAGGTGACGCAAATCACCCCCGCTGATATCTTTGTGAATTTTGACTACTTTGCTTAAAGAAATAACCGGCCAAGCGCGAGTCGGACTCGCGCTCAAAGAGTTCCGTACCATCCTACTATCCTATCCTACTAATATTATAAATGCAAAAGTGAATTTGTATATTTCTTTGTTACCACTTCACGCTTCAACCACTGAACATATTTAGATGAAATTTGATACGGATATAGTTTGATACCCAGGGAAGGATATAGGATAGTTTTTATCACAGCACAGCTAGTTATCTATAAAATATTACGTTTGTTGTATGGGAGCATCAGTCCATATCCCTATAACGTTCAGACAGAGATGTGTGTTTGTGTGTGCCGTGTGGTTTTCAGCTTAAAATATGACCACTCCATCTCTTACCTTCCTGTAGATGTCGTAAGGCGATTAAAGGTCTAAGCACACACATCTCATGCTTCAACTGCACTCCAAGGAGGCAGCGGGCTGTTGTAAAACTTTTTTGTACAAATGCATTCCCAAAGAGGGTTGACGTCATGCAGGCGGCCGGTCGTAAAAGTTTAGCCAAATATTGACGACGACTTCAACCAGACGCTAACGAAAAAAAAGAAATGTACAAAACAAACCAGATCACGTGCACTATTTTCTATTTTGATATTATTATCTTTATTTACGTGCCAAACAAACAAGGTAATAAACTTTTTATCGGAGTTTTAAAATGCTAATACATGCATACAGATTATACCTACATAATTTGAAATTACACACGTTATTAAGAAAACCTATTTCCTGTATGGCATCGAGAAAAAATGTGAATCATTAACAAAATGTAAGTATTAAAAGCATTGAGAAGACACTGTGAAACATATAAAATAATAAATAAATAAATATATAGGGACATATCGTACAGATTGAGTTAGCCCCAAACTACAGAATACCAAAGTAAGTTCGAGACTTGTGTCATAGGATACTAACTCAACGATACTATAGTTTATAACAAATACATATATAGATAAACATTCAAGACCCAGGCTAATCCGAAAAAGATCATTCTCCATCTTGACCTGCCCCGGGACCGAACCCGGGACCTCCTGACAACGGATAAGCATGTTAACCATTACACCACGGAGATCGTCAACAAAAAGATGACATTTAATGCTTTTTATGTTTTTCATGTGTACGTCGTTTCACTTACCGTAAACAAGTAGCCATTTAAGTATATTAGTATAAGATTTGTCAAGATGCCTAAAGGCAAAGACTAACGACTTAACGTGCCTTTTAAAGCTTGGAGGAGCTCAGAAAAAGATTATGCCAATAGTGGTCACTCATCCAAGTGCGGACCACGCTCGGGTTGACTTAACTTGCGAAAGAGTTGGCGTTAAGCGTTGTCCCACAGGGCCATCGAGTTATACCACACGTGGGTAACAGTTAAAGACATACTTAAATTTCTGTATCCTAAATACTTTGGTTCTCGGAGGGGGTGAAAAGTTTAAAAATACCGATAAAAATCGTTAGCAAGGGCTTATTTCCATCGGCTGCGGACAAATGGAAATAGATCACAAAGGAGAACCGGCCGGACGCGTATTGTCAAACTACAGACATCACGCGTTTGACGCTACAACTTGTGAATACCATTGTGTCGTACAGACTTACACGTCTAGCCTGTACATCGTACCATAGTAATCAATGCCTGCTGTGAATCACTTTGTGCAATATTCTAAAGTGAAGTGTCGACGGACAGGCGTAGACAAATCAAAACAGTATTGTGTTATTTTATACGTAGCCTTAGCTATCACTTATGATGATGCGTTTTTCATGGCAGTTATAAAATAGATTTTTAATGCTGGTGTACTTTAAAGAAGGTTCCTAGAACACTATCACGCTTAGCGTGGCCTATGGGTCTTACGTACGGCCCTGGGCTCTGTTTGCCCCGTCAGGAATAAAGACGTGAAAATGTATCTGTATCTTAGAACACCCGGGAACCATGTCGTAAGCGTGCAGGGCGCCAGCAGGCGTTCTAAGCTTCCTGCAGGATCTGCGCTAGTTCGAGATCTGAGGCCGGCGTCAGCTCCCCACGCGAAACGGGACCCGGAAAATTCGGGCCTAATTGCGGAAAATTGTCCTCGAGAGAAGTAAGAAGCCAATGTACTTTACTCTTTTTACTTTCGAAGGGTACTTTTCAAGAGTAGATATTTATGTCTTTTTCCTTCACACGGTCTTTAATTTTCACGGTTTCTTAGTTGTTACTCGTGCTAGGCGAGTGACTGACTAAACAATGAACTAGAGTTTGGTGTTACGCCTCGCCCCGGTGGTAACCTGCTATTATTGTATGGCGACCGGGGACGCTAGGTTCATGCTGCAGGGCTCTGTGATGAGGGACAAGGTAGGCAAACAGGCTTACGGCCCAAAAAGAGTATATTCCGAAATTGACTACCTTCTCACGTGAAAGTGGCTGTTTTCTATTCTATTCTCAAGTTCTCTTGCGGTGGTTCTTAGCTACGTGCACCGCAAGAGAACTTGCTTTTAAGAGCGTCACAATATGTGACAAACATTGTCGGGCCCATTCCGCGAAGGTCGCATATTTGTGACAAACAAAAAATGCTCGTATGGCACATAACTTACGTATCCATATCCGTTTTTGGTTGTAGATAGGTATGTTAGATTTACCATGTCTCGCGCTGGGGGCACGACAACTGATATAAAGTCTCGCGGTGAAAGGGTTACTTTTGGGATTAACGCTTGTAAGTCAGGGTTTTTAATTTGTCTAACAAACAATAAATGGCGCTCCGCCAAAAAATGAAAAATATCAATTAGAATATGTAGTTCCGCTACTTATCACTAGACAGCATTCTTGTAAGTCGGGTTTTTTTTATTTGCTCACAAAGGAATATGTTATGATAACCTGCCAAGTGTAAGTCAGACTCGCGCACGAAGGCTGCCATAGTATCCATACCATTATCTATAAAAAATCACGTTTGTTGTATGGGATTACTCTTAAATATTTATTTTAGAAATTCTATTTTTAGTATTTGCAACATAAATACATAATCTGTGAACATTTCAACTGTAACTACCACAGTTCATGAGACACAGCCTGGTGACGGACAGACGAACAGCAGAGTCTTACTAATTAGGGTCCCGTTTTTACCCTTTGGTTATGGAACCCTAAAAACGAAAGTAATGAGACCGTGTAACAGCTACCACCGAGAACTAAATAAAGGCTCTCCAACGCTGCAGTAAGGGCTGAAGTACACGACACAGCAAAACTGCCTGTAGCGGTTCTCTCCTGAATAATTGAACAACCCAGACGCACCGTTCTCGCGATGTTATCACGAGAGGGCCGACTCACGCGCAAGTTTCAACTCTAAACCAGTTACATAAAGTCGCAATTTGTACTGTAACGCTGAAGATCAAGATTCGATGCGCCGGTGACGCGCGGCCGTCACGAAACTTCTCAGTTTAGTACATTTTATAGACATTTGCGAGATTTAGTTGAAGCTACATTTTCTTCAATATTGACTGCTTTAAATCATATTAGAGGGGGAAAGGACGGAGGGCAAAGATGCTATAGGTTACACTCAGATGGGAGAAATGACTCCATTGTCTGTCTGTCAACAGGCTGTATCTCAGGAACCGTGATAGCAGACCGTTGAAATTTTCACAGATATGTATTTCTGTTGCCGCTGTGACACCAAATACTAAAAACATAATCAAATCAAATCAAATCAAATCAAATCAAATATATCTTTATTATCATAGGATATTTATAATATCTCTTAATAATCGTCATTATTTTGTTGCACAATTGTTGACGTCAAATAGTTACTTACAGCTAAGTTTACTACCGCTTCCAAAGCGCTAGTGCAGAAGAAGCGGTAACAAACTGCACTGCACCTTTTCTCCAAGGACGTCAACTCACAATTTAATTAATACTTAAAGTTAATGTGGACAGATAATACATTGTTTTGTTTGTTATGTCATATCATAATTTAAATTTAATTTTTAGAATGTCAAAATTTTAAAGTAATGTCAAGTTGTAGATTCAGTTTGTACAAAATGTACCAAATTATGACATTTTCGAGTACCTATATTACAAACTTTTAGAGGGACCCGCGTCAAGCTCACTCCAGACTTTTTTGTCTTTAAAGTAGTCATCGGTCCTATAATAAGCCTTCTCACAAATTACTTTCTTTACATAAGTTTTGAATCTTTTGTCTGGCATATCAAGAATCGATTTTGGCAATTTATTATAAAAAAGTATACAGTTCCCCATAAATGTCTTATTAATTGTTTTAAGCCTATAAAACGGGGCAACTAAGTCATTCTTATTACGTAAGTTTCTATCGGTAAAATCGCTTACTTTATTGTATGAGGAAATATTTTTCCTTACATACATTATGTTTTCAAATATATACTGTGATGCTAAGGTAAGTATATCTATTTTCTTGAATAATTCTCTGAGTGAGTCTCTAGATCCTAACCCGTAAATAGCACGAATTGCCCGTTTTTGTAATATAAAAATAGTCTGAATATCGGCTGCATTCCCCTACAGGAGTATGCCGTAAGACATTACACTATGAAAGTAACTAAAGTACACTAGTCTAGCAGTTGCTACATCTGTCAATTGTCTTATTCTCCTAACAGCATAAGCCGCAGAACTAATCCTATTTGAAAGTTTAGTTATATGAGCACCCCATTGAAGTTTCGAGTCTATTGTAATTCCTAAGAAGGTAGTACTTTCAACAAGATCGAGTTTTTCACCATCTATCATTATGTCAACGCAGCCCTGTCTCACATTGGGAAGAGAAAATCGAACGCATTGAATTAAATCGAACATGAGATTATTGGCAGAAAACCAATCAGAAATGGAAGACAAGGTGCTGTTCACCGCGCTAGCGTTTGTGCTATGTCGATCAAGTTTGAATATAAGCGAGGTGTCATCAGCAAACAGCACTATGCCAGCCTGCTTCTCAACCATGTAAGGCAAGTCATTGACATAAACCAAGAAAAGGTATATATATAATAAAATAAATACTGGGGCTCCTATTAATACAATGTAAGTAATACTTCCATGTCGCTCTTGGAGAAAAGAAAAAACTTAGAATATACCAGCTGCTTCTCTTCCCGGGCAGATCTTAAGAGCCGATCGAGGGAATGGGCTATGATGCGGCTAGCAACCCATCACAATTTTGATTCCTTCATCCACCTTCTTGCCCACATTAAGCTAAAAGTGGCCTTTGAGTCTTGCAGCCCTGGGCTCTATCTGCTTAGGCAGAGCTGCAAGACTCGAAAATGCTCTGTATGCCCCATTAGGGATAAAGACGTGATAGAATGTATGTATGTATGTATAAATACAACAAACGTGATTTTTATAGACAATGGCTGAGAACCTTCGTGCGCAAATCCGACTCGCACTTGGCCGTTTATATGATCTATCTAGACTACAACAATCATTGATTTTCAAGGCGCACTCTCCGCTCCGCCAACCGACAGTCTCCAAATTAAAATGCGGCAAATCACACCAGCCGCATAAAAACCATAAGGTATGGACGGGCACGTCGGCGGTGGTTTGTTCAATGGACGATCACGCTGGGTACATGCATGCTTGCCCACGCGCACCCACATACCTAATACCTATACCATGCCTACCTATCGCCTTATAAACATATTTCTCTTCCTTGTTATAAAGTTATTATTATATTATTATTGTCACTAGATGGCGCTATAGGTAATAAATAAAACATTAAAATCTTTTATTACTGTTATTTAAATAAAGTAGTACTCTAATTAATTAAAATATGACTTAGTTATTTGTAATGCAATAAATATTTAATGTAAAGTAGATGATGTTTAAGGTCTGGTCTCGGAGACGGAAGGTGGTTGATGGAACTCAGTATGAAAAGATGCAACTCCATCGAGTTTGGGCTTATTTTATTTGTCTTATTATGTACTTTGGCCTCATAATAAAAGCCTGTACAAAAAAATCATTTTTTAAAACCTTATTATGAATCAAAAGAAACTATGAATAGGTATATAACTTAGATCATAAATAGTAGATTAAAATGCATTATTGATTATAATATTATAACCATTTTCTTGATTGTGTAATTAAAAGGATACTCAATTCTCCATACACTCCGCGACTAAATGGTATAATTGAACGCAAGAATAGAATACATCATTATTTTACAGGAATCTTTGTTCTCTATGCTGAATGATAAAAAGGTCTACAATCAAAAGTTACGTCTAAGCAAAGTTTAATGATATGATCAATAAAGGATTTGATTTGAACAAAGTCTGAAACATGCGTTTGAACAAAATGAAAAAGCTTTGCGATTTGTTTCAGATTATTTTCTTAATCTCTCATATGTTTTCAGCGGCTACTTACGTAAGTTTGTTATGATTCCTCCGTTATCAATAATGATGTAACGCACGATAAGCGGAACGAAAACACTGGCGGTAAACACCACTATTTGCATATTAGCTGTGTAGGGTTGCCACTGCTTTGCTAATCCATCACGTAGATCCAAGATAGGGATGTCGACTGGGTAAAAATTAATCCTGTCAACTACATATAACATATTTTTTTATTCGACGTCATCTTTGGTTATAAATCGTAGCTGATGGTGACATCACGCGAAATTTACATGCGCTGTGGGTAATTGTTAATCAGAGAAAAAATATTTTGTATAATCTATCTAATCAACGAGCCAAAAAAAATTGTCCACGTCATTCCTCAGAAGTGGTCGTATCGAAATGCGAATATTTTATAACTTCTGCATAAAAATAGCACAGCAGTCGAAAAAACATAAAATAAAATGGGAGGTATAAAATGAATCATCATTGAAGACATAATTTTGACTTTACTTTGAAATCCGACTGTAAGACATTTTTAAAAGGAAAGAAAATGTTATAATGTTGATAACAATTTCCACAAGCATAAGTATATTTAACACCTTGATTGCCAGCATTGCAAACACAATAGATTTTTATTTTGTGTCGGAATTAAAATGGATTGTTGTTTTAAAAAAGATTTATAGTTGCCTGAAGTCCATTCAGTCATTATAAATAATAGAACTACTTTTGGTCAGGAACCAGCGTTTAATAATACAATTTAAAAGTATATAAAAATTTGACTTGGAGTTGTGCGACCCTAATCATGTTATTATGCGTGGGCTATCTCCCGATACCTACGAGATTGGCAGCATGTCAAATCAACACATTGCTCAAACGTGTGTGCGTCTGTTGTTTTGAGACACGCCCTTTTTTATGAGACTGAGAAAAAGTCAAAAATTTACGGGTAAAAGGTAGCTTAAATTGGTAAAAAAGGATTTACATAGAGTCGACATGAAGATGACGTATCGTTATTTCTGACTAGTTTTTACTTCCGAATTTGTTCACATTTGAAATCTTATTCCGGGACGCATGCGTGTACGTGTTATGTCAGTGTTTCTAATATAAGCATATAAAATATCTCTTATAATATTTGTAAGGACTCGTTTTCATCCACAAGAGAGAAAAAGGTGATGATTATGAATATAAGAAAATAATCTGCTTACTTACCGAAAGATTCGATTACGTACGTTATATAAATACAACAACCTAGTTAAAACAAGCTAAATACTAAGCGACGCCGAGACCACGTTGCCTTTTAAACAGCAACAAAATATTACAAATGCGCGAGGCAAATCAACTGCGAAGTAAAACAGCGTCGCGCAGAATTGCTTGCGAGCGAAACACAAATTATAGAATTACAGGCACTATACCACTAGTTCCGCTTTTTAGGGTCGTTATTATGAAACGCGGTTTAACTTTAGCACTTGGTTTAAACCATTATCCGCTCAAAACAAGAAGCCTTAATATGTCACCTTCTCTTTCTTAACTGTCAACTTCACGTGGGTGAGTAATGGTTTAAACCAGGTCCTAAAGATAGTCTGCGTTTTATAATAAGACGGATTGTATCTGCTATGTACAATTGTATAGCAGTATCACGTGTGGTATCTGGCAGAGTAGAATAGGACTACTCCAAGTCTTCCCGTGGATGTCGTAGAAGGCGACTTAGGCATTACAAGCTTATTAACATCAATGAGACCTCTCCAACACAATGCCAGCGTCTAGAGTGTAGGCCAAGTCCTCTAGCTGCTCTGGCGAAGTTGGCTCTGGTAGTTCAGGTAGTTCAGAGACTCCTGCGGTGGAGACTAAAATAGACTTGATAATGATGATGATGTACCTGCAATGCTGGCAGCCAATGTGTTAAGGAAGCACCGAGAACGCGCTAAGATGAGAAGAAGGTACTAAACCGAGAAAAACTAATTATCTTTCCCCATTCTCCAAATTCTCCATTCCATCTTCTCGCCCACCATGACGCTAAAAGTGGCTTTTTGGTCTTGCGGCCCTGGGCTGTGCATAGAGCCGCAAGACCCAAAACGCTCTGTCTGCCCCATTAGGGATAAAGACGTGATTGTATGTATGTATGTATTCTCTAAGTTAGTAGTATCCCAGTTGCAATTTTATCTGAGCTGTTTTAGAGGCAGTGGTGCGCTTTCTCTTTTTCTCTTCATCAAACATGATACGCTTGACATCGGTCACCCTAAGATGTTTCCAAACACAAAACGATAATATACTTGTATAATTATATGCACGAGCTATCTTTCTGTTAGCTTTAATTTGCGACGAGACGAGAACTTTCGACGCGCAATCGTTTTTATCGAGTTATAGGCAGTGGCGGCGGCTAGTTAGGCGAGTACCGAATACTCGTACCTACTGGAGTAGTTGTAGGGTTACCAACCAACCACAATAGCTAGGCCCGGATTTAGAGGTCTGGAGGCCTCGGGGCAGCGAAGCAATGGAGGCCCCCTGGCCCCAAATTATTTTCCAAACCAAAGTTTTTCAATAAAAACCATAGGTAAAATAGCGAAAAAATCATCAAAGGAAAAGTTTTTTACTAGTGTTTACTAGTCGGAATTTGAAAGTTTTTTGTTATGAACTCTGTCGTTGGGGTCCCTCTTTTGTGGAGGCACGGGGTATGTCGCCCCGGTTGGCCCTCCCTAAATCAGTCTCTGGCTGACTGACAAGACTATACCATACATTAAGAATTGACAGGCAGCACCTGGGTAAGAGGCAAGATCAAATGTCACTGATATCTCTCAACGGATTAGATCATTGAAGAAGTAGGGACGAACAAATGGCCAATAGTTCAGAATGGTTCTTGAATGGAATGGCGACCACGTACCAGCAAGAGCAACGTAGCACACCCACTTGCTAAATGGTCAGAGAACCTGAGAAAGCCTCCTGGATATAATGTTGCCGCTCGGTAATTTATCGATAGACTTTCGGTATTTTAAATAAAACCAACTCTATCGATAGTCCGATACTATAGGCTGGTAACCGACACTATCGATAGTATAAATCACCCTGACTATATAATCCTGACGATGAACAAACTATCGATAGTGTCAATAGCCTGTTCGATCTTATCGATCAATAGTATTGTTGGTTATCAATACTTAGTGCTCTAAAACAGCTATCGATAGTGTCGAAGCTATCCATAGGCCTGTAGTAAGCAACACACTAGCTGGATATAATGCTCGGTCATTTGTACCTCGGAGCAGGCCCACGTCCAGCAGCCCTAGGACTTCCAGCGGCTGGAATATTGATGACAAGAAGATTTTCCGTTTCTACCACCATTTTTACATGCCCACATTAGCCTCTGCCTTTTGCCAACCCTGTCATAAAATCACAACCCGTTCAATTCAACAACCGGTACTACGCCACGGAGCGGCCGTGGGCGGGGCACGTTGCTAATGCATTTAATATTCGTCCGGCTGCCGCCACACGCCCTTTGTCACATTCGTATTCCACACATTTTATGACTATGAACTAAAGCGAATGAATAATATTCCGTCTTGCTTTGAAACGCAGCCTAACTTTGTTACTAGGTTTAAACCATTATCCGACCAAATTAAGTTGACATTTTCAGAGACCATGGCAATTACTAGAAGTCAACTTGATTTGGTCGGATAATTGTTTAAACCTAGTAACAAACTTAGTCTGCGTTTTATGATAAGACGGATTGAGTTTAAAAAGTACAACAAAAGAAAGATATACTTATAGAACGTAAAAACGTAAACGTCAGAAAGGCCATAGAATTTTGTTTCGTGTTATAACTAACTGTTTTTTTCAACTCGATAAAAAACAAGTAACACATGAAATAACTAGTACCTAATAAGTCAACAAAAAATCTGTTACAACTATAATAGGTACTGCAAATGGTAATGTGTGTTTTGGGCCACAACACGTCTAAACAATTTATAGCGTGGCCTGAACCTGACTTGATATTTCCATAATGCTACAGACATCTTTATGCATATTCAATTTGAGGCAGTGACGAGGATCAACAAAGTTAACATCCATTTCAGAATTGGACGTTTCAAGGTCAACATAATATTGAGATAAACAACAAATGCTGTATTGCCTATTTCGTCGATGGTGTCGTATTCTTATTCGTATTTATCGAACACACGCCCACTGCTTTTTAGGGTTCCGTACCTCAAAAGGAAAAAACGGAACCCTTATAGGATCACATTGTTGTCCGTCTGTCCGTCTGTCCGTCCGTCCGTCCGTCTGTCAAGACCCTTTTTCTCAGGAACGCGTGGAGGTATGAAGCTGAAATTTATATCAATTACTCAGGTCTACTGTCCCTTGAAGCTGTGAAAAAATCAAACTTCTAAGCCAACGCAATCAAAAGATACAGCCGTTTATGCCGCAAATTTTCGACACTTGCAAGGGAATCAAAACCTACAGGGTGCTTCCCGTGAACTCAGAATCTTGAAATTTGGTACGAAGCAACGTCTTATAGCATAGATAAAGGAAAAATTACGAAAACCATACATTTTTAGTTACATCACATAATATATATTTTTTTAATAATTTTAAACTTACTACCCATTTCCTCATAAACGCGTAGAGGTATTAAATTGAAATTCATACCAAATTCTCGTTTGTACGGAACCCTCGGTGCGCGAGTCCGACTCGCACTTGGCCGGTTTTTTTTCAAGTACTTAAATCTTGTTAAATGATAATGTAGAAGTCTCAAACAGAAGACTACATCCACTTAGTTTTGTGAGCGTTTCTTCCATGCTCGGTATATGAAGTGCTGAAGGCTGGGGGTTACTCCAAACGCGATGCGTAAGACGGACGTTATCGCGTATCTGCGTTTCAGTGTCAAGCAACATTGAGCACTAACGTATGATGATAAAGTCTAACTTGTTTTGACAAAGAAAAAGGACGTCACTAAATGTAAACCAACCCTCCTGGACCCCTCGCTGGTGCTACATCAATAAACACGACATGGGTACGTATGTATGTGTCTACGTTGCAATATCTAACATGTAGTACCTATTACCCAGAATAACGCTAAGAACTGGCTTGTAAAAATCATTAAGCGTTACCATTATAGTGCTTCGGCACTAAAGAGGAACATCAACACGAGAAAGGCTCCAGCCCTAAAGAACATCATGGTGAAAGGATTATCGAAGTTATAGCTTTCAAAAACATTGTGCCTTCTGTCGAAACAACGTTCATCCGCGCGTGACTGGCGGCCAAGTTGCGCGCGCGCCGAATTGCAGATTACATCACTGCTTGCAAAAAATATGCGCGTTGTGCGCGAGGGGGCCGGAGCCGGCGGGGCGCGGCGAGGGCGCGGGGCGCGCGACCTTGGCCTTGCTCGAGCCGGCCAAGGTGAGCGCTCAGCGTTATACAATTATACATGCGCCCATCAGTCTACCGCGTTATGTGGCTACGGAGGCTCACGGAGCAGAACGATGATTCTGTTGTTACAGTCAATCGAGCGAGCTCAGCCCGCCCTGGCCTAGCTCTTGAACAGGGTAACAAAACTAAAAAATTGAACTTGTACGAAGCTGTTCAGTTAACTCGACAATTTGTTTCAGATGTTCTGAAATTTTTTAGAGATTTAGAGTATTGGTACCGTAGGAAATGTTGTCAGCTTAACCTGACCTCTGATGTAGATGAAAGTCAATCAACATTTTTATCAAAATTTAACTACGATAATCTACGATGCGAATCCGAATGACAATATAGAGCGTACGAATTTTCGGAACCTTTCAATGTAGTTCACCAATTTAAAGATAAAGCTATATACAACAAAGATGATCATGAAACGTGATATTCAAAGATTTATCCATTCGCCTTTTAATATAAAAAAAAGCACGCAAACAGACCGGTCACGGCCGGGACACGGTCAAAGATCCACTCGTCTCTGTCGTGTGTAACTTTCGCATGAAGCATGAAGCATTAGCCACGCTGAACCGAGCCCGCGGCTGCCACGCCGGAGCTCTTCCCTAGGCCCCGCCCGTGCATTTACATCTGTGATTTATAGATACAGATAGACTACCTTCGTAGTGTAGTGGTCAAGGCTTTTGCCTGTGATTCAGAGATCATGGGTTCAAATCCCTCTTTGAAGTTTTTACTTTGTAAAATTGATTCCAGTCTTGTTTGGATATTGCAAGCTTAGTGACCTGATAATTATCCAAAAAAGAAAAATGATTCAGTGTTTCGGAAGGCACAAATAAATAAACTGTTCCCAAACGCTATCTAGCGTTTGCTCAAACCTGTCCAAGATTGGTCCTGGTCTACACTTTGGGTCTCGGATGTCAGACGGCATTCGCTTCTTCTGTCATCATCAGTAATCTCGTCAAATCACCTAGGATATGTAGCGGACCGCGGGGCTCTGAAGCTTTACCCCTTAGGATGCAACCGGGAATACGTGAGAATGATGAGGAGTTATACATACAGATACACTATCGCATGAGCATAACTGGCACATGTCATGAGCATAATTCTTATATTGGAAAGAATGGCTTTGCATGATGATGATGACCCGAAGTCAATCCATCCAATTTTTACCAGACTACTTTCCCCAAATATTTAATAGATCTTCCTCCTGCCAAAACCTGTTGAAGGTTACGTCTTCCATTGGTTTATCCTGAAATGGGTTTTTTTGCGGAAGTACTATGAGGTACATTTACATGTCCAGAAACGTCTACTTGTTAGATTCGACCTGTATTTCCACGCAAGCCTCCCAAAAGACCAGGGTAAAAAGATCCTCAAGGAAATTTCATTTTAAAATGTCTGTTTCTTGAAAATTATTAATGTAGAAAAGCGTATTAGGTTAAAAGTATTTCTGTAATGCATCTGAATTCAATTAAAGTACTTAGTCCTTATTTAAATGACATTCATAGACCAACTAATGATGGATATTAACCGGCCAGTTGACAAATTACAAAGTGTGTTCGAGTAGATATGTATTCAAGATGAAGGGTTCCTAATCCTAATGAGTTGTGTTGTAGGCATCCTAAACAAAGACTTGGAGATTCGGAAAGATAGATGTTTAGCAATATTTCAAAGTAGTAAGAAAGACAAAGAGAGAAAAATGAGAGCACACAACGTCTAATTGGAGAATCTTTAGATGGATAGCTCTACAATACTCTTATACAGTCTGCATGCATACCTAGGTATACCGTCTTTTGTAAAACAAGAGTATTCACCCAAATGAAGTTGATAGTGACTAAAGAGAAGATGACATATCACGGGAGATCTTCTTGATTTGGGTAGATGGTAGAACACAGGCTAACTTTAGCACTTGGTTAACCAAGTGCTAAAGTTAGCCTGTGATATAATAAAAAATAAAAAATGTAATAAAAATGTAATAAAAAAATATACAAATGGTAAGAAGTACTTTTCCAAGCGGCAAAAATAATTAGGTATGCATGGTGCTAATGTTATAGTCAGAAATACAAAAGGGAATGGTAAAAGCAACAGTTCCCATTTTATGAATTTATGTAATTGTTTTAATACTTAATAAAAATTTATCTATTCGTACTACACTATTCCCTGCTGCCTTTCATATATCCTTTCAACTAGATTTGACGTCGACTAATATCACTCGTTTGTGCAAACGTCTCTTTACTAAACCGGTCGAATTGGGAGCGCAACACTGGTTTTGACGCCTTTCCAACGTTTGTGGATCAGCTGAGCAGGTTTCCAGTAATTAAATTGTCGATGCTGCTGCCGAAGTCGACTCGCAAAGGGTGCCGAGCGAGCTCTCCCTTAGAAAGTAGACTGTTGCACACCGCTCGCGATATGACAGGATAGGTGCTTTGAAGGGCTAGAGGCAAAGATTAAAATGAAGTTTGTTAGAGGTGTGGTGTGACCAAATTTTATGATTTGAATAAGTATCCCACTAGACATATAACTTTCTGATATGACGCAAAAATAATGGTAAAGTTTTACAATTTCTTTTAGCCCTTACACTGCGAATGTCAGATTTATTCGACAATGAATTTTCTTACTGAAATGTTTGTCGGATAAATCTGACTTCATTCATTATTTACAACTAATTCTCAATTAAAACTAAGATTAACGAAATACGCACACAGAAAATACATTAAAACTTCTTCTTGTTGACTTCCAGACAACCGATGGATGGAGAGTATTTAGTGAAACGTTAGCAGACGAGTTACCCTACGAGGCGTCAACGTGGCCAAATTGTGGTCTAAACAACTATAATTTTTGCTTTTTCAAAACTCAGTCCTATTCTGTTTATGTAAGTCGTAAACATAGTTCCACATGAATGGAGCCACTAGATCCGTCAGATATCTAGAGGTCGCGTCTGATTCCGGCGGTGGCTGCCAAGCGCAGCGCTGACTCACACCAGAAGGGCTAGTTGGCATGCTATGCAGCAATGCGGTAGTTTTCTATCTTGCCCTTTATTCTGAACTCTTTTTCTTTCCTTTTCATTTCCCTAAAAGTTGCCCTCAAGGCTCAGTGTCAGTGTGCCTTCTGGCAACGCCTCCTCTAATCACTGTTCTTCATCTAAAGTCAGTCAATTTGAGTTCCCCCTAACATCTTGTGACTTATCTTTCTTGACTTCTTTTGCCGTCTCGGGGATACCATTGTATTACAATTTTACTGCGGCACAAATTAACCTGTATTGTACACGAGATGGGATAAGGTTAAATTTCTATAGTGGTTATGCTGAGTCAAATTAAATGCAATGAAAAGAGTATCAAAAGAGCTGAAAGAAACAAACCTTTTCGTCGATAAAAGATTGAGTGGAATATGGTAGAGTTTCAAGCTACTGAAAAAAAAGCATTTTGTGGGCAAATGCCGCTAGGTATTGATAGCAAACGGGAAAAAGAACGTGTCTCACAAAGCACGAGTTTCCACGTAATGTTTCTTTAAGGTTTTTACTTTCTGTACATTGGAGTTCTACTATTTTTATTTCTTACATTAATTATTTTAATGTTTTCATAGTTGGTTGATTCCCCAAGATTCGCAAGCATATAAAATGTTCGATTACGATACGTCATTTAAGGCTCTACAAAGGAAGCCATTTTGAAATTAAACATAGCCGGTCATGCCAATATGGAAACAGTCGAACACGCCACTATGATTTATGACACTCACAATTGTTTCCAATGATAAGAGTGCCAAGTCACCAGCAAATGATCTCGCGATGTGTAATCATACGTTGAGGAACTAATAAATATGCGTGTTAATTAAGATTTATTCTTGTCTGTGTTAGTTATGTCTATGGTAGGCGGCAAATCAAGTGCAACAAGAAATCATTATGCGCTTGCCGTGAGGCAGAGGCAGTTGTTAGGGTTCCAAACCCAAAGAGTAAAAAGGGACCCTATTACTAAGACTCGACCTGTCTGTCCGTCTGGCGCAGATGGTTGAAATTTTCTCAGATGATGTATTTCTGTTGCCGCTATAACAACAAATACGAAAAACAGAATTAAATAAATATATAAATGGGGTTCCCATACAACAAACTTGATTTTTAAACGGAAACTTTTGGCCAGTTGTTTAATCTCGATGTTGTGTTCAAACCTTCAAACTATGGATTACCGTACAACGTCACCAAATTATTAAATAATTATTATTTACTTAGGCCGCTGAAAGCGTTAAGCGGCTTAAAACTAGCTCGTCCCTAATGGTTCTGCAGAATCCTTTCAATATGTCGCCCACATTATTTACGAAGACGAGATAAAATATAAAATCGAGTTTAAATCAAATTAGTGAATCCGCAAAGTAGCACAGTATTATTTTTTGGCAACGATTTCTATGAAGTTTCTACTACAGTACTTTTCAGTTCAATGTTGTCAAACGTGATCAATTTAATCCACAATTGATTGAATCATGACTATTGTGGATCATAAAGTGCTTTGGTACCACACGCTCCGAAATGTTCAGGTCCTTGTGTTGCAGTAACTGCCTGTAACTGTATTAATTTTAGAAAAAACTTGAAGATTTTAAACTGAAACAGATCCAAAAAAGATATTTACTGAATTCGATTTAAGATAACTACATAGTATGCAATCTGTAGGTGAACATCATCTACTACGACACGACGCGTTCTTCAAAACAATAATGGACGGAAAATAGAACAAAAAAGATGAGTAGAAAAACCCAGAAGAAAATTAATCGACCAAATAAAATTAAACGTGAAAACATGGACGTTAAGAACTTAGCGAAAGAAAGAGAGACATGGAAAGCACTCCACCGACAAGAGCCCAGCTCTTAAATATAAGAGAAAGAAGGTGAACATTAACCGTATAGACAGCCCCGGCGATCTGTTTAGTATTCGTGGTGCGTGGTTGTACCGCGGTCCGTCCGCCGTACTATACTATACTACTCCACTACCGTAGTACTAAGCCGGCGAGCTGCCAACACCAACACTGCCCACGAAGGAATGCGTGCCGAATTATTTTTACTATCATCAATATACCACTCCACTCGAGCGAGAAAAATATTTTGAAAAACACTACTCTAGACATGACTGATAAGATACAAGACTTTGTTTTATTGGAACGAAGTTCCCAATCGCGCGTTGCGAAAGGGGGCTAGACCGAAAAATTAAGACCAAAAGTTGTAATGACACTTTTTGCTATAGTTGTAAGCCGTGCGGCGTGCGCGTGTTTCTCTGTCTGTCTCTCTCGAAGTTCGTTCCATCCGGGTGTCCCTTGACACCTCTCAAGTTTTTTATTTTATTTTGCTTAGTAATTTAAAATAAATATAAGGTGTCTGCTTTAATAATTACAATTTACCAAAACGTAAAGTTACATTATTTTATTCAATATAGTATTTTATCTTTTGTAAGGTTATTTTATGGAAAGAAAATAAGTTCCAAAATTGGGAAAAGCGAAGGATAAGTTAAAAGAAATAAAAGGAAATTTCGGAAAAAATTCATGAACCAAGCGCCATTCGTTCTCAGCAATTATCCCTCTAAGAAACAAACCTTATTATTATTCCAACATATTCTTTTTTATCGACTCAATAAATAAACTTAAGTAAATTCTGTACAATTTTATTACTGCGGAGCGAGCGAACTGCGCGAGAAATTCTATCAATTTTAAATTCTCTAAGTTGACTTTGCTTTATTTTTATTTTGCTTACACATTTTGATAATATTTAAAATAAATATAAGTTAAACACCTACTTAGTGTCTGCTTTAATAATATAATATCTATATAACTTTATGATATGATAACTTTATGACATAAATGTATAAGAACTATATAACTTATGGATGTTTTGGTTGATATAAACTGATAATCAGTGTTTAAATATATAAACAAATAAGATAGTAAAAGGGAGGCAAACGCTAAAGCTGGTAGAATATAAACCATAGACACAGCGATTGCAATATTAAAACTCCGTATTGATTATATCCACCGGGCGGCCCAGAATATGTTTAATTATCAGCACGCAAATAGAACGGCTACGTATTGAGGAAGATGAGATGCCAGAACGGTAATGACCACGCTTTCGTAGATAACGAAAACTATTTAGAGCTAATATCGTTTTGAATCATCTCCACTATAATATACCTCATCATTTCAGCCGCATAACGTCCACTGCTGGACATAGGCCTCTCCCGAAGATTTCTAAAATGACCGATCAAGAGCGGCCTGCATCCAGCGCTTTCCAGCGACCCTGGTCAGGTCATCTGACCACCTTGTAGGTACCTTACGCTTCGCTTGCCAGTACGCGGTCGCCATTCAAGAACCTTTTTGCCCCATCGGCCATCGGTTCGTCGCGCTATGTGTCCCGCCCACTGCCACTTCAACGAGATAATCCGTTGGGCTATGTCAGTGACTTTTGTTCTCCCACGGATTTCCTCATTTCTGATTCGATCACGTAGGAAAAAACCGAGCATAGCCCTCTCCATAGCGCGTTGAGCGACCTTGAGCTTTCTTATGAGACCCATAGTAAGGGACCACTCCACTATCTATCTACTATACCTAAGTATACATATTTCAAGACACACATTGTAGAAGGGACATATCCGTAATAAATCAAACTACGGGCTATACTTGATCACTTTAAAATAATGAAAAATTTGCATTTCATACAAATTCAATAGAAAATTAGTTTTTAGACGTTTTTAGTCGCATGAACTTAAAGTTGGCATTTGTAACTACGAAACTTTAAAAGTTATAGGCGTTCAACTTCTAAAATGTACTCGGAAAAGGAAAATTTGATACAAATTCATTAATTTTTCAGACGTTTTCAGTGGCACGAAAGTTGGCATTCGCAACTATAGAACCATACACTGCGCGTGGCCCGACACGCACTTGGCCAATTATTTAGGTATTTTATATTTGTCTGTTATTTTAATTTCATTATTGGTACTAAAGTTATTTAGCCCGTGGTTCGATCTAATACAGGGATGTCCGTTCCAAGTTGTATTTAATACTGACACTCAAATTAAAGTGATTATAAGGAAGATAAACATAGGTGGTGGCAAACGAGAACTTGAAGACATTACACATTATCAGCCGTAGGAAAATGATACATACATACATACTATCACGTCTTTATCCCTATTGGGGCAGACAGAGCATTTTGGGTCTTGCGGTTCTATGCAGAGCCCAGGGCCGCAAGACCCAAAAGCCACTTTTAGCGTCATGGTGGGCGAGAAGATGGAAAAGCAATCAATACAGTGATGGGTTGCAGCTGCATCGCCTGGTAACATGATTTGCATTTTTGCCCATTCCCTCGATCGGCTTTTACGATCTGCGTGCGAAGAGAAGCAGCTGGTACATTCTAAGTTTTTTTTTATTTCTCCCAGACCAGCATAGGAAAATGATTGTATTTAAAATAATGTAAAGATAGACTTGTAAAGCGTATTTGTAAAACAATCAAAACAAACGTGAGACACAGACATTATTTGCATTAGACGGCTTAGTAATAGGTCCCCTTCGGGTACGGAACCCCAGAAGAATAATGGTTTTTGATCTTGAAGATCTCAGGAGGCAGGGACAAAATCATCCAAATAGCTAAATATTCGCTTACTGATATCTGTGATGTCATTCCACTTCATGATGACGTCGGTGCAAAAGTCTCCTGCAACAAACATACATACGGTTAACAATAGACCAATATAGTTAAGTTATAATAAAACTTTACCTAGAATTTTTCAAAATATCATAAAACATCACGTGTCTTCAATAAAGCACGAGTTTCCCCACGTGATCTTTACCTATTTTTGGCAAATGTATAAGAAATTATTCAAATATACTATTGTAATAAGATATATTCAAATGAACCTATAAATAAGCGGCCAAGTGCGAGTCGGACTCGCCCATGAAGGGTTCCGTAGTAGCAAATAACATAATATAAAAGTCTTGCAGTATGTTTTTTTTAAATTTTTATGTTTGAGTTGATTGAATGAAACGTAAATTACCGTTTATGATTTATGACGTATTAAAAAAAACTACTTACTAGATATCGTTCAAACCAATTTTCGCTGGTAGTTTTTATGGTAATGAACATCACATATTTTTTTTTAGTTTTATACTTCCCTTATTTTAGAAGTTACGGGGGGGGGGACACACTTTTTTCCACTTTGGAAGTGTCTCCCGCGCAAAGTATTCAGTTTAGAAAAAAATGATATTAGAAACCTGAATATCATTTTTGAAGACCTATCCATAGATACCCCACACGTATGGGTTTAATGAAAAATACATTTTTGAGTTTCAGTTCTAAGTATGGGGAACCCCCAAATTTTTTTGTTTTTGTTTTAGTTTTGTGTCAAAACCTTAATGCGGTTCACATAATACATCTTCTTACCAAGTTTCAACAGTATAGGTCTTATAGTTTCGGAAAAAAGTGGCTGTGACATACGGACGGACAGACAGACAGACATGACGAATCTATAAGGGTCCCGTTTTTGCCATTTGGCTACGGAACCCTAAAAAAGACGTGTGGCACTCGGGGACTGCCGCGGTAAAGCTATTGCAAACAAGAAAGGACGGCAACGTCGCAAACGGACGACGGAGACGAAGCGGCAACCTACATGGTAGGCGGAGTGGGGAGAGCGTGAGGTTTTTTCGTTACGGAATTTCTGGATTCGGTCCCTGCACTCAAGGCCCGCGATAGAAGCAATGCAATAGCTTAAAAATACTGCCTTAGTTTTATTATCATTTTGTATCTGCTTTTTTACGGACAAATCACACAGATTAACTTAGCCCCAAAGTAAGTTCGAGACTGATGTAATGGGATACTAACTCACCAATACCTAATAAATACGTAAAGATAAACATCCATATTATTAAAATTACAAATATTTATTTATATTAATGTCAGAATCGTTAGCTGCAGTTTCTTTTACTAGATTGATTCTTGGCTAAAACCTCGGTTCCTCTATAATGATAACTTACGTTATGTGTTTTTATCTGTTGTATAATTTTTAATCAGCTATAATGAATTTTACAGCACCAATAAGTATTTTAAATTATAATAGACAAGGACTTAAATGCCATTTCACTGCCTTTTACTTATGTAAGTTAAGAGACTTAAATATGAGACATAAAAAAGTTTTTAGTAAGATTGCATATTATTATAATAACATACGTATATAATCTAATCACTAACGATAATGATCGTAGTAAACAAATTAAAATATATCTTCATTATCCTTAATAATCGTCACTTTGTTTTGTTGCACAAATTTTGTCGTCAAATGATTACTTACAGCTAAGTTTACTACCGCTTTCTAAGCGCTAGTGCGAAAGATCCGAGAGAATGAATGTTGGTTATGTCTAAATTTAAATAATTGGCCAAGTGCGTGTCGGGCCACGCGCAGTGTAGGGTTCCGTAGTTGCGAATGCCAACTTTCAGTTCTTGCCACTAAAAACGTCTAAAAACTAATATCTATTGAATTTGTATGGAAAATTTCTTTTTTCAAGTACATTTTATAAGTTGATCGCCGAAAAGTTATACTTTTAAATTTCTATATCCTACTTGGCTCTGATAGTTTTCCTTCAAATTACATTATATATATTATAATTGTGATTTTTTCAAGTGGCCATATATAACCGTTTAGCAGATAGAGGAGGGGGACACTTGACTCGAACAAAAATTTGAATTTTAAACCCAAATATTTCAGAAACGGATCCCTAAATCGAAAAATGGTGTTTACAAGCTAACAATATTTTTAAAAGACCTATTCAACGATACCTCATTCAATCTGTTTATCAAGAAAAAAAATATTGACTACGTCTTTACTTGTATGGCAGCTATCCTGAAAAATTTTTTTTTTCTATATTTTATTTTACGACTGCCAAATTACAGCTTTCTAGTACTTATAGTTTCTCTATAGGACCGTGGACAGACAGACAGACAGACAGACATGGCGAAACTATAAGGGTTCCTTGTTTACTACGGAACCCTAAAAAAGCTATAAAATAAACAGTTCGTAACTTTTCAGTAACCATGAGTATAATATTTTTCTATGACGAGTTTAAACTTCAACGGCTTTTCTTGTCCATAATCTCCACTATTTATTGATCTCGGTGGGACTTCAGCAATTCAAAATCTTTATTTATGTTATATCATAACAATAAGTCAATTAATTTTACAACTACCGATTGATTTTACAAGTATTGATGATTGTTTACTTAAGAATTATATAGTGCCAAAAAAGTAACATAAACTACACTGCAGCATTTTCTAATCTGTGTAAAGTGACAGCCGTCACTGCATGACAGCTCTAACGAAACACCAGCGGTGGTGTTTCGGGTAACACCAGCATATGTTGAGTTTGAGGCCAATTGGGTACTTTCCTAAGTCCAAAATAAATTATTTTGTACTAATAGAAAAATAAAGCGTCGCAAAATAATGTCACTTGTCTTTGAACATATCCATTTTAACGTTATTTTAAATTTATTATTGTAGAAAAACTAATAATAAGAGCGCTATTTGACTCCAAAAATCGACCTGCCTGTATTTCATACAAAATCCCATAGAAACTGTTTGTTTTGACGTTTAGAAAAAAGTTGCTGATTTGACTTGTTGGAAAATAGCGTATTTGGAGGGGCGATGGCAAGGGCACATAGATTTATACTTTATTTTTAGTTCATAAGTTGTTCATCATCAGGTATTTTTGTCTCCACTGCAGGAGCACGACCCTCTCTGTACTACCCGAGCCAAACTTGGCCAGAGCTGCCAGAGGTCTTGGCCTACACTCTCCACGCTGGCCAGACGGGTTGGAGAGGTCTCATTGATGTTTATAAGCTTTGTTTAGCTTGTATTCCCTTAGTCGCCTTCTACGACATCCACGGGAGGTCTTGGAGGTTTTCATAAGTTGTTAATATAGTAGTTAGTCGGGTTCCAAACCACGGAGTAAGCTCCAGAGGAAGGCCTAGGATGAGATGGAGGGACGAGTTGCCCGCTTGTGTCAAAGAATAGAATGAAACAGCTGAAGATAGAAGTAATTGGAAACAAAAACGGCTTTTGCTCAACTACCTAACCTAAATGGCTAAAAAAAGTTGCTTAATTATAAAACTGTATGTTGTAAATGTTTCGAATAAATTTTTATTTTATATCTTAATCCAAATTACAATCATCATCATCATTTCAGCCGCATAACGTCCACTGTTGGACATAGGCCTCTCTTATAGGTTTCCAAAATGACCGATCTGGAGCGGCCTGCATCAATTACAATCATTCCGTGTTATTTGTTTGGAGAATGATCGGCTTGATGTTAGTCTGTGTCCGTGACCGGAGCCACAAATAAACCGGTCCTGCCTATCTATCACGGTGGAACTGTATCTGCGATCCATTTGACATTTCAAACTGGTTCTCGCGCTTTCCTCGTGCGCGTGCGCCGCGCAATTGTGTTGTCCTACTTTGTTGCTCCAACTACATATAAGTTTAGAGCGTTATACAAAATCACGTCATTGTAGTTTGCGAGGTAAATTAGGGCTCGAAGAATGCAGAGCTTTAGAGACAGAAATATGTTTTTATTATACAACTTAAAAGGCAAAGTCAGCCACGTTCGTAAAACCGCAGCTAAAACATCATAATCCGATTTTTGTTTACCACTTCGCCCGATCTCCAGCATCTTTTGGTGACTGTTGTTCAATTATAAGGATACCATCATTGAGAAGAAACAGTTAAGTTTCCGGCTTTTTCTTCTTCATTGCCAATGCGCATAGATAAAAACCATTAAAGCCATTTGGTTGTCGTTTTCAGCTTCTGCCTGACGTCAACCCACGGTCACTACAAGTAACTTTAAAGCCAAGAGAAGGATTAAATCACTCCTCTCCATATCTCCTCGTCCTTGCTGATCGAGTGTTGGTACGTGATTTCCGTCAACATCCCGGCATCGAGTCATCATCACGAGTTATGTCACGGCAGCGACCGGTCGCGACTGGTTTTTGCTCGAGTACAGTTTTTACGACGGGCGCCGGTGGCTGGCCAGTAAAAGGCGCAAAGTTGCTAAATGTTGTCTGGATGAGATGTTTCTTTAGATACATTATCAACACAGGCAGCGCCAGTGTATACTTAAACACTCGACTCACCCCTTGGTGTACCAAGGGGTGAGTCGTCACAGGCCAGTATATTCTTGAGTAGACAACGGTACACGGCCAATGTCGCGTGTCAGTTCCTGTTCCTGACACATTGGTGTTTGAAAGCTCTGACCCTGGAGAGTATAGGTACCTGGGTTTTTTTTAGTTTGCAAACAATTAAATGAAAATGTTGTGATTTTTTCAAATATAACTTTTTTTTTGCTAAAGGAACTTCAACTGAGGCTCGATACTCATACATTCGCTTACTAAGAAAATTTAATTAGATATTCGAGTAAAATATCAGAAAAAATCCGAGACAATATGACGTTAGTCGCAATATCCTGAGTTTTTAGGATTTATCGCACATTTTGTTATAGCTCTGTCTACAAGTCAAACTCCCATGCTGGTCTGGGAGAAATAAAAAATACTTAGAATGTACCAGCTGCTTCTCTTCCCACGCAGATCGAGGGAATGGGCAAAAATGCAAATCATGTTAATCACTGTATTGATTGCTTTTCCATCTTCTCGCCCACCATGACGCTAAAAGTGGCTTTTGGGTCTTGCGGCCCTGGGCTCTGCATAGAACCGCAAGACCCAAAATGCTCTGTCTGCCCCATTAGGGATATAGACGTGATAGTATGTATGTATGTATGTATGTACAAGTCAAAACTAACTAAAGAAACATTCAAGGCAGCAGTGAGCTCATTCTTATCACAGCGGGAGTTGTGTACGATAAGACGCGAAACTAAAACTCGACGCGATTTAATTTCTCAAAAAACGGTTTCAATTTGCTGAAGGTTTTCAGAATATAAAAGTAAAAGTAAAAAGTAGTTTATTTCCTCCATACAATTTTACAAAAAAAAAGAAAGAAAGAAAAGAAAATACATTTTTGGGGTGGCTACATGCAGATTGGAGGAGGCTGGAGCCTGTTGAAGGTAGAAACCTGTGTTACAGAGCTCCAGTGCTCTCCCACTGTGGCAGCAAGGCACCAATAACACACACATCGCATAAGGATTCCCCCATATTTGCGATGAGTGATATACAAATATACATAAATTATAAATTATAAATAATCATAGCACAGCGAAAAAAACTTAAACTTAGGTACTGAAAATAACAGCAGCGAAAAAGAACAGAAAAATTGAGGATATCCGTGGTTAGCGTATTAGATACATGGAAGGAGTAAGCGTTCGGTATTATCATAGTCCAGAGACTGGAGATACTTAGAAATGGTAATTTTACAGTAGTATTTGGTCATATGCACGATTTTTAATTTGGAATGGAGATTGTTGTATAGGAATGGTCCTAAGAAACATGAGAAGTGATGCGAGAAATGAGTATTAAACTTAGAAGAGGTAGCTACAAGACAATTACGTTTATTAAAGTTGGGATTATATGGGGTTATTTTGTGTTGATGCAAGATAGTGTATAAAATATGAAGTTGTCGAACCGATAGGACTTCACAGTATTGATATAGTTCATGTGTAGGGAAGAGAAATGGTTTGAAGGTGCAGACCTTGAGAAGTGCTCTTTGGGCTCTTTCTAGCCTTAATATGGTGGTTTTGCTGGTTCCACCCCAGATAGTAACGCAGTATGACAGTAGGGATTGAGCTAGAGCAAAATAAACCATCTTAACTACATTCGGGTCAGCGACATGTCTTAAACGCTTTAAAGAATATGTACTCAATTTTTCGGTGATGTACGGACCAAGTGCAGCAAGTGCTGGTAAAGATACAGAAATGGACGTGTTACTGCGAAGGTAGAGTCTGCTATAGTCAATAACTACCATAATATTCTTATAATCAACTAAGTATATGGAGGTAGTACAATGCTACTTTTTTCAGGAGTGCTGATTTTGCGGTCAAATTTATTGAAAGTCTGCAGTCCTCATTGGCAGGTCGCTCCGTATCAGAAAGACATTCCAGCACAACGACCAAGTTACCCGCCAATTTAGGACGCCTCATTCATAAAAATATGCCCTCTTTATTCAGTTAGGGTTTAGATACATGATGATGCTAGTCAAAATATAGTTGCATAAAGACCCGTGAGGCGAGACCTCTTGGAGGTGAGTCTTGCACTCAGAGTTGGACAAGGGAAGGAAGATTGAAATTCTCGGCCCATAGAACCTCTCCATCTCTTCTTATCGTCGTTAGGATTGTAACAGGCGATGAAAAGACTAATCTTGCACATTAAGAATCAGCCGCTTGTCAGTATGGAAAGAGATGCATTGCCTTCTTTATTTTACATACAAGCCGAAGCCCGCGATTTCGTTCGCGTGGACTTAATGTCTCTGGAAAATACTCATCAGGCTGAACAACTTTTACTAAGGCGGCATTTTTATATCTCTTATAGTTTAGCTGGACTACTATGGTTCTGCATCAGTCGTTCCATTTTCCTAAACCATTTATACCCTATATGTTGCCCAGGCTTAATAGCTATATAACAAGAAAAGTTTCATTCGAATCCGTCAAGTATTTCCGGAGATTAGCGTGTACAAACAGACATACAGACAAACAATTTTTTTAAATTCTTACTATATTACTTCATCTCCATCGCCCCCAATATTTTTTTTGACACACTTTTTTTACTGTTTTATTATATGTATAGATATAGATATAGATTAGTTAATAGTCACGGTTCTTCATGTTTTCCTTCCCCGGCTAAGGTCAGGCACTCGCTCAATCAGAGTTAGAGTTGGATTGGTTTTGGTCTACCCTTTGGGTTGCGGTGCGGAGGTGTCGCCAGTCGCTCTGTGTAAAAGCTAGTAAAGTCGTCAAAGGTAGCGGACCCCGGGCTCTGAAGCGTTACCGCTGAAGATGCAACTGCGAATACGCTCGGATGATGACGAGTAGTAATCATCATCATCATCATCATCATCAAGTCTCTCTGTCTCCACTGCAGGAGCACGACCCTCTCTGTACTATCAGAGCCATACTTGGCCAAAGCAGCCATAGGACTTAGCCTACACTCTCCACGCTGGCCAGATGGTTTGGAGAAGTCTCATTGATGTTCATAAGCTTTGTTTAACTTGTATTTCCCAAGTCACCTTCTACGTCATCCACGGGAGGACTTGGAGTGGTCCTATTCTACTCTGCCGGAAACCACACGACATAACATAAACCATACCTAAAGGAGTCGTAAAACCAGAGTTAAATGGTTGAATGGTGGACCAGCCCCTATCACAGAACAGGTTACGAAACACTCAGCTGTTCTCCTTATCAGCAGTTTGAACGATAGCGCCGAAACTGTGCCACTCGAGATTATATTTAAAAACACCGGCTGATAGCCGCAATCTGATGGGTGACATCATGCTCACGCGGCTTCGTATTTTTATTATATTTTATTGTAATTGGACTTAACTTCAGCGGCAAGACATACGTACGTAGCTACGTGCCAGCGTTGGAGTGTCAAGGAACATTGAGCGCTACAAAATGATGAGTTACAGTTGCTCGGTGACATGAATCAATTAACACATTTATTTCTAATTTAATATTGTATTTGAATGTATTTTTATTAATCTTGACCTCTAATAAACAATAGAAATAGAGGTTAATATAGTCTAATTTGATTTGACATTATAATAGAGTGACAATATCGTATGGTTGTCGTGTCATTTTTTAGAGTAACTAACGGTCCAAAATCATTAAACCTGGTGGGTACTCCGTACAATAATTCGTTAGGCGTACGAAAGTGACGTCCTATTTTTATGTCAAACCAAATTAGACTTTATCATCATACGTTAGTGCTCAATGTTGATTGACACTGAAACGCGGATACGCAGTAACGTTAGTCTTGCGTACCGCTTTTGGAGTAACCCCCCTGATTATAGTAGACGGAGTATTGTGGGTTGAGGAGCTTTACTCCAAAAGCGACACGATAAGCATACGTAGATAACTACTAGTGCTACAAAATGATGATTTAGTTTAATTCGGTTAGACATTGAAATGGAAAGACAATATCGGACCGCTATTTAGGAGTAACAGTCCAGTTTCCTAACGTCAAAATATCTCGAAACCTTTGCTTTTCAATCAGTTTTGCTTAGAGAAATAATTGAATCCCACGGGCCATACGGCTGATATTCCGATGGCAATTGTCATAATTACCGCGATATTCATAATTCATAGTCGGCGGATTGAAAACGAATGACGCGGCGCGGGGAGCTGCCTCGGAGTAGACGCGAACACAGAGAGCAAGAGTCACACTGGTGTGCTGCGATCTACGATGAAATAGTAAGTATGTCCTATTAAATTATAATGCTATACGTAGATGATTTATCTCTTATTGACGTTCGAAGTAATATAAGCTTAAAGTTAACATCATCGGCAGCTTTCAGGGATTAAGTATATGCTGGGCATACTATTAAGCAGCCTTTAGTAAGAATTTTATAAATTACTTAATTTTTACTGTATCATATCATATTGCAATTATGGGTTCCAACCGACGGAGTGAGATCCAGAGGAAGGCCTAGGATGAGATGGAGGGACGAGTTATCCGCTTTTGAAAAATAATGGCATGAAACAGCTGCAGATAGAAGTGATTGGAAGCAAAAAGGGGAGGCTTTTGCCTAACAATGGGATCAAAACGGCTAAAAAAAAATAAAAAAAATATCATATTGCTAATTGATGAAGTGACGATTTTTGCATCATATCTGCTTCTTTTTTCATGCTAAGCTGTCCCACAGTCACTGTTGTAGAAGGATTGTGGCTAGAATAAATAGTGAAAATTTAATATTAATATTTTAAGTTCATGTTTTTTGAAGACAAAGTGTGTTAATTTTACAGGTTCCAAAAGTATACTGGATACACTAATAAAACTAGACGTGATTTAAACGAAATTTTTCGCCAAATCGTATTTTGACTGACGTTTCGGCCACAAATCTTATTGCGTGGGCGACTGAGCCAACCGAGCTAACTCGAGCAGAAACGTTTTCAGAAATAACCGAACGAAGCAGCACACGGCCGTCTCCTCTATGGCTAGCTCACAGCGAGTGCAAGCCGTAGGTATCTCGCGGGCGTTCACCTCTGAACTGAAACCAGGTCGCGCGCAGAAGGTTAGCGCTGCACGCCGCCACGTAAATATTGTGGAAAATGGAAAACGCTATTATGGCGGCGATTACTGCCACGAGGTGCCGGATCACTTTAATGGACACAGCCACACCGACTTTGGACACGTATGTGTTGATTACATCTTTAAAACCACATGGATAAGCGAGCGATCGGAACACAACTCAAGCATCATTAGTAAAGTATTAAATGAGACAGAAATTTCGAACATGAGCCAAATTAATCAAGGGATGACTGAGACATAAGGTGTACAGCTTGCCCTGAACTATTCGTTTTATGCTGAAACCTTACCATACCTTATATTGGATATTATACAGGATATATTGGATATGATAGGTAATTTTCATTTTATAAATGATTAAATTTATCAACAAATACACAACAGGACAAATAACACAGTTGAGATAGAGTATGTTTGAACTTCGATATAACTACTTCATTACTTCGACTCACCACCTCTCACCAAGGCTAAATCCAGAACTATTTCAAAAAGGAAATTTTTCAAGGGATTGAATCCTGAACCTTTGAGGTGGCAGTCTAGCGTGTTTAACATTACCCATGGAGGTTATACAGAAATATAAACATTATTACCAGAATGACAGAGATCCGGCAACATTGAAAATAAATTTCACAACAAATAGAACAAGTTAAAAGAAACAAAAACAGTCACAAGCACACAAGTAATATTGCATCCCCACAATCTGTACGAGCAGCACAGATAACATTATAGATAATCTCGACAACACACTCGTAAAAACAAACCAGCAAACTAATTTAGCTAACAACTCGGATCGTATAAGCAGAAACGTGACTGCCGATAGACCTCCTCTTATTTTGGGTCACAAGTCAAAACGGCCGTGTCGCCGCACTCGTGAACTGGTTTTCGTCAAATGTTCGTTGTTTTCGAGTATTCTTGTCAGTTGTCTGATCGTATCGTAAGAACAGACTCGTGACTGTAGGTTTAGCCACAAATACAAAGATGATATACATTAAAGCAAACCAGAGATGCATATTTTACAGATGTGAAGAAAGATGTTAAAATTATCAAAGTTAGAGGTAGAAATCACGTTGAAATAAAAGAAGATTACATGACAAGATGGAATAAATATTAAAATACATTTATAACAGGAAGTATGAATAAATTTATGGCAGATAGGAAGAGATTACTTATCGCAGCTTGATACGAGTACCTTTACATTTCAATAAGGTAATTTGTTGTTTTGTACAATGATATGAACTTCAAAGTTCTCTTTTAGGAATATCTTTTGAACTACGTTGGAATAATATAGGTACATCATTAAAACAAATATCATATCAATTTTATCAACATCATCACATAATCACCCAACGAAATTTAGATAAGATAAGCATTAGGTATAGATTATATCAAAAAGTATTTGCTTATCCGATGCTGTAGTCGCTATATGCTGCACTGGTGACTAACGACTATTCCTAAGGTTCTCACAGTTTTCTAATATTATTTTAATTAGCTACGAGAAACCCGTTTTACATTACGCATAGTACTACTCATGACTTGAGAGGTGAGTTGCTGGTAGGGTTACTAGATACAAAATTTTGGAAAAATGAAAAATATCTGAAACTTCTACTATAAAAATCTAAAAATTTCCGTGCTGTAAGCCAGAGATCATGAGAGGTTTAGAGTTACAAGATAGAAAATTTTAAAACTACGGGGAGAAAGTTTTTGCAAATCTACTGTAATTTATGGTAAATTTCAAAATTCTAAGATTTAACTAATTTTTGCCATAAATGCTTCAAATAAAAAAATTTATACCGAATTGTCATCAAAACATTTTACCTAGCATATGTAAGTCTGGATAAAGGTTTCTAACAAACAAAAAATAAATCTATTCTGACATTTCGAAGTTATGGCGGAATTAAGAACTCGCATAACTACATACATAACATTTTTTTTTTGCGGGCCTGAAATCTTAGGCCGATTCATGAACATGGTAGCCCTAGTCTTGGGTAGCGGGTGGGCACATTTTGAAAGCAAAGTAAATAGTAGTAACGCTGCTCCAAGTGATCCGAGATAGGCGCAAATGTCAATAACCTGAGATGCGAACCTTTAGCGAATCGCAACGAGCGCGCGGTTCTATCGAGTGATCGGCGATGTGGGCTTGACCTATGCCACAGGTATGGCACTTCATACAAACGGAGCAGCATATATACCTAGTACTACTACAAACGAAACAATCCGTCCGTGCACACGTCAAATGTGTGAGTTAAACAATCAGGGTCGCCACCACAGAATTTGTTGCTTAGCTTACCTGTTTTTATCACTCGGAAATCTATAAAATTTTCGTTATTTATTGTTTTCCGTGGATAAACAATGATAATGTGCGCAGTTTCTCACCATTATAATTCAATAATCCTAAGTGACTCGCGTAATGTTAACGTGCAACTACCAATAACCCTGTTTTACTGCCACCTACACCTCACAATAACGGGGGAAGGGTTGCGGGGTCACCAGATTGCGGGGGACGGTGCGAGTTTCCGTTCTGTATGTAATACTATTATTAATTCTGTGCCTATGCTGAGATGGTGGTATTAGATTAGAGATGTAAGGAGTATCGGTATTGAAGTAGGTAGATAAAATTGACAATGTTCAGGAGGGTTCTTTTTTTAAAATGATTTATTTTAAGCCAGCTACTGTGAGGTAGAAGTAGGTGGATACAAATTTAGAACAGAAAAAACAGAAGTTGAAGAAATTATGAAATTTTTAAAAACTAAAAATATAATTGTGTTGTTGGTTGATAGAGTTGGCACCCTAGAATGGTACAGTTTGAATTCTGATGAATAATAAACTTTTAACAGTCTTAACTTACAGTCTAATAAACTGTAAGTCATAAGTTCTGTTGTTAAGACTCTAACTTTGCTATCCGCATAACCTTTTTCCTAAAGGTCTATCTATTAAAGTTTTTTGGCTTAATAAAGTTAAATAAATAGCATCTTTCGTAGCTGAAGTTGTCTGAAAGGTCGTCGCCCCGCGATTAGAATAATTCGTGTGAAACTAGGCCATGCCCGTATTGCTACAGTGTGCACTGCACTCGCAGGTCGAGCAACTGTCAGCCAGAATACGCCGATCCGAATACAAAAATAACGAGACTGATATGATGTTAGGAGTTCAATTGTCCAAGTAATCGTTATAGCCAGAAAATACTTTGAATGATTTCCAAAGTGACCGATTGGAAACGGCTCGTGTGTATCGCTCTTCAGTAAATTGCCCTGCTCAGTTAGTCCGTGATTTTTGTTCTTCTATAAATTTTCATATTTCTGATGTACCTAATCATTTAGAGAAAGACAGCCCCTTATACACCTTTGAGCGTTCTTATGAGATCCAATAGTAAGCAGCAACATTACACGAAACAAAACATAGTCAAAAGATATTCAAGTGAATGTTATTTAGTTAAAACGTACGCCAGCAGCATTCACAAACATTTCCCCGTCGCCTGCGAGCCACGCACACGCGTGATCCGCGGCAGTTACTCCGACATACCCAACACATTGTATGCACCACACTTTTTTACTTCCAATTATACCAGTGGCGTAACTAGATCTAGGATGGCCCTATATCAAAATATGTTAGGGGCTACCTGTCTGGTGGGATGTTGCAGGATTAGCGCCCTCTAAAACAAAATTTGCCTTAATACGGTATCCTCCTGTTCATCAAGGTTATATGGTTCTACTACTCGCCTCATTATTGCTCGTTCCCGGTTGCGTACTCAGCTGTGCGGATTCGAAGTCTGGGGGACACTTTCCGCCTTTTTTGTTTCAAATATAATATGCATGTCAATAGTCGCCCAAGGATGTCGACACCATACGAAGTCAAGAAGAAATAGCTGGAAGAGTTTAAACGATTTTCACTTGTCGCCAAGTGGACCCTCCTCAAAACTGCATTACAGAAAAACAACGTTAATATCGTAACGTAATGTGGTGTGGTAATACTTGCGATTTTGACGCCCCATGGCCATCTGGCAATAGTTCCACTCGCTCTACCTTTCCGGTCTTTACGACATGATACGGGTCCCCTGTATCCCGGGGCCCCGTATCATTGACACGCTGATTCCGCGGTAGCTATGCCTCTTATTATTTCCATTATGCTCTCCAATTAAAGGAGCATTGAGTTTCCCAGTCTCACAGCGGCAAAAAGTTATGCTAACTATTGTTATTTGTAATGCGATATTCAATAGCATCCCGTCAACATGAAGTGTGGCAGAGAAATGGAGAAACAAATAAAGTTAACGGGAAACTGAACGGCTTTTGCATTTTCCCCTATATGGCCAATGAATAACAATTCTAAATAATGAAAAATGCTTGCACAAACCTATTTGAGTTTGATCTGGTTTGACTTATTAAAAATATAATGTAGTTAAATATTGAGACAGGACAATAAATAAACATAAACTAAAAATAAACAACCACAAATGAAAAACAATGCAACATTCACAACATTCAGATATTTTCTTAAATAGCTACATGAACGATCTAGATGTAGGCATCTTTCAAACATAAACACTTTCATCTATAGACAAAAACATAAACTTAGAGGTGACGCCTCTTTATGCGTCCGGTGTTGAAAATAAGACAAGTCTAGAGCAAATGCTGCACTTCAATTGTATGTAAAAAAACCATCAAAGGGACAAACTTCATCTAAAGTTGCGTACTAACTTGCAGTTGCCATGCGTAGATGGATACTAAAAGAGCGCGTACGCCGCTGTGCTATCGACTATGGTAATGACACTATGCGATCAGATTGCACAGCGCCTATTTGAACAATATAAATATTTTGTAACGCCTCACAATGGCGCAAAATATCAACCCATTGGGTCATTGCATTGTTTGCTAGAATTAGTTAGTGGTTAGGAGCCATTGTCTCGACCCCGGCTAAATCAGCTTGCGGACGCTGAATTGAACGATTAAGAAATGAACGGGCCACCACACTTCGTCCGGCGGTCAGCGGTCGGACCGGACCGAGTTCAGGTCAGACCGGATTAGACTCTTCTTTCTTTTCATTAGAATCACAGATTTAGTTTAAGAATCGTCTTGTGGGGTGTTAGGGCAGTCTATTCTGTATGTAATGCTTATATTAATTATGTGTTATTCTAATTAAAAATTTCAGGAACAGTGTTGCAGTAGAAATTTAATCTTGATATACTTAATCAAAATCCAAAGGTGATGTTTAGTGCTTTGGTAGGTGTGGAGATGAAATAAGGGAATCAATGTAATCAACTTAAATTAATTTGTATTCTTTAAGTAGTCTTTAAGATTAATGTTTCTTTAAAATTCTGTTTAAGATTAATGGAGAAAATAAATATACTTTTTACTTTTTTTTTTTACTTTACTAATGTTGGGCTTCCTCATCTTTTCAGGTTCTTGTTCCCTTAGTCGGCTTTTTCGATCTGCGCGGAAAGAGAATACAGCTGGTAAATTCTATATATTATTTTTTCCACTGACCAGCATTAAAGAAAGTAAAAAACGTCTTAATTCCGTCCGTGTACGCTGAACAGCGTGAATAATCCTAAAATCAAAGCAGCAACGCTTAACGCGAAGATTAATTAATGTTCGAACATACGAAGCCCGCGCCCGAAGTAGACAGAGTCCAAGCAACATGCAATCGACAATAAGGATGATTATGCAATTGGGTAGATGACTGGGTCAAAAAGTAATTATTCGATACAGTCCAAAGTCACATAAATAGTGTCAGTTTTCAGGCGACTTAAGAAATACAAGCGAAGCGTAGGGCACCCGCCTACAAGGTGGTCAGATGACCTGACCAGGGTCGCTGGAAAGCGCTGGATGGAGGCCGCTCTTGATTGGTGATTTTGGAAATCTTTGGGAGAGGCCTATGTCCAGCAGTGGACGTTATGCGGCTGAAATGATGATGATGATGAAGAAATACAAGCTAAACAAAGCTTATAAACATCAATGACACCTCTCCAACCGGTCTGCCCAGCGAGGAGAGTGTAGGCCAAAGACCTCTGACTACTCTGACGGCTTAGTATGACTCTGGTAGTACAGAGGGTCGTGCTCCTGCAGTGATGACCAAAAAAAAAACCAGATGATGATCCATTTTCAACATGATTTAAAATTAATTACTAAAGGAAAACTAGTATTAGGGCGCTATTTGACTCCAAAGAGCATGACGTCACACTTCTGTATTTCATACAATATCCCTGACGTCATAAAATAAAAAAATAAAAAAGTACGACAGGAAATTTCGAACGTACCACATTTAAAAAAAAATCACGCATTTCCTTCTAGCTCTAGCGCCTTGCTGTAAAGCTTTGTCTCTGTAATGGTCTACTCTGCCGCCGGAGTCCGTCGCTCGTAATCTGCGGAATGTGTGGCCAATGGTGCACTAAACACCGCGAGCTGCAAATGCATATGCTGACGACAGTTAGACACCAAGTCATAAATCATTACACAGTATACACATAAACAGCGGCCCAGGCTTCATAGCAAACAGCTGAGGCTGTAACGCGAAGAAGAAATCTTGTTAATTCCTTAAGTGTTAAGTCCATACATACCACTATTACTTTCATATTTCGATACGTGTTCCTTGGGAAATTCATGCAGTTGAGGACTGATGAATTTACCCTTTATAATATTTTTATTATATTTTGTTACACCTTATATAGGGTCATAAAACACAATTCTTCTTATTAAAAAACGTAAATAACTTTATACTTGATTAAAGCGGTATAACGTTCTTTTTTTTCTCTTTTCTGTGTAAGCGGCCAAAACTTGATGAAAATCAGGATCAACGGCTTGTTTCCAAGCACGTATGAGCTCAAGAAACGATTAAGGCACTTGTGGCCACACATCCAAGTGCGGACCATGCCCGGTGTCGCTTAACTTGCGAAAGCGCTATTAATATGTAATGCGCATTTCTGCCCGGCCACCGAGCTTCTCGACACAAGTTTATTTGCCAGTCAAATAAAAAAAACCCTGACTTTCCGGCGTTCACCCCCAATAACTTTTGAAGGGCTTAACCGATTTCAATCAAACATAGCTGAGAACCACCGCAAGGAAATTTGCATTCACGTAAAAAACCGCATCGAAATTGGTCCATTCTTTCTAGCTGCGATGACAGAGATAGACACACAGACAGACATTGGCGACAAAATGATAACACACCTCTTTTTGCATCGGGGATTTAAAAGAGAAGTTACTTATTGCGGGAGGTTTGGTTTAAACCAAGTACGTATTAGTTAGTCCATTTTATTTAAAAGACGAAATCACAGAAGAGCTTTACTTCTGTAATTTCACTTACTAAGTTTTGTGTTCGTTGCCCCATAAGGTTAGGCGATCTCTCACCGGAAACCAAAACCAGATCCTTGGACAGTCGTCCATCCAGTCCAATGTGAAAGAAGCGAAAGAGATAGAAATATATTTGAAGGGAGACGGCGCAACAGGGTTGCTGTCTTGCTGTGCAACGTGATGTTTTGTTTGACTCCCGATTTCCACGAAAAACAAACCAAGACGGAAAAAATTACAATACTCTCCAAATCAATAAATGCTTCATATCAAGTGTGTTAAAATTCAAAATGTTTATATATTAATTAGACCTTTAAAGACACTTTTACACGTCAATAGGTATAATTTACGTTACGTGGTAGTGTACTTATATTAAAATATATATTTTTTTAAGAAACTTATTGGAAAGAGAGGAGTAGGAAAACCCAGAAGAAAATTTATAGACCAAATAAAAGAAAAATTAAAAGTGAAAACATAAAGAGGTTAAGAACTTAGCGGAAGGAAGAGAGACATGGAAAGCACTCCACCGACAAGAGCCCAGCTCTTAAATATAAGAAGAAGAAGATTTTCCCAGTAGGTACTGGCTGCCTACTCACCAGAAGGGCTTTGTCATTAATATTGCCAAGTTATTACTAACACAGGTAAAAATATTAATTTTTTGAGTTGCCTGAAAGCATCTGGCATATCTCAATGATTGTCATTTAGTGACAAAAGTAATTTTTACTCACTGATGGACTAGTGTGCACGTTTTATCAAGATGGTTTCATTAATTATCAAGTATCGGCAGTTAACAAGATATATACCTACGTTTAAAAAAATCCGACTACGGAAGCCATATACGGCTAACAATGTATATATTATTGAAATGTGCTAATCAAGACCTTTCATTAGATACCTCACTCGATATCAAATCAAATATTTTTTTGTCTCGCACTTTTTTATATGTAACATTCGATATATACATATTGCATACAAATTGTAGCCTATGTCACCCGGACAGTGAAGACGAATCGATTGACATCTCATTTGTGAAAATTGGATGAGCGGTTTCATGGTATAATAAAACAGGTATTCTCTTCCCGAGATGGAAGTTGACTACGTCACAAAGTGTTGCCACTGATTGTTCTTTTCGGTAAATTTAAGGACTTTCTCAGTTAGTTCATGAATATTAAATAAAATATTAAGTAACTTAGCTATTTAGTATCTCGCGATTCTCGCGTGATTCATCAATTCAATATTTTATTAATTGATGTAATGGATTAATAATCCGAAATTGGTATACAAAATTCAAAAATGCATTAGGCTCGAGTGATTCAATTTCACACAGTGGCAACATATCAAACTGATGACGTAGTCAAGTTCCACCTACGTCATCAGCTGTCACGGGAAGAGAATACCTTATTTTATTATACCATGAGCGGTTTGAATGCTACGGTGGAGCAGACATAAATACCCAAGATATAGATAGATACATACATAGACTGATAAAATAGTTACCCTTCCGTTTGACTTTGTTAAAATCCAGCTGTGCAAGCAATGTACTTACTTACTTAGGTAGTCTATGAAGTATGAACTAAAGCAAGCACAGATGTTTTCAACTCTTCAATGAGACGGTAACGTTACATTCTTCCTCGGTCATTGAGTCGATAAACAATGTAAGAACGTCTAACAAAATATAGGTAGGTACTAAAACTATTTTATGGGTAGCTTCAGTTCATGATATTGAACAACTTTATTCAGTTGTTGTATCCAGACAGGGACTTTATAAAATTACACGACAGATGAACGATATCGTTTAGCTTGACACTGCAATGTCGTCACGGCAACATAAATACATTATGTGTGAAAATGTCAACTGTCTAGTCACGGTTAATGAGATACAGCCTGGTGGCAGACAGACTAACATACGGATAGTCGAGTAGTTAGTAGGGTCCCGTTTTTACGGAACATCTATACGACTTATATTTATCCTAGTAGTCATACTGTTGTTACAACTTCGTAAGAAATGAAGATGTACTAGTATGACCATGAGGAAACAAAATACAACAGTAGACGTGTGCGCTACATCCCTTAACTATAAACTTGAGTGGACTTGACAAGATCGTCGTGAATAAAACATATCTCCTAAAGTGGACAAATTAATTGGCAGCGAGTGGAGGGACGCCGCTGGCCGCTCATCAATCAGGGGAGGTGGGACAGATGGGGAGGAATCTGTGCAACAGCAGTTTAATACACTATCTCGTCTTAACCTTAATGGAACGGACAGAGCATTATCGGTTTTATAGCTCTAAGCATTACTACTACTTTTACTGTAGCCTCTCTTGCTGACGTCCTCTGCTTTTCTGTTGCTTGCTCCTTCGTAAAGACCTCCCTTCAGAGGTCTCCATAGCATTATATTCTGTGGTTTTCTTCTCCATAACCCTCCAGCTGCTTTAGCAGCTTCAACCAGATATAACACTATATGAAACAGTAGAAGAAGCAGGCCATAGATATATGTACAACCTAAGGGATACAGGATTATTTTGGAGTCCAGTGCAAATGGGAGCAATTTGAAATTAATTAGATGGTTAGACGAAGTGTGCAGGGTTGCAGAAAAGCGTTGGATGTAGGCCGCTTTCGATCGGTAGTTTTGAAAAACCTTGGGGGAGGCCTATGTACAGCAGTGGATTTCCTGTGGCTAGTATAATGATGATGATTTAAAAATTGGAAGTAAACGGAAATATCATTTAGTCATTTATTTATTTTATTAATTGCACTAAAAATCTTAAGTTTATAGTACAAAAGGTCTACCAGTTTACCTTTGGGACGTTAATGATTTAAGGAGTGAAGAAAGCAGGTATGCTTGATGTTCACCTTCTCCGATAAATGCTCATGATGATATATCTATCCCCTCTCTAATCCGAACTGACCCGAAAGCTGGATCCACCCTTGCCGGTTCAGTCCATCGAGGCAGATGAAATGAATCGGCAACCAATGCAGTGCATTGCCATAATCACGTTATGTTCCGGTGGCCGCTGGATAATGATCCGTAATTGTTTGACATGTTCGCTCATGCGACGAAAGTTGATGATGCTGTGAACTCAACCAACCGGATTTGATTTTAAGGTATGTATTGTATATGTATATGCCACCCTTAATTTGAATGTCGAGATCTCCACAGTGCCAAGACCGATTCACCACTTGTGAACAGAACTGACTACCTATTTATTAGGTACTAGGACTACTTTTTTCATCTTCAGCTTTTAAGAACCCATTGCTAGGCATAGGCCTCGCTTTGATTAGTTACCTATTTGCAAAATTGATAAATAGAAAAGATTCTTGAAGATTTTAACAACGAGATTATACAGATACGGATACACTTTGTACCCCTCAGGGGGTTTACAGAGCCCAAGGCCGTAAACCCAAAGGCCACGCTTAGCATGATGGCGGGCGTTTAAAATGTTTGCTTATAGAAATTCGTGTCTACGGTCTATCATAAGTCCGGTCGACTCCGGCTTCGAGAGGTTATCTCCATGACTCCTAGACGAGTGATAGCGCCGTCAAAACAAAACCAACGTGACGCTCACTTTCTCTTACTTGCTTGTCATCTGTTTATGATTCTGGAGTTATAATCTTCAGAGCGTGATCATTGTATTAATCGTTCCTTTACCGCCAATATCAGACACAATGGTAAAACAATGAACGTGGACATTTAATAATGTCGTGCGGTTCTTGACCGGTCAAAGATAAGTCTGGATCTAGCCCAAAAATGAACTCCCCTCCACTGGTTATGATGAGATGATGATAAGAGATATGGTTACGCTTTACTTCCAACATCTTAAGTTTAAGAGTTAGGCTGTAAGTGCAATGTATCGGTTTTAAGAGGCCGTTTTATGTATTTTTGTTAATTCATTCATGTAGCTTCAAACAGAATTATAGCCTCTACTCTACCTTCTCTAAGTTTTAAAAACGTCTTTATCTATGTAACTGGATGATGAAGTTGGATGATTGGCGTTATCTTCTTTCGTTGGAAATGAATTTTAATGCTATGCCTTCAATTTCTTATAACCTGGATGTTATCCAACTTAAAAAATGCAATAAAAAATTTCGCCCCGGGTGGGATTAGAATTCGAACCCACAACCGTAAATGCAATGGTGCTACCGTGACTTGTTGCGGAATTTTTGTTGGATAATAATCCGAGCATTGTAATGCTATTAAAATATCAATAATTCAAAATGTGTTAAAAAACACTTAAGTAATGTATAAAATCAGTATCAATATGAATCCGAAGTTGACAGAGTCAAAAGAAAAGATAGCAAGGTGGGTATACTTATTGTGAGAGGTCCTTTTTGTTTTGAACGAATAATCTTCCATGCTGGTCTGGGAGAAAAGAAAAAACGTAGAATGTACCAGCTGCTTCTCTTCCCGCGTAGATCGTAAGAGCCGATCGAGGGAATGTGCGAGATTTGAATCATGGTGATAGGCGATGCGGCTAGCAACCCATCACTATTTTGATTCCTTTTCCATCTTAACGCCACGCTAAGTTTGGCCTTTGGGCCTAACGGCCCTGGGCTCTGTCTACCCCGTCAGGGATACAGACGTGATAATGTATCCGATCGCCGACATGTCGCTCGCCTGTAACAGCTCTACGACGGTGTAAGTCCATCCCTTCTGTGTGTATGACAATGTATGCACATTGGGCATCCAATTACAGCCCTGCGGCCGTAGACAGCGTCACGGCGCGCAATCTCATTATGAGATTAGCGCATGCGGACGATTGGGTTAGCGCGGGCCGCGTATGCCCACGATTGGCTTAACTGCGCTGCAACTAGTATGTAGAACGTAATGGTAACTGCAAAATGTTTACCAAAACTATGAATGACGAGTGGTTTCTGGTTTCTGCGATGCAACAAACAGTAGGCAACATTCAAACCCAACTTAGCCAACAGAACAGGCAGCAAAAAGGTCCAGATATGAGTGCATATACTTTTTCATGAGAGAATAATTTCAATAGTTCCTGCAGGATCTGAGGCGCCCTCAAATTATTCTATATAATTTTTCAGAACTAAAAACAACCTTCACCCTAAAACTACACAACCGATTTTAATAAAATTTCTATGGGACCACCTCGCAAGTACACCCTTTTGAACAAAAAAAAAAGAATTTTCCAAATCGGGCCAGGCGTCTTAGAATAAACGGTGAACATTACGACTTGATAACCTCCTCCTTAATGAGCAGACCTAAAATGTTATCTAGATTCTCATACGTATTTCGAAAAGTTCCTCACCAGATTTAGTAGAAAAGAAATAAACTAGAGGCGATTGATACGATAACGTGACGATGACGCCACATCTTCGTGCAGACTGCGTGACGGCTTCGGCGAAACAAAGCACGCCGGTCGCGAATGATACTAATGTATATGCCTAAAAATACCCAAGGATAGATTTTAAGTCATACGTTTATACACATATAGTTATAGAATTTTCTCGTGTTCTTCTACCGGTTGCATCATTAACAACGTTAATTATTTCCAATTTCCAAGTCAGAATTTACCATTTTCTGTACTTTGTGTTATTGTATAAGCATTCGATAAACAAGGAAATGTTCGATAAAAAAGAAACACGAATATCAAATCAGAAGATAAGGCTAATTCGAACCAGAACATTCAAGATTTTTTGCTTGATAAAGTGTCTCGATTTATTAAAACTCTGCACTATCTTGTGTCAACAAGCGTGGTAGATACGATGGTATCACTTTCAGTACCTAATGCAGATAATATTTAAACGAAAAACAGCATAACATTACCCCATAAAATAATATGATAGTCGTCCGATAGTAACGTCAACCAAATTAGGACTAAGTATATCATCACTATCACAATTTTCCTCGCCATTTCCCTATTTGGGGTCGGCTCTGTATGTCAACTATTTCCACTTCTATTTACAACGTCCGTGGGAGAGGAAAGAGCTACATCGTACCATACATCGGCCAATAAATCACCGCTCTAGCTAATCCATTAAAGTACAAGGCCATGGCTCTCGTCAAGGTCACTTTACACTCGTCCCCATCGCGACGTTAACGTCCAATTTTAGATGCTAGAAAGGGTCGCTGAGACTCGGGAGAGCGCTAGGGCTTCTTTGGGAAGAATTTCAAAGGTTATAAATGCGAAAGTACTAGGTAAATGTTCGGATGTTTGTTTTGCTTCCAGGCCAAAACGGCTGAACAGATTTTAATAAAATTTGGCATGAAGATAGCTTATTATCTGGATTAACACATCTGGGATTTATCCCGGAAAAATGTGAGGTTCCTGTAGGATCCCTGCGCTGCCAACTGAGCTAATGTTTCGATAACTGAAGCGGCGAATATTTGCTTTGTTCTTATGGGTTCGTACCCAAACTTCAAAAACGGAACCCTATTACTAAGACTTCGCTGTACGTCCGTCCGTCTGTCTGCCCGTAAAATTTGTATATTGTCATAAGAGATGACAATATTTTCCGGCAGATGGCAACACTGAAAGGCAGAGACCAATGCAAAATCTATTCCCTTAAATACATTTTCTAATACTGGTGTAAGATTTGGTGCCTAAAAGCATCTGACAGCTTGACGACTGCTAACGATGAAAACCACGGATGAAGTCAGTCACCAACGGCCTAACGTGCCTTCCGAAGCAGGGAAGACCCCGAAATTCATTATGCTCACTGCCACACCCATCCAACTCATCCAAGTACGGACCACGCCCGGGTCTGTCATAAAACTCATAAAAAGTGCTTACAACACTCCCACTGGGCCAACAAGCTTCTTACAGAAGTTTATGTCATATTGATTATGTATAACCTTGAATGCAAACACCTATCTATTGATGAAAACACCTATTATGAATTATGACAATAAGCAAATGGTAGCTGGCACCGCTGACAGACTAATATAAAATCTATTATCGATGTAACAAAAGAAATGGATTAAACTCACTAGAAAGATGAGTAAAGGGTATGGTAACGTAGGTATTTTTTCTTTTCTCTGATTAGTAGATATTGACGAAGGTACAGCGCATTTAAATTTC
Source organism: Acrobasis consociella (assembly GCA_963555685.1). Taxonomy (NCBI): domain Eukaryota; kingdom Metazoa; phylum Arthropoda; class Insecta; order Lepidoptera; family Pyralidae; genus Acrobasis; species Acrobasis consociella. Next base: position 19,863,976 of record OY743117.1, read on the forward strand.
GCGTGACGTCACGATCAGCTACGATTATTAACCAAAGGTGATGTAAATCCCTACTCCAAAACTTCAAAGTTCTGTATCTTTATAATTTTTTACTTATATCAAAATTTTTATTTATATACGTTTATCAAAATTTCATTTAAGTCCAATCGGAATCCAACAAGAGAGTCAGAAACAAGATCTGATGACACACACGGAGACAGGTGAAACTAAATGAATGCTTGTAAAAAGCCTATAACGCCCGGCAGGATGGAAACACTAACTGTATCAATGTTCATGACCTTGGCTGTAAATAGGTACCTACCGGTGCATTATCAATAACTTGGCTCTATACCATAATTGCAATCTAACTATAGGTACCACCTACACTACCTACGTAGCATAGTTATGATTGTAAGTTTTAGTTTAACATAAAATTATTATGTACTTAGAGGTGCTATTCAATATGGCCTAGAACTGATGTTCCCACAAGGATTTGTCGAAGATGTATCTAGGCTTGAGCCATGGAAGCTCGCTTTTCTTTGTGAAATGGCGCTCCTATCGGTTAAACGGTTTAATACAATGTTAAAAGACAAAGACACGTTACTTTAGTTAGGCCTAACGCAGGGTCCAAGATAAAATGTAGCCAGGACACTTCTGGCTACAAACGTAAATATATTTGTTATTAAATGTCGCGCAAGATGTTTCATACAAATATTTATCTAAATTCCAGTTGTCCAGGCAACTATTGATTTTAATTTTCAATTCATCGATGTAATTTTCACTTCATTAATGCCAGAAATCGAAAAAGGACCGGGACATTAAGCAAGCATATTACCGTAATGTTATATTCTCGGAAAAACTGTATGCGAAAAGTCGCGTTGAAAATTGTCGACGTGTTCAAGTACAACACGAAAGGTGTGCCGGCCGGCCGGCGTCGCCGCGCGGCACCGGCGTTGCCGCAAGCCGGCAATTTACAATACTACCTACCTACCACTTTACTACACTATACTTATCATCTTTACATTTTAGAAGTTTATGCCTTGTCTAAAATCCTGAGTGACTAACTATGAAATGGGATGTTATGGTAAAAAGGCCCAGCGTAATCAACCCCAGTAAAGTTAAACAATATTCACGATTTTTTTGGTGATTTGGAAGTATCTATTTATGCGGAGTAATATAATTTTGTAAATTAAATTGTCAGAGTCAGCTGATAAGAATAAAGCAATCACTAAGTCTTCCGGATGGAAAAGATCAGGTTTTCAGAGTCAAACTCACCGTTGTCGCGGTCCGCCTCGTCGTCCGATTCGGTGCCGGAGTCTCGCTCCTCCACCTGCAAACACACCCACCAGTCAATCCCTTCATTAAAACCCATCTCCAAAAGATTCCAACATCAAAACTGGCAGAAAAACTGAATGTAGAGACATTAATATAAGATGACGGAACATCAAAGTTTATTTACCACCGTAATTTTTTGAATTTTAGGTTCATAATGTTTGGGAGGAAATAAATAAGCAGATCCAACTGCTTCTCTTATTTTGGTATCGTAAAGACCGGCTTAGGGGATGGGGTGAAAACCTTGGGATTATTCTAGATGTCACTATTTCCGGTTCAACTTTGTTTCAGGCCATCGATGAGACAAGTTGCTTCAGGATGGCTAGGTCCGAGGTACAGGCTACCTCGGCAGGGGCAATGGAAAGGTATTGAAGCCCGGAGTTCGGCGGAACGAGCCGGCGAACGTTCCGCTCCTTTGTTCTCGCGGCGGCCATTTTCTGGTAGCTGTGTGACCTTCGTTTCGCGAAGCCGGCTTTGCGGCGACACCCACCTTCTCGGAAGCGTTCTCCTCATTCAACGAATGCGTCCGCAGCTTGTGAGTAAGAAATTTGAGCATTATTGAGCTTCAGCTCGACCTGAGATCTGTCTTCACTGGGCACTCGCGACGAACTCGCTCGCTCGAAAACCACCGCGATACTACACCGATCCGGCTGGGAAATGTCGCCCTCGCACCTATGGGAAGCGTTCCAATAACATTTTAACCCTCAACAACATATCCGCTTCACTTGCGCGAACTCGCGGCCCGTCCGCCTCCCTTGAATGCCGGACTACTACTAGTTTAGTTAGAGTAGCCTTGCGTACAACGCAGTCAGCTGAAGTGGCTACCGATCCTCGGTACCGAAAGGGCGTAAGCGGTATCACACAAAATACTGCATGTAATAACGTAACCCCAACGTGAAATTCAACGAAGTAATATTCGCATAGAGGAAAGGCATCTTGTTGTAAAATAACTTATGAAAATAAAGAGGAAAAGGTCTTTAAAAGGCACTTGAAATGGACTCGCCCGGCAACCCATTGATGACAAAGAACCGGAACACGCAGAGATCCGACGCGATTGGACAAAACATTACAGAATAGGATCGAAATTTAATGCAATATGTTTTGTCTCTTTCCAGCAAAGGCGGATGGTGGCTCGGCGCGGGCTGCGCAAGTGCAGTGGGAGCGACAGAGACAGCACGCCGGCACAGGTTCATCATGTTATATAACAGCGAACTGATAATAAATCGCTGATAAAATTTGCGCAAGGATTGTAGAAAGTGGTGGATGTGCCAGTAGTTTATTTACATCGTTTAAATTCTCACCTCACGTTACACATTAGATTCAAGAATTACTGCATTTCTTTATTACAAATTCGTATAGTAAGGAAGGTACATTTTGTTTTAATTCTTTTGCAAAGATCTACAGAGCAAAAGGGTAAATTTACATCAGAAGAGAGTTCAAAAACAAAAAGCATAAAAAGTGACTGGTTTTATCCGGATTATGATGGTTAATCTACAACGATGTTATTTTTTGGGTTGTATTGTTGGTGTTGTTGAACAACATTTTGCTACATGAAAATTAGGTTATGTATGTTTGTAACATTTAAAATTTTAAAATCATTTGCATTGAATTTTAAACTCCGATAAAAAGAAGTGTGTTATAAGTTTGTCGCTAATTAAGGTCTGTCGGTCTGTCTGGGTCATCGTAGCGCTCGAACGAATGAATCGATTTTGATGCGGTTTTTTTACATGAAAGCAAGTTCCCTTGCGGTGGTTGTGAGCTAAGTTAATTAAAAATGTGTTCAACCGATAAAGTTATAGGGATCTATCGCTTAAAAGTCAGAGCTTAGTTCCGTTACTCATCACTAGATGGCTATCTTGACAGTCAGAGGGTTTTTAATTTGCTTAACAAATGAACTTGTTTATTACTGTCTTCATTAAAACTTGAATATGTTGCTTGTCCCACTGTTCCTCTATTTTTTCGTATATAGAGCTGCTTCTGATCTGACTAACGAAACTTTAAGCCTACTGTGATTTTTAAAGGAACGATTACAGTCCGTTTCATTGCTAATAAATTCAAATCAATCGTTACTTAATTATTTAAAACTAAAAACAGACTTTATCCTCAACCTACACAACAGCTTTTCTATGGGACCACCTTACAAGTATACCCATATGAAACAAAAAAGAATTTTGCAAATCGGTCAAGGCGTATTCGAATAATTGGTGAATCGCGACGAATTGATAACCTCCCCCTTTTTTTGAAGTCGGTTAAAACAGATAAACTACTTTCTGCCGCCATAGCATGGCACCAGCCACGTTTATCGAGCACTATCTTACGTATCACGTAATAATAACGAGCGGTGGCATGGCACTAGTTCGTCGCGCGAAATAAAATTTCGATTTATCAATGGTGCCATGCTACGGGAGATTGATAGAGCATTTGCAACGCAAGTAAATATGGTTTGCAAGCAAAGAAAATTATAAACCGGTCAAGACTGAGTCGGACTCGTACATAAAGGGTTCCGTACCTCTATACAATGTTTTATGAAACATATTTTTAGAATTTCTTGTTACAGCGGTCACATTTAATTTAATACCATTATAATGATCATGGTCATTTTAAGTGCCTATTTATATTACAGTTCAAGAGATAAGGCCCTGTGACAGACAGAAAGCGGAGTCTCAGTAATAGGCTCCCGTTGGGCACGGAACCCTAAAAAGTACAAAAATGTAAGTCACATCCACATTTCTACGCTGCATGTAATTTACATCGGTTGCCATAATGAATAGCGCGCCGCCATGTCTGTACCGCTTTCCTGGGTGTAGGCTGTCTCACTCGCACGCGCGCGCCGCACAGCTTAGCGCGCGCTATTTAAATTTGGAACGTGACGTGTAGAGAAGTAAAGGGGAAGTGGACTCGCCCGACTGGGTTTTTTGGGTGTATTGTAAATATTTTTTTAAACAGTACCTACGTAAATGACAGATATTATATGATACTGCTTTTCGTGTGTGTAAGTGGCAAACACTGGTGTCAGATTTTTCAAGTTGCCTAAAGGCATCTGAAATAGTTTGACGACTTGTAATTGTCAGTGTAATTTATCCCTATACATTTATTTATTTTGTATGTAGCTACAATGACGATAGCCGGAACTTCGTGCCTTCCGAAGCATGGAGGAACTCTAGGAATTTTTATGCCAGTTGTGGTCACCCATCCAAGTGCGGACCACGCTCGGTGTTACTTTACTTGCAAAACTGATTTTATATAACAAGAAATAGAGAAAGGATGTTGTGTAATTTATTTATTTACTAGCCGAAGCCCGCGACTTCGTTCGCGTGGACTTTATGTCTCTGGAAAATGCTCATCAGGCTGAACAACTTTTACTAAGGCGGCATTTTTATATCTCTTATAGTTTAGCTGGACCATTAGGGTTCTGCATCAGGCGTTCCAGTTTATAAAATCATTTATACCCTATATGTTGCCCAGGCTTAATAGCTATATAACAAAAAAGTTTCATTCGAATCCGTCCAGTATTTCCGGAGATTAGCGTGTACAAACAGACAAACAGACAAACAGACAAACAGACATACAGACAAACAGACAAACAGACAGACATTTTTTTTTAAATTCTTACTCTATTACTACGTCTCCATCGCCCCCAATATTTTTTTTGGAAATATATTTAATGTACAGACACACTTTTTTTACTGTTTTATTATATGTATAGATAGATTTGGAAGACCAACAACTATTCTAACATGACGAAAAATAGTCGTAAAAGCCGACCAGGTTTCGATCGCCTTAGACAATCATCATCAGGGCAAGTGTAAGGAGCGGCGACACGTCTAGAATAATAACCACTATCTATAAATTATCGTTTATAAAATAAAACACATACAATTTTAATGCAGATTTTTAATTTTTACTTAAAATACTAAAACAACAGAACAATAAATTCACTCCAAACAAGCCACGCACAATGTGGCCGGGCTACAAGCTCAATTTAAACTTGAAAACCAAAGTGTTGCCAAAATATCAACGGCAAGTCTCAGTCAAAAAGACTGACTGACCTGCGAGTCCGAACGGTATAATCAAAAACTCAAATGAGCCGATTGGCGTAATTAATGGTGTTTTATCTCACATTTTGGAACCGTATAAGTATCTCGTCTCTAGCTCTATAAAACAATCTATACTTAATCACACACATTTATGCACAAAACATTTGATTATTTGTGTGTTTGTTTGTAATGGATAAACTCAAAAACAACTGATCCGATTGAAAAAAAAGCCACATATATTATATGTAAAAAAAAACCCTGTCCTATCCGTTATGGTAATGTTGGGTTGCTAGGTTATATTTATCGGTTTTATACAAAATTAAATACCAACCGTTTCAAAATGTATGAAGCTGCATTTTTTTTTGCTATTACAGGGATGGGAGAAACCAATAAGTAGAACCTACAAAAACTCCTCAACATTACCCTAACGGATCGGACAGGTTTTTATTTAACATACTGTAGAAAGCTACATTATCAGCACATAGGCTATACTTTATCTTCCTAAACGCAAGCAAACGCTGCGGGAAGAAACTATTTTTGCACAAAGAAACTTTGAGCCCTGGCCATATTGTCACGTAGACCATAACAAACATCAACACTTAGGGTTACAGTTGAACACATTCTGGACACAAATTGTTTTGCATGCTTTAAGGCCTAAACAAGCGTCACTTTTTGAGTTGTGTCGCAGAAAATGAGTTCTTCTTCTTCTTATATTTAAGAGCTGGGCTCTTGTCGGTGGAGTGCTTTTCATATCTGTCTTTCTTTCTCCAAGTTCTTAACCTCCTTATATGTTTCATGTTAAATTTTTCTTTTATTTATCCAAATAAAAAAAAATAGAAAATGAGTTAAGGCTTTACAGACAAGCGGCCCGGCACTGACGGTTCGGCAATATTTGTCGAGCAACCAAGCGACCACTTAACACTAGGCTTCAATGTGATACTTCATTTGAAAATCCTTGGGTGAGGCCTATGTCCAGCGGTGGACCTCTTGTAGCTGATGATAGGCAACTCTTCTCTGCGACTCACAACTCAAGAAATTACGCTGGTTTTCCTGGATCCTTACACTAGTTTATAGGTTGACCTTGAAATTAGTTGACATGAAATGATGACACAACCGTATATTTTAACCCCCGACAAAAAAGAGAGGTTATAAATTTTATATTAATGTCAGCCGGTCTGTCTGTCTGTGACAGACCAATTTCGATGCGGTTTTTTACGTGAAAGCAAGTTCCCTTGCGGTGGTTCTTAGCTATGTTTAATGAAAATCGGCAATTCAAAAGTTACTGGGGGTTAACGCTTGGCAGTAAGAGATTTTTCTTGCAAATAAAATAGATGGCGTTACGGATATCAAGTCGCATCGGTTGTTGCGCTACTCACCACTAGATGTCGTTCTTGACAGTCGGGGGTTTTTAATTTGCTTAGCAAATAAACTTTTTTAATCTGTATTTGCCGGTGCCGTTCAGTATCAGCTTTATCCCGCAATTTGAAGAAGTCTACATAATTGGCCAGTTGTATAAGGCAGAGACCTATATTCTACGAGCTTTTGCTATGTTTTAACAACCAATGACATTTCATTATTGACGCATCGAAAAAGATAGAGATAATATATAAATCAAGTGACTTTGGAATTCTATTGGTTGTCAAAACACAACAAAATGTCTCTCAGATTCATTAATCTCTCTTAACTAAATCATTGTACATCGTATAAAATGTTTGACCGAAGTTTCAAGCACACACCTCATTCACATACACTTAAAATCTTTAATTAAGTAGTTATAAAACTTCATAAAAAACAGCTAGCCTAAGGGACAATTTACAAAATATACACATTTTGTACACAGATACAAAAATAGTGACTTAAACTCTACTTACAGTAAAAGTGGAAGACTCAATAGATTATGCAAAAAATCGTTCAAAAGTAAAATTTGTACAATGATCACAATTTTATTACATATTAACTTTCGTAGTCACCTCGACAGCTTGGCGTATGTCAATTTTTGACGATATACGCGTCAAAGTATCCGGGACTTTTTTTTTATAAAAAAGGCTTTAATTTTTTTATTTCTAGAATAGAACTACGATGTACAAGTTTGTTTGGGAACATACATTATCGTTATATACTATTATATAAGGTCTAAAAAATATACTGAAATTATTTTAAGGGTGAATTCAGTACGTGTGTACGTGTGTGCGTGTGTGTGTGAAAGCCATCCTTTCGACATCAAGTTCGGCTGACAACTGAGTTAGGGAGGCGATCAAGTGCAGTGTAATCACAACGCCCTGTCTGTCGCCCCTGCTCATCGGCCCGACGGATCGTGTAGTGTAACCGCCGCATTATCCCCGGTCGCTCGGCGGCAAATCTTCACTACTACTTGTATGTTCTAAATCTTTGTATTCATAGTAGTAAGTACTTAAACTATCGATATTTTATGATCGATAATTTTCGAAAAGTAATACTATCGATTGTTTTTTTATAGTCAGGTCAGGTTCGAAATTGCACAAAAAGAACTATCGATAGCCTATCGATATGGGATAATTTCTCTATTAAAAGTATCGATTGATTCGATTGTAATAGTACGGCAACACAATTAGCTTGTCAACTAAGAAATATGAAAGTGTTAAAAGTGAAAAAACCTTTAATCGAAAATATAGACAATTTTAAGAAAGTAATTTGATTATAAAAATTCTACGTTTTATCAGGATTTTTTTATATAATTTTAAACAAAACACCGGAAGTGACGACACACTGCAATAGAAGTTTAAATTTAGCGCTAATAAAACAATGACATCTGTCAACTGTCAATGTCTACTGTTTAAATTACCGTCTGTATGTTGGTTGTTGTCAAATTGTTGTGTTGGTAGATGACAGTGACAGTGACATATAATACAGGGATGCCATTTTTGAAACGTGGAGTCACTAAACGAACGGTTTTTGTATGGAAAAACCAGTAATTTAGGTGACATCGCATTTCAAAAATGTCACTTCAGTACAGTACTGAAAGTGGAAATTGCCAACTTTACTCAAAAAATCTTCATCGTGACATCACTTCCTCAAATAAGGTTGACCTTGCTTGAAAATAAAGGTCAATGGGTTTTTTGCAAATATCTAAATAAGTAAGACCTTATTTTAAAATCTGATTTGAGAAAGCTTCTCCTAGAGGCTATTCCTCGAAACGGACTGCGAATCAGATCTTTTTGAAAATTACTTGACAAGCCAATTGCTAGCGTGTAGCTTTGTCTATGGTCGGGATATTTTTGTAGAAAATTATATTCGTTGACTGTCTGTACAACTTTTGCCCAAGGAACATTTGTCGAAATATGAAAAATATTTTTTGGCTTTCCATACAAACTAGGCTAAGCTGATCGGTCAACTTGTATAGGAGACCAAAAATTACTTTTCATATTTAGATACGTGTTCCCTGGGGGAAAGTTCAGTATAATGGACTGAATTCACCTTTAAAATAGTTTCAGTATATTTTGTTAGATGTTATATAAAATTGATGTATAAACCCTGAATATATCATACTGTCAGTAGTGTTATAATGATTTTGCACCATGTAAAAAAAAAGATTATTTATTTATTCATAAGTTGTAATACCTGTAATTGTATAAGAAATTACACAAACGTGTAATTCGAAGAAATAAGAATTAATCTTATTGAAGAGTATTTAAGAGGCTGGGCTAAATCTGCTATCCTTTTCTGTCGCTCAGAATTGTCATTAACTAAAGCGAGAGAGAGCGACGAAACTTTATAGCGCCAGCTGTGCTGTAGAGTTCCTTCGCTTACTTTCGCTCTAGCTAATGTCGGTTCTGAGCATCAGAAAAGGATGACAGCATAGAAAAGTGCTGTTCCCTGCTGATAGATGTAGCCCGACCCTAGTCTTTTATCAACAGTAATAAATGAAATGCAGGGAAAATGCTAATCTGATCGTTTAATGTTTCTCAATGTAGGTGATGACGTGATCATAAAATCATCGTAAAAGACGTTTTAGTGTTGAGGCTTCGTAGACGAAATCCTCCACGATTGTGTGCAAAAGAAAAGTACGTCTTGTACGGACGAAAATCAGTATTTGTTTTTATCTTATACCTTTAAACGAGCAATTCTTGTATATTTATTTATTTATATATTTATATGTTTATAAATTTCTGTGATCTCGAAAACGGCTCTAACGATTTGGCTGAAAATTGGTATATGGGGGTTTTCGGGGGTAAACAATCGATCTAGATTAGTCTTATGTTTGTGAAAACGCGTGTTTTCGAGTTTTCATGCGTTTTTCTTTCCACGCAGAATATGATCGCTAATTTTGTCGCGCCGGCCGCCACCCATTTTGGCTAAGCGGTTTTTGATGCCGTGATGCGGACCACTAGAAAGAGTGTTACGGGTTCGAATTCCACTCGGTGAATTACTTTTGTTTTTTTATGTTCAAATTTATATATAATTCTTTATTTTGTATTGTTTTTAGATAAGTTTAAAAAAATGTAGTTAATATTTGAGATGTAACCGAGCAAAGCTCGGTTACATCATACATTTTATTAAAAGTAAAATGATTGGCAAACTTGAACAAAATACAATAATGCGCAGAAGCGAATTTCAGGCACCATGCGCGAATTTTCCCACTCCGTAACTTTGTTTTCAAGTCGTTTGCCGATTACTATACTTCATCATCATCATCATCATTTCAGCCGCACAACGTCCACTACTGGACATAGGCTTGGATTACTATACTTATTGTTAATTTATTTTTGCTTTCTATTCATATAAGTACATAAAAAATAAGTGTGGTGAAAAATTTTTCATCACATGTTTTATTTTGGATAGTAATCTGAGCATTGTAATGCTGTTAAAAATTAATTTATTGTTTTCATAAGAATTTGCATTTCGGCACGCTTGCAGCAGCGGGACAGCTTTTATGTGTGTATGTTTGACACACATTTTTTTAAATCGACCAGCGATGTTCGGTGAAGTCTAGAAATGTTTTAATTTTATCAAGTCTTCTGTTTAAGATTTATTCTTTCATTTACACGATAGGTATTTATTACGTTGGAAGAGTATCGCCGTCGAACACAGCAAATATTTTCTTTTACGTATGATATGTATTCCGTGAAATCATCTACAATGCGCAAATCATATATCATTCTAACACCGTTCAAAGGAGCATGAAATCCATTTATCAGTATATTTTTAGTAAAAGTTCGAAAGTCGACTAGTTTAGTCTACTTACTCCATGTTACGTTTACGTCTGTTACGTTGCCGGGTTTTCGGCAGAGTAGAATAAGGCCACTCCAAGTCCTGCTGATGTCGTAGAAGGCGACACATCAATGAGATCTTTTTAGTCAGCGAGGAGTGTAGGCCAAATCCTTTTGCTAAGTATGTCTCTGGTAGTACAGAGAGGGTCGTGCTCCTGATGATGATGACGACTTCACTTTACTTCCAAGTAGAGACAAAAAGACCTGATGATGATGAAGACTTCCAGTCTCCCACGCAGTTCACTCCAAGAGCAGCAGATGGTCCTTCAAGTAGGCGGGCCGCTCCCTGACGTGCTGCACGAAGGCGTCCGCCTGGTACCGCAGCGTTTGCGCAGTGTCCCAGTCCGCGCGCGCGCCGGGCCGCAGGTCGGCGAGCAGCGCGCCGGCGTCGGCCGGCAGCCGGTAGCGCCGGAACGGCACCGTGTACGGCAGCGCCTCCGTCTCCAGCGACTCCAGTCTGGAATGACGATACCCACGTTTAGGGGCTACGACTGCCAGTACGGAGCACCACTTTTATATGCTACTATCCTTTTCTGTCACCCATCGCTCTAGCAAATGACGGTTCTGAGCGACGGAAAAGGATACAGCATAACAACAGCAGTTCAGTGTTGTTCCGTGCTAACAGATGTAGCTTAACCCATAGGGTCAATTCAAACAGGATTTTTTTATGACACTCGACAATAAACTATAACACGCTCTGGCTTTTGCTAGCATTTTGACATGACGTTCATACACTTTAGGCTATGGTAATGCGGTCTTATTTTCAATTAAGTTAATAAATTCCTCGAACGTTTTTTCTCTGCCTGAACTGACCCTTGCAGTTGGCATAATTCAATTGTCGACTGTACGCTACAGACCAAACTACAACGGACGAGCTGAACAAAGGTCGATTTGAACGAACAAAGTGACACCGCGGGCAGTCAAAGACTGGGTCTCAGTAAAATATGGGAAAATTTTCCTAACCTGATCCAAACACTGGACTACATAATTTAACCGTACTTGCTGTCCATATAATAAATACAAAAGAAACAAAACAAAAATAATAACTTACTTCGCAAAAAAGTAACCAAAAAAAATGGAAACCCAAACATTATTTTTCATATTTCACAATATGTTTCTTAGGAAAAGTTGCTCACTATCATGGACGGAAATTCACCCGTAAAAAAAGTTTCAGTCTTATTTTGTTTGTTTGTGCCTTAACGACACAACTATCTATTATCTATCAATTAATATCGAAACCAATTGTAGTTTGGTTTCCGTCAGAGTAGAATAGGGGCCACTCTGAGTCCTCCCGTGGATGTCGTAGAAGGCGACTTAGGAAATACAAGCTAAACAAAGCTATAATCATCAATGAGACCTCTCCAACCCAGCATGGAGAGTGTAGGCCAAAGTCCTCTGGCTGGTATTGCCGAGTATGTCTCTGGTATTACAGAGAAAGTCTTGCTCCTGCAGTGGAGACAAAAAGACCTGATGATGATGAATACAAAAACTTTACTGACGTGGCGAGGAAGTACTTGTTGTAGGGTGCGGGCGTGTGCACGTCTTCGGCCAGAATGCGCAGCCCCAGCGACAGCAGCCCGTCGTTGGCGCTCGGCTGCGCGGGCACCACCCGCGCCTGCCGGTGCAGCAGCGCTGCCTCCGCCCCCGCCTCTAGGGGGACGGCTGTAACAATGCCCAACTTATGGTGAACAAAACAAAATAACTACAATACTGAGATATTTTCTTGTCCAAATCTAGTTCGTTAACTTATTTACCTAAGCATATCTGTAATATGGTTAAAATAGTGAATCTGACTTAACAATTTATATACCCACTGCTGGGCATAAGCTTCCTTTTGTCCGCGCTATTGAATATAATCCCTAGCATTAGCTATCCAGTTTTTTTAACAATGCGTTTGATATCACCGAGCCACCTAGCTGCCTAACATTTATGTGTTAACCTTATTTACAAGATCCATATTAATGTAGTATAGTTTTACACAAATTATTTATTAATAATAGTAGTTTATGCGACTGTGCATAATGAAGAGCATTACAACACGAATGTGGGTTGTAATGCCTAATTATGTATAGTTGCATTACTTTATCTACACACAATTATCATAGCGTAAACAGTAAAACGTCAACAAACAAATGACAACTCGGAATGGAGGCGTTTCGAAATTCGAATATGTCATTTTTTTTAATCATAGACAAACGAATGAACTCCCCTATTCTTCTGTCACTCGAGATCAAATGTCGTGCGATTTATATAACAAAATATACTGAATTTGGCATTCGTTTTGATAACTGTTTTAATATTTATAGATACTAGAATAGACAACTATTTGAATTTGAGAGCTGTTCCAAATTTAAACCCATTACCTACTGATTTCAGGAGGTAATGTTATCATTACGTCTCCGTTAATTCCTACTGGTTGGTAATGCTGGTCATTGCCTATGGTTTCTGAACGCATTTTAGAGCACTTATGATATGTGCGTAGATAAAATAACAAAACGTGGTGTGAAACTGTATTTTAGATATGTTATTTTGATTAAATGTAAAAATATTAATGTGTAGTTGAGTACTGATGTGTCATTGTGCTGCAGTGTACTGATGTATATCGTTTGACTGCAGTGTACTGACGTGTTGTTGTCCTACAGTGTACTGTGTCATTGAGCTAGTGTACTGACGTGTTATTATGCCACAGTGTACTGATGTGTCGTTGTGCTACAGTGTACTGACGTGTTGTTGTCCTACAGTGTACTGTGTCATTGAGCTACAGTGTACTGATGTGTCATTATGCTACAGAATACTGATGTATCGTTTGCTACAGTATACTGTGCTACAGTGTACTGACTTGTCATTGTGTTACATAGACCGATCAAAATAGCACAACCTGGACATAAATAATAAACTCGTTGTTTTCAATATTTTATCGGATATCAATATTGAGTATCAAATATTAATTAGATATATTATTTAATTTATCCGCGGTCGCAACCGTATTATATAAAAATCGTGAGATTTTGTACACTACTCAACTTTTCCCTAAAAGCATAATAGGTAACCAAAGACCTTGTTAGTTTAACTTTTAGGTGCATTCAAATGCGATCACTTAATAGCAAAATTAAACTGACCCCATTTTTGTTTATACATTTTTTTTCACAGTTTTCACCTGATCTCGATATCTAGTTAAGCCAAAATGATAACCATAATGTTTATATCTTTATAAGCTATATTGTGTCTTTTTAGACATTAAAGACCTAAATTAAACATCATTTTTTAATGTTTTAAAATTAATGTTTTTCTCAGTAGCCAGAAATAGTAACTGTGTTATTTTTGTTTAATTATAGCTTTTTGTGTACTATAATCACATTTTCATCAAAATTAAACACATTAACGTCTTACTTAAAACAAAAAATATTTGATTGAAAATACGCGTGAGCATGTCGTGAAGCGGGATGCTTGCGGTGATTGCGATGCGGTGCGGGGAGAGAGAGCGAGGCACCAGCCGGGTGAGCGCGCGGCTGCGAACGAGTTTATACGTGTTTTCAACCGATCGCGCCGTGTGCTTACAAAACATCTAACTCGTAAATATGGAATTTTGCTAATTGTAGGATTGTTTTGATCGTGCTTTGAACTTTAACCCATTCGCAACCACCAATACCAGACACAATAGAAAGACGATGAACGTGGGCATTTTAATGCCGTCCAGGTCTTTACGGGTTAACGTGGTGACACAATGAACAATTTAAAACTCTAAAAACAATATAAGTCTTGTAACACTCTTGTTGTCACGGCAAACCCGTACAACATGACAGCCCCTGGACTAATACCGTTCCAAAAATGGGCCCCTGCTGAAATATTCCATTTCCCATGACATTGCATATTAATGGGATGTAACATGAGAAAAAATTAAATACATAAATATATAACGAAGTTTTTATGCTGTCGTACTAAAATGTAGTTGGGTATTTACAGAGTGCAAGTTGCGCCGTGCAACTTAAGTTTCATTATGTTATGCGCTTACATAGTGTCGCGAACGAGATAAATGTAGAATATTCACGAGCAAGAACTCTGCTGGCGAGATAGACTCGGAATGTTCGCGAGCGGAATGGTATAAAAAAGACGTCAGGATAATGCAAGCGAAACTAGGCCTTATATAGCATAAAGGCTAGAGTTCTTTGAATGGTCGTCGGCTTAGTCGCACTCACACACATATCGGCGTCTCGATGTTTCCCGTCAATCGAAATACATTCGTCAAGATATGAGAATATTCGAGAACAATGTAGACCGCTGTATCGGCGCTTATAAAAAGGCGATCGAGTGCACGTCCCGCCAGTTCAGTATGAGCTACGAAAGCGATAATTTCGAAGCGAACCGAAGCGAAGGAAACCTACCTCAGTGCGACAAGTGGAAGTACCTGCGACTAATTTGGCGAGATACCTGGACCTCAGCTGCTACGCGACTTGGACTTGGACATCAGGAAGACCATCTTCACGTGTCAACCTTTGGGTTCCGTAGTGAATAAAAACCCTCATACCAACTTTGGCGTTTTTCTCCAAATCTCAAACCCAGTTTCGTAACAATAGCATTTTACACAATTTCTACCCACCGTTCATACGATGCGACGCCCAAGTTACGTCTCAACGCAATTCGCACTGCACACGTGCTCGCAAGTGCCCGCACAGAGGTCGTGTAGTGTTAGAGAGCAGGACTAAAATGTTTGACATAGATAGACTTATTTTTAACATAGACCTTGTCTATCAGACTTCTATGGGAAATGGCAGCATTTCACTTCTCTACATCAGCTGTCTGAAAGAAATTATCGCTATTAGCTATAAGACCACCCACGCCCATTAAACATTTTAATGTCTTCTTCTGTGTGCTATGTACATTTTAAATAGTATAATTTTTTTGTATTTAATAAAGAATTATTACTATTTATTATGTCGTATTATAATAAGCGCTATGGAAGTTAAACTCAGTTGTTGCTTTTTAATGCATAAATATAATCCAAAATTTAGACCAAAAATGACGAGAGCGATTGGACACATTTAAGGCTAGGTATTCCCGCAGAGGCCGTGCTTTAGAGTTTTTGAAAACCATTTGAGGCATAGACAAAAGTGTTTTTTTCATCCCATCTGCTCAAAAAACGATGGTTTCATCCCAAAACATTTGGAGCTAAAGTTACTGCTAGTTCTCTCGGGATTAAAAAGTGAAAAAGTAAATCTTACGGGATTAAAACACAATTTGAAAATTGAACACGATGTTATCTGTGTAAAATCAGCTAAAAACAAAAGAATTAAGTTTTAATACAATAAATAACTGGAACAGACTTCGTATTTTTTTAAATTTGGAATACATATCATCGTGAATGTAGGTAAAAATGTTTATGGTCTTTGCTTCGAAAAAGGAAAAAAAAATAATTAGCGCAATTTTTGTCTTCGATTCAAAGTAATTACAGATGTTTTAGGTTATATTGTGTTAAAATTAATTATTTTGTGTAAATTTAAATCCTTTTTCGTAAGTTTAAGCCGATAGTGCACATTCAATTTATTGTTATTATAAAAATCTTAAAATATGTAGGTCCACGCAAACAAAGTTACGAGTTTATGTGTGAACAATCTTTTTTTTTTAGAAGTTGGTTCTTAAAAATTATTTCTTAGTATTTATTGAATGAAAACGACACTAAATAAAGGTTAGTTCTTGTCGGAGCTTTGATTAGGTATTGTAGTTGTTCTACTTTCTCCATATTCTGTTTTGTATCTTTTTGCTAGTTTTTCTCATGGATGGCGATGTAATGTGTGCTACTTGCGTACGGTAATATTTTTGTCTCGGGCGTTATACACGAATCCCTCGCTTCACTCAAGATTCCATCGTAGAATCCTTCGTTTTGCTCTAAATTCAAAGTAGCGCACTCGACTTAAAAGTATTACCTTTACGCCTTGTAGCACAATCTACTATTAAACTCTTAAAAAAAGGTATGTACGTGGGGCGCACTATAAGTTTCCGGAATGAATATGAAAAAATACTATTAAAGGTACAAAATTAATTTATTGTTTTTCAAAATATTCTCCCTTGGCGTCTATGCACTTTTTCATTCGATGAAACCAGTTTTGAAAACTTTTGTGCCACTCCTCTGTGGTGACCTCTGAAACGTGTTTTTCATACTCCTCGACAGCCTCTTCTGGTGATAAAAATCGTTGACCGCGTAAATGGTCCTTAATTTTTGGGAACAGAAAAAAGTCACAAGGTGCCAGGTCGGGACTGTATGCAGGATGACTCATGAGTTCTACATTTTTCGCCTTCAAAAAGTCGTTTGTCTGTCTGGCCGTGTGAGAACTAGCATTGTCGTGGTGCAGGATGATACGGCGTTTACGGTTATTTTTACGGAGTTCGTCAATAACTTCCGGCAAACAAATGGTCGTGTACCAGTCACTATTCACTGTACGACGATTCTCTAAAGCAACAGTAGCCACGTGTCCAGTTTTATTAAAAAAAGAAGCAATCATCCGCTTAGATGCACTTTTCACGCGCGCCACTTTGGTTGGTTTCGGCTCATCTTGAAAGACCCTTACGCTCGATTGCTGCTTTGTTTTGGGATCGTAGCAATAAATCCATGTTTCGTCACCTGTTACTATGTCTCACACCAAATTTGACGCACCTTCGTTGAATCTGGTAAGCATGGCACTGCAGCAAGTGACGCGGTCCGTTTTTTGAGCCTCGGTCAAGTTGTGTGGGATCCACCGCGAGCACAGCTTTCTCACACCCAAATGTTTGTGTAGGATTAATTGTATTTGACTCATGCCTATTTCTAAGGATGCGCGAATTTCATGGTAGGTCACATGCCTGTCTGTTTCAATCATACGGCGCACAGCATCGATGTTTTTGTTGGTCACAGCGGTGGACGGCCGACCATCGCGAGATTCGTCACTGAGATTGATACGACCACGCTTGAATTCTGCAAACCAGCTATAAACAGTTGTCTTGCATGGTGCCTCATTGCCAAAAGCTGTTTCAAGCCGAACGGTGCTCTGTTGAGCTGTGAAATTACACTTAAAATCGTAGAAAATCATACTACGAAAATTTTCCCGAGTTAAATCCATGTTGATGCAGACACACAATTTTTTAAATGGCGCCACAAGGTAAAAACAGAAGACAGAAAGAGTTCTATTTTCAAATGTTGCAATAAATTTTTAAATATTGTTTATGTAAGTGGCCAGTTCCGGAAACTTACAGTGCGCCCTATGTAAAGGTTAAGTATCCAGGCTCGTCAAATTCGTATTCAGTTACAAGATCCTATAAACTTCATTCGGTTGGAAAAAATCCCAAAGTAACCCTTTTTTGTGATATTTTTTCAAAACTACGAGTAAAATACTGATATTTTACATAAAAAAATTGTACTTAATTAAAGCCACTTAATATTTACAGATAAATTCGCTGAGTTTGACTTGATATAATTATTTTCTTAATAATTATATGAAATTCGCGAGCGCGATGACTTGAACTCGGCAGGTCCGATTAGACGCGTGCTAGCGCTTACTAACATTGGACCAATAAAACAACTAAAGATCGCTACATGTTTTTACAAGCTTTTATTTAACTTGCAATGTATGTATAAATGTAAGTATGTTTGTTCGGGTGGAATCTTCGAACTCAATTTTCAACCAGTTATCCTCAACCAATTTAGCTGAAATTTTGTATACTTTTGTAAGTCGGATGATAATACAATATTATGATGTCAATGGGCTGTTCTGATGATGGAACCGGGAGATATTCGACGGAACTCAGTTATAACCTCATCGAGTAGGTCTCGTTTGATTTGTCTTGACGAGTACTTTTTGGAAGACGATGCTTATCTAGGATCTGATTACGCAGACGGATGGTGGTCAATAGAACTCAGTTATAAAACAACTTAACACAATCGAGTTTGGGCTAATTTCTAACCTTTAGGTACGAAACGATAAAAAGACTTTTTAGCTTATGTCACTTTGAAATGTAAGGATTCTAACGAAACGCCATTGGTATGGCACTTCATAGATACGAAGTAACAAATATACCTAGTACTACTACAAACGAAATAATATATCTGTGCATACGTCAAATGTGTGAGTTAAACAATCAGGGTCGCCACCACAGAATTTGTTGCTTTGCTTAGGTACCTGTTTTCATCACTCGGAAATCTATAAAATTTTCGTTCTTTGTTGTTTTTTGTGGATAAGCAATAATAATATGTGCAGTTTCTCACCAATATTATTTCAATTACCCTAAATGACTCGGGGAACGTCAACGTGCGACTAGCAACAACCCTATTTTACAGGCGCTTACAAGGTCCAAAAACGTGCGAGTTTCCGTTCTGTATGTAATACTATTATCTGCTCTGTGGCCATACATTCAAATCCGTGGTGACATTAAGGAATAAAGAAAATCAAATACATTCAACATACATACATGCATATACAGGGTGGAATTGAATTCGTTGGCAATATTTTAAGTATCTACTATACCCATGATACAAAGTAATTTAAGACTAATAAAACTTCAATCAAAAGTCGTCATTTTCATATTCAAGAAAACCTCTAAACATGCGTCAGACTCTTTGATACATACCTCTACTGCAATTATAAAAAAAAACTAATACGAAAAATAAATTAATTATAATAGTATTAATTTCGTTGCGTCTTGGTACCCTAACATTCGTTCCTACTTCAAACGTACCTATTGTCCTCAAGCTTTTGTGTGACACGACCCGTCCCCATTCGACTTCAAACCTTATTCACGTAAATTAAGGTCTACTTTTGAATGCCGGTCGGTCGCGCCGTTTGGCTGTATCCGTCCAAGGTCTTTGACCTTGCGGCACGTAGGTATCAGTACGCGCGCACGACTCGAAGTGTTTTGATACTTTATTCATTTTTCTTACTTTTTGATACTTTTTAATTACTGCATTAATTGCAGTATTGTTACCATACAAAATATCCTTTAGGTGAGTATGATGATAAGTTTAATCAATGCTAATGATTTCAATTGCACCCTATAGACTATATATTCGTAATCTCCTTCTTTGCAAGTCGTGTGAAAAATACTGGGATCTAGGTGAGACCCATGTTTTTTAGGTTCAGTGTTGTATCATAGATAGTAAATAACAAAACAACATAATACCCATAAGTTTATATTCAAGAAAAATAATAAAAACCGACTTTAAGGTGTTTACTCCTAATAAATTTTGAACGGCTGAACCAATTTCTAATAAATATAGCTAAGAACTGTAACGAAAAGTCAGTTTTCAAACAAAAAAATTAAATCTTCGTTCAGGCCTTACGATGCCATTAACAGACACCTAGATACACAGACATACCGACACGTCAACCTTATAATACTCCTCTTTTTGTCGGGGGTTGAAAATAAACAAAGACACTAAATAACGACTTTGCAGGGTTATTTGTTTCTATTAATTGTTTATTAATAAATCGCTACTGTCAAATTATGTTAATAGGCGATGTGGCTAGCAACCCATCACTATTGATTTATTTTTTGATCACGCTAAGCCTTTGGGTCTTACGGCCCTGGACTCTGTCTACCCCGTCAGCATTAATATAAGATAATGTAGCTGTATCGAACACTACTTTAAACAAAGTTTAATCAAAATAAAACTATTCTACTGCTTATTTCTATACTGTGTCGCTGGTGGGGTCACATGTGAGCTTACCGACGCAGCGTCCACGCGATGCAAATTGCGGCCGGGGCAGCATTAAATACCTACATTTGTAGGAATACCCGGCTTTAACGATTGTTTCGTGAACTTTCATGAGAAAACCCATCAATTAATTGAATGGGTCAGAATCAGAAGACCCGGATCGACTACTCACAACAGTTCAGTATTGGTTTAGACCTTAAAGATTAAAGGAACAACACATCTCTAATAACCAACAATACTATCGATAGTTTGTGTACTATTGATAGTAATTCCTGTTTTAGGGCAACAATATGGATAACCAACAAAACTATCGATATTATAGATCCTGATGACGAATAAACTAACTATAGTATTGCGTTTCATAAACTATCCATAGTATCGATTATTTATTTATTAGAAAAGCAATACTATCGATAGTTTGTTCGTCGTCAGAATCAATACTATCGATAATATTGGTTTTATTCAAAATACAGATAGTCTATCGATAGACTAGCGATAGTGTATTATCGAGAGGCAACACTGGTCATCGAGTGTTGTGCGTCGCGATCGCG
The DNA here is from genome assembly GCA_963555685.1 of Acrobasis consociella. Taxonomy (NCBI): domain Eukaryota; kingdom Metazoa; phylum Arthropoda; class Insecta; order Lepidoptera; family Pyralidae; genus Acrobasis; species Acrobasis consociella. Next base: position 19,884,800 of record OY743117.1, read on the forward strand.
ACTCGTTAGGTACGGGAATGTGGCTCTTCGCAGTTGAGTTTCATGCGGAACGGTAAAAACGCGTAGGTACGTACCGGTAAAATTACCTTTAAATTTTAACAATACCTATAACATTACTATTACTACATAAACGATACCCGTACTATACGAGTATTACCCTTAAAATTTTAACATAATGAAAATTCTGTGACTGGTACTTAAAATGTGAATTTGGTACCAGTAACAAACCCTGGGGATAAGTCCGCAGTTGTACGTTTAGTTTTCTGATTTGTGTCTGTGTTCTTTATTATGTACCATAAAAAGCTTTATAAACAAACCAATAAAACCTCAACAATGTAGTTATTATCGATCTAATAAACACAATATTTCAATAAATCTCCACCCTAGCCGATCCATGGTTAGTAAAAGTTCCCACGTGCTTATAAAAGTTTGACAATGATTGACTACAAATAAATGCATAAGACGACGCGACGAAACTACTGTACACGAGAATCACTCGCGACTCGCTACAGCACGGTCGGGAGTTGAGGCACAAACCAATGACGACCTTATTGTGCAAGATATAACGTTCATATTAAAACGTAAGTAAGAAAAAAATAGAAAAAAATTATAATCATAGATATTTTTTGTTTGATTTGTTCCTTATAGTATCAAAAATATGTTGACGGCATAAGTTAAACACTTTCAAAATAGTTATGTATTTTGGCTTTAGAAAAAATACAAAAATTAATAAATGTAGAAATGCATAAAATGAATTTGTTTAATTTTTAATAATTTATCAACACACATAATATAATATTTAGAATAAATTGTTGAAAGACAGTAATCTTTAATTTCTGGTGAGATAAGCCTGAAAATTTGTAACATACCGAACCTTCTTTATTAACGATAGTGCTAATTGATTAATTTGTTTAATTTAGATTTATTCAACTGGAATGCACACGTTATAATATGGTAGAGGTAGTTTTCCAAAGTTATTAATTATGCTGTACTTATGAAATCAAAATTTGTTCAATTTTCAGTTTTTTGGTTTTTTTACACTGACGCAGAGCCCTGAATTGTTTAATTCGGTTTATTTTAACTATAACTAACATTACTTTATATCATACAAAAAGAAACTTACGGTTATAGCATTATGTCCAGGTACAGCTATTTTTACTGGTCTAACAGTGTACTGACGTGTCATTTTGCTACCAGTGTACTGACGTTTTTGTCTCCAAATTCCCACGGGGAGCGAAGCCCACGGACACAGCTAGTAATAATAGGCAACAGTACACAAGTAACGCGGCACTTACTGCGGTCCCCGTACATCGCCGCCAAACTCGGCGTCTGCAGCAGCACGACGGCGCAGTCCCCGCCGTGCAGCATATTCCGCAGCCACTCGCTGCCCGACGGCGCGCTGTAGCTCACCACTTCAGGGCTGTACAGGTCCAGCACCTGCACACATAGGTGTACTATGTACAGCAGTAAGTATAAGGTTGAGGCACAAAATTAATATAAATATTACGTACAGAACGGAATCTAGGATTTCGGAGAAATAGCTTCTAGAATAAGCTTTCTCTAATCAAATTTTTAAATAGGTCTTACATAATACCAAAACCGAATTTGCCAGAATAAAATATACTAAACGTTCTTCCCACCTTTATAATCAAATAAACAGCTAGAGATATACTCAAAAACATATCATAACATTAAAAAAATACTAAATGAGTGGCTACAGAACCTAACCTATTCTGAAACCGAAGTTCTCCTAAATACTCGTGCGGAATAAGTAATTGATAAAAAAAAATCTAATTTATAAAACGAATAAGCACCTATGACATACACATACACACACACACACCCACACGCACACCCTCTCTTACACATCTACACACACACTCACCCTCATATACATATACTCATGCACTCTTACCTACATGCACACGCCGTGCCTATTTATAGCATATAATATATAATTTGCTTACACGATCTTAAAGTCAATTGTAAATAAAGAAGAGCGGAGCCTCCTGGCACAGGCATCTTTGATAGCTTAAAAGGAGACTCCAACACCTAATTATGGAAGATCATTACTGTTTACGTAAATAAAACATTTTTCATTTTCATTTTTTCATTATTAGGTATTTGCAAAAATCCCAATGACCTTCATTTTCAAGCAAGGTCAAGATTTTTAAAAAAGTGACGTCACGATGAAGATATTTTTGAGTAAAGTTGGCAATTTACACTGTGACTACTGTACTGAAGTGTAATTTTTGAAATGCAGTGTCACCTAAACGAATGGTTTTTCAATACATAAAACCGTTCGTTTAATGACTTCGCGTTTTAAAAATGGCACCACTGTATTGTATTGCCAGTCACGACGGTAATTTAAACAGGAGACATTGACAATTGACAGATGTAATTTTTTTTAGTGTAGGCTTAGAAAAAAATGTAAACTTCGATTGCTGTGTGTCGTCACTTCCAGTGTAATGTTTAAAATTACATAAAGAAATCCTGATAACACGTAGAATTTTTTTATTTAAATTACTTTCTTAAAATTGTCCACCTCATACCACTCCTCCGATCTCGCCTTATCGAGAGTGTTCTTGAGTGGTCGGCCGCGGACGCCCAGCCGCCCCGACAAGGCGGGGGCGGCGGAGAAGTGCGGGGACGGGGAAAGGGGACACATTTAGCGTGGCACGTGAAAAATTTTTAATCATAACGTGTTTCATTAAATTTAAGAAATTTACAATTAGGGCCTCGATTTATGACCCGAGGGTATACAGGGGCGATCAGTACCCTTTTATATCCCCAACGTGCCCTACGCCCCTACCCTAAAACCACTACTGCCTATAACCGGCTCTCTACACTAACCTTGATTCGACTTCTCCAGCAAGTCAGTGAGCCCGTATAAGCGGCTCTCCCAGCTAGTTCCCATTCCGCCACTCGGAGCACACCATACTCTAATTTTACGTCCGACATGCCCAGAGACTTATAACCAGCTAACTAGACTAACCTCAATATGCGACTTCCCCAGCGAGTCGGTGAGCAGCTCTCCCAGCTAGGTCACCTCCCCGTGCTCAGAGCACCCCGTACTCACTAACTCCATGGCCCTCACTACACTTACCTTGATACTCGACTTCTCCAGCAAGTCGGTGAGCGCCCGTATGAGCGGCTCGCCCAGCTCCCCTTCCCTCGCGTACAGCAGCAGCACCGAGCGCACTGTCTGCACTGGCTCTACGGCCACAGGCTCCATGCCAGGCTTCTTTGGTCTGGAACCATAAAGGTTTTATATTAACGACGATTATTTTGAGGTCGACAAATCAACACAAATCACAACATTCCAGTGTTCGATTAAGGCCTAAATCGATCAAACTTTTATGGAGTTTAGTCAGATAGTCATGTCTAAACTCCATACAAGTTTGACATTACTATCTGAGAGTAAGCTTGAAGCCGCGCCATTTCTGAAGCCTGACCGTACTTAGTGCGACCGGCCGGGTGACGTCACAGCAAGTGCACCAAACACGGACTTCTTAGCGCTATAAATCTGCATTCTTATTACAAAGTAAAACGTATTCTCATTTCGTACAGTTTTGAAATCTTATGTCACTTGCTACCGCCAAGTTGAGTATATAAAGCCATAACATACTTGTCTCGATGCCATTCGAGGCACTTTTAACAACGCTGTAATTTCATTAATTACTTGTCAATTCTGCAACATACGAGGAAAGTTGAAAATGTTGTGATATTTCCATGTTAACCAACAGTTTATGTCACTAAACTACTTTCTAATAAAAAAAAGCGACAAAAATGATTTTCCTTTTCGTACAAATGTCAATTCGTTTGGCTGTACTGATTTTGTAACGCCAGAGTTTTGGTTAGAAATTTTGTAACGCCAGAGTTTTGGTTAGAAATTTTGTAACGCCAGAGTTTTGGTAAGAAATTTTGTAACGCCAGAGTTTTGGTTAGAAATTTTGTAACGCCAGAGTTTTGGTTAGAAATTTTGTAACGCCAGAGTTTTGGCCTGACGTGCGCGCGCGTGTGTCATAGATAACAGGCACTACTCTCTCGCGTTGTTTTACAACAATCTCATTATCTCTTTATCCGACTGCAAGTTCGTAAGTCATGTAAACATGCGCTGGTATGAATTTCCATGTCTATAGTTGGTCAAGGAAAGAGGATAATTATTGAAAATGAAGAATCAATTTTTATTTGACTATGCCAGAAGAAGAATTATGTTATTAAGGTTCCGTACGGGACCCTATTACTAAGACTTCGCTGTCTGTTCGTCTGTTTGTCACCAGGCTGTATCTCGTGAACCGTGATAGCTAGACAGTTGAAATCACAGATGTTGCCGCTATAACTAAATATTTCAGTGGGGCTCCCATACAACAAACGCGATTTTTTTTATAAATAATGTACTGAACTCTATGTGCGCGAGTCCGACTAGCCGGTTATTTGATATAATGTATGTATATTTCCTTAGCACGCTTTGCAGCCTAAATTAATTAATGGATACTAGCTTGAGAGGTGTCGTTAGATTCGTTTGAAAACAAGCGACAATAACAAAACCTCGCGCAGTCTGTTTGTCTGTCTGTTAGCGCGCTGCAGTCAGCGTAAGCACAGATTTAGCATAAATTAACAGCTTTAGAGCATAAACGTTAAATACATTCTCAAACAATGTCGGGATTACTACTATATTTTTGATACGGGTATGTGCGGGACCAGTTAGATCCTCATATGATATAATTTTTCAAGACTAAAAACCGACTTCCAACCCCAAACTACACAACCGATTTAGATAAAATTATATGGAACCACCTGACAAGTATGCCCTGACAAACTAAAACAAGAATTTTCTAAATTGGTACAGGCGTCTTCAATAGTCGGGGAACATACATAAAAATATATATCTACTTACATTCGAATTGATACCGTCCTCCTTTTTTTAAGTCGGTTAAAATGAAAGGGTACATTTCCCCCACTTTTAACAAACAATTTATTTTTATTGTTACCTAATTGTGACACAAGCCCTACTAATAAGAAATATTCATGTAGCTATGTTTTAACGGTTTCCATGCTGGTCTGGAAGAAAAGAAAAGGCTTAGAACTTATTAGCTGCTTCTCTTTCCGCGCAGATCGTAAATACCGATCGAGGGAATAGGCAAAAACGCCATGAATGATGCGGATAGCAATCCATCATATTTTAATTATTTCTTTCACTGTTACGCTAAAAGTGGCCTTCGGATCTTGCGTCCTGTCACGCCCTCGCCTTCGGCTCGGACTAAAATTCCGCCTCGTGTGTTATAACCACCATAACGCACTTATCGTATTGTACAATCCCGTCTTGCCTCCAATGTCAAGGCCAAAGCCTTTTGTGTAATGAATTAGAGCTCGGGTGATAAAATCACATTTGGCGCTGTGAACACGTCGTAATCGAGACATGATACGTGTGTTTAACTGACGTTGGTCGTTTATTGTTTTGTATGGGATAATTACACGCCTTGTTAGAACAATGAATCACGAGTCGATGTTTGTTTAGCTGTTAGCTTGAGTCTAAGTTGCCTTCTACGACTTCGAGTGACCCTATTCTACTCTGGCGGAAACCACACGGCAAGACATTAATTAGCGTCAAACTTATAACATCTCTTGTACGGCGCTCGGCAAAAAGGTTCTTGAACGGCGACCTACAAAGTGGTCAGATGACCTGACCAGGGTCGCTGGAAAGCGTTGAATGAAGGCAGCTTTTGATCGGTTGTTTTGGAAATCTTTGGATGAGGCCTATGTCCAGCGGACGTTATGCGGCTGAAATGATGATGATGTACGGCGCATGTTTCGATTGTCACCTAGACCCACGCCATACACAAAGACATGTTGATGTTGGTGTGGAGACACAAAACACGTCACGTAGAAACTGTTTATAGCTGTATGGTACATGTTGTAGAGTCGGGTGTGACCGGTCCTTTCTCGATCGTCGCTCGATAGCACACCAGACACTTTGTCAGTGTAATACAATGCAAGTCGACCGGATTTTGGTCTGTGAACAGACGACAGGCTAATTGTTGTGTTTAATAAATGTAAAGATGAAATAGCTGACACGCGATCTACATAGTATGTGGCAGGGACGTGCATTACCGATTATTGCAGGATTAATTGTGGGGCCTTTGCCCAGCAGTGGGACTAAAAAAAAACTCTCTGACTGAACTGACCCTATTAGTGTGTTTACATCCCGAGAGCCACTTATACGCGTCATATTGTTTAATACTATTAAATGTTCTTTTTAGCTTACCGCTTGTTTGAATGAAATCCAAAATAGGCTGGCATCAGCCATTTATGATTATTGCTCTTTTATCCTCAAAAGTTAGCAATCAAACACCTGGCGCACAACTTTTACATGAAAAACTTTCCATTGCATTAAAGCGTTGTTTTAAAGCGGTAATAAAGTTTTTCTCTTAATTTCATTGATATCGCAAACAAAGTTCAGAGAAGATCGTAATCATTGGACTGTAAAGGATTGGACCAGAAAAAATATCAAATATATACGACTAAGACTAACACAAAAGTTTACGTAATTTCATTTTATCCTCGAACATCTTCCGCGTATTTAAATTGGTAGCGTAACACAAGCGAGAACCAATAACTTTCTAGTTTTCATCACGGAATGCATCACGGAACAAATGAAAAGGCTCGAAATCGATATCATTCCTTATTGGTCAAAAGTGAAAAGAGATAAAAAAACGTTGATTATTGAGATAGAACTAGCTTAAAGATAAGGGCCATTTTTGAAAATCAGCGTTTCACTAACCTAATGGTTTTTTCCATACAAAAATTAACTTTGTTTATGAGTGACGCGTTTTAAAATGGCATGCATCAGCTCTTGTCTTAGATATTGGTTATGTGTGCGGAAATTTCGCGTGTGAAATACGTAGACGATCAGACTACAGATGCAAATTCCTATCCGTGCACTGTGAATGTGTGTAAATCGAGACACTATGGAGAATTGTCTTCTAGGTAGCTGCCTAGAGTACTGCGTACATATATAACGTATACCTACCCTAAGTAAGCGAGTACGTAGCCAGCATATGACGAGATGGACAGAAAAGCGCGCGTTTATTTGAAAATAGGGCCTATTATAATTTATTTTTAAATAAAAAAATGCGCATAGATTAGGGAACCTCCGGGTAGACAATGTCTTTGAGTCTCTATGGAAAGCACGTACCTGGTATGTGGTGTCGCGTGCAGTTGAATCGTGCGAGTTGCTCGAACATCCTTCTTTTCTTCGGGAGTTAAAATACACCCACACCAACTCAGTATAACAAGGCTTGCACATATAGCTTGCTTCAGCTCTCTTCCACACACAGAGCAGTACCTGCAGGTCCAGCTGTCCCGCACCCGGCGCTGAAGCGCGCGGCGGCCGCGGCGGCCGCGGCGGCGCCACAGCCACGCCAGCGCGGCGGCGGCGGCCGCGGCCGCCAGCGCGGCGCCGCCCGCCCACGCCAGCGCCGGCACGCCCGCGCGGGGCACAGCCGGCGCCGACACGAGGCCCTCGCTCACGTCTGGACCGAATAATTCACGTGACCAAAGATTATATCATTACCAAGGATGGTATAATAAAACAAGGTATACTCTTCCCGTGACAGCTGATGACGTAGGTGGAACTTGACTACGTCATCAGTTCGATGTGTTGCCACTGTGTGAAACTGAATTACCCGAGCGTAATGCATTTTCGAACTTTATATACCAATTTCGAATTAATACTCCATTATGTCAATTTATAAAATATTGAATTGATGAATCACGTGAGAATCGCGAGATACTATATATCTAAGTTACTTAATATTTTATTTAATATTCATGAACTAATTAAGAAAGTCCTTAAATTTACTGAAAAGAACAATCAGTGGCAGCGCTTTCGTGACGAAGTCAAGTTCCATCTCGGGAAGATAATACCTTGTTTTATTATACCATGATCATTACTATCGTAACAGATACCCAACGCCATACAAACTACTAGAAGGTAAGTAGAACAAAATAGAATTGCCGGTATGCACACAGAGATGGCAGCACACACGACTAGCAAAATAGTGTCAAAAAAGTGTTGAATATACTTTAATAGTAGATTGTGCTACAAGGCATAAAGGTCTTTCAAGGCGTTTTTTCGTCAAGGCGTAAAAATACTTTTAAGTCGAAGGTGCTACTTTGAATCCTGAGTGAGCGAGGGATTTACGTACAACGCCCGAGATAAAAATATCACCGTACGCGAGTAGCACACTCTACTTTTCATCGCCATCATTGAGAAAAACTAGCAAATAGATACAGAACCGAATATGAAGAAAGTAAAACACCTACATTACCTAGTCCAAGCTCCGACAAGTACTAACCTTTATTTAGTGTCGTTTTCATTCAATAAATACTAAGAAATAATTTTTCACAACCAACTTCTAAAATAATGTTTGTGCACTCACTCTTAACTTTTTTTGTAGTGCTACATATTTTTAATTTTTATATTAATTATTAACTTTATGTTCACTATCGGCTTAAACTTCAAAGACACAAATCGCGCTTGTTTAATTATTCCTTTTTTCTTTTTCGAAGCAAAGAACATAAACAATTTTACCTCCTACGTTCATCCATATTGACGATGATATGTATTCCAAATTTTAAAAAATACGACATTAGTGCCATTTGTTTATTGTATTAAAACTAAATTCTTTTGTTTTTGGCTGATTTTACATAGATAACATCCGTGTTCAGTTTTCAAATTGTGTTTTAATACCGTAAGATTTCCTTTTTAGGGTTCCGTAGTAAACAAGGAACCCTTATAGTTTCGCCATGTCTGTCTGTCTGTCTGTCCGTCCGCGGTCCTACTCAGAAACTATAAGTACTAGAAAGCTGTAATTTAACATGGGTATGTATATCAGTCATGGCGAAAAACTCGTAAAATAAAATATGGAAACAATTTTTTTTAAAGTAGCTGCCATACAAGTAAAGAGGAAGTCAAATTTTTTTTTCTCTACAAACACATTGTGTGGGTTATCGTAAAATAGGTCTTTCAAAAATATTATAAGCTTGGGAACACCATTTTTCGATTTAGGGATAAATCGAATAAGTGTCTGAAATATTGTTTTAAAGTGAATTTTTTTGTTAAAGTCACGTGTCCCCCCCCCCATCTATCTGCTAAACGGTTATATATGGACACGTGAAAAAAATCACAGCTATATAATAATGTAGTTTATAGGAAAACTATCAGAGCTAAGTAGAGTTTAGCTCCAAAGGTTTTGGGATGACAACATCGTTTTTCAAGTAGATGAAATGAAAAAATATTTAATGCATTTCGTATAAGTCATATTTAATTAATTAGATTATTACTTTATTTCAATAATAGTAATAAAAGTTAATTCAAAGCCATATTTCGGTTCTGTTCTTACTACGGTGCTTTTTTATGAACCACATAAAGCACCGAGCCACTAGGCAGAAAAGTAGATACAAAGACTCGCACTTAACAAAATCCTGTGTTGTTATTATTTTCAATTAGATCGCAGTTTCCTTATTTGTGTCGTGCGATGCGACCGACCTCGCCGTGTCACGGGTTATCGCGACTAATACGAGTAGCCAATTATGATCATCATCATCAAGTCATGTTTTTTGATAGTCGTTATTAAATAACTTTCTTCCATTTATTTACACTACTGTCATCCTTATTAATTTCAAAACACGGGTAACTCACGTATAGAGTCAGCTACTGCCGACATGTTTCGACCTCATCCGGAGGTCTTCATCAGGGCGAATGTGACGTAATGTGACTCATCCGGCTCGCGACACAACGCGTGTGTCGCGAGCCGGTGCGGTGTACGGGCCTCTCGGCACATTCGCCCTGATGAAGACCTCCGGATGAGGTCGAAACATGTCGGCAGTAGCTGACTCTATACGTGAGTTACCCGTGTTTTGAAATTAATAATGACTTATACGTGACTATACGTGAGTTACCCGTGTTTTGAAATTAATAATGACTCACGTTAGTTTTAACCAAAAAACTGTCATTATTTTACTGCGAAATAGTTTAACCTCATATGATAACTTCAGGATTAGCAACGCACGTATGTGACATTGATTGTTACTTCATAAAATACACAATTCTTAAGCCCCTTGTTATGACTCATTACTCTACTACTGTACTTTATACCCAATTCTTAATATGTGTATACTAGCCGAAGCCCGCGACTTCGTTCGCGTGGACTTTATGTCTCTGGAAGATACTCATTAGGCTAAACTATTGCTAAGGTGTCATTTTTATATTTCTTCAGGTTAGATGTACCACTACAGTGCTGCATCAGGTGTTCCATTTTCCTAAATTATTATACCCTATATGTTACCCATGCTGGTCTAGGAGAAATAAAAAAAAACTTAGAATGTACCAGCTGCTTCTCTTCCCGCGCAGATCGTAAAAGCCGATCGAGGGAATGGGCAAAAATGCAAATCATGTTAACAGGCGATGCGGCTAGCAACCCATCACTGTATTGATTGCTTTTCCATCTTCTCGCACACCATGACGCTAAAAGTGGCTTTTGGGTCTTGCGGCCCTGGGCTCTGCATAGAGCCGCAAGACCCAAAACGCTCTGTCTGCCCCATTAGGGATAAAGACGTGATAGTATGTATGTATGTACGAGTATGTATATGTTACCCAGGCTTATCAGCTAAATAACAAAAAAAGTTTCATTCGAATCCATCTAGTATTTCCGGAGATTAGCGTGGACAAACAGAAAAACAGACAGAGTTTTTTTAAAATTCTTACTCTATTACTATGTCTCCATCGCCCCCAATATTTTTCTTGAAAATATATTTAATGTACAGACATGTTTCTTTTACTGTTTTATTATATGTATAAATAGATATAATAAAACAGTACAATAAGATTAGCGTCTCAGAAACGGCTGCAACGATTTTGATAAAACTCCGTATTTACGGTGTGTTATTGTCTTTTCTTATATTAAAGAGCTGCGCTCTTGTCGGTGGAGTGCTTTCTCTCTTTCAACTGCTAAGTTCTTCAGCTCCTTATATAACTACATATTTTAACACGGATTTGCTCACGTACGCACGTAACGCACGACATTGCTCATGTAGTCGGAAAATATTTAGTTATGTCATCTCACGTTACTTTTAATAATATTATGCACGGTGATTTTTTATTGGTTTTGGAGCCGCAGGCCACTACATAAGGATAGTTAGTAACACCTAATTAGCTAGTCAAAATAAAAAACGAGTAACAAAAAATTTGGACTAAAACTAAAATCGTGAGATCAATTAGTAGTACCGCCGCCGGCCGGCGAAGTTCATCGAACCCACGCGGCTGTTTTGGACGGGCGTAACTAAGTGATCTCGATCGAAAATCATTTTCGCAACTTTTTTATCCTATCTCGTACACAAATTTGGATTACGTTTATGGATATAATAATAAATTTCCTATACATTTCTTTTTTCCAAAACCAATGAAAAGTCTGCGTGTAGGTTTCCTTTATTTGATCTAAAAATCTTGTAGGTTTTCTTAGTCCTCTTATTTCCTTCTATCGCTCCATTAATATTGTTGGTGATTTTATTGAAAGATGGAATGAGATACTCACTGAAGTTGTAGTGCGTGTACACCTGGTTCTGCAGCGCGCCGTGGCCGACCTTCCAGGGCGCCGTGTTCGTCAGGTCGATGTAGTACGATCCGGTCAGGTTCCTGCAATATATAGATAAATTCATTTATTCGCTGCTATAACACACAGTACCTGGGCGACCGAACTTTGCTCGGTTACATCTCAGACATTAATTACATTTTTTTAAATGGTCTAAAAATTAGAAAATTATATATAAACTTGAACATAAAAAAAAAAACAAAAGTAAGTCACCGAGTGGGATTGGAACCCGTAACACTCTTTCTAGCGGTCCGCTAAGCCAGACGGATAGCGCCCGGACCACATTCTCCTTGAAAAAAAAAACGCATGAAAACTCGAAAACACGCGTTTTTCCAAACATAAGACTAATCTAGATCGATTGTTTACCCCCGAAAACCCCCATATACCAAATTTCAGCGAAATCGTTAGAGCCGTTTCAGAGACCACAGAAATTTATAAATGAATGTACAAGAATTGCTCGTTTAAAGGTATAAGATAAGTACATAATCTACACAAAAAACAAAAATCAAACGCAGACACAAAAAAAGTACACAGCTCAGTGGTAATATTGCCCGGGAGCAATACACTGATTTTCAGCTGTGATCGGAGGAGATGTACGGTGCGAAATATATAAATACAGACATATCACAATGATTGAGCTAGCCCCAAAGTAATTTTAAATTTGGGAACCCATCACTTTATCGCAATTACCTTTAACGATTTTCATTCCCCATAAAACTATTCGCAAATCTTTTAATACAATATTTAACAAATCCTAAAATCTGTTGACATCGAAATTTCATTTACTCGATTATTCGTTTTTGACAAACTCAGTCTATCGTTATTTCTTTTATATTTTATGTATTTTATCGAAATAACGTAACATCAAAGTTTTGTTATCCATAATTTTGTTTCCACGTAAGTTTTAGTTTGCAAAATAGTTGAAACATTTGAAACAAGTGCTAGGAAACTTCTATCCATTTTGCTAGGTTAGGGCAAACCTATAGGTTAGGTTATGTTAGAACAGCGACCAACACACGCACGAGCCGGGCGAGTGAAGCGAGCGTACCGCGGAAGCGGGCGGTAAATGCTGGGAAACTTTTATCCATTTTCCTAGGTCAAGGCAAACCTTTAGGTTAGAACTGCGACTAAGAAACTACTATTCATTTTCCTAGATCAGGGCAAACCTATAGGTTAGGTTATGTTAGAACTGCGACCAACACACGCACGAGCCGAGAGAGCAAAGCGAGCGTTCCGCGGTAGCGACCGGCGAGTGCTAAGAAACTTCTATCCATTTTCCTAGGTCAGGCCAAACCTATAGGTTAGGTTATGTTAGAACTGCGACCAAAAACTTCTATACATTTTCCTAGGTTAGAGCAAACCTATAGGTTAGGTTATGTTAGAACTGCGACCAACACATTAGGACATATGATAGTTATTTAATTATGTGTACCGTTACGTATTGAAACATGTTTTTATGAACAATTTTATCGATAACTTAATACTTTATATGAAATGTTAGTTCGATATACCGTTTTTCTATAAAAGAAAACCATTTTGAAATATATATTTTTTAAATTGTGTTGTTATAATATGAAACTGCGATGATAAACTATTCGTTTTATTAAGAAAAATATGTATTAAAAATCGTGGAATAGTTTTCTGGAAAATGAAATTCGATGTCAAAAAAATCTGTATTCTAATAGACACCCTTTAAATTTGTATGATGGGATCCTTATGGGCCATTTACGCCGTGTAGTTTCCGGCAGAGTAGAATAGGACTTCTCCAAGTCTTGCTGATGCCGTAGAAGGCGACTTAATAAATACAAGCTAAACAAAGCTTAAACATTAATGAGGTCTCTCCAGCCCGTCTGGCCAGCGTGAAGAGTGTAGGCCAAAAGCGGAAGTTCTCACAAATCGTTTAAATAGTATGCGAGCAATATGACATCTAGTGTTGACTACTCGAATCACTTACTGAAAGGGATCCTTATAGCATCAAGCATGATACAATATATAAGACTCGCTACATAATGCAATGCTAGCCATATAGATGGCGCTTGTGTTTAATAGAGGGAGGGACTGAACTTCTGTTCTATATGTAATAGTACATAGACCGTCTTATTATAAAACGCAGACTAACTTTGTTACTAGGTTTAAACCATTATCCGACCAAATGAAGTTGACATTTTCAGATGAGACAGTGGCATGTTACTAGATGTCAACTTGATTTGGTCTGTGTTTTATAATAAGACGGTATTTAATTATGTGGATATGGCTTAGTACATTTGAAACACAACTTACCACAATTCGCAGATGATCTCGTTCCGCCTGGGCAGCGACACCGTACACTTGTCGTTTATCTGCTCGCATCTATCTTTTTTCTGTACAATAAATAGTTACTCATATTAGCTAGCTATTAGAAAAAAAAACTGTTTTTGATTACCCTGGTCAAAGATATATAATTACTAACGTAACAGATACCCAACGCCATAGAAACGATTGGAGCGGCCGTAAGCACGCAAAACTGGAGTTGCGGAGCGGCCTCAGAGATGGCAGCACACGCGACTAGCCAAAAAGGTGGTGAAGAAAGTGTTGAATATACTTTTAAAAAATATATTGCATGTCATATAAGTCTTATTTGACTAATTAAAGTACTAATTTATTTGAATAATAGTTTTAAAAGATTTTTGTGTTTTAATTTTTACCTTAAAACGCCATCTAGTTACAAGGAAAATAAATAATAATGTTTATATGACGATGGGTAGGCGTGCCCTGGTATACATTAATATGGATCATTGGGTTTGAAGTGTAATAAGTTATTTACGAACATTCATGTGCGTATTTTGATCATCATCCCATTGTAAGTAGCATTGCAACACTTGATTCCTATTTCGGAATATATTGACTTCTGTATCTCAGATCGAACAGTGGTCACGTAACCTTTGTAATTTTAATTAATAAATCTAAGTATAAGTTAAATTTTGTTTTTATTTGGAACCTGCGTCGGCACCTACTTATCTATATTCCATTTGGTTAGGTATTTAAATAAATGTAAACAAGATTGACATGTCTTTTAATTGAAATATACACTTTATAAATCAATAATTTTGCTAATTACAAAGTAATTATGTTTTAAATTATAAATTACATAATTACTTTGTAATTTGCAAAGGTATTGATTTATAAAGTATTTCAATAAAAAGACTTCAGTGCGAAATCAATCACACATAAACACCAAACCAACAAAACACCGAAGACTATTGATGTATAAAGCCTGTGATTTAATTCCCCATTTAAAATGACAGAGCATTTTATCTAATGTTGCATTCTGAGTTCGCTCTAAGTACACTGACAACTTAAATGCTCTAATTTTTATTTATGTACTTGTATGGGTCATTTGATCTACATATTCTGTGCCAGCATACTCGATATTCAATTTAGTTCGCATTATACGGCTAGCAAAAGCGCCACGCAACTCACATCATTTTATCATAATTTATTATTATGTATATTATTAATTTACATATATTACATAAGTTATTTTCCCTCCCATGCTGGTCTGGGAGAAATAAAAAAACTTAGAATGTACCAGCTGCTTCTCTTCCCACGCAGATCGTAAAAGCCGATCGAGGGAATGGGCAAAAATGCAAATCATGTTAACAGGCGATGCGGCTAGCAACCCATCACTGTATTGATTGCTTTTCCATCTTTTCGCCCACAATGACGCTAAAAGTGGCTTTTGGGTCTTGCGGCCCTAGGCTCTGCATAGAACCGCAAGACTCAAAATGCTCTGTCTGCCCCATTAGGGATAAAGACGTGATAGTATGTATGTATGTATGTACATAAGTTATTTTCAATATCAAGTTATATACATATTTCAGTTTAATATCAAGTTGTATATTTCAAATCCAAGCAGACATTCCTCATACAATACTTGTGTATTGTGCAGCCAGATATCTAAACAAATAAATAAAAAAAGACGTGTGGCACTCGAGGACTGCCGCGGTAAAACTATTGCAAACAAGGAAGGACGGCAACGTCGCAAACGGACGACGGAGACGAAGCGACAACCTACATGGTAGGCGGACTGGGAAGCGTGAGGTTTTTTCGTTACGGAATTTCTGGATTCGGTCCCCGCGCTCAAGCCCCGCGATAGAAGCTATGCAATAGCTTAAAAAAAAGAAATTTCTATAAAACGTACCCGCTCGCCGGCCGCCTCGGTGAGGTTCTCGCACAGCTGCATGTGGAACGTGCTGGCCACCACGCGGTCCAGGTACCAGTGCACGGCCACGTGCTGCCTGCAAGCAGGGACACGTCAAACGCAGGCCGTGGAAACTGGGGTGACAGCCGCACAGTAAAGGTGCAAGGATTGCGCTAATGTGAGGAAATGTTATTTCTTGTCCCATGCTGGTCTGGGAGAAATAAAAGAACTTAGAATGTACCAGCTGCTTCTCTTCCCACGCAGATCGTAAAAGCCGATCGAGGGAATGGGCAAAAATGCAAATCAGTAAACAGGCGATGCGGCTAGCAACCCATCACTGTATTGATTGCTTTTCCATCTTCTCGCCCACCATGACGCTAAAAGTGGCTTTTGGGTCTTGCGGCCCTGGGCTCTGCATAGAACCGCAAGATACAAAATGCTCTGTCTGCCCCATTAGGGATAAAGACGTGATACGAGACGAGACGTGATGTATGTATGTATGTAATTTCTTGAAGTGGTGTTAATAGTACGCATTCAGTTGCCTTTAGGCATGTAACGATGTTGCAATAAGCTAAGCTCCATTCTTCATATTCTTGACCACCTCCATTTTTAGGGTTCCGTAGTAAACAAGGAACCCTTATAGTTTCGCCATGTCTGTCTGTCTGTCCGTCCACGGTCCTACTCAGAAACTATCTTATACCTTTAAACGAGCAATTCTTGTATGTATGTACGTATATATATATATTTATTTATAAATTTCGGTGATCTCGAAAACGGCTCTAACGATTTCGCTGAAAATTTGTATATGGGGGTTTTCGGGGGTAAACAATCGATCTAGATTAGTTTTATGTTTGGGAAAACGCGTGTTTTCGAGTTTTCATGCGTTTTTCTTTCCACGCAGAATATGGTCGCTAATTTCGTCGCGCCGACCGCCTTGTTTTAGCTCAGCGGTTAAGGATACCGACCGCTAGAAAGAGTGTTACGGGTTCGAATCCCACTCGGTGACTTACTTTTGTTTTATTTTTATGTTTAAGTTTATATATTTTTTTTATTTTGCATTGTTTTTAGACAAGTTTAAAAAAATTGGTTAATGTTTGACATGTAACCGAGCAAAGCTCGGTCGCCCAGGTACTAAGTACTAGAAAGCTGTAATTGGCATGGATATGTATATTAATCATGGCAAAAAAGTCGTAAAATAAAATCTGCAAAAATATTTTTTTTTAGGTTAGCTGCCATACAAGTAAAGTGGTACTCAATATTTTTTTTCTCGACATCCAAATGGTGTGGGGTATCGTTGAATAGGTCTTTCAAAAATATTATGAGCTTGTGAACACTATTTTTCGATTTAGGGATCCGTTTCCGAAATATTTGGGTTTAAAGAGCAAATTTTTGCTGGAGGCAAGTGTCCCCCCCCCCCCTATCTGCTAAACGGTTATATATGGCCACGTGAAAAAATTCACAGCTATAGTATATATAATGTTGTTTAAAGGAAAACTATCAGAGCTAAGTAAGGTTTACAAATTAAAAAGTTATAGGCGATCAACTTATAAATGTACTCGGAAAAAGAAAATTTCATACAAATTTAATAGATTAATTAGTTTTTAAATGTTTTTAGTGGCATGAACTTAAAGTTGGCATTCGTAACTACGGAACCCTACACTGCGCGTGGCCCGACACGCACTTGGCCAATTATATAATTTCATTGTAGAAAGAAGGTGGGCATTCCTTGCTCATCATCCTGACTCATTCCTCTTTCACTTCTGATACTAATAACATCGAAGTACTTGTAATTTCTTGTATGCCAAATCAATTCTACTATATAATAAGTAAATTTATTCTTTTCTTCTATTTACTTTTGCTCTACAACCTCTACTATACTAATTTTGTGTGGGAACACACATTTACTGAGCTGGGACGAGTGGAGATCCCACAGGCAGCTCTAAAAATATGACATCTTCATGTATTTAACACTCTTTGTAAAAGACCATTGAAGCAACATATTTGTTACTGAAGTTTTTTAGTATGCTTTTTGCAAAACCTCATATTGTAGTCCCTGGAAAAACCGTGGCAGGATTACAAACTGGAGAAATTGATGTTGACCGGCTTTATAACTGAGCTTTTACTAAGTTGCACTAAGCATTAATTAGTGTTACCCCTTAAACCTGATCAGTAATCACAGATCTGGTTCTAGAAGAGGTAAGTATCTATTTATAAATTAATCAGAGTTTAGATATCAATGGTTTAGATTATATTAGTTAGTAATTGTTATTTAGAAATTCATTTCTTCAAATAATTAATTTTTTAACAAAAAAAACAACCGACTTCAATTTATTTCAGGAGTTTTCTCCATATCTCCGAAGTTCTTCATCACATCTTCACCAAATTAATATGGGACCAACTTGGGAGTAAGGGCTTTCAAATAAAAAAAGAATCATCTAAATCGGTCCACAGTTGACGAAAATATCGCGTCACATACATATTTAAAAAAAAACATACAATCGAATTGATAAGCTCCTCCTTTTTTGAAGTCGGTTAAAAAGGAGGACAGTACCAATTTGAAGAATATTTTGAAACTTGACAAGTTGTGGTCTCGTAATAAATTTTATCAATAGTTGTCTAGTTTGGTGATGAAGTTGGTCTTTAGTTTTGAAAAATTATGTAACATCAAGGTACCTATAGTATTTCACATAACTAATGATGCTGATAATATATTACAAAATATATTTTAGGGGTATTTACACAGGAAACTGATAAGAGCAGGTAAATGATAGTAGGATATATTAATATCCATGGCTCCAGACAAAATATTTATTTTTTTGCTGATATTGTATAGTACACACCTACTGAGTAATTACGTTTCATATAAAACATAGTTGCTACAAATTACAAGAGCGGGGGAGGTGATTGCGGGGACGCCAGATTGCGGGGGACGGTGCGTGTTTCCGTTCTGTATGTAATACTATTATTGATTTTGTGCTGTTACTCCATAAAATAGCATGAAAGCTGCCCGAAACTGTCATCCTACTAATAAACCAAAATATGACTTTATCATCATTTTGCATTAACCTCCTTTTTTTGTAGCAGTAGTGTATAAATTAGTTAGCTTATAATAGTATACAGATTTAGTTCACTAAAGGATAGATTTTAAACTTACAACTTTTTATTATCATGTAATTGTACTTTAAAAGCATAATAATTTGACTTTAGGCCTCCCAATAAAAATGCCATATCTCATATGTATTTGATAAACTTTTTTATTACAACAAAAAGGTTTTGTTATACTAGTTATAGATAAAGGCAGTGGTCTCTACTTTAATAATCTAGAAGAAAATAATACAGCTTTTGCCTTGTAATAGGTGGAGTAAAGCGATTTTATGACATAGGTATGTTAAGATAGAATAGTTAGTAGTGAATTTTGTTTATTGGCAAAAAATAAAATACTAGGATTTAATAAAAATAATGTTTGTTGTGTCCAAGTTGGGTAAATGCAGCTGAAATGATAAGATGAGATGGTTGGTGTAAGCTGACTGTGATGATGATAACATATAGTATACTTACTCATGATTAATGGCATCTGCATAGATAATATTTGTTTGCAAGGAGTCCAAGGTCAAGTTGTTGTTGACGTACAGAGCGAGCAGGTCACTGTATGAGCCCATGGAAGACAGCCAGTTCTCCAGAATGAAGCAACCAGAGAACACCATGTCCAACTTTGTGGAGAAACACATCTAGAACAATGCCAAAGGATGTAAATGACTAACGATTATATTATTCAGTGTTCCCTATGACTGAATCTGTGATCCAGTGGTCAAGGTATCCACTGGGAAGCAAACTATGTGAAAAGTTGTTTCAGTCTGCTTAGGATATTGTAGGCTTGAATCACCTGATTGTTTGAAAAGATGAATCCGTGCTTCAGGAGGTACATATAAACTGTGATGACGGCAGTCGCTCTGTGTAAAAAAACGACGGGTTGCACCCTGGGAGTGCCGGCAGAAGTGAAAACTTGAATATTAACGTTGTGCATTTTTGATATTTTGGAATGGTTAGGGAATAATTTTGCACGAATTGCTTTAATTATCAGTATAAAATATTTCAAATCTTTTTTGAACCACAGTCTGTCACAAATGTCACAAGCATGACCAAATTCATTTTCAACAAAATCATTTTCAAATACACAGCAGTATGGCCACTACACTGACGGTCGAGCCATCAGCTGTCACCATCGATGGAAGCGCGTAGCACGCTGTAACATAAACACACACGAACATTCGCGCAAGCGCCCTGCGCCGTCTTACGAATTTTCGATCAGGTCACGTGTCCTGACGCGAGTTTAAAATTTTTTACCCATTCCAAAAAAAGTGCACAACGCCGCTAAAGAAGTTTTCACTTCAAAAACCAGTAACCTTATCAAATCACCTAGGTTACATGGTGGACCATGGGCTCTGAAGCGTTACCGCTGTGAATGCAACTTAAAATGCTCGGATGATATTCCCCACAACTAAACCAGTATAACATGGAGAGACTTGAAATAAGGTTTTCACTGTTTTTTTCTTAAAATTGGCCAGCACTGTTGTCAGATTTATCAAGCTGCCTAAAGACATAGCTCGAAAACTGTCATTTAAGACTATTGCTGTTACTTTTCAGCCTAATTTGTATTCAAAAGCACAGCGGTCTAGAAATGTTTGTACCACTTGTGGCCATACTGAAGATATTCATTATTGATACTTACATGAGTGCAATTAGCATATTGGGTGTCAAGTGCTACTGAAATCAGTGAGTGCTTGTATGTCCTTCTCACATTCTTATTACAATTATGTTCGTTCTTCAACAGGTTGTACGACAGAATCAGATTCCACCTCGTTTCATTCGTGTTAGCCTTTTTATTTACATCTGTACACCACTCTACATCGTACCGAAAGTCCACCCCGTCCGTCGAAGGTTCGAAAACAGTCCCTCTGTGACTATCAACGACGCATTTCACAGTATATTCAGTGTCGTCCGCTTTCGAAGCCCTAAATAGTTGCAAAAACAGGATTAACAACAACATTTCGAAGGACGACGCGATCATCCTACTAAATTCACTGCTATAAATATATGATTTCACTGTATTTTCGCAGCATGATTGACG
Source organism: Acrobasis consociella (assembly GCA_963555685.1). NCBI lineage: Eukaryota > Metazoa > Arthropoda > Insecta > Lepidoptera > Pyralidae > Acrobasis > Acrobasis consociella. Next base: position 19,905,762 of record OY743117.1, read on the forward strand.
AGTACATGCTACGGATAGTTTTGCTCACAATATCACATTATCGTGTTTCTCAGCTTACTGATTAACACACTATCACATAATTTTGTAAATTATTTTTGTTTCCTTGGCAAATTCATTCACTGATGCTATGCTGTTGACGCAACGCGCAATGCCAATTATTTGACAAATATGTTGACATTGACAGAACAGATTTGAATGTTTTTTTCTTTTCTTGATTATAGCGGTCAAACTTCGTTGAAGCTTATTTTGCCAGTGTCTAGTAATATCTTTTCTTTATTCCTAATCCTAAACTCTTAACTATACAATCAAGGGTTGGTATAGGTCCTTTGATTGCTTCAAGGGAGCTTCTGGCGACAAATCTATTATACGAGTCCACTGGTTTTCATAGCCGATTGAGTGGCGAAAGGCGCCCAAAGACGCCCACCGCAGTCCGCAAATAAATATCACTACAACCGCACTATGACTGTCCACTTTAACCATTTCACATATTGTCCATTAGAATGAGCATTTATAACACCAAACTACACCAATTTCATATTATAAAGTCCACTAGAATTAATTTACAAAACAATTTAAAGCAAACTCTAGTGATTATATTCTCTTTGCAAACTCCAACTGGACCCCTTGACTTCCCGCCAAAAACTCCGATCTGATCTGAATGTTGTAATTTTTATATAATTGTTTTACTGCTCTGGATACTAGTCTTTAAGAGCCAATCTTTTTTTTAACTTCTTTATTCCAAACCTAACCTTAACCCTAACTATACCTATAAAAGTTTAGTGTAGGTCCTTTGATTGCTTCAAGGGAGCTTCTGGCGACAAATCTATAGGTAGTTAGGTACGAGTTTAATTGTTATCATAGTATTCAGTGTTTGTGATTCTCATCATCATTAAGTCTTTTTAGTCTTCACTGCAGAAGCACGACCCTCTCTGTAATACCAGAGCCATATTTGGTCGGACCAGCCAGTGGATTTGGCCAACACTCTCCACGCTTATCATATGATTGAAATACCTTAGCTATAAAACGATCGATAACATGATCTAGTCATCCACTTGACTGAGAAAGTGTGGTATGTGATAAAGGAGCATATAGAAGAACTCGACGACCGGATGGGAACAGAAATTAGAAATAGAAGAGTAGGGGTTGTAAAATAAAAAAAAATCATCTCTCCTCCATGCTTCAGAAGGCCGTTAGGCCTTTAGGTCCTGGCCACAAAACAATATGACAGCAGAGGGTTCCGGCTGTCTTCATTTCATCATTTTACAGGGACGTGCATTACCGATTATTGCAGGATAGACTAATTGTGGGGCCATTGCCCAGCAGTGGCACAAAAAAAAACTCTGACTGGACTGACCCTATTAGTGTGTTTACATCCCGAGAGCCACTTATACGTGTCATATTGTTTAATACTATTAAATGTTCTTTTACACGCACAACTTTTACATGAAAAACTTTCCATTGCATTAAAGCGTTGTTTTAAAGCGGTAATAAAGTTTTTCTCCTAATTTCATTAATATCGCAAACAAAGTTCATAGCAGATCGTAATCATTTGTAATGCAACAATGCACATAATTATCATTGGACAAGAAAAAATATTAAATATATACGACTAACAATAAAGTTTACATAATTTCATTTTATCCTCGAACATCTATACAGGATGATTTTGAACTCCCTAGCTTTATTTAAGGAACGCGCTCTATATGTGATATAAAAAATACATGTTGAATTACTTTTAA